>BSBK01000227.1:632500-1315000 GCA_027943335.1 Chamaecyparis obtusa | reverse complement strand
ATATCTGAGTATGTTCATTTGTATACTGAAATTGGCTAATTTATATAAAGTGATTTTGTTTTTCCTAATTGTTGGGTTTATCTGCTTAATGGGCATTAGATGGCCTAGGGAAAAGTACAAAGGTTGGGAAATGGTTTTCTAAGTTCATGTTGTCTGTTTATGTTTTGTGTGAGTGTACTATGGTTTATTATCCCTATCTGACTATATAGGCTATTGTGGGTTATGTTTCCATGCTTATGTATGTATAGCCTTTCCTGAATTCTTGTGGTGATTCTAGAAGTGTGACTATCTAAATTTATCTATGTTAGATCTAGGAGAGATCTTTGAACCTAGGGTAGTTTACCTAGATATGTAGTAGGGGTGGCTTGCAATAAGCGTCGGGGCCCACAAGTGGCTGCTAGGATCACTTATTGTAAGTTATTATAATCAAGTGATAACCTAAAATAACATTGATAGATATTAAAATGAACCTAATAAGATATGTTTCCTCACCCATGCTCGAGTGCTAGTACAAACTGAGATGGAGGATGAGATGATGCTTGCCGCCTATAGATGTGTGTGTTCTAGCATAGTTAATGGCTTCGTCAGTATGAGAAGTCATTGATACCATGTATGGTCACTTGAGTGCCAGGATCCAAAGAGATTACCAAGATGAGACTCAAGGGTTAGACGTACATGATGACACCTTCCTATGCATAGTCTAGTTAGCCTACATGTGTTAGTTGCCTCTGGATTAGTGTGTGATACCTATCATTATTCTTGTTGACCTTGAGTTAGAAATCTTTCAGGATTCCCTTGCCTTGTGGTGTATCTTGATTTGGCTTGATTATCTAAGTGGGGTCTGATGTTATCTCCTCAGCATGGTGGGGTAGACCTTTGTGGTTCTACATGGACGGGTGGTAGTGATTCTTTACCATTTGAGATTTGACGTGCCGGTGCTAGTGCTTGATGGTGTCTTTGCAGTTGGATTCCTTATGATACTTCATCATTGATGTTCTTTTCTTATATTCTTTTATTGTAAATATTGTATTAGAGTATCGCATGTGATAACTAATCTGGATATTGTAATATTGATGTTACAGTGATTACTACATACCCTACGACATGTGTAGGGGATGTAAGTTTATCAGGATTTATGGATGTTCATAAGAATGTAATTATTATGATGTATTTGTTAAATTTAATTTATGGAATCTTTTGTTGATGTTATCAAATGAGTTATCTTAGTAAGTAATTCTATTTCATGGGACCCATTAGATTTGTAACCTTTGTTAATGATGTGTGTCATGTGAGTTAATGGTTAATGCTTTCGTATGAATGTTTATCTTGTATGTAAACTTTATAAATAAAAAAAATTATTCACCAAACATAGTATTATGTTCTAGGTTAGTTTCTTTTGGGTTCCCTGGCAGGGCATTACACTACCAGCCTTCTTACTTGCATGTGTACATTCAAAAGATCTATGTCCTTACTCTCCACAATTGTAACAAGTTCCTTGAAAACTTCCTCTACTATAACCACCTCGGTAGTTACTGCCTTTGCCTCTTGATGAACTTTCACCTTTCCACTCGGTCTTGCCTTTGTCCAGATTTGTCTTTTCAGGTTCAAATCTACCATTTTTACCATTAGATCCACCTCTTCCTCTAGGGAATCTACCACCTCGACCTCTTTGCCTTTGCTCACATCTCTTGTTCAATTTTTCCTCAACTTTCAATGCAAATTGATAAGCCTCTTCAATGTTTTCTAACTTGACCAAACTAATTTCCTCTTGGATGGAAACTCTCAAACCATTTAGGTATCTAGAAATTCTTTCCACATCATCTTCATCATGTCCAGATCTGATATCTAATCTATAAAATTCCTCAATATATTCCTTTACCGAGCTATCTTTCTTCCTTAGACTTTGCATTCACCGAACTAGGTTAATCTGATAATCACAAGGTAAGAACTTTCCTTTCAATTTATTCACCATTTTATTCCATACCTTGATTTTGTCTTTGCCTTTCCTATTTCTATCCAACTGCAGATGTTCCCACCATAAGGATGCATAAATTTTCAACTTTGTGCTTGCAATCTACACCTTCTTGTCTTTAGGAATGTTTTCATACTCAAAATACTTTTCCATCTCAGTGATCCAATCTACCAATTCATCATAATCCAATTTTCCATGATACTTAGGAGGATTGAAATGTAGTGTAGACTTCAAACTTGTCAAAGCCTTCAAAAATATTTCTTCACCTTGATCCATCACAGGTGCAGCTTCTGCATTTGCCTGTTCTTCCTCAATTTCATCATCACTCACATCTTCAAGATGTCTACCTCTTCTTTGGGCTGTCTAAATGGCTTCTAATCTAGCAGCAATTTTTCTTAGCATATCTGTCAATCTTGGATCCACGTCTTTCCTCCCATGAACTATCTTGGAAATCCTCTACAATTGTAGGTCAGATCACAATCTGCTACCCCAGAATAATTCAATTAGGGTTTCACAAGAAGGAACTTACAAACCTAGATCTGCAAATGTAGATCTAGATCTTGCCTTGCTTTGATACCACCTAATACAAGGTAACGGTCAATAGGGGCCAAACAATGGCACACCCTAATGATCCAGCTTACTCAACAACACACAGAAACAAACAATAATACAGTGAGAGAGAGAGAATGCAGGATCTTTCATTAATTTTCATCAAATAGATTCACACATGCCGGGCTATAAGGCCTTCCTGATTACAACTTGATATTACAATGAATTATAGAATTCCTCAAACATGTGAGGATCTACCAATAATCTCAAATTTAATGTCTTCTATCTTGTATCCAAAAATGACTCTCGAAACTATAACCAAACAACTACATTTATACAAGAGGCTACCGAACTGAGTTGGCCTTCAGATCCACAATCAATGGAAGAAATGGTTAGATCTAGGACCACATGCTTCCTAATGATTGATACCAACATTAAATCTATGACCCATAATAAATGCACAAGTCAACCTCAACAAAAACTCAAAATAAACTACTCGGTAAGCAAGGATGACCGACCAACAGACAAGCATCATTGAGCACCAGAAAAATAACTGACCACCCAGGAGATAACTGACCATCCTTGGTAACCAAAGGAAACCGACCAACTACCAACCAACTTGATCAAAGAAGGAACCGAGCAACATAGACAAACTCAATCTTTTTGGTGACATGGGATTTCCAAGGACCTGAGATACTCCTACATCACCATTCTTATTATCCAATAATTTTATCCTGTCACAATTTATAATTCCTTGCAACTTAATAACACTACAAGAAGCTATGAAATTATCATATATTGAAAAAACCCTAACCCTAAGCCATTATAACAAGACTTATGTTTGTTAACAAGTTAACCCTAAAAAATACTTGACAAGTCAACCTAGAGAAAAGCTTGATGAGTCAACCTAGGGAAATGCTTGATGTGTCAACTCAAAACCCCTTGACATGTCAAATCAAAATCCCTTGATGAGTCAACCTAGGTAAGTTCTTGATGTGTCAACTCAAAACCCCTTGAAAAGTAAATGAAAAGTGTGTTGGTTGTGGATTATTCCCTTTGATCTTCAACTTGCATATTTACACTTTGATGGATAATATAAAAATTCTAACTCTATCACCACTCCAAAGTCCACAAGGAAGGGGACCAATTGACAAGGATCAAAAGATCTTTCTTCACTTTGAGCTTCAATGCTCAGGCGGGTGTACCCTTGACTCACTTCTTCAAAGGAGTCTTAAAATGATAGATACTATACTCACACAAGTTTAAAAGGTTTACCAAATGAATGTTTATGTTTGTGTGGTTGTTAACCATGACTTCAAGAGAAAAGACCAGTGCCTTATCCCAGGGCTCAGAGTCACCTAACTGTATACCTCAACTGAATATCTTAAATCAACCACAATGGAAACCAGAGTAAGTGCTTTTCCTATTACCCCTTTCCCTCAAGCACAAGGACATCAAATTCTATACCTGGCTGTAAACTCACTGAATCCACCTAAAAGGATTTAATCCTAACTTTGTTAGAAACTCAGTGATGAATTCAAAATACTCTTTGTTTACCATACATTAACACACTTTGTGATATTAACATATATGAGCTCAGAGACAAGCAAGAAGACATACACAAGATACCAAATTGGGATTCAAGAAAGTTTTCATTAACAAATCCAGAATCGGCATACAATTAGCATGACACAAAGCTAAGAAAAAGACACCAAATCAGACCTCTATCAGTATAATACAGTCAACAACCTAGGACCAAAAGGAATAAGATTTTGGAACCCCTGCAAAGTCAAAAAATCTCTAACTTATACCACTAGCTGCCTTGGGATCCTCAAGATCGGATGCAACAAGCTTCAGACAGCTAGGGCTAAGGTCTTAACCACCCGACATGCCAAAATTTATAACAAAATTTATTACAAAGGTGGGAAACCAAGCAGTCCAGAGAAAGAAAATCTCAAACAGATCTGCAATCATGAAAATCTGCGAGCCAGGATAGAGAACTAGGAGCTACCATGAAAATCAGTCAAATCGGCCACCTGCAAACACCTCTTGAGCCAAGAGTGCAATCATTCCTCATGATACAAATCCCTTTGCAAACAACCGCCAAGCACTCAAGACCCTACTGCAAATTGCCTCTCACCAAACAAGGTCGCTTCAACATTCAATTCCACAAACAAAGGTACCCCCTGTCACTCAGAAAATCAAACTTCAAATTGCAACGGTTATCATGCACTTGGTGGGAAATAAACCTTTTAACCATTTTGCTCCTAGCCGTGCAACTGCACATTCAAATCCTACCGCCATAGGAAATCGGCCAACAAATAAATGCTTGGTAGCATGATCGCATAACCCAGAAATGGGCTATGCGAACATGTGACACCTACTAACCATCTGCCTCCACATAACCGCCGGACATTCAAACCGCTGCCACAACAGGGTTTGTCACATGTTCGCAAGCCATGGAAATGGCCCATGCGAACATGTGGAAAACCACTACCATGCACCCACTTGTTGTCAAAACACCACTGAGAAATCTAAGCCCAGGCCCGCGTTCAAAACTTTAACATCCCATCAGCGCTGACCAATCAAAAACTGCCACGATAGCACCTTCCACCGAGCCCACCAAACAGCCATAGATGGGCCCACAGGGACACGTGGTGCCCTGTCGCATGATCGCAAAGCCCGAAAATGGGATATGCAAACATGAGACAGCCCGCTACATTAACCGCCACCACTTAACACCACTACAGGAAAATTGACGCCGCACAACTCTGCAACCACAAACAAGGACACACGTCAGCCGGTCGCATGATCGCATAACTGAGAGAAAGGCTATGCGATCATGCAGTAGCCAACCCAAAGCCACCATGTCACCACCTCCACGACATGAAAATTTAACCAGACCAACCTGTCGATAGGACCCCTGAGGACATGTGGCAAGCGGTCGCATGATCGCATAGCCAAAAGCAGGGCTATGCGATCATGTGATAGCCTATTACAAGCTGCCACATGTCTGCCTCTGGGACCATACCATAGAAGCCAAACCCTCTGGAGGATTGGATGGTTGTTGTAAAAGTGCATAGCCCTAACAAAACCTTTGCGCTTTAATGACAACTGTTGATCTTCTGAGACGTCAGGACCCACTGTGCCTTCAGAAAAATAGGTCCCACCACCATCGCACTTGCACACTTAGCAAAGAAGACTGTTAGGCACCTGCACAAGACATGAGACCCACATGGCCATGTGGCAAGTGGTCGTATTATCACATGTCAGAAAATTTTGACATGCAGCCATGCGATAGCCAATAGGGACGAAGCCTTTGAAAATTTCGGCCCACCAAACGGAAGCAACATTGGAATAGATAAGATCAATGGCAAGTGCATGATCGCATGGGTAAGGAATATTCCATGTGATCACATGCCAACCATTGATCTCCTCCCTCTGGCCCCACACGGTCGCACTTGCACAGTTAAGACAAAAAATAAGGAAAGCCGACAAAAAAGAAGACAGGCAAGGTTGAAAACACACAGTGTTTTCTGTGAAAGATCGAAAACACACAAAGTTTTCAACATGACACAAAGGTAAATAAAGAAGCTAAAAACAACACGGGCTTTTATGCAGGCCAAAAAGGTTGAAAACAACATGGATTTTTGAAAACACAGTATGTTTTTGACACTGTGGTAGAAATTTAAAATGCTTCCCGTGGACCTTAGAATTTGCAAATCTTTCTGGGTTTTGCAGATTAGGAGATGCAGTTTGAACCAGGGCCAGGTGACAACATAAACTACCAGGGGTAGGACACGCATACAATGAAACACTAAAGATTTTTATCGCAAGTCAAGACTGAGATTGCAAGCATGATAGGACAGAAAAACAAAAACATTGCAGGGAAAAGGCCAATTACGAAGGATTTTGCAATGACAGAAGATTGACCTAATAGTGGCTCTGTCTGGGGATGTATCCCTCCTATAGGCATAGCAAGGACTTAGAATCATTGGTTAAAGTACACCATCCCACAGAAAAAAAATGCAGAGACAAAGGAACAAGTAGGGCAAGACCAAGCAACACAACCAGAAACTGATAGACCGGGGCAAAATAGGATAGGGGAAAGCAACCTATATACAAGAATTTACAAGATGTACAACCCTAACTACTGTTCATGGAAAAAAGAGTACCTCAAATGAAGTACTGCTTCAAGAATTGTCCATGAACTGGCAACTTTTGAATATCACCATTAGAATCCTTGATGATGTAAGAATCTTGGCCCCACTTCTCATGAATCAGATATGGCCCTAACCAGATGGGATCAAATTTACCATGTTTCCCCTTATCCTCCAATCTGGCATTCCAAACTAACACCAAATCACTAGGCTCAAACTTTCTGTCAACAGTCTTTTTATCATATAGATTCTTAACTTGCAACTACAATTTGGCATTCCTTACAACTGATTCTCTTCTAGTTTCATCCAACTTAATGAGGTCCTCAATTCTCAACTGCATCTCATCATCAATGTCATCATCATACAATTGCACAAACTTGTACATCTCGAACAAATTATTCTAAGGCATCCTAGCATGAATTCCATACACCAGGTCAAATGTTGCACAACCAATTGCCTTCTTCACAGTTACCCTATCAACCCATAGAGCTAATGGCAGCTTTGAATTCCATGCCCTCCTATTCTTCTCTAGAATTCTCTTTAAGATTTTAATCAAGCTCTTATTAGCAGATTTTGCCTGACCATTTCCTTGCGAATGATAAGGTGAGAAATTAAAAATCTGAATTCCCAAACCTTTGCAAAAGTCCTTATATTTAGCAGAGCTGAAGCACATAGCATTATCACTCACTATCCTCTCAGGGCACCCAAACCTTGTAACAATATTATTCATCAGAAATTCAATTACCACCCTGCTAGTTGCATTCCTTGTAGGTACAGCTTCTACCCACTTTGTAAAGTAGTCAGTGGCAACTAAGATCCATGAATGTCCTCCACTTGACTTGTTTGGTATCTCCCCTATGAAATCAATTCCCCACTGCTGGAAAGGAGCCTGAACTTCTACTGGTTTTAATGGTACATTACCTAAAAATTTAAGCTTACTAGAGAACCTTTGACAAGCATCACATCTCCTTACCAACTATTCTACATCCCTAAAGACTGTGGGCCACCAAAATCCTACTCTCAAGATCTTATGAGCAGTTGTTTTACCCATATAATGTCCACCTCAAACTCCCTCATGCATCTCCTTCAACAACACATTAGCCTGAGTCTCATCTACACATTTCAATAGTATGCAATCCAAATTTTTTCTATACAACTTACATTTCACAATTACATACTTGATGGCCTGTAACTTCAATGTCCTCTTTTGATTATCATTCATACTATCTGGACACCTCATGTTTCTCAAATAGTAAATAATATCCTGATACCAAATACAATCATCCATATCACATGTATAGTCAATTTTAGAATGATTTACCTAGTTTACATCTAGATTGGATTGGGCCATCAGCTTTGCCAATCCTTGTCCTCTGACCAATTTAGTGATCTGGATCTCAACATTGAATTCCTGGATCCTATTGATCCATCTGCATCTTCTTTGAGACACCTCTTGCTGTGAGAAAATGTCCTTGACAGATACACTTGGCACAAAAGAAATCACAACTGCTCCCATCAAGTAACATCTAAAGGCCTTGATTTCCTTCACAAGTGCATAAGCTTGCTTCTCATTTATGTCATACTTTAATTCTGTAGCCTACAAAGATTTACTGAAAAATGCAATAGGCTGCTCAAAACCATCCTTATTCCTTTGTAACAAAACTAGAGCAATAGTGTGAAAGGATGCAAAAGAAAAGATATGCATTGGGACACTATAATCAGGTGCCTTTAGCACTGGTGCATCTTTGATAGCCTGCTTGATATTCTTGAAAGCCTCATCAGGCTCACCCTCCCAATTGATTACAGATCCCTTCTTCAACATCTTGGAAATAGGTCTAGTAACCTCTACAAAGTTTGTCACAAACCTCCTCATAAAATTGACCTAACCATAGAAAGATGGAATCCCTTTAGCATTCTTTGGCCTCTGAATTTTATCAATTGCTGCTACCCTCTCTGGGTCAATTCTCACTCCTTGCTTCCCAACTAAGCGGCCAAGCAACTTACCCTCTGTGACACCAAAAGCACATTTCCTTGGGTTTAATGAAATGCCAAATTCTAAGGCCCTCACAAATATTTTCTCTAAATGAGCACAATGGTCCTCTTCCTTCTTGGAATAGGTAATCAAATCATCCTGATACACAACAAGGAAATCATTAATGAAATCTGAAAAGGCAACATCCATTGCCCTTTGAAAAGTAGCACTAGCATTTGTGAGACCAAAAGGTATTCTCACATAAACATATGTTCCCCAAGGTGTTGTAAAGGTTGTCTTGAATTGTTCTGATTCTTTAACAATGACCTAATTGTAGCTAGAGAAACCATCCATCATTGACATCAATTCTGATCTAGTTACTCTCTGCAACATAGCCTCCATATTGGGCAAACAATAATTATCTTTCAGTGAGCTGATGTTCAAATTTTTGAAGTCCACACAAAGTATGATGTCAACGTTCTTTCTTCTTATAGGAACAAGATTTGACACCCAAGAAGAATGCCTTATAGGCTTGATAATGCCAACATCTCTCAACTTCATTAATTCTTCCTACATCTTGGGTGCCAAAGTAGGATTAATAGGCCTTTGCTTTTATCGGAAAGGTTTAGCATCTTCTCTTAATGGAATAACATGCTGAAATAAATCCTCTCTATAAACCTTTAGGTCATCATATGACCATGCAAAAACATGCCTGAATTTCCTCAATAATTCAATCAAAGGTCTCCTTACCTTTTGAGATATAACTCTACCAATGTACACTTTCTTAGGTGCCTGATGTGATCCAAGATTTATCTCCTCAAGATCAGCATGATCTTCTCCTTTGATATTATTTTGAACTCTATCTTGGTTGTCAAAAATAGTCTCCAAAACAACAAGCCCCTTGGGCACCTTGTTAATTCTAAGTTGAATGACCTCATTGCTTAAGACAACCTCCCTTCCTTCTATTGACTCAACCAAGGCTGAACAATCAAGTTCCTGACCATGATACTGATCCTTGTAATCCATAAACTTCAAAATATCATTATCATCATCAAAAACTTGTGAATTCTCAATATTTTCTGGTATACTAGGCCTAGCCTAAATTTCAACTTTAGAAATACTAGAGAATGTAACATCATTAGGATTGATTGCAATATTGGCCAACAAGTCAACCATCTTGTTGTTACTCCTATCCCTCCACTCAATATTGAAGGCATCAAACTACTCAATCAAATCCCACACTACATTCCAATATTGTTTCAACCTTCTATTCTTGGGAGCATACATTGACCTGACTTGGGACACCACCAACTCAGAATCACCAACAACACTTATGCATTTTATACCATGCTTTTGTGCCAACCTCAGTCCCAACAACAAAGCCTCATATTCTACTATATTGTTGGTACAAAAGAAGTTCAATGTGAAAGAGAACTTGTAGGTGCTTCCATCAGGAGAAATAAGCAAAATAATTACTCTTGTGCCATCTTTGCAGTTTGCACCATCAAAGTACATGACCCACAAATCACCCTCCACAAAGTTAGCACCTACCTCAGTAGAAATAGGTGACAAAACAAGCTCATTTTCAAATATAGGGATCTCTTCCCTAAAAGCATTTACATCAGTATCCACAAAACATGTAGTTTCATTATCTATGTTTCTCTCAATCATGTGGCATACTCTTGGCTCTCGTTCAATCTTGACAAACTGCTCATCAATCTTGAAAGTTGCATAGGACAAATCACACTATAAACTTCCACCCATGGCAGCACTCCATCTTCTAGATAGCAACATCCCATAATGAGGGGGGATATCTACCACTAAAACACTCACTGTTAGCTCTTTCTCTAGATATGCTGCCAACCTATATGGCATTGCATTGATAGTCCCAATGACTGGCACCTCCCTCTGATCCATTGCACAACATCTGCCCTGCACTATATCAACTTTAAGGCCCAACCTTTTCCATGATTTTGAAAGGCATGACAGTATTAGAGGCACCACTATCAATCATACAATTTCTTAATTTCATCCCATTCACAAGAACACTTAAGAAGAATGGGTCAATATTTTCAAGGCTGGCATTGACAGAACTATCCAAATATATTGGAGGAATTTGAGACACAATTCCCTGAGCAGCAACATCCTTCAAAGCTTTATCCTCAGATCCATCGCATGAAGTATCATTTTTGTGGGTATTACCAACCCATGCAATAGCTTTATCTTTATGTTTAGGGATCCTCAATAATTCTGACAATGGAACCTTAACTGTAATTTGTGACAACATAGATAACATGTCAACAGGGGTAGAAGAAGGAATCTCAATCTGCACTGCCTTAACATCCTTTTGCTTGTCTGACATATTAGGTGTATTGACCACCTTCATATTTTCAACCTTAGCCATTGTGTTAACTAGCTTCTCAATCTGACAAGAGATCTTTTCAATTCCAACTCCCTTAGGCTCACAATGTTTACCTTTTACATTCTTTAATTTCACCATGTGATCAACCTTTGATTTGTTCTCATTAGGTTCTCCAGAGTTGGTACTCTTTATAAACATTCCTACAGCTTTCTCATTTGTATTCCTTGCCACCATGCCTCTAGTTTGCACCTGGGCAATCATTTCTGTAGTAATCCTCTCCATCTCTTTTCTAGAAGGTCTTCTCAAATTTACTGGCTCGGGAGAAGAGTTCATGTTACATGTTTTCTGATCAATGCACTCACCATCAAAAAAAACCTCTTGATGAAAAAGGGCCTGATTATGTCTCTTCACACTCACATCTACCTCGTCATCAAAATTAGAATCATCTTCATATCCTAGATATGAAGAATCCATGTTGCAACCAACATCATCTTGTTCTTCTTCTTGTTCTATCTCCTCATTGCTACAATCTTGATTTGCAGCCATAGATTGTGCAACCACACAATGCTCTGCAAAATGAGGGGATTGACATGCAACACACCATGGTACATTTTCATTGACATTTATTGAAGCTTTATGTAGAGGGTCAGGGACACCTCTTTCATTGTTTCCTCTTGCAACAGGGACAATAGGCGTGCCATCCTTCCATTAGGTGTTGTAGGGGTAGTTCTATAGTCTATTCTACTTACTAAAATTATTGTTGAACCAAAGCCTCTCATTGGTAGGAGCACTGATGTTCCTATTTCTAGGTGCCTTCATATCCTTTAATGCATTAAGCACCTTATCCAACTTATCTTCTTCTTGCCTCCTAGATCCAACACTCTTATCATTTTCTTTTTTTTATTTCCTATCCCCGAACAACTTTGGGTCATCTCTCTTTCCACCCAACTTTCCTCATATCTTCATGTTATTCTCAATATTGACAGCAATCCTAAAAGAATCCCTAAGAGTTCTCAGTTCTTTATCCCTCAATAAATATCCCATCTTCCCATCAAATGCATTGAAGTATGTAGTCAGATAGACATTGTCATCCAACCGCATGACTTGGAACAACTTATGCATACCCTTCTGAAATCTCATGTTGAACTTAGCTGCAGACTCATTCTAATTTTTCCTTATGGTATTGAATTCATTCAACATGAAGCTAGCATTAGGCCTATCACCATACTGCTCTTTGAAACATTTCTCAAAAGAGTCCCAAGTATCAATACACCTATCAGGAAGCCTCTTAAACCAATCTCTAGCATCCTCCATTAGAGATTGAACAAACAATTTCATGACAACATCCTCATGCTCTACCTCATAATCATTAAGCATATCAACAAATAACCTAAGATGCTCCTCACAACTAATAGCATTATTACCAGCAAACTTAGGTACCTTATCTCTAATATCATTCAGAAAAGCATTTGGATAGCCAGGAATTCCATCAAAACTTATTTTCCTATAGCCTTCTAATTGCATAGGTCTTCTTTGAAAGCTCGAACTAGTGTTAACCCTAGGATCAACATTAGCATCTACATTTCTCTGTGCATTTGACTACTGCCTAGGATCTGCACCTATCCTAGCAGATGAAGAAGGAATAGAACTAGTCACATTACTAAGTGGAATAGCAGTAGTCATAGATGGCATACCTAGTTCAGTAGTAGATGGGCCAAGAGCATTAGCTGAAGAAGCCCGCAAAAATTGGATCTTCATTTTCTTTTCTACAATGGCAGTGTCAACCTCAGCTTTCTCTAGTTCTCTTGCAAGGTCCTCATCTTCTTTTCTCCTTCTCTCCATTTTAATGTCCTTATTTGAATCAGGTGATGGGATCCCTGGTATTGTCACTAGTTTGCTTGCTTGGTCACCCACCATCTTTTGCTTTCCTTTCTCATTAATGATAACAGCAGGTCTGGTAATCCTATGCCCTCATTATCAAATTCATGATCCTACAGTAAGCGTTCTTGCTCACTCCTCAAGGCATCAAGATCACCAAAAACATCATGTTGCAGCATTTTGGGAGCAGAAGCAAGCATTTTTTTCTCTCCTTCATTTCATTTATTTTTCTCAGAAGAGACTACCTCTCTATCAAAGCATTTACCTTTTCAGCCTCTCTCTCTTCTTGTAATCTTTTATGTATGGCATCCTGCTCTGCCAACTGCAACCTTAATGCATTCAAGTTATCAAGATCTACCATAATGTCATCAGAACCAGATGACACATCCATATCAGGAAGATTTTGATATGGGAAATGGACTTTCCTATGTCTCATGGGTTCTCCTCTGTATTGATCTTCATCAAGATCCAAGTCAACCTCTAAACCCACATCTCTATTTTCTTCATTTTGACCTGCAAGCAATGGATATTTATCCTGAAATGCAGCCTCAGGGGTATCATGAAATCTCTCTTCAAAGTGACCACCTTCTGATCTAGAAACTCTATTCTATGAACCATCCTCACTTGAGGATACATGTGGTCTTCTAGCTCTTGCATTTCTCTATTCTGTCATGGGAGCACTGGTAGACTCACCATTCCTTCTAATCCAGCTCTTGTTTTCCTATCTAGGTAATTGCTCAAGAGTGACCTCCAGATTATTTCTAACATATGACCTAGTATTTATCCTCTTATCAATGCTTCTTTAATATGTTGCACTGGTTCAGACCTTTGAGCCGCCACCCACCTAGATGGGAAATCTTCAAAACACTCAGGAAAACAAGAACATAAACTAACCTTTCTTTTTAGATTCTCCCCAGTAGAATCATTCACTCTTAACAAATGCATATCTTTTAGTTGTCCCTAGCAGAGTCACCATTTTGTTGGTTGTGGATTATTCCCTTTGATCTTCAACTTGCAGATTTACACTTTGATGGATAATATAAAAATCCTGACTCTATCACCACTCCAAAATCCACAAGGAAGGGGACCAACTGACAAGGATCAAAAGATCCTTCTTCACTTTGAGCTTCAATGCTCAGGCGGGTGTACCCTTGACTCACTTCTTCAAAGGAGTCTTAGAATGATGTATACTATACTCACACAAGTCTAAAAGGTTTACCAAATGAATGTTTATGTTTGTGTGGTTGTTAACCATGACTTCAAGAGAAAAGACCAGTGCCTTATCCCAGGGCTCAAAGTCACCTAACTATATACCTCAACTGAATATCTTAAATCAAACACAATGGAAACCAGAGTAAGTGCTTTGCCTATTACCCCTTTCCCTCAAGCACAAGGACATCAAATTCTATACCTGGTTGTAAACTCACTGAATCCACCTAAAAGGCTTTAATCCTAACTTTGTTAGAAACTCAAAGATGAATTCAAAATACTCTTTGTTTACCATACATTAACACACTTTGTGATATTAACATATATGAGCTCAGAGACAAGCAAGAAGACATACACAAGATAACAGATTAGGATTCAAGAATGTTTTCATTAACAAATCTAGAATTGGCATATAATTAGCATGACACAAAGCTAAGAAAAAGACACCAAATCAGACCTCTATCGGTATAATACAGTCAACAACCTGGGACTAAAAGGAATAATATTTTGGAACCCCTGCCAAGTCAAAAATTCTCTAACTTATACCACTAGCTGCCTTGGGATCCTCAAGATCGGATGCAACAAGCTTCAGACAGCTAGGGCTAAGGTCTCAACCACCCGACATGTCAAAATTTACAATAGAATTTATTACAAAGGTGGGAAACCAAGCAGTCCAGAGAAAGAAAATCTCAAATAGATCTGCAATCATGAAAATCTGTGAGCCAAGATAGAGAACTAGGAGCTGCCATGAAAATCAGTCAAATCGGCCACATGCAAACACCTCTCGAGCCAAGAGTGCAATCATTCCTCACGGTACAAATCCCTTTGCAAACAACCGCCAAGCACTCAAGACCCTATTGCAAATCACCTCTCACCAAATAGGGTCGCTTCAACATTCAATTCCACAAACAAAGGTACCCCCTGTCGCTCAGAAAATCAAACTTCAAACTGCAATGGTTATCATGCACTTGGCAGGAAATAAACCTTTTAACCATTTTGCTCCTAGTCGCACAACTACGCAATTAAATCCTAGCGCCACAGGAAACTGGCCAACAAATAAATGCTTGGTCGCATGATCGCATAACCTGGAAATGGGTTATGCGAACATGCGACACCTACTAACCATCTGCCTCCACATAACCACCAGATGTTTAAACCGCTGCCACAACAGGGTTTGTCACATGTTCGCAAGCTGTACAAGTGCCCCATGCAAACATGCGGCAAACCACTACCATGCACCCACCTACCGTCAAAACACCACCGAGAAATCCAAGCCCGGGCCCACGTTCAAAACTTTAACATCCCGCCAGCGTTGACCAATCAAAAACTACCATGACAACACCTTCCACCAAGCCAAACAAATAGTCATAGATGGGCCCTCAAGGACACATGGCACCCTATCGAATGATCGCATAGCCCAGAAGTGGGCTATGCAAACATGCGATAGCCCGCTACATTAACCACCACCACTTAACACCACCGTAGGAAAACTGTCACCGCACAACTCCGCAACCGTGAACAAGGACACGCATTGGCCGGTCGCATGATCGCATAGCTGAGAGAAACACTATGCGATCATGTGGTGGCCAACCCAAAGCTGCCACATCACCACCTCCATGACATGGAACTGCAACCAGACCAACCTGCTGACAGGACCCCCGAGGACAAGTGGCAAGAGGTCGCATGATCGCATAGCCAAAAGCAGGGCTATGCGATCATGTGACAACCTATTACAGGCTGCCACATGTCTGCCTCTGGGACCATATCACAGAAGCCAAACCCTCCGGAGGATCAGACAGTTGTCGTAAAAGTGCATAGCCCTGACAAAACCTTTGTGCTTTAACGAAAACCGTTGATCTTCTGACACGTCAGGACCCGCTGTGCCTTCAAAAAAATAGGTCTCACCACCATTGTACTTGCACACTTAGCAAAGAAGACCGCTAGGTAGCTGCATAGGACACAAGACCCACATGGCCACGTGGCAAGTGGTCGCATGATCGCATGTCAGAAAAGTCTGACATGCGGCCATGCGACAGCCAACAAGGAAGAAGCCTTTGAAAATTTGGGCCCACCAAATGGAAGCAACGTTGGAATAGATAAGATCAACGACGGGCGCATGATCGCATGGGTAAGGAATATTCCATGTGATCACACGCTGACCGTTGATCTCCTCCCTCTGGCCCTACATGGTCGCACTTGCGCAGTTAAGACAAAAACCAAGGAAAGCCGATAGAAAAGAAGATAGGCAAGGTCGAAAACACACAGTGTTTTCTGTGAAAGATCGAAAACACACAAAGTTTTCAATATGACACAAAGGCAAACAAAGAAGCCGAAAATAACACAGGCTTTTATGCAGGCCAAAAAGGTCGAAAACAACGCGGATTTTTGAAACCATAGTATGTTTTCAACACTGTGGCAGAAATTTAAAATGCTTCCCGCGGACCTTAGAATTTGCAAATCTTTCTGGGTTTTGCGGATTAGGAGATGCCGTTTGAACCAAGGCCAGGTGACAACATAAACTACCAGGGGCAGGACACGCATACCATGAAACACTAAAGATTTTCATCACAAGTCAAGACTGAGATTGCAAGCACGGCAAGATAGCAAAACAAAAACATTGTAGGGAAAAGGCCAATTACGAAGGATTTTGCAATGACAAAAAATTGACTTAACAAAGTGTACAGTACTTTCTTGATTAGTCACCACAAACCAACACAAAGGCCAACCAAGAAAAAGATAAAAATGTCCATTCTAGATGAATTACACAATGTAACTATTCTTAATGCCTCTTTCATTATAAATGTCAATTTCAAATGTTATCATAGGTAGTACGATATATAAAATTTCATTACTCTCCATGGGCACCACCAAGGGAGCACAAGCGAAACATCTTTGAGGCTCATAGCTTTTCGGAGAACTTCAAATTCATAACTTTTGTTATATTATTTTTTTTGAAATGGATGAACTATTTTAGAAAACAAGTGTCATATGGTTTTCTAGCATTATGTGGTCAACACTTAAAAAAATTTAGTTATGATATTTTGATTGTTCACTTGACTTTTCTCGATGAGTTCAAAGAATTTTTCTTTTGAATATTTTAATCCTCCTAATAAAATTCATCATATAATGGTAAGATGTAAGTCTTCTTAAAGACAATATGATGTGTCTCCTCTTACCCTGAAATATATCCTTTATATGTCTATAATATCCAAATACTCTCATTAGTGAGAATAAATCTATAGGAATCTACTATGTACCCAATCCTTCAACATAGAAAAAAATTAATACCCAAAAAAAATATCCATGTTGTTAGAGTGCTTTAGGTAAAATAAAAAGTAACAAACACTTATATAAAACGCACAACTAAGAATAATATTTATCAATAATCTTAGCATTCTATAGTAATTACAATTTTTTAAACTAGGGTCTGAATTAAAATAATCAGTATGGTCCATAGACAACCTCTTAAATAATAGAAGCCATTTCATTAGGTTGAAGGTGTCTAGACAAACAACCTCTAAATATTTTGCTCAATTAAATAGGACCAAGGTTAAGATTCCAACTCTTACTTGTATGATCAATAACATAGATAGAATCAAATAAGATTTTGTAGACATTTTTAGTGTTGATGTGTTAGATTGTCAATTTTAATAGAATATAAAAATGATAAAGTTAAATTATATATTTAATTTGCTATAAAAGGATACATAAATAAGAGAAGGTAGTGATGGAACTATTCAATTGTCATAAAAAAAGCTCCCAAAAGTAAAAGATAAAAACTAACTAAAAAATCTCTAATGATTAATACATTAACATCTCCCTTGATATGGACAGACTAGTTATCTCTATTTTGAGCATTAAGTGTTGTCATTAGTATCAAAGTACATCAATCGGTTATCTATGTTGATCAGTCGGTAAAAGGAAGAACTATAAGCTACATATGCTAGTCGGTTAACTATAAAAGGCTTCATACCGAGTATTCACAAGGAAGCACCAAGAACTAAAAGGAAACAATGTTAACTGGGCACCAGAGCCATCTTACTGGGCATCAGTATATACCAATACCGAGCGACAATAAACATCAAGCACACTGGACACCGAGCACTAGTGTATTCATCGAGTAGTATTGATAGTGTTTACCGAGCATCCAAGAAATGACATAGTAATTAGTTTTCACACATTTATCTATGTAAGTGGTTACATGGTTTCATAAAATGTTTTACCAAGATCGAAGATCATTTATTGTAGATGTAATCATTAAATGTGATGATGATCTATATGTATTTATTTGATCTAGGATATTTTTGTGTTACGTAGATCTTAGGTTACTTTCCTAAGATATTGTAAACCTAATTAGGTCATGAAGGTTAAGAGACATAAGGAAATCATGGCAGTATGCTATATATTTGTATTTTATGACATTTTTTAAGAGAGTCTTGAGAATTTTTAATATATGAATACGAAGGATAAGAAGGAGATCTTGAAGCAAATAGTCACCTTCAAGATATCAATTATCAAACAAGGTTGAGCAGTATTCAGAGATATTTAGTCAAGGCTACCGAGTGGTACAAAGGATATATATTCACATAGTAAGGTGATATATATTTGATATTTCATAGATCTGATTCAGAAAAGCTTAAATTGTCATTTTACAAATATTTTTTTTATTCCCTAATCATTGTAATAGAATTGGTAAAATCTCTTAACATAGTAGACCTAACAGTCTTTTGTAAATCTCTTAACCGAGTACACACTAAAGTAGTGTTGTTAAAATCTTTTAACATGATAGATCTAGTTGATCTTATTGTTACTCCTAACAGGGTAAGATTACCAGAAGTGATCATAACTTCTACCTCTAATAGGCAGACTTTATTATCTGCAATAGTGAACAATTTGTGGGTCTCATCCCCACCGTAGTTTTTACCTTCTAACAAGGGTTTTTGCATAACCAAAATACTTGTGTTATGTGACTAAATTATTGTTTCTTTTCATGAAATTTACATTCACAAGTTAATTGAATGAATGATGCATACTATGGATTCAGTTGGATAGACTAGTTTACTACTGTTTGCTAATGAAGTTTTAAGTCATAAGTTTTAGAGTGCACTAATTCACCCCTCCCCTGTCAGTCCCTTATCTCTATGTTTCCAACAATTGGTGTCAGAGCTCAGATCTCTTATTGGATGGTTTAATCACTAAAGAGGAAAATATATAATCATGGAGAAGTACAAGTTGGACAAAACTATTGAAAATCAAAAAATTCAAATGTAGATGTTTATTGAGCAATACAAGTAGGCTAAGGATACATTGAAGAAGTTACTGGTTCAGAGAAAGAACTTGGCTATTCTGGAAAATGAGACTAACTATGATGAAGAAGTGATTGATGAATATTTGATAATATTGGATCTAGATCAGGAAGTATTTCTGATAGTTCTAAAAGTGCAATTTCTGATTTGTCTGAGAAAAATCTTCATTTAACTAAAAAAGTGAAAGCCCTGCAAATCGGTCAAGAGACACAGATTGTGAGAATGATTGATGTGATGAAGAATACTAGGCAAGCTAAATAGGAAAGGAATCTAGTAATTGAAGACCGAAGACAAATGACTGAACAACTTCAAGCAAAATAAACTAAGATACTGAGACTTACTGAGAATCACTTTGAAATATCCAATCAGATGATTATTGTAAACTAGGAGATCAACCAAGTAAGTGGTGAGTTGTTAAGAAAACTTGAAGACATTAGAGTACTCAGGGAAGAAAATGAAAAACTAAGAAATGAAGTAAAGATCAAGCAACAACATAATGAGATACGGAAAAAGGCTAAAGATAGTTCTTAAAAGATTGATGATTTTCTGATTAATCATAGAAGATATGGTAGCAAAGATGGAATAGGATACATCGAGCAAGGAGAATCATCTAAGAAAGCTGAACAAATGAACACCAATCAGAGTCAGAGACCTAAGACACTGACATGCTATCACTATGGAAAACCGGGAAATAGTTCAAATGTTTGTAGGAGTAAAGCACAAGGTAAACCGAAAACCACTCCTAAGTTTAATGGTCATTGTTATAATTGCAACAAGTTTGGACATCAAACATATGAATACAGATCTAAGGTAAATAGGACTCCTAACAAATCCTACATGGAGAAACATTGTCTTACTTGCAACAAGCATGGACATATTGCAAATGAATGCAAAACTAAGATGAAGCGAGTTTGGACACCGAAAGGACAGAAAAAATCCTATCAACCAAGAAGACAAGGCAACATTTACACTTGGGATTATGACACATGGGTTAACTACATAGTATGTGGAAGGTATGGACACATTGCAAAAAATTACATGGGGAAGAGATGGGTTGGACAATCTCGAAGCTAGACAAGAACTGGTATGGCATGTTTGAACTGTCACAAAGTTGGTCACCTAAGTAAAGATTATAGAGACCAAGCACCAAAAGGACAAGTTTTTGATAATGGAAAGACAATTGAAGACATCATGAGAATAAGAAGCACTATGTGGAAGAAGGCATCAAATGAGAATGGTGAGTCAAGCAATCCAGTCAGTGAAACCTTATCCATTTGATTGGGTGACATCAGCACCTCCACTTAAGTTGAAAAAGGTATGTATGGGAGTGATATTTCAGATTGATCATATCTTACATACAGTTACTTATATTTTTTGTGCACACACCAAATCTGCATATATTAAGATGCATTATGGTTTACAAGTTTTGAGCTTTCAAAGTTACACAGTTGGCATATGCTAGACCGAGTATGGAGTTATCTGTCGGTGACTATTGTGCAAGGTTAACCAAGTAAAAAGGATATATGTTAACCGAGCAATTGGTATTATGTGGTAATCGCCGAGTTGATAGCTATTGTCAAGCTAGAAGTAGGTCGAGCATTTAATGCAAAAGTTTTGAGCGGGAATACAAAAAGGATTATAAATAGATGATGGAATTAGTTCATTTCTTACCAGTGATTTTAGAGACAAAGAGCACCCAGAGCGATTTCATGCAATAGATTTTTAGAGCTAGTAAAGAATCATTTCAAAATCCTCCAAGTGATTTTGTCAGCATTTTACGTGTAAGTATTGTTTCTATCGAGTTGTTCTTAATATTTGTCGAAACCCTATTTCACAAAATTCCATCTGCATCAAATGTAAACAACACTAAGATTGCAGAGGAGGAGGAATTAAACCTAATAGTTTTTGCAATGTGCAATGAACCCCGATACAAACTTCACCCTGAATTTGCATCAAAAACTTATTCAGCAGGAGCTTTTCGAGTATACTGCCTAGGATTTTATTAGTCGAAGACATCAAATCATACATTCACTGCAAGATAGGTGAAATTGGAGACTTTGAACTATATGCAGCTTAGCAGAAGCTTTGTGAACTAGATGGGAAGATGAAACCTGAGCACAAATAGTTGGAAGTTATTGGTTTGGTGAATGCCATGCATTTTCCGAGTGAATTTAAGAATGAATGGATTAGAATTACCTTGAGGAATTTTCATGGTGGAAAGTTGTGGTTAGATGCACTAATAAAAATTACAAAGAAGATGATACACACTGTTACCGAGTATCCTACCACTAAGAACGTGAAAGTAATTCATACTAAATCTAGGGTAGAAATTGAAAAAAACACCGGAGCTGAGTGGGACGGCTAAGCATTGAAAATTAATTAAATCAAAAATTCGGAGGTAAAATTTGCAGCACATATTGTTGGTTACAAAATTTATCAGTCAAGAAGACTGAATAGTGTGCCTTGTGTCAGTCGTCATTGTTTACCAAATGGTTAAGAAAGGTTACCAACTGGACCTTTCTGAGCTACTACTAAAGTAAGTTGAAGAAAATACTAAGACAATCTAGTCAGAAAAGTCTAACACCTGTAAGTTTGGATCACTACTAGTTTGTTTATTCTTCTATGTGCAAAGATTTTTTCCTTCCATCGATCATGTAGAGTGGTCAACTGATAGGCCCGTGATATCACAAATTTCAGACCTTACAAAGGGCTTAGTAAATAATCTCATTAATGTTTTAGCCAGTTATTTTGAATAATTCAAGGTCTCAATGAATTCTTAGAGTAGAATTCCTCACCAATTAGTGGAAGAATATGAGCATGACATATGTATTCTTGTGGATACCGACCATACATTGATAAACGTTGTGGAGCCTAGGACAAAATGGCTAGCTCCTTTGGGATATGAGATAGATATGGATTTTGCCTCTAAATCAATTAAAGCTTTATTGGCTACTCCCAAGGATGTGAATGAAAAAAGGTTTGGAACATATGAAGAGGCCAAGACAAGAATAAAAATAGGCCTGGTTATCGGTAAGATAACTAAGAAATCCAAGAAAATGATGAAGAATATTGTTGAGAAGTTTGGAGATGACGTTGGATTATCTAAAAACACACCGGTTGCAACTGCAAAAAAAGGTCAGTTAATGCTTACTAACAAGTCTCATGATAGTGGTGAAATCAAGCTAGATAATAATGCAGAATCCACACCAGTTTCCCCTACACCAACTCCACAGAACAAGCAGTCTGAAATACAAACAAGAGCATAGACAAGATTTGAGACTAAAACATCACCACCATCGAAGAGAGGAAATGTGAAAATTACAAGACCAAAGGCAGCTGCACCGACCAAGACATATACAAAAAGAGGTAATAGATCATCTACTAAAGCTCCTAAGAAAAGAAGAAAGTTAATCAGGAACAAGGATGATTTGGATGATGAAGAGGATGATAATAGTCAATTCAAAGTTGTTAGTAATAAGAGTCGGACAATTGATGAAGTAGTAGAAGAAATAATTGAAAATACTGGACTTGATGATCCTAAACTCAGTCAGTTTGAGTACTTGTCAATTGAGGATCAGAATAAACTAGAGGAAGCAATCATCCAGATGATGATTCGATTCAAAACAGTTCCAATTGAGTTTGCCAAACACTTACCAAAGGAATTAGAGGAATGAATTTTGCAGAAATGGTCCTATGTCTTGGATACTAAGAAGAGAATGAGGGAACAATCCCTACTTTTGGCAATACCCAATTGAACAGTTCTTGAAATAGAAGATTACATGAGCAAGTATTTAAAAACATTTAGAGTAAAGAACAAGGCAATGTAGGTACTTGGATGAAAATCTAGTAGACATAGATGAGGATAGTCAACTCATCTGGACTTCAGTGAAACAAGCTCGAGAGGAAGCTGACAAGATGGCTTTAGCCATAATTCCTTAGAAGAAATAAAAAAGGAAAGGAAAAGGTATACATAAAGATGATGCAAATCTATAAACAACACAAAGAATTGACCTATCAGATACCGAGGTACTTGATACATCAGTTGCCACTGAAGAGATAGATCTTACACAGGATGCACCAGATCAAGTTGAGATCTATATAATGGATAACAATGCACTTGATGTACTCATTGAGGACATCACAAATGGTGATCCTAATGATAGAGCATATGATGAAGATATAACTATTGTTGGAGCTAAGACACAAGAAGAGGGACACCTCAACAAGATAGCAATGACAACTTTACTAGGTGAACTTCCTATTCTAATAGAAGTAGTTGAAATTGTCTCTAAGGAGGAACTAGAAGGCTCAGTCCCTGAGAAACCTACAGATACATTACAGGATCAAGATAAAAGCACACCTATAGAAGAAAATGAGCCCAAGGAAATAGAAATAGAGACACCAAAATAATATGAGCCTAAAGCTACAGAGACTTCACCAGACACAACAATCGATGCTCCCTCCACTTTAACCGATGCACAGGTTACCGAGGAGCTGAAGCAAGAAGAAAATATGTCTATCGAGAAATAACTGACAAATGTTGAGGTAAAGGATCTTGTACCTTTTGTTAAGAGCTCACCTCAAGAGCAGAAGAAGAAGAAAAAGAAGTCTAGAAAAGGGCCCGTCACACTTGATGAGATTATTGTTATACCAAAATGTGACCTAAGGACCCTAGATGCCAAAGACCTAAGAAAATATGGGGAATTGTGTACAAGGAAAGCAGCTCAAGAGAAGCTGAGAAAAGAGTGCAAGAACAAAGAAATTTTGGAAAATGTAAGAGACATCTTACAACAGGTTGTACGAGATGTACAAATAAATGAAGATACACCAATCATGGATCAACTAGCCACATTTGTACAAGAAATAAATGCCCCGGATATTGAAGCAGAAAAGATAATAGAAGAGTGGGCAGAATAAAAAATACAAGATAAACTTGCAAAGAAAATCAGCTAGAAAGTGGCAATCAATAAGGTAAAGCTATATGAGGTAATCATTGATATTCAATTCATTACTCAGATAATTACTCAAATGATGGTAAAGCTTTGCATTGTGGAGAACTTCACTGCTGAGGTCAGTGAGAAGATAAAACAGTTGGATACTGAGATCAAAGCCAGTGCACAAGCAGGTTTAACCAAGCCAAATGCTATTGCCAAGCATATAATCAATGTTTAAGAACTTAGGCGGTTAAGAGAAGAGTTGAGGAAGGAAGAGGATAGGATAAGTGACCAGGTCACCGAGCTACAAACAGTGTTGCTTCCCCATCTTAAAAAATTTTATCAGCACATATTCAAACTGTAAACATTGGTTACAACACCAAAAATTCCCGTGTTGGAAAATATATTTGACATGCATGCAGAAGTCGGTCTTGAGCACATTTCTCTCACCAACTTGAAAGAGGAATGGGAAAACCTCTTAGACTCATTGAAGAAAACCAATCATTTTTTATAAATTGTAAGTACATGTGTTTTTGAAATTTTGGCATTAATCTCAAAAAAGGGGGAATAGCATAATGAATATTGTCTTATGCTAAAGTGTACTACATATTTACTGGGAGCATGCACCGAAGGGGAGTTATCAATTTTTATTTTTTTTTAAAAGTAAATCTTTTTGCTATGTATATATGAAGTAGGGATAGTGAAAGACATATCAGGTTTATATACATTACAAATTTTGATACTAATGCCAAAGGGGGAGATTTTTATCTCTATTTTGAGCATTGAGTGTTGTCATTAGTATCAAAGTAGATTAGTCACTTATCTATGTTGATCAGTCAGTAAAAGGAAGAACTATAAGCTACATATGCTAGTTGGTTAACTATACAAGCCTTCATACCGAGTATTCACAAGGTAGCACCAAGAACTAAAAGGAAACATTGTTAATCGAGCACTAGAGCAGTCTTACTGGGTATCAATATATACCGATACCAAGCGGCACTAAACACCGAGTAGACTGGACATCGAGCACTAGTGTATTCACTAAGTAGTATTGATAGTGTTTACCGAGCATCCAGGAAATAACATAGTGATCAGTTTTGACACATTTATCTAGGTAAGCGGTTACACGGTTTCATAAAATGTTTTACCAAGATCGAAGATCATTTATTGTAGATGCAATCATTAAATGTGATGATAATCTCTATGTATTTATTTGATCTAGGTTAGTTTTGTGTATCGTCAATCTTAGGTCATTTCCCTAAGATATTGTAAACCTAATTAAGTCATGAAGGTTAGGCGGCATAAGGAAATCATGGCAGTATGATATATATTTGTATTTCATGACATTTTGTAAGAGAGTCTTGAGAATTTTTTATATATGAATATGAAGGACAAGAAGGAGATCTTGACACAAGCACTCACCTTCAAGATATCAGTTATCAAACAAGGTTGAGCAATATTCAGAGATATTCAGTCAAGGCTACCGAGTAGTACAGAGGACATATATTCACATAGTAAGGTGATATATATTTGATATTTCATAGATCTGATTCAGACAAGCTTAAGTTGTCATTTTATAGATATTTCTATTATTCTCTAATCATTGTAACAGAGTTCGTAAAATCTCTTAATAGAGTAGACCTTACAGTCTTTTGTAAATCTCTTAATCGAGTACACACTAAAGTAGTGTTGATAAAATCATTTAACAGAGTAGATTTAGTCGATCTTATTGTTACTCCTAACCGGGTAAGATCACCAAAAGTGATCACAACTTGTAGCCCTAACAGACATACTTAAATATTTGTAGTAGTGAAGAATTTGAGGGTCTCATCCCCACCGCAATTTTTACCTTCTAACAATGGTTTTTGCGTAACCAAAATACTTGTATTATGTGACTGAATTATTGTTTGTTTTCATGCAATTTACATTCACAAGTTAATTGAATGAATGATTCATACTATGGATTCAGTTGGATAGACTAGTTTACTACTGTTTGTTGATTAAGTTTCAAGTTATAAGTTTTAGAGGACACTGATTCACCCCTCCCCTCTCAGTTCCTTATCCCTCCATTTCCAACAAGACTATCATGAAATCAAATAGTATTCTCAAGTGTTAAAACTTCTTTTTGGTCTAACATTTTGGTGGAGACATTTATTCGATGATCTGAAGCTTTTTTTTAAAGAAGCTCGACATGTTTTAATATTTGTTCAAATGAACGTTGTTACCTTATTAGAGTTCAAACTTTTATAATTGAACATATTGATAGTGATCGATGGATTGTATTAATTCTTCTATGGACTAAGTAGTCCAACGTCTTGAATCACTTATACTACTTAAACATAAATTAATTTACTTTTTCGATATTTATTAATTAAAAATTCATCTGTTACAATATTTATTGAAGGTAAATTAGTGTTGAAGCATATCTATTCCATTGAAAAAAAAAACTGAAAAACTTTACGAAAAGGCGAGATATTAAGCTAGATAATAACATCGATATTAGTTAGGAAACATAACTATTTTACATGGCAAACAAGACATTTATTTATTTAGATAAGGGAAAGCCTTGTTATGGGAGGGGAGTGCTTGATCCCTGTAACTAAGTAGTCCAGTAAGCAGCTAGCGGGTCATGCAGGCTGCTGTAGAGTTTTACATGTCCCTCGTTGAAGGCCAAAGATGCGGCTCCCGCACAGTTTGTCTCAGGCGGGCAAGCACTCGACGTGTTCCAAATGCGCCTATATTTGTTCCACAATTCCAATGTTCCATCACTCCGAAAGGCCAGAAAACAATTATTTTGAAGCGCGGGAGGATATGCGTCGCTTTTCCAGAGTGTCTTGCCATCGTTACTCTCCAATTTGAGCTCGCAAGGTGCCCTTACGCGACCTGACTGAGGAATTGTGAGCTTATATTTGTTGTCAGGAGAGGTAAGAGACTCTCCACGGCGCAATTGACTTAATGGAAGTGCACTGTCGTGGGAGAGCAACATGTAAGGTTGGATGGTGCAGTCGTTTGGATCAGAAACGATCGTTTGCGATGAACCTTCAGCAAGCGGCGGGAGACCCTCTTTCGTCACGTAATAGTCAATCCAGTCTGTGTGATTGGAGACAGCAACCCACTCGTAGCCGATTTCTGATTCCAAAAGATAAGAACGCATGGTTGGGAGTAAATTCTGCCATGCCGCCAGCAGATCGCCCCCTTTGCTCGTGCTGCTCGAAGATATGACGACGCTGCATTCGCTGCTCCAACGAGTTAACCTTATCACCACGCCCTTCTCGTCCAGGTCAACGTACTTGGTGAATAAGCTACCCGCATAATATTGTTTATACCGATGAATTTCTTTCTTCACATTGTCCACCATGTCTTGCAGAGCACTGTAAACAGTGTTTCTTTCGTCGTAGGTCAGAGCATTGGTTTTGCTCGAAAATGTGACAGTCAGACATGTACAAACCGAAACACTGAGGGAAACCAGGGCAAATGCCAAGGCAATCGAAACAAAAGTCCCACGACCAGCCATTTCTTTTTTCTTACTTGAAGTTGTGTGCTATCCTCTATTCTCTATCTTCTATTTATAGGGAGAGGGCGCAGGCCAAGCATGTTCCTTCTGTTATTGCGTGTTGGCAATCACAGTAGAGGAAGAGTCAGCAGCACTCAGCTAATATATTTCTTACTACACGACTTCTAATTGTAGTGCGAAAGTCCTTGTCCAGTATACATATTTCCTTCGTTATTCTATGCTAATGATGACCAATTCAGAAAATATTATCCTTAACAGGAGTTCGCCAGTTCAGATCCAGATTAATGCGTACTGACGATGCTACCATTTTGTTTGAAGTTCCACTTCTATAAAACCTCATTCGTTTTACTTTACTTTTTGTTTTGATTATTGAATAGTCAAGTTGACTTCGCTCTCTAATTAACGGCCACAAGTTGTCGAAGTGGTTTCCTCCTATTTCTCACATCTACCTGCACTTCCATATGGGCCGTGAATTCAACAATTTTAAATTGTTTTGCATATTAAAACCGAAAGACTAACATTAGTTTATTTAATCGAGATGTACCTGCACTTCCATACGGGCCGTGAATTCAACAATTTTAATTTATTTTGAATAACAAAAAGCTAAAGACTAACATTAATATTTTAATTCGGTAGAGTAGGTAGCACTAAGCGAAAACTCGTTTTTTTAATACAAAATTAGTAGTGGAACGTTCCTGTTCCTAAGTATCGGGAACACCTAAAAGTAGAGTGGACGCTGTTTACAGTATGTTTTTAGAAACAAACAAATCAGATTTGCACATTTCACTTGTTTTAAAATAAATTTAAGATTTGTAAAATGAAATTTGTGAATATTTTATGTGGATTTAGAAAATACTAACCAAAAAATCCATGATTGAAATATTTGTGAAGTAACTATAAACTTGTACAGCAACCAACATTCCAAAACATTTTTAATAGTACTTTATTTTAAATGTGAAACTTGATTGTAGCAGAATCCAAACACATAGTAAAACCTATAGGCTAAAGATATAAAAAATTGATATGTAATCTCATGTAACTACATTTAGGACAAAAGGCTATATAAAATAAAATGTTGTACTATTTCTATAACAATTGTCACAGTGTTAACAAAGGATATAATAAGATAAGTAAAATAAAACAATCCATCTATAGTGTCATAAAATTGAACCTTATGTAATTTACCATTATATGATACTTTTATCTTAGCTGAAAAAGAAAATTCCACTGCGTTTATTTGCCTTGTCTTTCTCTCATCTAGATTCTTGGCCACATGTCATGTTTAACATAGGATGTCTCTGTGTTGCAGAGATGTCAGTACGACTTCCACTTGTCCAATGAAGCTAGAGATGTGTAGTGAGCCATTGAGATGTTACAACTACTATCCCTCTACTGTAAGGCCTCTTACCACCACCCATCGACATTGAGAATCGTTTCAGTAGCTTAAAAAATTATTCTTTTTACTTCATTTGGTCTTCTTGACACTTCTAAGACACTTTGGCTCTCTTATTCAACATTTTTCTTTGTACAACATTTTTCCATTCTTTCTTGAGCTTGTGCATGCATCTTCGAAAACTCCTTCACAATATCTCAACATCCATAGCATTGCAACTTCATCACCTTTGTCGCCTTGCTTTCACTCCATTGAGCTCCAACATTCTAGCTTTCAAGGGGAGTCTCTCATATCACTTCATTTCAGATTTTTTTAAGAATATGATAGTTTCTTTGTCATGGTCTTGTAATCTTATTATTTATGTTATCATTTTTTTTATTACATCTTAGTTGTATATCACCAATTTCTCATCTATCTATCTAGTTTCTATGGAAGTGAAAGCACCAAAATAGATGGACTTCACTAAGGTAAGTCTCCAATTATACCCAACACTTGTCATTGTTTTCATGTGTGTAGGCTTTCAAGAAGGAAAAAGGAGAGATCTTAGGTAATTCTTCCTCCTTCATTGTGAGTGCATTCCTCTCTTATTCTCTCTATTTCTCAAATAACACCATACTTCTTATCTTACATTGTTAGCGTAATTTGCATTATATTGTAATAGTTAGTATTATGGTTGTCTACCTAGTTTTTTATGTTCTCTTCGTATAGGACATATGTGCACCACATTGTCGACCTATACTCATGGTACATTTAATGCAATAATCTCACAAATCCTGGCAATTAGCTCTTTCATTTTTAGTAATTGAAATTTTCTTATTGTTTCATAGCTTACTGGATTAAGCTATTTTATTCTACATCATATTTCATTTAACTTTTAAAACACATCCTAGTCAATTAAGTTGTCTTGATCATACTAGCTCACCAGAATGCTAGTACAATTGAGTAGGTATAAGGATTGGTTCATCCCTTGAGATTTCATCAATCTCAAGGTTGGTGAATTTTACTTTTTCACACCATCGTTGGAGTGCTAACACCTTTCAACCTTCACAATCATAAAATTATATTGTTTTTAAATTTAGTATTTCTTTATTAAAATAGATATAAATCTAAGGAAGAGAAAATATTTAAATTTATAAATAGAAAACTTTACCATCTAAAATTCATATTAGAGTAAATAAACACCTAAAGATCCAAGCTTATTTCCAATGAGATATATAGTTAGGAAAAATATAAATTGAATGAAACAAGAACAAACCACTGTAGTATTCTTGCTAATGTTGCCAATGTGGCACAATAGTGATCCCTTTTTCCTAAAAGTTATGCCACTAGAACCGGATAAATCACCAATTGCTCTCCTAAGGGTTGTACTTTGATCTTCTATATTTTCTTCCACAGTCACCTATTAAACTATCAAATTTATTGATAAAACAACTACAAGAAGAAAACATCAATTCTTCAATCCTACTTCTCTTCTCTCCAAATACTTTCCACACAACCAATTCAACCCTATGCTCTAGAACATAATTTTGTACCACTACAAAGATGGTAAATTCATTTCAATGCACCACAAAAAAATTGTTTCGGAAACCATAGATTTGAAATGTATTTGAGGACATTTTTGAATGGTGTTCAAGTCAGGGAAGAGTTAGGGTGATGGAAACAAAGGATAAAATATCTATTTGTTCATTTATTGCAAAGATTACAATATGACCAAACACAATTGGACTAGTTTGATCTTTTTCTACATTTACCAATCTTCATCAATGCGACACTTAGCATCTTTGCATCAATTATACTAACAATCTCCCTCTTTGGCATTGATGGAAACACTCTTAATTTCTCCTCTTATTTCTCCTCTTCATTTCTAAGTTCTTCTTGGAAATACTATGTCTCTCTCATGACAAAACTCTTTTCCAAAAAGTTTGAACTTTTATCTGTACCTCTGTTTATAGTGTATATTCTCCACATATTCTCCTCTTTTACAATACATCTTCTCCCCCTTTGACAATAATTCCAAAGTTGTCTAATCATTAAATCATCTCGGATTATACTTGACTATTCTTTTCTTTTTCTTTCCTCGTCACTACATTACAACATCATACTAAGACTTCTCCCCCTATGGAGTAGTCCATCTCTACATCAAATCATACAATGATATTTTGATAAACACATATCAACTAATGCAATCAACATCATCTAATTAACTTCAAATAGGGGAATAACACCTAATCTAACTCTGAGATACTTAAAGGTATCCTTTGGTAATGGCTTGGTGAATATATCAACAACTTGTTCTTTAGTAGACACATACTCAAGCCTTACCTCCTTATCCCATACATGTTCCCTTAGAAAATGATATTCTATTGCAATGTGCTTTGTCTTCAAGTGCATCACTGGATTCTTGGAAAAGTTTATTGCACTAAGGTTTTTGAATACTGGTAAAAATAGGTTTTAAATAAGGACTCAAAACCCCTTACAAAAATAATAAAAGATTAAGTCATTAAAACCACCAAAAAGAGATAGGGCCCAAAAAATCAGCCCGCCAGTAGACCAAACCAACAACAAAAAATTAGCCTACAACCAGTAAACAAAAAACAACACCCAACTATGAAGACACAAAGAATGAAGAAAACAAAAAATAAAGGAACTAGGCATACTCCAGCAGAGTTGCCTCCATATCTTTTTTAGCATTGGACATTTTAGTGATGGCCACATACAGGTCTAAGAGCTCCAAAATCCTCCCCGAGATCTTCTTCTTCCTTGATGATCTGGTGCATTTTCTAGGGCCAGACGGATCCTTAACGTCATTGATATCATCAATTTTAATAGGGGATCCAGCATTCAACTCATACTTGATGTTACTTATGCAGTCAACCGTAGTCCCCATAAACTGGTTGGTATCCATTAGGAGCTTCTTGAGAGTGGCCTCCATATTGTTAATCTTATCCTATAGAAATCCCATTTTGATGAAGGGTGCTCCCCTTAATACCACAAATACATAACAGAAATAGAGAAACAACAACAATATGCAAGAACAGAAAATTGGCTTCTTATTATCTCCACAAATGTGGAATTACAAACTTTCAGAATTACAATATGCAAAGCCACATGGGCATTCCCTTACAATATTCTATAGGACAAAGCCTCGAACTATTACCTAGATCTACTACCCAGAACTATTCTGAACTACCTAAGACAATAATACAGCCTTCCTTATATAGGCAATTTTCCACCGCCTAGGAAAGTTCCAGAATTTTAGCCAATAAGGCCGACCAAACTTAGGATTATTTTATTTTACATTTCATTACATCATAGTCGGCTCAAGATAACCTTTGAAACCCGAACAGAAATTTTGAAGAAAATTATTTTTTGCCATTTCAGGTGGCCCAACTTCCGAAGACCATAAGTCATCACCAGTTGACCCGATCGGCTATTATAACCCCATTTTAGAAATGCCACGAAGCGCTCTATAGGCTTGACCTGTGCAAGCGCCCGTCACCCAAATTTTTGACCTCATCCGGGGCCTCTAAAGCTTTCAAAACTGAGTTCAAAGTTTCTGTACCCTGCTACCAATACCGAAAATCTTCAATATCTTCCAATATACACTTGATCTGGCAATGAAACTTTACTGGCAGACTTATATGACCAAAATGAACCTCCAAAAAAGAAATCAGATCATTCTGAGCACATAAAAAAATTACCAAAAATAGTAACTTTCCATAAATAGCAGCTCTGCACAAAATAGCCCTTATTGAAAATAAAAACAGAAATATTTTTGGGTGATGCAAGATTGCTCTTACACCCAGGATACTCCTGCATCACATTTTCACATCATCCCTATTCTCCCTAGCTTTGATCATTCCATCATAACTAGAACCCAATCTTTCCTGAATATTGTCCACTTTAGCGGAGAGGGATCTGAGGTTGAGGCTCATGGTTTTTATCTCATGAAAAAACATTTGACCAGATGAAAGGAATACATGGACATGGCTTTGTTCATTTGTAAGATACCAAAAGGAGGATTAATTTTGTCCTCCATATCTTCTTTGAGGAACTGAACGTTCCTCTCCTCCATATCAACAGTCTTAAGGAAAGGGATAGTTCTGGAAGACGACATAATATCCTTTTCTGGAGGGATATCCTTACCTCTCACATCATTATCTTTTTTATCTGACATCTCCTCAATGGCCTCTGCATTGTTCAGATAAATGGGTACATCATGGTCCATCGAACTGGCATAGTCAACTAGGATAGGGACCTTCTGACCCCTAGGATCATTCTGATCACCCCTATCCAACACCATTTCAATTTTTTTAATCCCCTCTGCTTCTGTATCACTACCAGTAGTAGACTGAGATTCCTTGTTTTCATTCTTAGGATTTTTCAGAGTATTCCCTTTAAAGTGTATGAAACCCCCAACACTAGCCCCCTCTGACTCATTCTCTATGCGACTATTCTTTTCAAATTTCAATTTTTCAGAAGACAAGCCCTCCTTAACCGCTTCCTCCCTACCTCTTTGAACCAAGCTAATGGAAAACCCTCCCCCTAAGAGTTGGGGATGAGAAGGGTTGAGATTTGTATTATCCTTAATATTCTCAACAATGAGAAGGATAAGCCCTTCATGTAGAATTAGCTTAGTCTCTTTTCTTTTATGCTCAATAATGCTAAATGTCAAAGGGAATTAAGAAAATAAAAGGGAAAAAAAATCCTAACCTTATGCCTAAAGTGATAGTGAAGGACAAAGTGATAATAATGGACCCATTTATACCTCCCATGAAGGGTTATGTACTCCATAATAGCCACCATCACCTTGGACCAGATCTCCTTGAAGCTCACGACATTATAGGAGCCCCCAGTATCTTTGACTGGATTATTAGATTCCTCTTCATCCTTAGGGAAATGGTGAATGGAATTGTAAGAGAGCTTCTTGTCCCTATAAAATTTCATCTCTTTCGAGCTAAGGCTCGAAACCTCAGCAATGAGATCCTCAGTAATTTTGACATCCATCCCCGCAATAGTAACAGTGTCATCCTTCCAACTGTCAATAAAATTCTCGGTAACCCCTTCATCAAAACTGTGTAGTTTCTCCATGAAAGGAGTAAGCCCTCCTTTTCACATCTTTTCCAAAATCTCCTTCTCTTCCTAACACCTCTCTCATTTCTTGGGTTCACAACAATTCAGGTCCCCACCCATCCTATCATCAATAGAAGTAGGGCCACAATGAAACACATAAAAAGACTTGAACATGACAAAAAGGTAAAAAAGAAACAACCTGTCACTCCTCTAAAAAACTTGTATCTTCTCCTCTCATTATTGGGAAGGCCAAAGCTTTCCAAAATGATATAGTAGCCCTTATTGCATAGTTGTCTTATCATTAATGCTACAGAGTTACTCCAAATCAACCCTCCTACTGTGAATCTTATCATACGCCACCTTAGCTTTCAAATTTGCATTAAGTTTACTGCCTCCTTGGCAAGTCATGATTCCATCTGATTTGATAGCCAAATTATCCAAGGCATCAGTCATCCCATTGGCCTCATGATACACATGTGAAATAAGTTCTTCTTGTAAAGTGTTAATAATTGCAAGAGCATATTTAATAATAGCTTTGATTGTCCATGAACGTTTAGACTGTCCCTTAATGTAATATAAAATGTTCATTGAATCTCCTTCAATCTAGACTTTATTATATCTAGTTAAATAAATAATTTTTAATGTCTGAAGGAGATTCGCCACTTCTTCCACATGGTTAGACTGTATCCTAATGGGGAGGGCCACCACAAAAATGTAGTTAGCCAGATCATCCCTAATCATTCCACCACACCCAGCAAGACCTGGATTTCCTATAGAGGCCCTGTTGAAATTAACCTTGATCTAACCCTTGGGGGGAGAAAATCATAAAAAAACTTCCTTCTTTGACCTAGAAGCATTAAGGTCCTTGTTAGGATTAAAACCAAAGAAAAAATCAAATTTCCTCCCCATAGAGGCCTCACAATTCATCTAGATACTTCTTTTTATTTTCTCTACCACCACAGACGGGGGCAACGAGGTATTTATGAAAACTCTGTCATTGCACTCTCTCCATATTTTCCAAATGACATGTAGAGAAATAATATTCCAGAGGTTCATTTCACTACAGACATCTGCATTTATCCATTGGATAAAAACATCCTGCAAGCTACCAAAAAAAACCCAGTGTTGGTTCCAAATGCTAAGAACCAGATTCCATGATGAACTACAATTGATTTAGAACCTGAATGAAGAATCTGTAATTTAAGATTACTAAGAAGTTGATGATTAGATATGAAAGATGATCAAATCAGTATTATGTTGTCATTGATGTCAACTAGCTTGAAAATACTTATCTTGTAAGTTACTATACCGACACATCTGAAGGAAGGTGAAAGAGATGAAGTATAAAAATATCTACATGAGGAAGATGTATATGACAAATGAGGATAAGGAATACACTGAGTAACTTGTTGATGAGTCTATGACTTGATGAAATTGACTTTATTATGTTGCATTCATCTATGATGAAGAATAGAGCTAAAAGACACAAAGCAACATTGTCGGTAAATAAAACATTTTAGTATACACCGACGAAATGTAGTGTATACCGAGTGCAATGTTAACCAAGCTTGTGTTCACCGATGCATTGCTTTGTTAACCGAGAAAAACATAAAGGAATTAAATGATTAGTTTAGCCGATAAAGTGATGAGCTGTAAAGTGTATGAAATCGAGGTAATAGATAATGTTTGTTATGAAGATCGATGGTTAACATAAATCAAAAGGATCTAATGGAGTAGATTGAAACATGTTACTGACACATCAGCTAAGGAAGCTTAAAGCGGCAAAATGTATGAATATGATTAAGCAGAAAAATCTAATGGAAGAAAAGAAAATGATTTACTTGTCTATATAAGAGACATTGATTTCATTATTGAAATGAGCTAGAAGAAGAAGATACTGTAGAATTATCACGTGGAGAATTTTTCATGCATTCTGATCATACTGGTTAATAAGAACCAAGCTGCAAAATAGTTACCGAGCTATAGAGAGTAATTATCGATAGATAGTAAGTTGATAGAGTATTGAATCTGAAGTGTTATATTGATCAAAAATATTTGAATGAGCTGAACATTGATCTGTAAACTACAAACTAAAGTTGTTTTAAGGCAGATCATCTACTGTTACATATTTAACCATTGTACATAGTCAAATATTTTAACCGAGTGGACTATGAAAGTCTTTTGATGTTTCATTCATAGAGGGAACATTGCTATCCTGTCAACCCCAGAGTGACTGTTGGTTGGATGATAACTTCTTGTCTAAAATCCTCTAACAAGGTCACACCTAATAGTGTGTTTGTAACCTTTAACAGGGTTGGGTCTTCACCGACCTCACTTCAGAAGAGTGAACAATTTTGGGTTGCCAGTCCTGGGTGGTTTTTCCCTTCATAGGGTTTCCACGTTAAATCTCTTTTGTTATGTGTTGATTTTGATATTTGTTTGTTATCATAATTTGCATATTACATGTTAGATTTAATCAGTAACTTTTATTATAAAATTTAGACTGACAATCGGTAAAAACATAGACAGTGAAAGTATTTCATGTTTATCGAGTAGTAGTAGTAGAATTGTTTTGGATTATACATTTAGAAATGTGGGATACTGATAACTGATTCACCCCCCTCTCTATTATTCTAACATTCCAAACTTCCCACAAATAAGGATAGGAAAGAGCAAGGTGAAAAGAAGTTTCTTCCTCCTTCAAACATAGGAAGCAATAGTTAACCAACATCATCCTCCTCTTTTGGATATTATCCAGCGTAAGAATCTTATTCTGCACAACCAACCAATTAAAAAGGTTAATTTTAGGTATCAATATCTTGTCCCAAACCTTAGGCTAGAAAGGGGCTAGATCCAACTACTTCAGAAAGAGAGTTGTAGTTGAGGAAACCGTATAGGACCCTAAGGGATGAGTAGCCCAAATCAAGGCATCCTCCACCCCTAGCTCAAGTTTATGCACATTAAGATCTAGCGTCAAGGGTTTAAGACTGTCATCCACCATTACCAGATCAACCCAAGACTGATTGCTCCAATAATTACAAACCCACCGACCAAATATCCTGCTACATTCTTTGATGTGAGGGTGTACATCAAGGGTGGAGGTGAGATGAAACATTCAAATCTAGTTTATTAGAGTTGATGAAAAACAACCCATAGCTCCCAAGAACACCTGCACGCAAACACCTATCACAGAAAGAGAGAGAAGTGAATAGCTATGGAGACCTGAATGTATGGATCCATGAGAGAGGAGAAATCCTTGATGTGCAAAAAAAAAAATTGCAATCAATAATAAAATGTCAGAAAAGGTTACAAAGTGTTATTAGATCAATTCGTATAAAAGGAGATTAGAAACCCTCGGTTGCATAATAATAATTAATAAAGTTTTTAATTATTATATATGTAAATTTTAGCTTAAGTCGAAAGAGGTAATAAGTGACTTAATAATTAAATAAATATAATTCAATTAATAATAAAACACTTTATTACACTAACATCCCCCCTTAAGATAAACTTTGGGAGAAGCTAAAAACCTAGAAAGAACAACTTAAATAAAATGGGTCCCGGCAAGAAAAGGCCCAATCAAGTACCCAAGTACAAAAGAGAGTCTCTACAAAATGGAGAAATAGAGAAAACCACATGGGAAAAACTCTACTCCAAAAAAAGACCAAGACTAGTCTGAAGGACTGAACAAGCCTCCAAAATTAGGGATGTTCCAGAAAATAGGAACAAAGATGAACATGTACAACATCACTGAAGCATGAAACTGCAAACTCTATCAAGAAGAAACTAATGATCTGAAGATCCTCCATAGAAATATGACCGAGTAGAGAAGACTTTAATCTGTATGAGTGCCCTCAAATAACACTACTCAAATTAGGAGGCAAAAAAAGGTAAACACCTGAACTTGAAGATATAGATGGCATAAACACCAAAAGCCTAAAGAGCTGATCAATCAAAGCTAGAAGAGTGCATCCAAAAAATAGGAAAGAAAAGAGTGTCCATATAGTAAATGATCCATCTCACTGGAATGTATAGGTACCCAGCCATTGCAACCGCCTAGTACATAGAACCAAATACTGAATACATAGCTTACACTATTGAACCAAGGAAGCAGTCAAACCAATAGTAGAAACCCCCCCATACAGCTGACAAAGGAGTAATGATAGGTACACTGAAAATATTATCCAATATGAACTACATAATGAAGATGAATCTAAAACATCAAATGTGCACAAAGAGTACAAACACATATAGAGATACCTGAGGCTAATGTCATTGCAAGAATGCTCACATGACAAAAGAAGATGGAAAACAAAGGAAAACATCAAACCCCCTGGCACTTTATAATGGAGTGTGAGTACATAAAGCATGAATGTGTGTAAGATCCTATACATACAATAGAATGACACTTTATCTCACTGTGTGTGCATAAAAGAATGCTACAAAAAATTAATTATACATTGCTCAAATAAGATTGAAGGCTATTGAAACAAAAGAACAGCCTTAGACGAGCCATCCCTCAAAGGGAAGAGATCCTAGGACCTATAACAACCAAGATATCCACCAGACTTTAAAAATGCAAGAATATGAATAAAATTAACCTAGAGCATAATCTGGAAAAATGACTTATGACACCAAAAATACCTCTAAACAAGCTTTCCAACGATATATCATTTTCCAAAAACAGAGTCTAGATGCGCAAGATAGAGCTCCCGGAGTGCAGAACTAAAGAACTACCTTTGACAGAGAAAAACACCATCAAAAAAATAAAACTAGAAAATATAACCTCCTGATCTAGAAAGATCTTGGAATCTTCTTTTTGATGATATCTCATTTGCCAATTTTTGACACCATATGCTCAATATATGAGCAAAACACCAACAACTACGCTAGAGGACCCAAATAAGGTGTCTGCAAGGATCTGAGGATGGGTGATGTTAGAAAAAGGAAAAAATCACACATAAAACCATAAGATCTGATAAAATCTTAGAAAGAGCTTTCCAGCAATATCTTGTTTGCCAAAAATGGAGCTTGAATGCAAGAGAAACGGATCCCAAAATGCATGAGGGCTGAAATGCCAAGATCACAGAGAAGATCTGACTTTGACAAAAAAAAAATGACATCAAAATGGAAAAATCACAAAACCATACCAAAAAAAAAAGATAGGGCTTGAGACCAGCTTTTTGACGATATATCACACTCCCAATTTTAATTCTAGATGCCTGAGATATTAGCAAAAAACCACAGGTAGCTCCAAAAGGCCCAAACCTAAGCAAATCCCTACAAACATATGCTGACGTCAGCCGTCTGTAGGAATAAATTTGAAGGGAAAATGACCATCATAGGAAAAAAAATAATAGGCCCCTAGGGCCAAAAAATATTGGCCCCTGGTCAGCACATGACTAGGGGCTGAAGGCGCTGGGGCTTGGGGCTGGCCGAGGGCCTGATCCCTCATATAACCTGCTGCTTGGTGGAAGGGGGTGACTAACCGCTAATAGTCACCGTGGTGACCGTGTGACTGGCGGTTATGGCCAGCAGTTACATCAAGAACCACATAGTTGGCAGGGACACCACCCGGTGGTGCCTGCAATAAAAAAAAATTATTTTTTTTTTTTTTGAAATTGTCGATTGCTACCTCAAACTGCATGCCAGTGTTGTACGACCCTCATACGCGAAAAAGAATTTGCATCAGAGGCCAACTTATCAAAAAATGACAAGTTTTATATGAATTTTGACTATCTTGGGCCTTCTAGACTCATCTAATGAGGTCCGTTTGGGCCAGAAGTGCTCCAAAAAATAGTGATTGCCTCGGGATCCATGCTAGGGCCAATTGTAAAAACATTTTCTCACAGATTCCAATTTTGTCCAAATTGGACAAATTTTATATAGATCTTGGGGTTCTTGGATGCTCTGAATGCAACTGTGAGGTCTGTTTAAAGGCAAGATGACCAAGAAAATAGGTCCCCCCCAAATCTGACAAGAAACCCTCTGCATTTTATTTTTTTATGAACACGGTCGAATCTATCAGGAAGAGGATAGGGGCAAGTAGATATGAAGCTCTGATACCATATTGGAGTTGATGAAAAACAACCCACAACTCCCAAGAACACCTGAATGCAAACACTTGTCACAGAAAGAGAGAGAAGCAAACATCTATGGAGACCTGAATGTATGGATCCATGAGAGAGGAGAAATCCTTGATGTGCAAAAAAAAAATTTGCAATCAATAATAAAATGTCAGAAGAGGTTACAAAGTATTATTAGATCAATTTGTATAAAAGGAGATCAGAAACTCTAGGTTGCATAATAATAATTAATAAAGCTATTAATTATTATATGCCTAAATTTTGGCTTAAGTTGAAAGAGTTAATAAGTGACATAATAATTAAATCAATATGATTCAATTAATAAGAAAACACTTTATTACTCTAACACAATTATCCTCCCAAAACTTAATACGACATCCATTACCCAACAACCACTTCGCCCCCATGAGAGAAATACTTTTAGCTTGCTAGATACTATTCCAAATAGAAGAATCATCAATCCCAATATCTGACCTCGAAAAATACATAATGTTTGTAAATGGGAAGAGGTACTTCTTAAGGATTATTTGGCTCCATTCCTTCTACTCACCATAGATCCGCCAAATTTGTTTCACTAGTAAGGCACTGTTAACCACCTTTATCAGTTGAACCCCCAAACCCCCCCATTTCAAGGTTTAAAAACCTTGTCCCAGGCCATGAGAGCCAACCTTTTTCTATCTTCAATGCTAGAACAAAGAAATGACCTCTAGATTTTCTCAATGAGATTAGTAAATTTTGAGGGGATTTTTTAAAAGACTCAAAGGAAAAACTGGGAGGATTTGCAAAGAGGCTTTCAAGAGAAGGAGTTTACAGGCTTGACTCAAGAGAGAACTTTTCCATTTGGCAAGTTTTCTATTAAAAATCTCCACTAAGTTGAGCCAAAAAGAATCAGTCAGCTTAAAATCCAAGGGGAGACCAAGATAGGTAGCAAGAAATTCCCTAATGCAACAACCAATCAACCTGGCAATACAAATTTGTCTATCCGCCAGATTATTAATGAAGAACAAAGAGCTCTTCTCCCAATTGATAGTTTTCCCCATGGAAGATGAGTAAAGGGAGAGGACCTTTTTCACATTCTTGGCTTTAATGATACAAGAAGAGCCCATAATCATTGTGTCATCCACAAACTACTCATGGGAAAAGGTATTAAAGGATGACAAAGGCTTAATTCCTTTGATTAGACCCTTCCCAACAAAACTTTGAAAAGAACAACCAAGGCATTCGGCCAAGATAGAAAAAATAAAGGGAGATAATGGATCACCTTCACAAAGACCTCTGGAAGGTTTGAAAAATCTGGTTGAGGAACCATTAACGATGACAACCGTAGAAATAGTGCTAATAAGTTAGTTGACAAGCTAGATGAATTTATAACAAAACCCAAAGGTTTTGAGGACTTTCAAAAGAAGAGACCAATACACCCTATCATAGGCCTTAGAGAGGTCTAACTACAGAATAAAACCATAATTCTGGGACATATGATAGGAATGAATCACTTCATGAACCTTGATAATAGAGTTCAAAATTTTCTAGCCCAGAAAAAAACTGCTCTGATGAGGAGAAATGATTTTTGGCAGAAGAGAAAGTAGTCTCATAGTAATCACCTTGGAGAAACTCTTATAGATCGAGTTACAAAGACTGATAGGTCTAAAAGTGTCCACCGTATCCACACTAGGTTTTTAGGAATGAGGATGATGAATGTAGCATTCAATTCCTTTAGAAGGGTTCAAGAGCCAAAGAACTCCTTTAACACATTACAAACATCCAACCCAACAAGATTCCAAAACTTATGAAAGAAAAAGTGGGGAAGACCATTAGGACCCGGAGACTTTTCACCTTTGAAAGAAAAAATAGCTCTTTTAATCTCTTCCACTGAGGGGATAGCAATCAAAGGAAAAATTTTTCCCTCATCCCCCCTGAGGGTATAGATTTGAGGAGGAGATCTTGATCAACACTAGATAAAGAAAAATCTCTAGAGAGAAGAGAAGAAAAGAAATCAACCATGGCTATATAGATCTCTTTATCCTCCCTCACATTACCAGAAGGAAGATGAATGTTAGAGATTCTACTAGAAGCCCTATGATCGGAAGCATTCATATGGAAGAAATGAGTGTTCTTATCTCCAGCTTTCAGCCATAATGACCTAGATCTTTGTCTCCAGTAGACCTTCTCCTTCAAGATAATGTTATGCCGCATAGACAAAAGAGATTCCTTTTTGTCCTTCAAAATAGGGGAAAGACCATTTTGTTGAATAGAACATTGAATGGAATCCAACTCATCCTTAATAGAGATTTTGAACTTACAGATATCCCCAAAAATCTATTTTCTCCAAACTTTGATGTTAACCTTAATGTGATTAAGTTTTTTGGCCACTTTAAACATAGCAAAGCCCTGGATTTGGACATCCCACCAATCTTTAATTTGTATCTCATTATCCAAATGGTCCAACTAGATCTTCTTAAAGTGAAAGGGATCCTTTCTCCAGGTGGCTAGGGGATCCACCACAAAGGAGATGGGAAAATGATCTAACCCCACCTTAGTAAAAGAGGTTAAGGAGAAAAAGAAGCTTTCAAACCAGTCACCAAAAATGAGGGCTCTATCCAACTTAACTTGAATGAGATCCTTAGTGATCCTTGTATTTGACCACGTATAATTCAAACCTTGAAGATCCACATCTAATAACCCATGTATGTTAACCATGTCCATAAGGTCATGTCTTCCATCAATCTAACTCTGAGAGCTCACACCCCCAGCTTTCTCAATGGCATTCAAAGGGGAATTGAAATCACCCATCAAAAGCCAGGGAGAATCAAGAAAAGAGAGCCTATGATTCTCAATAACCTTCCAAAATTTATTCCTACCAACCTTAGAATTAGGAGCATAAATATTACTGATAACCCAATTGAATCCAGATCTAATGTGAACAAAATTAATTCTAAGGATATTCTTATCCACATTAAGAATCTCACATGAACATTTTAAAGGTTCCAAAAGACCACTAGATGCACCTTGAGAGCTACATCTAGCCACTCCTCCATTTTTGAAGATTTTAATTTTCTCCATTTTATCTTTCACCATTTTGGTCTCTTGGATATGAATAATTTCAAGCTTATGATCTCTAACCAAGTTCCTCAAAATGTCCTTCTTATGGGGACTATTCAGGCACCTAATGTTCCATGATATTATTTTCATTCATAACTAGGAGAGAAGGCATCATGGATGGTGATTTTCGTCTTGTATGCTATATCCTTTTGACTTTCCATTTCTCTAATAAATATGTTGGAACTTCTACCTCTGGGATTTGGTAAAGAACCGACATTTGTTGCCATGCTTCGAGTGGACACTCCCTTTGATCCTAGAGTAGCAGCCTCGGTCATGGGTTTTTTATTCCTTTTCTTCCTAATAACCTTTTGAGTCTAGGAAGCCTCATTCGCATTGTTGGGGAACTCATCTCCACCTCTTTCTAAGGGGAAATCCTCTCTACTACCTGACAAGGAATCAGAAGCATAGGATCCCTCACCATCCTCAGTTTTAACTATTTTTGCAATGGAGAAAGAGTCCCCTATGATCATAAGAATAGGTTGAAGTCCCAAAGGGGAACCAAAAACCTCTAGAACAAGATCTGCATCATCAAAACTCATCTGGAAAGGAAAAATTACTTCCAAGGGAAGACAAGTTGAAGATCAAATGGTAGAGCCCCCATCCACTAGGGGTAGAGGAACCAATTCCTCTAAACCCATAACAAGAGGGTTGAAAACTCCATTTCTAGCCAACCCAACAATTTCTCCTTCCTCCAAGGGTTCCAAACTTAAGGGATGCCCTCACCTACTTGATCCTTACCTGAAGAAAGATCAACACTAGGACCTATGAGGAAACACCTGTAGTTTCCAAAGGACCAGGTTTCTCCTTCCAGATTTGTTTGAACTCCTTGATAGGGATCCCATCTTTAGAACTAACCTTACGATCTTTCTTAGCCTTGAGAGGGCACTTTTTGGCCTAGTGACCCATTTTTTTACAATAAAAGTAGGCAAATGGGAGGGACTCAAACTCCACCTCCTCATCCCACTTCCCCAACTTAGAGTTAATGGAGATCAATGTCGAAAGATGATCAAAGTTTGCCTAGTGTTATCGCAATACATAATAACTAATTTTGTGACCTTCTCATGAATTCCCTCAAGAATCTATTTTATCCATATCATTTTCCAACAATTAATAGATCCAACAACATACTCCACCTCTAAAGTAGATTTTGAAATACAATTCTACTTTTTACTAGTCTAGGAGACTAATCTTTTACCAAGAAAGAATCCTCCACCACTTGTTCTCTTCCTATCATCAAAATTACCTACCCAGTCTACATTAGTAAACACATTCAATGAAAAATATCCATCCTTACCATACCATAGGCCATAATTTTCATTTCCTTTAAGACATCTAAAGATCTTCTTCACTGGAACCATATGTGGGTCCTTTGGATTAGAGAAAAACATTGCAACAATACCAACAACATGTGCAAAATCTGGTCTACTATCAATGAAATATTGCAACTTTTTTTAACATGGATCTATAGAGAGTTTCATTTACCTCTTTGGATTCATCCCCCTTAGATAGTTTACATCTTATCACCATAGGTGTTCCCACTGGTTTTGAGTCTTCTATGCCAAAAGTTTCTATAATCTCCTTCACATACATGGATTGACTGATGTATATCCCTTTCTCCATCTCTTGTGATTGAAGACCAATAAAGAATTTGATTTCTCCTATCATTGACATTTCTAATTCCTTCCTCATTTCTTCTGCAAATGACCTCCTCAATGCTTCATTTCCACAAAATATTATGTCATCAACAAAAATTTCAGCAATCAATATCTTGTCCTCACTTTCAGACTTTAGATATACATTGCTATTGTCACTAGTTCTTGTGAAACCAATCTGAATAAGATAAGCGTGTATCATTTCATACCATGATCTTGGAGCTTCTTTCACTCCATACAATGCTTTATACAATTTACATACCATGTCTTTACTTTTTTTAGTAGAAAAACCCTCAGGTTGCTCAACATATACTTGTTCTCCTAACACACCATTCAGAAAAGTAGAATTTACATCCATTTGATATACTTTAAAACAATTATAAGAAACATAAGCTAAAATTATCCTTACACCTTCAAGTCTAGTGACAACTGAAAAGGTCTCACCATAGTCCATTCCTTCTTCTTGTGTATACCCTTTGAAACTATCCTTTCCTTGATTCTGATTACTTCTCCTTTCTCATTCAGCTTATTCCTGAAGATCCATTTAGTACCTATAAAAATCTTTGTTAGTATTTCTGGGTACTAAAGTTCATCTATTATTTTTTCTCTATTTTCTCTAATTCCTCTTTCATAGCCTTAACCCAATCATTATCTTCCAAAGCATATTTAACAAATTTAGGTTCTAATTCAGATAGTAAACAAGCACTTTCCCTTACCTTAGTCCTTGTCATCGGTGAGACTTATACCGATATAGCTCATTGGTATAAGATACATAATCGGAAGTTACTATAAGGTTTGTTCCAATGAAGAGTGTTTTTAGAATCTCACTAATCATGTTTCTTTTCTAATGACGCTATGGTAACTTTACCAATGCATTTTTGATGACTTCATGGCTAATATTACTCTGCGAACTCTGGTTAGGGTAACTTTTCATACGAGTTAACTATCTGCACATGGTGCCTGTAATTTTTTTGGTTGATCAATATGGATCTCTCTTTTGGAAATTTGGATTTAAAGGTGGATCTTGTATTTTTCCCACACAAATTTCAATCATTCAACACACATCCACAACTCACTCACACACACACATATATAATCTTACATTTTGGTGAACCCGCGATAGACAACTCTTTCTTTTTGGTGTTAGATCTTTTATTTCCTTTTATGCACTTGCATTTTAACATTCAAAACACACACACACACACACATATATATATAGTATATGTATATGTATATGTATATGTATATGTATATGTGTGTGTGTATATATATATATATATATATATATATATATATATATATATATATATATATATGTATGTATGTATGTATATATATATGTATATATATATATGTATATGATGTAGGAGCATCCTGGGTGTAAGAGCAATCTTGCATCACCCAAAAATATATATATATATATATATATATATATATTTTTATTTTTATATTCAATAAGGGCTATTTTGTGCAGAGCTGCTATTTATGGAAAGTTACTATTTTTGGTAATTTTTGTATGTGCTCAGAATGATCTGATTACTTTTTTGGAGGTTTATTTTGGTCATATAAGTCTGCCAGTAAAGTTTCATTGTCAGATCAAGTGTATATTGGAAGATATTGAAGATTTTCGGTATTGACAGCAGGGTATAGAAACTTTGAACTCAGTTTTGAAGGCTTTAGAGGCCCCAGATGAGGTTGAAAATTTGGGTGATGGACGCATGCATGGATCACGCATGTAGAGGGCTTCGTGGCATTTCTAAAATGGGGTTATAATAGCCGATCGGGTCAACTAGTGATGACTTATGGTCTTCGGAAGTTGGGCCACCTGAAATGGCAGAAAATAATTTTCTTCAAAATTTCTGTTCGGGTTTCAAAGGTTATCTTGAGCCGACTATGATGTAATAAAATGTAAAATAAAATAATTCTAAGTTTGGTCGGCCTTATTGGCTAAAATTCTGGAACCTTTCTAGGCGGTGAAAAATTGCCTATATAAGCAATATTGTATTATTGTCTTAGGCAGTTCAGAATAGTTCTGGGTAGTAGATCTGGGTATTGATTCGAGGCTTTGTCCTACAGAATATTGTAAGGGAATGCCCATGTGGCTTTGCATATTGTAATTCTAAAAGTTTGTAATTCCACATTTGTGGAGATAATAAGAAGCCAATTTTCTATTCCTGCATATTGTTGTTGTTTCTATATTTTTTTTATGTGTTTGTGGTATTAAGGGGAGCACCCTTCATCAGGTGGTATCAGAGCAGGAGTTCCTGAGTGTGTAAATAGATCACCGACTGTGAGGCAGTTTGCACCAGGACCGTGGTTAGGGTTTCAGCGCGCATCACGAAAATGTCTCCACGAAGGGAACGTGGCGGAAGAGCTGGTGTTGTAACACCTAAGGTTAGAGCACTACAGAGACAAGTGCGAGTATTGCAAGAAGAGATTCGTAGATGAATGAATCTTAATGTCAGAGATGAAAGCGAGGATGAAGCTGAAGAAGAATATCAAGAAGGAGAAGTCAAAATTGTGAACCAGGAGGAAGAAAGACTTTTTCGGGCCATTTCTAAGATTGGGAAAACACCTAAGATTGAGGTTCCTACATTTTCTAGAAATCTTAACCCAGAAGAATTGATTGACTGGATCAATGAATGTGAGAAATATTTTGAGTATGAAGATGTTGAGGATCTTGATAGGGTCAAATTTATGAAGGCCAGACTGAAAGGTCATGCGAAGATATGGTGGCAAGAGATTCAGTTGGAGTGAAATAGAAGGGGAAAGGAGAAAATCACGAGATGGGATCGGATGGTGGATAAATTGAAGTGACAGTTCATTCCTATTGATTATGAGCTTGACCTACTGAAGAAAATGCAGAGTTTGAAGCAAGCAGGAAGATCTGTTCAGGAGTATACAGAGGATTTCTATCGACTTCTCATCAGAACAGGCCATGCAGAAGCTGATAAGGAGAAAGTTGCCCGATACCTTAATGGGTTAAGGCCAAGCATTTAGGAGGAGCTGAATTTGGTTCGAATGAACAGTATTGAAGAGGCATACCAGGTTGCCCTAAAAGTAGAGGAAAAGCTGAACAAGAAGTTTGAGAGCAGACAAAATGAAAGAGGTCGCGGTAGACGATCTGGTGGACGGTCATATGGTGGCCAAAATGAAGATCCGAAAAAGAAAGATGAGGCCAGTAGTAGTCAGAATCAGAGAGGAAATAATTACAATCGTTTCCAAGATCAGAGTAATAAAGATCAAAGAGGAAGAGGAAGAGGACAAGGATCTGGAAGAGGAGGCTTTCGTGGAACATGTTTTCACTGTGGAGAAGAAGGTCATAGGGCATTTGAATGTCCCCAGTGCCAAGACAGAACAGACAAGAGAAATGAAAGCCAGGCCAGAGTTGCACATGTAGATGAAAATGCCAGATCATAAAATTCTGAAGATGCTGAAAGAGGAGAAACGTTGATTAACAGAAGAGCCCTGTTGAGTGGTGAGAATGAACCTGAGCAAAGGAGGAGCCTGTTTCGCACTAAGTGCAAGTGTGAAGGTAAATGTTGTGATGTGATTATTGATAGTGGAAGCACTGACAATTTGGTGTCAGAAGAGATGGTGACAAAGTTGAAGCTCAAGAGATAGAAACACCCACATCCATATCAGATTGCCTGGGTACATGATGACCACAAGGTCATGGTCAATGAACAATGTCTGGTGAAGTTCAAGATTGGCGGATACCAAGATGAGGTATTGTGTGATATCATATCTATGGATGCATGTCATATGTTGTTGGGTAGACCATGGCAGTTTGACAGATGTGTTGTACATGATGGTCGTGCGAATACCTATTCCCTGACAAAGGATGGAGTGTGACATAAGCTAAAACCATTGGAGACTGAAGAAAAGGTATGTGGTAATGCAAGGATAACTTTTGTTGATGGAAGAAATTTCCTAGATGGTATGAGGCATGAGCATGTATGTTTTGCTTTAATTCTAAAAGCTGGTAAAAAGGAAGTAGAAGATGTTCCTGTAGAAGTTGTAGATTTGTTGAATGAGTTTTAGGATATTGTATCCGATAACGTTCCTGATGGATTACCACCAGTCAGGAAGATCAATCATCAGATGGACTTGATCCCAAGAGTGAGTTTTCCGAATAAGGCAGCACACAGAATGACACCTGTAGAAAGTGAGGAGTTGAACAGACAAGTACATGAACTGTTACAGAAAAGATTGATCTATGAGAGTCTGAGTCCCTGTGCTGTACCAGCGGTATTAGCACCAAAGAAGAATGGAGGATGTGTACAGATTCTAGGGTAATAAAGAAGATCACAATCAAGTACAGGTTTCCATTGCCATGAATGGATGATATTATAGACTGTTTGAGTGGAGCTATGTATTTCTCAAAGATAGATCTGAAGAGTGGATATCATCAGATTCGGATCAGAGAAGGAGATGAAAGGAAGACTACCTTCAAGACAAAGGAAGGACTGTATGAGTGGTTAGTCATGCCTTTTGGGCTAACCAATGCACCGAGCACTTTCATGCGGCTCATGAACGAGGTTCTAAAAAAAATTTTGATTTCAGGAGAAGGTCTAAAAATGGACCTAAAGAAGGTATAGGCTATCCTTGAATGGCCTACTCCAAGGAGTGCTACTGAGGTAAGATCTTTTCATGGTCTAGCTAGCTTTTACAGAAAGTTTATCAAAAATTTTAGCAGTATTTGTGGACCCTTGACTGAAACAATGAGAGGGGATAGAAAAGAGTTTAAGTGGACTAATGGGGTAGAAAAGAGTTTTCAATTATTGAAACAAAAAGTTACAGAACAACCTATTTTAGCACTTCCAAATTTTAATAAGGTGTTTCAAGTAGATTGTGATGCTAGTGGTACTGCAATAGGAGCTGTTATGAGCCAAGAAGGTAAACCTGTTGCTTATTTCAGTGAGAAATTAAATGATGCCAAGAGAAAATATTCTGTTTATGATCAAAAATTTTATGCTATAGTTCAGGCATTGAAAAAGTGGAGGCACTATCTGCTTCCTAAGGAGTTTGTTTTGTATACTGATCATCAAGCTTTGCAATATTTGAATACTCAAAGAAAATTGAATCAAAGGCATTTGAAATGGGTTGAGTTTTTGCAGAGTTATACATTTGTTTTGAAACACAAGAGTGGAAAGTCTAATAGGGTTGCAGATGCTCTTAGGAGAAGGCAACTATTGCTGATAGAAATGCAGATTGAAGTGGTTGGGTTCAAGGAACTCAAGAATTTGTATCCAGAGGATCCTGATTTTGGTGAAGCTTGAAAAGCTTGTACAGAACCTGTTACTCTAGACAGGATGAAATGGTTGAATTTCATCATCCAGGATGATATGCTATTCAGAGGGAGTCAGTTGTGCATTCCATGAAGTTCTATGAGGGAGAATCTCATCAAGGATAAGCATAGGGGAGGATTGGCTGGACATTTTGGTCGTGATAAAACCCTTGCTTTGGTTGGTGAGAATTATTATTGGCCACAATTGCAGCAAGATGTGAAAAATTTTGTACAGAGTTGGAGAGTATGTCAGATGGCGAAAGGAGTGAAGTAGAATAGAGGGTTGTATCAGCCATTACCTATACCAAAGAAGCCTTGGGAGGATATCAGCATGGACTTTGTTCTTGGTTTACCGAGGACTCAGCGGGGACATGATTCAATTTTTGTGGTGGTTGATAGATTTTCAAAGATGGCACATTTCATTCCCTGTAAGAAGACTAATGATGATGTTCATGTAGCAGAATTATTTTTCAAAGAAGTGGTGAGACTACATGGTTTGCCAAAGACCATAGTTTCAGATCGAGATACTAAGTTTGTTGGATATTTCTGGTAGACATTGTGGAAGAAGTTGAAGACAGATTTGAAGTTCAGTTCATCACATCATCCACAGACTAATGGACAGACAGAGGTGGTGAATAGGAGTTTAGAAAATTTGCTGAGATGTTTGGTTGGAGATAAGCTAACAGGATGGGATTTGATTTTACCACAGGCAGAATTTGCATACAATAATTCTGTCAACAGGAGCACTGGTAAATCATCATTCTAGATTATATATAGAAGTAGTCCAAGAAATGCATCTAAATTAAAGAAAATAGATAAAGGAGAAATAAGTAGTGCTGAAGATGAGGATTTTGCAGAACACTTGAAGAACATCCATGGGGAGGTGAGGAAGCATATTACGAAGATGAATGCATAGTATAAGGCTAAGGCAGATGAGAAAAGGAGGTATAAGGAATTTCAGGTTGGTGATGAAGTCATGTTTCATTTGCAAAAGGAGCGGTTTTCAGTTGGTACATAAAACAAGTTGAAAATGAAGAAGTTTGGACCGTGTACGATACTAAAAAAATATGATTCAGGAAATGCATATGAGGTAGAATTGCCTACTAAGCTAAATATTTCACCAGTGTTTAACATTTCAGATCTGACAGAGTATCATGAAGGAGGTGTTGAAGATGAGATCACAGCAGCACAGTGGAGTATTCCAGCAAGTAGTTCAGACACTAAGAAGATCGAAGATATACTGGAGAGTCATGTTGGCAGAAGCACAAGGAATAGGACATATGAAGAATATCTGATCAAGTGGAAAGGATGACCTGTTGAAGATTCATCATGGTTGACAAAGGAGGAGGTTAGCCATCTTGGTTTTCCTCTGCACACCTGAGTCTTGACAGGGTCACTTCTCAAATTACCTTGGGTGTCTGATGCAGGAGCATCCTAGGTGTAAGAGCAATCTTGCATCACCCAAAAAAAATAAAAAAAAATATATTTCTATTTTTATATTCAATAAGGGCTATTTTGTGCATAGCTACTATTTATGGAAAGTTACTATTTTTGGTAATTTTTGAATGTGCTCAGAATGATTTGATTTCTTTCTTGGAGGTTCATTTTGGTCATATAAGTCTGCCAGTAAAGTTTCATTGCCAGATCAAGTGTATATTGGAAGATATTGAAGATTTTCGTTATTAGCAGCAGGGTACAGAAACTTTGAACTGAGTTCTGAAGGCTTTAGAGGCCCAGGATGAGGTTGAAAATTTTGGTGACGGGCGCTTGCATGGGTCAAGCCTATAGAGTGCTTCGTGGCATTTCTGAAATGGGGTTATAATAGCCGATCGGGTCAACTGGTGATGACTTATGGTCTTCGGAAGTTGGGCCACCTGAAATGGCAAAAAATAATTTTCTTCAAAATTTCTGTTCGGGTTTCAAAGGTTATCTTGAGTCGACTATGATGTAATAAAATGTAAAATAAAATAATTCTAAGTTTGGTCGACCTTATTGGCTAAAATTTTGGAACTTTCCCAGGCGGTGGAAAATTGCCTATATAAGGAAGGCTGTATTATTGTCTTGGGCAGTTCAGAATAGTTCTGGGTAGTAGATCTGGATAATAGTTTGAGGCTTTGTCTTATAGAATATTGTAAGGGAATGCCCATGTGGCTTTGCATATTGTAATTCTGAAAGTTTGTAATTCCACATTTATGGAGATAACAAGAAGCCAATTTTTTGTTCTTGCATATTATTGTTGTTTCTTTATATTTGTTATGTGTTTGTGGTATTAAGGGGAGCACCCTTCATCAAGTGGTATCAGAGCAGGAGTTCTTGAGTGTGTAAATAGATCGCCGACTGTGAGGCAGTTTGCACCAGGACCGTGGTTAGGGTTTCAGCGCGCATTGCAAAAATGCCTCCACGAAGGGAACATGGTGGAAGAGCTGGTGTTGTAACACCTGAGGTTAGGGCACTGCAGAGACAAGTGTGAGCATTGTAAGAAGATATTCGTAGAGGAATGAATCTTAATGTCAGAGATGAAAGTGAGGATGAAGCTGAAGAAGAATATCAAGAAGGAGAAGTCAAAATTGTGAACCAGGAGGAAGAAAGACTTTTTCAGGCCATTTCTAAGATTGAGAAAAGACCTAAGATTCAGGTTCTTACATTTTTTAAAAATCTTAACCCAGAAGAATTGATCGACTGGATCAATGAGTGTGAGGAATATTTTGAGTATGAAGATGTTGAGGATCTTGATAGGGTCAAATTTGCGAAGGCCAGACTGAAAGGTCATGCGAAGATATGGTGGCAAGAGATTCAGTTGGAGCGAAATAGAAGGGGAAAAGAGAAAATCACGAGATGGGATCGGATGGTGGATAAATTGAAGCGACAGTTCATTCCTGTTAATTATGAGCTTGACCTACTGAAAAAAATGCAGAGTTTGAAGAAAGCAGGAAGATCTGTTCAAGAGTATATAGAAGAGTTCTATCGACTTCTCATCAGAACAGGCCATGCAGAAGCTGATAAGGAGAAAGTTGCCCGATAACTTAATAGGTTAAGGCCAAGCATTCAGGAGGAGCTAAATCTGGTTCGAATGAACAGTATTGAAGAGGCATACCAGTTTGCCCTAAAAGTAGAGGAAAAGTTGAACAAAAAGTTTGAGAGCAGACAAAATGAAAGAGGTCACGGTCGATGATCTGGTGGACGGTCATATGGTGGCCGAAATGAAGATTTGAAAAAGAAGGATGAGGCCAATAGCAGTCAGAATCAGTGAAGAAATAATTACAATCGCTTCCAGGATCAGAATAATCGAGATCAGAGAGGAAGAGGAAGAGGACAAGGATTTGGAAGAGGTGGCTTCCGTGGAACATGTTTTCACTATGGAGAAGAAGGTCATAGGGCATTTGAATGTCCTCAATGCCAAGACAAAAGAGATAGGAGAAATAACGGCCAAGCCAGAGTTGCACATGTAGATGAAGATGTCAGATCATCAAATTCTGAAGATGCTGAAAGAGGAGAAACATTGATTAATAGAAGAGTTCTGTTGAGTGGTGAGAATAAACCTAAGCAAAGAAGGAGTCTGTTTCGCACTAGGTGCAAGTGTGAAAGTAATGTTGTGATGTGATTATTGATAGTGGAAGCACTGACAATTTGGTGTCAGAAGAGATGGTGACAAAGTTGAAGCTCAGGAGATAGAAACACCCACATCCATATCGGATTGCCTGGGTACAGGATGACCACAAGGTCATGGTCAATGAACAATGTCTGGTGAAGTTCAAGATTGGCGGATACCAAGATGAGGTATTGTGTGATATCATATCTATGGATGCATGTCATATGTTGTTGGGTAGACCATGGCAGTTTGACAGATGTGCTGTACATGATGGTCATGCGAATACCTATTCCCTGACAAAGGATGGAGTGTGACATAAGCTAAAACTATTGAAAGAGACTGAAGAAAAGGTATGTGGTAATGCAAGGATAACTTTTGTTGATGGAAGAAATTTCCTAGATGGTATGAGGCATGAGCATGTATGTTTTTCTTTAATTCCAAAAGCTGGTAAAGAGGAAGTAGAAGATGTTCCTGTAGAAGTTGCAGATTTGTTGAATGAGTTTCAAGATATTGTATCCGATAACATGCCTGATGGATTAACGCTAGTCAAGAAGATCAGTCATCAGATGGACTTGATCCCAGGAGTGAGTTTTCCGAATAAGGCAGCACACAGAATGACACCTGCAAAAAGTGAGAAGTTGAACAGACAAGTACATGAACTGTTACAGAAAGGATTGATCCATGAGACTCTGAGTCCCTGTGCTGTACCAACAGTATTAGCACCAAAGAAGAATGGAGAATGGAGGATGTGTACAGATTCTAGGGCAATAAACAAGATCACAATCAAGTACAGGTTTCCATTGCCATGAATGGATGATATTATGGACTGTTTGAGTGGAGCTGCATATTTCTCAAAGATAGATCTGAAGAGTGGATATCATCAGATTCGGATCAGAGAAGGAGATGAATGGAAGACTGCCTTCAAGATGAAGGAAGGACTATATGAGTGGTTAGTCATGCCTTTTGGGCTAACCAATGTACCGAGCACTTTCATGCAGCTCATCAACGAGGTTCTGAAAAAATTTCTAATTTCAGGAGAAGGTCTAAAAATGGACCTAGAGAAGGTATAGGCTATCCTTGAATGGCCTACTCCAAGGAGTGCTACTGAGGTAAGATCTTTTCATGGTTTAGCTAGCTTTTACAGAAAATTTATCAAAAATTTTAGCAGTATTTGTGGACCCTTGACTGAAACAATGAGAGGGGATAGAAAAGAGTTTAAGTGGACTAATAAGGTAGAAAAGAGTTTTCAATTGTTGAAACAAAAAGTTACAGAACAATCTATTTTAGCACTTCCAGATTTTAATAAGGTGTTTCAAGTAAATTGGTATGCTAGTGGTACTACAATAGGAGCTGTTATGAGCCAAGAAGGTAAACCTGTTGCTTATTTCAGTGAGAAGTTAAATGATGCCAAGAGGAAATATTTTATTTATGATCAGAAATTTTATGCTATAGTTCAGGCATTAAAAAAGTGGAGATATTATCTACTTCCTAAAGAGTTTTTTTTGTATACTGATCATCAAGCTTTGCAATATTTGAATAGTCAAGAAAAATTGAATCAAAGGCATTTGAAATGGGTTGAGTTTTTGCAGAGTTATACATTTGTTTTGAAACACAGGAGTGGAAAGTCTAATAAGGTTGCAAATGCTCTTAGCAGAAGGCAACTATTGCTGACAGAAATGCAGATTGAAGTGGTTGGGTTCAAGGAACTCAAGAATTTGTATCCAGAAGATCTTGATTTTGGTGAAGCTTGGAAAGCTTGTACAGAACCTGTTACTTTAGACAGGACAAAATAGTTTGATTTCATCATCCAAGATGATATGCTATTTAGAGGGAGTCAGTTGTGCATTCCACGAAGTTCTATGAGGGAGAATCTCATCAAGGAGAAGCATAGCGGAGGATTGGCTAGATATTTTGGTCGTGATAAAACCTTTGCTTTGGTTAGTGAGAATTATTATTGGCCACAGTTGCAGTAAGATGTGAAGAAGTTTGTACAGAGTTGCAGAGTATGTCAGATGGCGAAAGGAGTGAAGTAGAATACAAGGTTGTATCAGCCATTACCTGTACCAAAGAAGCCTTGGGAGGATATCAGCATGGACTTTGTTCTTGGTTTACCAAGGACTCAGCAGGGACATGATTCAATTTTTGTGGTGGTTGACAAATTTTCAAAGATGGCACATTTCATTCCCTGCAAGAAGACTAATGATGTTGTTCATGTAGCAGAATTGTTTTTCAGAGAAGTAGTAAGACTTCATGGTTTGCCAAAGGCCATAGTTTCAGATCGGGACACTAAGTTTGTTGGATATTTCTAACGTACATTGTGGAAGAAGTTGAAGATAGATTTAAAGTTCAATTCATCACATCATCCACAGACTGATGGATAGACAGAGGTGGTGAATAGGAGTTTGGAAAATTTGCTGAGATGTTTGGTTGGAGATAAGCCAACAGAATGAGATTTGATTTTACCATAGGTAGAATTTGCATACAATAATTTTGTCAACAGGAGCACTGGTAAATCACCATTCTAGATTGTATATGGAAGTAGCCCAAGAAATGCATCTGAATTGAGGAAGATAGATAAAGAAGAAATAAGTAGTGTTGAAGCTAAAGATTTTTCAGAACACTTGAAGAACATCCATGGGGAGGTGACGAAGCATATTACCAAGATGAACACACAGTATAAGGCTAAGGCAGATGACAAAAGGAGGTATAAGAAATTTCAAGTTGGTGATGAAGTCATGGTTCATTTGTGGAAGGATCAGTTTCCAGTTGGTACATATAACAAGCTGAAAATGAAGAAGTTTGGACCATGTAGGATACTGAAGAAACATGATTCAAGAAACGCATATGAGGTAGAATTTCCTACTGAGCTAAATATTTCACCAGTGTTTAACATTTCAGATCTAACAGAGTATCATGAAGGAGGTGTTGAAGATGAGATCATAGCAGCACAGTAGAGTATTCTAGCAACTAGTTCAGACACTAAGGAGATCGAAGATATACTAGACAGTCATGTTGGCAAAAGCACAAGGAACAGGATATATGAAGAATATCTGGTCAAGTGGAAAGCACGACCTATTAAAGATTCATCATGGCTGACAAAGGAGGAGGTTAGCCCTCTTGATTTTCCTCTGTACACCTGAGTCGTGACAGGGTCACTTCTCAAATTACCCTGGGTGTCTGATGCAGGAGCATCCTGGGTGTAAGAGCAATCTTGCATCACCCAAAAAAAATATCTCGAAAATAGTTTGAGGCTTTGTCCTACAGAATATTGTAAGGGAATATCCATGTGGCTTTGCATATTGTCATTCTGAAAGTTTGTAATTCCACATTTGTGGAGATAATAAGAAGCCAATTTTTTGTTCTTGCATATTGTTATTGTTTCTCTATATCTGTTATGTGTTTGTGGTATTAAGGAGAGCACCCTTCATCAAGTGGTATCAAAGCAGGAGTTCCTAAGTGTGTAAATAGATCACCGACTATGAGGCAGTTTGCACCAGGATCGTGGTTAGGGTTTCAGCGCACATCACAAAAATGCCTCCACGAAGGGAACGTGGGGGAAGAGCTGGTGTTGTAACACCTGAGGTTAGGGCACTGCAAAGACAAGTGCGAGCATTGTAAGAAGAGATTTGTAGAGGAATGAATCTTAATGTCAGAGATGAAAGTGAGGATGAAGCTGAAGAAGAATATCAAGAAGGAGAAGTCAAAATTGTGAACCAAGAGGAAGAAAGACTTTTTTGCGCCATTTCTAAGATTGAGAAAAGACCTAAGATTGAGGTTCCTACATTTTTTAGAAATCTTAACCCAGAAGAATTGATCGACTGGATCAATGAGTGTGAGGAATATTTTGAGTATGAAGATGTTGAGGATCCTGATAGGGTCAAATTTGCGAAGGCCAGACTGAAAGGTCATTCAAAGATATGGTGGCAAGAGATTCAGTTGGAGCGAAATAGAAGGGGAAAAGAGAAAATCATGAGATGGGATCGGATGGTGGATAAATTGAAGTGACAGTTCATTCCTGTTGATTATGAGCTTGACCTACTGAAGAAAATGCAGAGTTTGAAGCAAGCAGGAAGATCTGTTCAGGAGTATACAGAGGAGTTCTATCAACTTCTCATCAGAACAGGCCATGCAGAAGCTAATAAGGAGAAAGTTGTTCGATACCTTAATGGGTTAAGGCCAAGCATTCAGGAGGAGCTGAATCTGGTTTGAATGAACAGTATTGAAGAGGCATACCAGTTTGCCTTAAAAGTAGAGGAAAAGCTGAATAAAAAGTTTGAGAGCAGACAAAATGGAAGAGGTCGCAGTGGATGATCTGGTGGACGGTCATATGGTAGCCGAAATGAAGATCCAAAAAAGAAGGATGAGGCCAGTAGCAGTCAGAATTAGTGAGAAAATAATTTCAATCACTTCCAAGATCAGAATAATCAAGATCAAAGAGGAAGAGGAAGAGGACAAGGATTTGGAAGAGGTAGCTTCCGTGGAACATGTTTTCTATATGGAGAAGAAGGTCATAGGGCATTTGAATATCCTCAGCACCAAGGTAGAATAGACAGGAGAAATGACAGCCAGCCCAGAGTTGCACATGTAGATAAAGATGCCAGATCATCAAATTCTGAAGATGCTGAAAGAGGAGAAACATTGATTAACAGAAGAGTCCTGTTGAGTTGTGAGAATGAACCTGAGAAAAGAAGGAGCCTGTTTCGCACTAGGTGCAAGTGTGAAGGTAAATGTTGTGATGTGATTATTGATAGTGGAAGCACTGAAAACTTGGTGTCAGAAGAGATGGTGACAAAGTTGAAGCTCAAGAGACATAAACACCCACATCCATATCGGATTGTCTGGGTACAAGATGACCACAAGGTCATAGTCAATGAACAATGCCTGGCGAATTTCAAGATTGGCAGATACCAAGATGAGGTATTGTGTGATATCATATCTATGGATGCATGTCATATGTTGTTGGGTAGACCATGGCAGTTTGACAGATGTGTTGTACATGATGGTCATGCGAATACCTATTCCCTAACAAAGGATGGAGTGCGACATAAGCTAAAACCATTGAAGGAGACTGAAGAAAAGGTATGTGGTAATGCAAGGATAACTTTTGTTGATGGAAGAAATTTCTTAGATGGTATGAGGCATGAGCATGTATATTTTGCTTTAATTCCAAAAGCTGGTAAAGAGGAAGTAGAAGATGTTCCTGTAGAAGTTGCAGATTTGTTGAATGAGTTTCAAGATATTGTATCCGATAACATGCCTGATGGATTAACGCTAGTCAGGAAGATCAGTCATCAGATGGACTTGATCCCAGGAGCGAGTTTGCCGAATAAGGCAGCACATAGAATGACACTTGCAGAAAGTGAGGATTTGAACAGACAAGTACATGAACTGTTACAGAAAAGATTGATCCGTGAGAGTTTGAGTCTCTGTGCTGTACCAGTAGTATTAGCACCAAAGAAGAATGGAGAATGGAGGATGTGTACAGATTCTAGGGCAATAAACAAGATCACAATCAAGTACAGGTTTCCATTGCCACGAATGGATGATATTATGGACTGTTTGAGTGGAGCTGTGTATTTCTCAAAGATAGATCTGAAAAGTGGATATCATCAGATTCGGATCAGAGAAGGAGATGAATGGAAGACTACCTTCAAGACAAAGGAAGGAATGTATGAGTGGTTAGTCATGTCTTTTGGGCTAACCAATGCACCGAGCACTTTCATGCGGCTCATGAATGAGGTCCTGAAAGAATTTATGGGTAAGTTTGTCATTGTTTACCTAGATGATATTTTGATTTTTAGGAAGACATTAGAGAAACATATGATGCATATTCGTATGGTGTTTGAGAATTTGAGAGATGAGAAATTGTTTATTAATTTGAAGAAGTGCAATTTTGTGAAGAAAGAGTTAGTGTATTTAAGATTTGTAGTTTCAGCAGAAGGTCTAAAAATAGACCCATAGAAGGTACAGGCTATCCTTGAATGGCCTACTCCAAGGAGTGCTACTGAGGTAAGATCTTTTCATGGTTTAGCTAGCTTTTACAAAAATTTTATCATAAATTTTAGTAGTATTTGTGGACCCTTGACTGAAATAATGAGAGGGGATAGAAAAGAGTTTAAGTGGACTAATGGGGCAGAAAAGAGTTTTCAATTGTTGAAACAAAAAGTTACAGAACAGCCTATTTTAGCACTTCCAGATTTTAATAAAGTGTTTCAAGTAGATTGTGATGCTAGTGGTACTGCAATAGGAGCTGTTATGAGCCAAGAAAGTAAACCTGTTGCTTATTTCAGTGAGAAGTTAAATGATGCCAAGAGGAAATATTCTGTTTAAGATCAAAAATTTTATGCTATAGTTCAGGCATTAAAGAAGTGGAGACATTATCTACTTCCTAAAGAGTTTATTTTGTATACTGATCATCAAGCTTTGCAATATTTGAATAGTCAAGAAAAATTGAATCAAAAGCATTTGAAATGGGTTGAGTTTTTGCAGAGTTATACATTTGTTTTGAAACACAGGAGTGGAAAGTCTAATAGGGTTGCAGATGCTCTTAGCAAAAGGCAACTATTGCTGACAGAAATGCAGATTGAAGTGGTTGGGTTCAAGGAACTCAAAAATTTGTATCCAGAGGATCTTTATTTTGGTGAAGCTTGGAAAGCTTGTACAAAACCTGTTACTCTAGACAGGACAAAATAGTTGGATTTCATCATCCAGGATGATATGCTATTCAGAGGGAGTCAATTGTGCATTCCACAAAGTTCTATAAGGGAGAATCTCATCAAGGAGAAGCATAGCAGAAGATTGGCTGGACATTTTGGTCGTGATAAAACCCTTGGTTTGGTTAGTGAGAATTATTATTGGCCACAGTTGTAGCAAGATGTGAAGAAGTTTGTACAAAGTTGCAGAGTATGTCAGATGGCAAAAGGAGTGAAGCAGAATACAGGGTTGTATCAGCCATTACCCGTACCAAAGAAGCCTTGGGAGGATATCAGCATGGACTTTGTTCTTGGTTTACCGAGGACTCAGTGGGGACATGATTCAATTTTTGTGGTGGTTGACAGATTTTCAAAGATGGCACATTTCATTCACTGCAAGAAGACTAATGACGTTGTTCATGTAGTAGAATTGTTTTTCAGAGAAGTAGTAAGACTTCATGGTTTGCCAAAGACCATAGTTTCAGATCAGGACACTAAGTTTGTTGGATATTTCTGGCGTACATTGTGGAAGAAGTTGAAGATACATTTGAAGTTTAGTTCATCACATCATCCACAAACTGATGGACAAACAGAGGTGGTGAATAGGAGTTTGGAAAATTTGCTGAGATGTTTTGTTCGAGATAAGCCAACAAGATGGGATTTGATTTTACCACAGGCAGAATTTGCATACAATAATTTTGTCAACAGGAGCACTGGTAAATCACCATTCTAGATTGTATATGGAAGTAGTCCAAGAAATGCATCTGAATTGAGGAAGATAGATAAAGGAGAAATAAGTAGTGTTGAAGCTGAAAATTTTGTAGAAAACTTGAAGAACATCCATGGGGAGGTGAGGAAGCATATTACCAAGATGAACGCACAGTATAAGGCTAAGGCAGATGAGAAAAGGAGGTATAAGGAATTTCAAGTTGGTGATGAAGTCATGGTTCATTTGCGGAAGAAGTTTGGACCATATAAGATACTGAAGAAACATGATTCAGGAAATGCATATGAGGTAGAATTTCCTACTGAGCTAAATATTTCACCAGTGTTTAACATTTCAGATCTGATAGAGTATCATGAAGGAGGTGTTGAAGATGAGATCACAGCAGTACAGTGGAGTATTCCAGCAACTAGTTCAGACACTAAGGAGATCGAAGATATACTAGACAGTCATGTTGGCAGAAGCACAAGGAACAGGACATATGAAGAATATCTGGTCAAGTGGAAAGCATGACTTGTTAAAAATTCATCATGGCTGACAAAGGAGGAGGTTAGCCATCTTGGTTTTCCTCTGCACACCTGAGTCGTGACAGGGTCACTTCTCAAATTACCCTGGGTGTCTGATGCAGGAGCATCCTAGGTGTAAGAGCAATCTTACATCACCCAAAAAAAATATCTCTATTTTTATATTTAATAAGGGCTATTTTGTGCAGAGCTGCTATTTATTGAAAGTTACTATTTTTGGTAATTTTTGTATGTGCTCAAAATGATCTGATTTCTTTCTTGGAGGTTCATTTTGGTCATATAAGTCTGCCAGTAAAGTTTCATTGCCAGATCAAGTGTATATTGGAAGATATTGAAGATTTTCGGTATTGGTAGCAGGGTATAGAAACTTTGAACTCAGTTTTGAAAGCTTTAGAGGCCCCGGATGAGGTCAAAAATTTGGGTGACAGGCGCTTGCGTGGGTCAAGCCTGTAGAGCACTTTGTGACATTTCTAAAATGGGGTTATAATAGCCGATCGGGTCAACTGGTGATGACTTATGGTCTTCGGAAGTTGGGCCACCTGAAATGGCAAAAAAAAATTTTCTTCAAAATTTTTGTTCGGATTTCAAAGGTTATCTTGAGTTGAGTATGATGTAATAAAATTTAAAATAAAATAATTCTAAGTTTGGTCAGCCTTATTGGCTAAAATTCTGGAACCTTCCCAGGTGGTGGAAAATTGCCTATATAAGGAAGGCTGTATTATTGTCTTGGGCAGTTCAAAATAGTTCTGGGTAGTAGATCTAGGTAATAGTTCAAAGCTTTGTCCTACAAAATATTGTAAGGGAATGCCCATGTGGCTTTGCATATTGTAATTCTGAAAGTTTGTAATTCCACATTTGTGGAGATAATAAGAAGCCAATTTTATGTTCTTGCATATTGTTGTTGTTTCTCTATATCTATTATGTGTTTGTGGTATTAAGGGGAGCACCCTTCATCACCATGTCATTAGGTAACTCAATCTCATAATCATTTCCACTATCAAACTTCCTCAATATCTTGCAGGGACCAAATTTCTTCATCTTCAATTTTCTATATGTTCTAATAGGAAATCTTTCTTTCTTTAAATGAACCATTAATTCATCCCCAACTACAAATTCTTACATCTTCTTGATCTATCTGCTTTGTTCTTGTATTTATGATTACTATGTTTGAACTTATGTTTCACTTCCTCGTGCAATGTCTTCATGAACTCAAAAAATTCTTCTTCTTCAACACTTCTCTTTTCTTCACCAGTAATGTTCTTCAAATATGATATATCTCTCAGTTGTGTGCCATTAACAATATCAAAAGGTGTTTTTCTAGTACTTATATTCACTAAATTATTGTATGCAAGCTCTTCGTATGCCAACATAGGATTCCAATTACTCAATTTGTCTCCAACTAAGCATCTCAATAGGTTACCCAAACTTCTATTACAACCCCTGTCTCTCCATCAATCTTTGGGTGAAATGTAGAACTATACCTCAACTTGGTACCCAACTTTTTCCATAGAGTCTTCCAAAAGTAACCGACAAACTTACTATCTCAGTTAGAGATGATACTCCTTGGTAATCCATGCAATCTAACAATTTCCTTAAAGAAAATATTTTCTATATGCATTGCATCTAATGTTTTTCTATAGGGTATGAAATGTGCTATCTTAGAAAATATACCCACAACAACAAATATAGATTCATTACCTCTTACTATCCTTAGTAAGCCAAGAAGAAAATCCATGTTGATATACATCCAAGGTTTCTCAGGAATAGAAATCAATGTATACAATCTAGTATTTTGACTTACTCCCTTTGCAACTTGACAAACTCCACAACTTCTCATAAATTTTTGAACATCCTTATACAGTTGTGGCCAAATATCTCTCCTTAATAAAATTCAATGTTTTGCCAATGCCAAAATGTCCAACCAAACCACTACTATGTTTCTCCTTTATCAAATTAGCTCTCATTGATCCTCTCAGTATACACAACTAAATACCTTTAAACAACATACCTTCTTTAATGAAATAGTCTTCCCATTTAGTACTTGGTCAATCTTGAATAGGTGCTCTTCACTTTCTTCATGGCTCAGAAATACTAGGGTCAATTTCATACAAATATTTCATGTCATCAAAACTAAGATCTTCAATTCTTATTTTAGTCATCAAGGATCTTCTTCTACTCAATGCATCAACAAATTAGTTAGTGACTCCACTCTTATGTTTTATCACAAATGTTTAACTTTGTAAATACTCAACCAATTTTATGTCTCTTATTCAACTTATTTTGACTACCCAAATACTATGAAGCCTTATGATCAGTATACAGCACAAATTCACTCAGTATCAAATAATGTCTCCATTTCTTTAGGGCTTGAGGAATAGCATAGAACTCTTGATCATACACATAATATTTTATTTTTGCATCATGTTAGAAATAGGGAATACTGAGAGGGGGGGTGAATTATTATTCTACAAACTTTTACTTTCACCCAATTATGGATATAGCAAATTAACTTGATGCTTGCAAAATTGAGTAAACTAAATAATATGCAAAGCAATAAATAAAATGAACTCATAACACATTGTTTGTTCTTGAGGAAACCTTGGCCAAGGGAAAACCCCAATGGGGATGATACCCACAAGTGATCCACTAATCAAAAGTATCATGTTAAGGATGTTGACCCTGTTAGGAGTCTATTACATACATATAGTTTCTTTGTCCTGATTAAAGGACTCTAGACCTTGTTAGAAGCCTCAACATCCCTGCTAAGAGTTGGTATAAAAAATAGAATGATTACAAGATGATCTCATTGCCCAAACATGTAATGTACAATGATATCTATTTTACAAAAAGGTAAAGTACATAACCTTTTACTGCTGTCGAATAGCTTTCCTATTCTGATTTAGCTTTCCCTTTCACATACAAGGTTTGCTTGCTTTCTTCTTACAACATATATCTTCACATAATATCATTACAATATCTTTATTTACATCGAGCATATGTCTTTTCATTACATATATCTTACATTTATACAAGTTATTAAGAGTAATAACTTTACAGTCGGCTTTACAAAACATAAACTCAAAACTAACTTTTTCTTCTCAAGAGTTAACATCTAGGATGTCATCCCTTTTATGGTTAAGTAATTATTTTGATAAACAAAATAATCCCTTAATTATTTTACTTGTTATGTCTTCTTACTCTACTCAGTTGGCTCTAAACCTATTTCAGTAAATCTATAATAACTTCTTTCGTACATGTCATACAGACTTGCACTTTTAGATGAGTCTTAGTCATACATAGAATTATCCATGTTAAAGTGTGCATGCATTGAACCTACTTCTATCAACATCGCTATCCAAAACTGTCTCTGGTTAGACTGGAAAATACTGCTTATAGTTAGACAATTTTACTTGCGCTCTATCATAACTGCTTTTTGTCATAGTGCAATCTTCATATAGATTATATGTTTCCATAATGACAAAAACTTAATATCTAACTCATCCAAATTTCCAACAATCTCCCCCTTTTTCATTGGTGGCAACATATGATAAAATTGGCTAAGTCATACAAAACTTCAAAAATTGTGGCCATAACAAAAGTTCTTCAGTATAATTATATCTCCAAATATCAATATAATATCCATACTCCCCCTAGGAGTATGCCTCCATACATTCTATACAATATATCATACTGATTGTATAATTCACAATTTTCTGCTATCACTCCCCCTTTGACAACAATGACAAAAAGGGTGCCAAAACTATTCAACAAAAATGTTTTCCTTGGATTCAAGATTGCAAAGTCGGTAGGCTTACAACACAATCTGCAAAATTTACCTTTATGCTCTCTAACTCTTTCTCCCATGATTTCTTAATAGTGTCTAAAACACTAAGAAGTGCGCATAAACCATAAGATGCTATTTCACATGCCTTAAGGTTAGCATAGTGAAATTTCTCATAAGATGTCTTAGAGGTAAGACATTCTTCCAATTGACATTCAAGAATACTTATTTTAATTGAAACATGCTCTCTTAATAGAGTGAATCTTCTCAACTTCTTTCCCTTTTCATCGCTAAGAATCCTTATGGCATCATATAATTTACTTATTCTTTTCTCAACATCAGATATATTCACATTCAGACTTGCTAAGAGATTTGTTGATGACTGAATTTCTGCCTCTTTTTCTTTCATCTTCTCTGCTATGTCAGATACATTATCTTCTCATTTTGTGCATTGTTTATACAGAGTTTTTCCTTTCTCCAAGATTCTTCTTAGTTCTTTTATGCAAATATCTAGATTATCAATATCATTTCTGATATTCTGACATATACCTTGAAATATTTTTTCTTCATAAGTTGTCTGTGCTCTTACTGTAGCCATGTATGACAGATTTGTGAATTCACTGTCAAATGCCTTCACAACTTCCTTTGCTTTGACCTATGGATCTACCTCATTGATCTGACTGGTTATAACATTCTACAATTTCTCTATTACTTTAATCAAGGATACTTCAAGGCTTTTAACTTTCATTTTATTCCCAATGATTTTATTCAGAGATGAGATCAATTCTATTTGATCATCATCATCAACTTCCTGTCCAAGGCTACAATGATGGATTTAGTCTGTGGTTTTTCTATTGCTACCTTGGGTGTGGGACTGATTGTTGCTTGTTCTTGTGTTTCTTTCTATCCAACTGCCTCTATTTTAGTTTGTGTCTTTGCTTGATTCTGTTCTACTTCTTCTTTTTGTCTGATTTCCTTTACTTCCTCATTTATTGTCATATCCTATTGTTCCATAGCTGAATTGTCAACAATGCCCTCAAGATTACTGAAAGGATTATCTTCACTATCCAAAATAATATTAGTTCCTTCCACATTCATTATTTAATCTTCAATGTTGATTGATGGTGGTGGTGAAGGTGTAGGGCTTATATGTTTCTCAGCTTCCATTCCTTGATCTAGTGCACTTGTGTGCTCACTAGGGCCTGAGGTCATTACCTTTACAACTACCTATTCAATTTCTTTGTTAACTTCCTCATAATTTCCTCCCATTATTAAGATGGTTCTCCTCTTCATTCTTAAATGAGTGTTAAGATCTTTCAAAATATCTTTGAAATTATCTTCATCTTTAATATCACAGAGCTTCCTTACATAGTTTTATCTTATCTTTTTATCTTCTTCAACTACTCTTTTCTTTCTGTTTACTAATTTTTTAGGCTTAGAATTACCACTCCAACTTAGGCATTAGGGATACACAGTATTTCTATCCTAACAATGGAAACCTCCTCGAGTTGTGGGTGGACTTCGAATAAGGAGGAGTCTCTGAATTCTAGGTCGGTTCCTATTTGATATGGGATATCACCTCCTGCTTTGTAACTTAGTAGGAAAAGGGAAGAAGGAAACTTTAAAACTGAAAATAGATAGGGGGTGATACACCAAGAATGGATTTAGACTTTGATAGAAAGAGAAAAAAGTAACTCTAACTCATATATCAAAGATTTGGCACTTTATATCATTGTTCAACATATAGGCTAACATATCTCACTACTAGGGTTAAACCATGAATAGCTTGAACAGTCAACAAACATATAGATCCCTTACAAGGTTTGAATAATTGATCACCTTGAGAAGGAATAAGGATACACTCACTTCTCTTGGATAACAATAGAATAAAAACTAGCAAGAAAAGATGAAAACGGGATTATGAAATCAAAAACTCCAAAAATGTATGGGCCAATGAAACATCTTCTTTATTCTCCTCAAAATCTTACAATGTGGTTACAAAAATGGTCTCCAAAAACATCTAGGAACAATAAGTTCACTATATGCCCTCTCTCCAAAACTCGCCACCCTTAAAATGATAATGAAAATCAATTTTATACAAAGCCCTAGCCTCAAATCTAAAAATCTAACTATATAACTAGTGCCCTAAATATTGGCTTTAATAAAGGATATAAATCCTTTTTACAATGTTTACCAATATTTAAATTATTTAATTTTGAATAAAAACTCAAAATTAACAAAAATCTACACTACCCTATCTTAAGAAATGAATTCCTAAGTGAAAAATTGCTAAGTGGAAGAGCATCGACATGACCACTCTTCCCACTTGCATACAATGTGGATATGGGTAGTGAGGTGGTACTATCAACAATCTCGAGGCTTGCAGGATTGGACATCTACATTAATGTAATTCAATGTAACTTGTTGCGGACTCCAAAACTCATAACCAATCTATCAATCTCAAACTTGGTATTTTAGCTTTCCTGAGAAGAAATAGAAAGAGATGAAACCCTAACATCAGGAAAATACTGGCAAAATTTTAATCATGCTCGGGTTTGACTATGATGAAGCTCTCTATCTTCGATGGTGCATTCCTTGGCATCAGATCTAAACTAAGAGTTTGTCATCATGAAAGCCTAGGTTCTTATCTGCGATCTAGAGATTCATTTAATTTTCTCTTATCGGCATATGACTGTAGCTTCAACATGAAGCTTGGAACTCGGCTTTGGTCTTGAGCTACAAAAATGAAACTCATAGTCTTTGAGTAACACTCTTGAGCTACCACTTTTTATGGCCTTAAAAAGGTATGTGACTATATATCCATTTGAAAATTGATTGATGTATACTTGCTTTGTATTCTGTAACTGATGCTTGATCTCGGTTCCCCTTTTGGATTATTGCTTTGAATGGGAAGCTCTTGGCTTAACATCTTGAGACTTGAGCTTGAATTTTCACCAAAACTGTGACTTGGCTTTGAGATCCTCTCTATTATCAGTCACGGCTTTGGTGAATGTATCTTTGCTCATCACTGTATGTGTAAAGCTAAGACTTATCTTGAGTTTTAGCTTATGGGTTTTTACTATGAACTCAGCCTGCGTGACTTTGAACTTGAACTGTCATTGCAAGAATGAACATGAACTAAGCTTTGAGTTCCTTCCTCTTTAGTCTCGACTTTGACTGGTAAGCCTCGATCTTCTTGACTAGTAGATTTTTAGCATGAAATTTGTTTCTTATACCACTTTTGATGTGGATTTTTTGTAACTTTGATAGTGCACCACAAATTATGGATCCCCTTCAGTTATCTTAGTAAGGCTTGAGCTGTGGCTAGGATATGGGACTCAGCCTCAACTAAGACATTTCTTAGTCACATCTTGAGACTCTTACCGAGCTTCCTATAACTTTGACTATCAAGTTTTAACTATGGATGAATACATGATTAACTTGTAAGCTTGAAATCTCAGCATATCAAATGGGTTCATACAACTTGTTCACTTTTCCATTTTAAATGTGGGTTCTCTATAGTCCACTTGGCAAAGCTGAAGCTGTGACTAAAAGATGAGAAAAATGTATCAAGTCTTAAGAAATGACATCTTTTAGTCATAAGCTTCGACCCTACCGAGCTGATTGATACTATGACAGAAAGATAATCATTAGACACAAGTCATTTCCTCAGCACATATAGATAAGATCAATTTCACTCCTCATTTATTTGGTACTGTTTGTTGGTAGCTTGTATACATCTTTATATCTCTATTTTTCCTTTCTTTTGATAGCATATACAAATGAGTTTTGTTGACACATAAATAGGAACCCACTTTGTTATTCAGCCATAGCTTCTTGTAAGCTTGACTAGATGCAAACATGAACAAATAGCTTGATTGTACTACATATAAGTGCTTACTATTTTTGTACCATTTCATTATTGTTGTTGTGTCTCCCTAAATGAATAACAAGCTTCAAAAAGCTTAGTGATACATGTCCTTTCAAAACACAGTCACTGTGATATTACCAGTCATTTTAATTTATTTTCAAGCAATCCAAAACATCATTGAACCCTTTTGTATCAAACAAATATATAGGTGCCTATAGCTCCAATAATCATTCCAAGTTAAAAAACCCACTAATTTGATATCCTTATATCATATCCACTATTATCTTCTCCTCTGTTTGACACAGTCACCATTGCTCTATATATAAAACCTAGTCTTCAAAACTCACATTAATTTTGGTACAGTCAATGTTGTTGTAATGTAGTAATCATATTATTTTCTTCAACATCATTGATGAATAGGCACAGTTACTTTAAATTGTATTCAATACTGAAAACATAGAACATTCTTAGACACATTGGTAAATTACCAGGCTTAAACATAGTTCTCTTTTTTATGCTGAATCTGAACTTTAATATAAGAAATGCAAAAGATTAAAATGTTTTTTTACTGTCAATGGAGTTTGAGCACGGGCTCGTGAAATCCAAAAAAAACATCAAAATGCTAATTAATGAAGTTCGATCACGGGCTCATGACATCCACTAAATAAAAATTGAAAACATTTTGTAACTTTAAAAAATTCATTTATGTAGCATTTCTCTTTTTTAATCAGCAACAACAATGCATTTATTGAATTTGTACCTTGATTTCAGAAAAGATGTGCAATACCAATGATTATGTAACTGTATCTTAGCATTTGACCATGACTATTTGAAACTTCTGGCACTTTTCTTTGATACTTCAGCTTTGTTCTGCATCTTCTTTTCCTGACTATCAAGTTGAAACCAGTCAGCTTGAAACACTGCAAAATATTATGTTAAGCTCTTAAACAACAACATTATCAACTTGTTAGATTAGCAAACATAATCAACAATTTAGTTTATGAGAATGCCAAAATGACACTTGTGAATGAACATTCAGTCTATTATGTTCACTAATCTACCAAGGTATTGCAACTTTTGAAGAAGGTTTCTCAGTTGGAAACACCAAGTCCCTTTAGTTTAGATATCTGGTTAATAAAAAGAACAACATAGACTAGAATAATCATTAATAGTAAAATATTTCATGTTTAGAAAACAAGTCCCTTTAATACTATCTTTCAGTGAGTGTGGATGTACATTTCCTTATTGCATTGAATTCACCAGATAGATATGCAGCATTGAAAATTTGGTTATCAGTGTATGTTGTTTGTGTTTCATGCATTTCTTAGATCCAATAGGAGCTAACACCGCTTTCTCTCTCTCATGATGCAGGTGAAAACCCTAAACCAAATGTAGATGAAGACCTAGACCTAAGGACTTAGGACCTGACAGATAACTAGCAGATAATACACAGACAACAAGGCAATGCATGGGACCCCTATTCCATACTTCTATCATGTTTTGAATTCTGCATATGTACTCAATTATTGACATGAAATATGAAATATGAAAAGACACTTGTATACTACATTCAGTTTGAATGCACAATGTAATGATTAGTTATGAATTTTGAAATTTGAAATGTGATCAATACTTAGATTACAAAAAGAAATCTAATAATGAATGCAATAATGAAATGTAAATTAATAAAACCTAAAAGGTAGTATTAATTGGACCTATAAATGTGATGTTGGCAAGTTGGATATACTGATGTATATGACTTGATATAGTGTTGTCATTATGGAAACAAAGTCATATAACAGTTTGGAGTCAGCGCACTTGATGAGAAGATCATAAATCAGTTAAGTGTTGAAGATTGGATAGTGTACAAAGTTCATGCAGCTCAGAGCATCAGTGCACGTGCGTACAAAATAATTATGGTATGCACCCTGGAAGTTAAGTTGGTTAGACTATATTCATGCTTAGTCTATGAGCCCATGATCAAATGTGAAAGGATGAGAAAGTTACAGTCAGTTGAAATTGCACAGCCAGTGTGTGCCAGAGAAGAACAGAGCATGAAGCCGACAGTTAATATTTTGGTTTGTGATTATAATGTAATGTTGTAAAGGATATGTGCCTATTATATTTAGGTTTCTAACATGTATACTTGTTTTTTTGTAAGGACGCTTAACCCAATTCATTTGGAAGCATTGTTTGTAATAGGTCTAAGGGCCGACCTAGTTCTTTATTTTGTATGAGCATATAAATATAAGATGCACCCATTGTATTTAGTATGGAAGTTGATAGAGAGTTGTGATAAGTAGAGTAGAAGTGTGTGAAGACACTAGAAGATGTATTAGAGATTTTCAAGAGGTCAAAGCATCAACGCATCAAAGGACCTGATCTGACAAGTAGTGTCACAGTGACAATTCATCCTGTAGATATAGTGTGTATCTGAGATCAGAAGGTTGTAGCCTTCACCACTTAAGCAGTGAGCTCTTGGATAGTGCGTCATCTCCCCTAATAGGGAATATTGTAAAATACTCCTAATAGGGTTCGACCCATAACAAGGTCTACTGTACTTAAAGCATTGTAAAGAAACTCCTAATAGGGTTAAGGATCTTCTAACAAGGATCACAAAACACTAGTGCAGAATATTAGTAGGTTTTAATTCCCACTGGGGTTTTTACCTATTTTGGTTTCCCTATAACCATATTGGTGTCATGTGTTGATTTCATGTTTCATGTTTATGTGAGTGTTTAATTTAGTACTTAAGCATTTAAGTTTAGTATAAAGATTAAAGTGAAAAGTTAAAATACAGAGAACACTGATCCACCCCCCCCTCTCAGTGTTCCACAATTGGTATCAAAGCTCTGGTCCTCAGAATAGAAGTTTAACCACTTGAGGAGATCATGGACAAAGTAGAAATGAAACATCTAAAAAGAAATCTTGAAGCTACTCTTGAAGACTTGGACAAATCAAAAAGAGAATTTGAAGAACTAAAAGAAAAATTCAGTGATGCACAATTAGTTATCAAAAGGCTAAGAAAGGATTTGAAAGAATTCTCTAATAGTGATCTAGGAGCAAAGGTCAAGAAGCTAAATGAATAAAATGCATCTATGAAAGAACTACTTGAAGAATTTGATGATAAGCTGATCAACAATCAGGAAGTCTACAATGAACAAGTCAAAGAGAACCTTCAACTCAATGAAGAACTAAGGCAAGAAAATATGGAATTCTTGGAGCTAAGGAATAGCAAAGAAAGCTTGGAATCTAAATTGAAAGAAGCAAAGAATCATATTGACAAATTACACACCAGTTCTGATTTGATAGAATCTCAGTTGTATGCAAGGAGAGCCAAAGGAGACACTAGCTGTATTGGATACAATGAAGCACAAAATCAGATTGACAACATGCGAGAAAGAAAGGACTCTACTAATGCTAAGGAGACTGAAGATCAAACCAAAGATAATGGTGGACCATCTAAGAATGAGTGCAAGAAAGTAGAACACACTTGTTTTGCTTGTAACAAGAATGGACACATTGCAAGGAATTATACAAAGGTAAGACCTTTTAATGGTTACTGTTATTCACGCAATAAATTTGGTCATAGAGCTATGAATTGCAAGACTAGTAAGAAGAATAGGATTCAGCATTATCAGAGAAATTAGAATCAAACAAACACAAGAAGTTCTCAGAATGTTACTGTCAGAGATGTAATTATAATGGTCACTCAGTGAGATAATGTAGAATGGTGACTCATGTCAATGCGTTGAGGAATATAAGACCTCCAATCATTTGTCACTCTTGTAACAAGGTTGGACACATCTCAAGGTTTTGTAGATCAAGGATGCAAGGTCAAGAAAGCCCTAAAAAGGCCTAAGAACTAATTTTGGATCCCGAAGGAGAAGTCAAGTTTGTGAAAGCCTCAGAGGATGCGAGCTTGATTTGGACAGAAGGAAAGAAGGACAAAGTTGATGAGAATTTATTGGATGCATCCGCAATGGATGCACCCTCTACATCTGGATGAATGGCCCTCAGGGTCATAGGGGGAGCTAATTTAGCTCTAGACCCCTGTGTGGATGGTATACTCACTCTTAGAGTATGTGCCTTTGGACTTAAGCTTTTGGAGTATAAAGGAACCTTTGTGCAAGAGCGCACATACTGATTGTTAACAAAATAAAAGTTGGAAATGTTTAAGTGATAGCCTAGTTTATGCAGTAAGCATTAATGGTGGAATTTTCACTTTAAGTACACAAAAAGTTGCTTGATTACTCATTGCATTCAAATTCAGAGTGATAGGAGAGTAGAAAGAGCCTTTGAAGTTATTGTGAAGATTTGTAGAGTGATCTATCAGTGATTTGTAGTAATTAGCTGTGCATTTGGTCGGTTGTAGAAACCCTAGTTCGTTGTGCCAATACAAAAGCCTTCAGTCTATCTTGGAGATCAGTTGGAAAGTGATTAAACAAGTATGTCATGGCCACTCCTATAGTTTTTGATGTTGCAGAGAAGAAGAGATATGTATTTAAGAAACATCCATTTAAATCAACCCTAGATAATTTAGAGGGAGCATTCTCCCACACGCCTATGGGCATCATGCATGTGGAAGACATTAGGGCTTACATCTACGGCAAGAAAGAACTAGTAGGGTTGGATAGGTTAAGGGCACACATGGATACCATGCTGAAACCAGATAAAGCATTCATGGATGGATATGTTAAGTGGAATGATCACCCCATAGTTGAGTATGCTACAACATATGAATTTTATGAGATTGAATGGATTAAGATACTATTGAGCAGAATTCATGATGACCTATTTTGGATAGGTGATGTGCCAATAAGAATCACCAATGACCTTATACATGAGATGACAGGCCTTTCTAGGACAGGCATCATCCTTCCTATGGGAAAGGATGTCAAAAAGATTGTTGAGAAAACTTGTAATTCAAGGAGTGATAGGCGCGGGATGATAATTGAGCCTATTGAGCAAGTTGACATCAAATTGATGTCTATGATACTTGGATACAGGTTTCATCACACCAGCAAGGTGAATAGTGTGTATGCAAACACTATTCTAGAAGCCATTAGACTTATGAAGGAAGATACAGAGTTCAACTTGTGTGAGATATTGCACACATAATTGATTGATAACATCAAGGAAATCAAGCATGACAAAACCAAGATATTCAGGTTTGGTTCATTGATCATTTACATGTACCTTCATATAGTTGGGAGAGTATTAGATTTGTATTTGGACAAATCCATTCCAACCATGCCATAGATATATAAAAAAGCATCCACAGAGAGTACATTGAGAGATTATGTAACATTGGAATTGAAGACCTTCAAGGTCAAGATGCAAATGAGGTATAGAATTCCAGAGAGCATTGTGGAAAAGTATAAGGATACTATTTTCTTTATGGTAGAGATAGAAACAACTTGTATGGAAGTTGTTGAGCCAAGAACTAAGTGGATTCATCCACTTGGTTATGAGGTAGAGGAACAGGTCCTTGAAGCATATGCACAGGTTCTACTATCAGCCCCCAAAGATCCTAATCAACCTAGGTGGGGAACTTATGAGGAGAGAAAAAACCACCACAAATCACCCTTCAGCTATAAGTACAGCCACAAGAAGCAAATTGAAAAATGTGCAGTCACTTCTGGAAGTAGGATTCATACCTATTCTTCAAGTGTTAAGGACTAGAGTTATAGAAGAAGGAAGGCTAGATCAGATAGCCAAGTTTTATGACAAATATTATGAAATTGATAAATCAAAGATTCGTGAGATGCTAATTAAACACATGATAAAGTTCAAGAAGATAGTTCTTGAATTGAAGACAGCAATCCCAGATAAGGTATGGGAGATTATAGTTACCTTGAAGAGACAAGCCACTGAAGAAGACTTCAGAATAAGGGAACAAATACTTGATTCCACTCTTCTAGTATGTTTTGTTGAAGAAAAGTCACTATTATTGAATTTGGTGAAGCCACACTTAAGGACAAAGATGAGAACATTACACCTCATGAACAAATACTATGAGCTAAATTCTAAGGAAATAGAGAAGGCCTTTGAGAAGGTATTCTTAGAGCAGCACATGAAACCTATGTCTGTGCCCATCACTCAAGCATCTAGTGAGCAAGACAAAGTTGCAGAGACCATCAAGATATAATCTATAGGTCCTCAGGATTTAGCGCCTATAGTGGAAGTACAAATAGAGTTAGATAAGTCTACGCCCATAACATATCCACTCAAGGATAGCACCATTATCATTGATAATGTTGAGATAGCCATGGTGGCACTGACATTGAGTTGGACAAGTTTGAGGAAGCTTTTGTGAGCACGCAAGAAGCTAAAATGCTATGCAACAACTCACCTCCCACTCATCAAGAAGAATAAAAGATGGAAGAAAAAGAACAAGAAAAGAAATAGAAAAAGAGGAAGAAAAGAAAGAAGAAGAAAAGATAAAAGAAAGTGAGAAAAAGGATGAAACATCAATAAAGAAAGAAGTGTTGGACAACAATCCCATCACTCCCTCAGTAGCATTGTTGTCAAGTTTGACACCTAACACATCCAGTTTGGACTCATGGAGAGAAGAAGACCTTATTAAGTTCAATGTCTTAGCTATGGAGAAAGCCAAAGAAAAGTAAGTAATGAGGAATCCCCTCTTGGTAGAATTAGTAAAAATTTTGAAAAATCTATTGCCAGAGGATAAGAAAGTATCAAAGATACACTCAGTTGATGATGTGAGTACAGTCATCTCATAGTTCAAAAGAAATTTCTCAAGCCTTGAATAATTTGCATCCCTAGTTGCAGAAGAAAAGTATCTGAAGAAGAGATTGAATGAATTGGTGAACAACTTTGCACTTGACCTTAGTTCACTCAAGACTGGTCAAGCATCCTTGAAAGAATTTGTAGATCAAGGAAGAAAAATCATTGCAGAATGCATGGATCAGGACAAGCTTACTGACACTCATTTCAAGAAAATAAAAGAGGCAAAAGCTATGATTGAGAAAATGTAGAGTTTAGTGATAGACACATCCACAGATGTGAACATGTGCAACAATGTCTACCAAAGTTAGATAGAAAAAATTGAGAAGGCAGAAAAGGAGATGACAAAGTTAAGGGCTAGACAGACTCAGTTGAGGAATGCTCTTGCACCCTCACTAGACATTCTTAATCAGAACATCAAGGAGATTGATGCCACCATGATAACCTATGATCAAGGTACTTCCACATATTTGAAGAAGATGGAGAAGCTTCAGTATGCATTATGCCCCCATTTCTAGATAGTAAACTCTTTGATCTCATTTTGGAAGAAGAAGATCCAAAACCTAAAGATAGCATATCCAAATGTTTTCTCTCAATATGTATAGATACAGTTTTGTAACACCTTTTTCATTAATGTCAAAGGGGGAATTTTGAATAGAATATGGATCATAATATGTATAGTGAGATATAATTATATGTATAGATGACAAAAAAAGATTAGTATTAAGGACAGTTAGCAACTTGGCCATATTCCTTTGTTGTCATCAATGAAAAAGGGGGAGATTGTTGGAAAGTTGGCTATACTAATGTATATGACTCGATATAGTGTTTTCATTATGGAAACAAAGTCATATAGTAGTTTGGAGTCAGCGCACTTGATGAGAAGATCATAAATCAGTTAAGTGTTGAAGACTAGATAGTGTACAAAATTCTTGCAACTCAAAGCATCAGCACACATGCGTATAGAAGAATTATGGTATGCACCCTAGAAGTTAAGTTGGTTAGATTGTATTCATGCTTATTCTATGAGCACATGATTAGATGTGCAAGGATGAGAAAGTTATAGTCATTTGAAGTTGCACAGCTAGTGTGGGCCAGAGAAGAATAGAGCATGAAGCTGACAGTTAGTATTTTGGTTTGCGGTTATAATGTAATGTTGTAAAGGCTATGCACCTATTGTATTTAGGTTTCCGAAATGTATACTTTTTTTTTTGTAAGCATCCTTAAGCCAATTCATTTGGAAGTGTTGTTTGTAATAGGTCTAAGGGTCGACCTAGTTGTTTATTTTGTATGAGCGCATAAATATAAGATATACCCATTGTATTTGGTATTGAAGTTGATAGAGAGTTGTGATAAGCATATCAGAAGTGTGAAAAGACACTAGAAGATGTATTAGAACTTTGCAAGAGGTCAAAGCATCAGCACATCAAAGGAACTGATCTGACAAGTAGTGTCATAGTGATAATTCATCCTATAGATATAGTGTGTATCTGAGATCAGAAGGTTGTAGCCTTCACCACTTGAATAGTGAGCTCTTGGATAGTGTGTTCTCTCCCCTAACAAGGACTATTGTAAAAGACTCCTAACAGGGTCTAACCCTTAACAAGGTCTACTGTACTTAAAGCATTGTAAAGCAACTCCTAACAGGGTTAAGGATCACAAAACACTAGTGCAAAATATTAGTGGGTGTCAATTCCCACTGGGGTTTATACCTATTTGAGTTTCCCCATAACCATATTGGTGTCATGTTTTGATTTCATATTTCATGTTTATGTGAATGTTTAATTCATTACTTAAGCATTTAAGTTTAGTATAAAGATTAAAGTGAAAAGTTAAAATACAGTGAACACTAATTCACCCCCCCCTCTTAGTGTTCCCATTCCTAACATGTGCAATCTTTTCCTATTTTCTCTTATTGTGATGTATGCTTTTATTTTGAGTAACACTAATTTTTCAAATAATTCATCAGGAATCTTTCCTTTAATACTGTCAAACCTTTTATTAGCCAAAATCATGTGCCTGACAACTACATTTTCTAAGTTCAACTTCTCAGAATAGTTGTACATCTCATAAAATATGTTCATCTTAGAAAAATCTCCTTCATTAATGATTAGGGCATTCACTTTCTCTATTTTCAATTTCCATTTCTTCTTACTTCTTTCAGTATCTTCATCATCTTTCACTTCAGATACCTTCCTTTGCACTGGTGTAAATATTGTTTTCTGTCTCTTTCCTAGCCCACTTGCCATTTCCTTTACTCTTTTAGCTGGTAGAGTGGTGGAGGTTCTTGATGATTTCCTTGTTTCCTATACCTCTTCAAATTTTACCACTTTCTCTAAATTCTGAACATTTTCAGTCTGATCTGCAACTGATGATTGGGGTGGAATAGATAAAACTTATTTGTGTCTAATGTCTATTATTGATGCTGCAGTCTACTTCGCAACTAGAAATTCCTGTTCTTTCATTCCAGTATCCTTAAGAATTTTCTTAATGGTTCTCTCAACTCTCTTCTTTGCTAATTTATCTTCATGCAAAGACTTCACAGAGTAAAATTTCTCCTCATAGGCTCCAAATCTAGAACTATTCACATCCAGCTTGCACTTAAGCAATCTATTTACATACTCCTCTACATCAACTTCTAAAATTTCATATACAAGAGGATCTATAAACTCAACTATCGGTTCAACTACTTCAATGAAAGTAAAATTAGTGTCAACCATAAAACATATTTCATTTTTATACTTTTCTACAATAGCTTTTGGAATCCTTGACCTCTTCTTCATTTGATTTTGAAATGTTTTGATTAACAAGGTTGCACTCTCATTAACCTTGTCAATAGGGTGTCTCAGATACACCTTGTTGATTCTATGTGTAGTGGTCATGTTATCATTCCAATCATCTCCAATAGTGTATGGAAATATTCTTAACAAATGAAAAAACATGTATGTAATCAGAGAAGAGAATCTAAACTGTGATTTCTTGGTTTTCTTTATCTTCTCAAGGTTCTCAAACAACTGAATTCTCAAGATTTCACACATATCTACTTGAACTTTATCAACACACATCAAATATGTTGCATGAATCATTCCAGCTACCATGTCATCTTCTCTAGAGTTTGCACAAAACTTAGATGTTAAGATCTTGCAAACAAATCTAACATCATCTTGTAATATATTGTTGATTACTATCCCTCTACCATTATAGGATGACTTGGTGTTATCCAATACAGTCTTCTTCACATTTTTCTCATTAAAGGGTATAACACCAGTTTTAGACAAATCGGTTACCTGATGAATTAGGTCTACAGTGATATCTATCACTCTGTCATCTAGCCAAAACTTCCCATTGTGAATTCTTCTTAAGATGATTTTAGTGCATTCATCATCATCAAATTCATAGTGCAGTGAATACTTTACAATTTCATTATCCTTCAGATGTTCAAATCCTTCTTCCAATGACATATCTTGATTATATAACTTCTCATATTCATTATTCATGTTACTTTCACTTAGGGTTTCAAATTTGCATCTTAAATAACCTCTTACATCTTCTAAGTGTAAAACTCTATCTGGTACGGATGACAATGCAAGACTCTAGGATCTTCTTCCAAGGGTTCTACTGGTTGTCTCTTGATTCTAGGTTTAATAGTATCCCTTACATGATGAATAAGTGACACATCCATGAATTTTGCAAAATATTTTAACTGCTTGATAGAATTGCTCAGTAAAATACCTCAATTTCATGATTTAGGGCTTTTGCATAGATCTGTCACAAAATTATTTATCAAATTCTGAAAACTAATTCCAATCACCATTGCATTGATCTTCTTATCACTTGTAGTCACTTGAATTATCAAATAATACTGATCATAAGCTTTTAACCTTTCAATATTTCAAGATTCTGACATCGCATTCAATTATTTTGTCGCTTCTTTCCAAAAAGTTGTTCCTATTTTCCTATAAAACTTCATACTTCTCGCGAACTCACATACATTCATATTAGCTCATGCGCTCTTAACCATAGTATCAATACATCACATACTACCTTTCATTAACTACGCAAGACTCAATTCATTCTACACTAATTTCTACATTATCCTAAGTTCCTATTCTAGTACATTATTTATGAATTAAGTGCTTTGAGATGGGTTAGGAAGTGTTTCACACTTACTATCATATATTTTACCTATCTGATTACCTTGTGTATTGAAAGTGTCTGCTTGATCTGTGGCTTTGACAAATTTCATTTCTTCTAAATTACTATAGCATCCTTTTTGACTATTTCTCACATTCCCATTTCTCCTTGTATGGTTTCTAGGATTAGGGTTTCTAGTGTTGTTCATTCTGCAAAATCTTCTTGTATGACAATTTGTTACATATCTAGCAAAATACTCCATTGTTTCCATATCTTGGTCCTATCTGATTGATTTGTGATCTACAATTCCTATCAATGTGTCCAATCTTGTTGCATCTGTAACACACAACTCCACTTCTTCTATTCATATCTTCAGTAGGTCTCTTATCTGCATGGTTAGTATCTCTAAACATTCTACTACTATTATTATCAATAGATGTAGGCTTCTTACAATCAATAGCTCTATGTCCAAAACCATGACAATTATAACAATAACCATTGAGAGGTTTGAATTTCTTACCTGTGCATGCTTTCTTCATATGACCAAAAGTATTACATGCAAAACATCTACCTTTGAATTCTCTTTGTGTATCTTTGGGTGGTTCATCTTCTTTAGGTAGATTAGGTATGTCTTCAGATTTGTTCACTTTATTAGGTTTCTTTTCATCTTTGTTTTCAGAGACTTTCAGATCTAGTTCCTTTCTTTCTTCACTTATCTTAGGTGAGTTAAATCCAAGACCAATTTTATCATAAAATGGTTTCTGATAATACATTTATTCATCAATCTTTTCACTGGTGGAATACAGTTTCTCAAGATGTTGTTTAGACTATGTCAGTTCTCCTTTCACAATTGTATTGTACTTTTCAAGTTCAGGATACTGTAATTTGGTTTTCTCAAGTTCAAATGTCACTTTACAAAGTTTAGACTTCAGATCTTCATTTTCAGATTTTAGATTTGATTCATTCTTATTGTTTCCATCTTTCAAGCTTAACTTCAAATCTACAATCTCTAATTCATGTTTAAGGATCTCATTTTCTTTCTTCAGATTTGAAATTTCATCACAATATTCAATTTGTATAGTAGGTTCTTTCTTTGATTTTAGTTCTTCCACTTTCTCTTTTAGCTTCTCAATGAAGTTCTTTTCATCATTAAGTTCCCCTTTCAGAGTATCTCTTTCTTCAATAAGAATATCATTCTATTCAAGAGCTTCTTCAAGATTGTTCTATAATTGATCCATATCCATAGAGATCTTACTGAAGCTGCTAGGCTTTCTCTCAATAAATTTCTTCCAAGTAACTAAGCTCTGATACCAATTTTTAGAAATAGAGAATACTAAGAGGGGGGGGTGAATCAATATTCTACAAAATTTTACTTTCACCCAATTATGGATATAGAAAATTAACGTGATGCTTGCAAAATAGAGTAAACTAAATAATATGCAAATCAATAAAGAAAATGAACTCATAACACATTGTTTTTTCTTGAGGAAACCATGGCCAAGGGAAAACCCTAGTGGGGATGATAACCACAAGTGATCCACTAATCAAAAGTATCTTGTTAAGGATGTTAACCCTGTTAGGAGTCTATTACATACATATAGTGTCTATGTCCTGATTAAAGGACTCTAGGCCTTGTTAGAAGCCTCAACCCTGCTAAGATTTGGTATACAAAATAGAATGATTACAAGGTGAGCTCACTGCCCAAACATGTAATGTACAATGATATATGTTTTACTAAAAGGTAAAGTACATAACCTTTTACTGTTGTCTAATAGCTTTCCTATTCTGATTTAGCTTTCACTTTCACATACAAGGTCTTCTTTCTTTCTTCTTACAACATATATCTTCGCATCATATCATTACAATATCTTTTTTTACATCAAGCATATGTCTTCGCATTACATATATCTTACATTTATACAAGTTATTAAGAATAATAAATTATAGTTGTCTTTACAAAACATAAACTCAAAACTAACTTCTGCTTCTCAAGAGTTAGCATCTAGGATGTCGTCCCTTGTATGGTTAAGTCATTATTTTGATAAAAAAAATAATTCCTTAATTATTTTACTTCTTACTCTGCTCAGACGGCTCTAAACCTGTTTTGGTAAATCTATAAAACTTCTTCCATACATGTGATACAGACTTGTGCTTTTAGATGAGTCTTATTCATACATAGAATTATCCATGTTCAAGTGCACCTGCACTAAACCTACTTATATCAACATCACTATCCAAAACTATCTCTGGTTAGACTGAAAAATACTGCTTATACTTAGACAATTTTACTTGCGCTCTATCATAACTGCTTTCTGTCATAGTGTGATCTTCATACAGATTATATGTTTCCATAATGACAACAACTTGATATCTAACTTAGCCAAATTTCTAATAATCTCCCCCTTTGTCATTGGTGGCAACATATGAGAAAATTGGCTAAGTCATACAAAACTTCAAAAAATTGTGGCCATAACAAAAGTTCTTCAGTATACTTATATCTCTAACTATCTATAAAATATCTATACTCCCCCTAGGAGTATGCCTCCATTCATTTGATACAGAGAGTAAAGAAGTATATAAAGAACTTTAAACCTAGAAGATCTAAAGAATGTTATTATGCTAATGATGAATAATTTGAAGCTAGTATGGAGAAATCTTTAAGTGAAAGTGATAATGAGAATGCAAGCAACATTTAGAAAGGATGTTGTAGTAATTCAGAAGAAATGAAATTTTTCAAAGCCACAAATCAAGCAGACACTTTTAGTACATAAGGTAATTAGACAGGTGAAGTATCTAATAGTAAGTGTGAAACACTTCCTAACCCATCTCAAAGCACTTAATTCATAAAGAATGTATTAGAATAGGAACTTAGGATAATGTAGAAATTAGTGTAGAATGAATTGAGTCTTGCACAATTAATGTAAGGTAATATGTGATGTATTGATGTTATGGTTAAGAGCGCATGAGCTAATATGAATGTATGCAAGTTCGCGAGAAGTATGAAGTTTTGCAGGAAAGCAGGAACAAATTTTTGGAAAGAAGTGGCAAAAGAATTGAATGCGATGTCAAAATCTTGAAAGATTGAAATGTTAAAAGCTTATGATTAGTATTATTTGATCATTCAAGCAATTACAAGTGATAAGAAGATCAATGCAGTGGTGATTGGAATTAGTTTGCAGAATTTGATAAAGAATTTCATGACGGATCTACACAAAAGCCCTAAATCATGAAATTGGGGTATTTTACTGAGCAATTCTATCAAGCAGTTAAAATATTTTGTAGAAGTCATGGATGTATCACTTATTCATCATGTAAGGGATACTATTAGACCTAAAATCAAGAGGCAACCAGTAGAACCCTTGGAAGAAGATCCTAGTCTTGCATTATCGTCCGTACCAGGCGGAGTTTTACACTTAGAAGATGTAAGAGGTTATTTAAGATGCAAATTTGAAACCCTAAGTGAAAGTAACATGACTAAGGAATATGAGAAGTTATATAATTAGGATATGTCATTGAAAGAAGGATTTGAACATCTGAAGGATAATGAAATTGTAAAGTATTCACTGCACTATGAATTTGATGATGATGTATGCACTAAAATCATCTTAAGAAGAATTCACCATGTGAAGTTTTAGCTAGATGACACATTGATAGATATCACTGGAGACCTAATTCATGAGGTAACTAGTTTTTCTAAAACTAGCGTCATACCCTTTAGTGAGAAAAATGTGAAGAAGATTGTATTGGACAACACCAAGTCATCCTATAATGGTAGAGGGATAGTAATCAGCAAGATATTACAAGATGATGTTAGATTTGTTTGCAAGATCTTAACATCTATATTTTGTGCAAACTCTAGAGAAGATGACATGGTAGCTAGAATTATTCATGCAGCATATTTGATGTGTGTTGATAAAGTTCAAGTAGATATGTGTGAAATCTTGAGAATTCACTTGTTTGAGAACCTTGAGAAGATAAACAAAACCAAGAACTCACATTTTAGATTCTCTTCTCTGATTACATACATGTTTTTTCATTTGTTAAGAATATTTCCATACACTATTGGAGATGATTGGAATGATAACATGACCACTATAGATAGAATCAACAAGGTGTATCTGAGACACCCTATTGACAAGGTTAATGAGAGCGCAACCTTGGTAATAAAAACATTTCAAAATCAAATGAAGAAAAGGTCAAGGATTCCACAAGCTATTGTAGAAAAGTATAAAAATGAAATATGTTTTATGGTTGACACTAATTTTACTTTCATTTAAGCAGTTGAACCGAGAGTTGATTTTATAGATCCTCTTGGATATGAAGTTGAAGAAGTTGAAGTAGAGGAGTACATAAACAGATTGCTTAAGTGCAAGATGGATGTGAATAGTTCTAGATTTGGAACCTATGAGAAGAAATTTAACTCCGTGAAGTCTCTACATGAAGAGAAATTACCCAAAAAGAGATTTGAGAGCACCATTAAGAAATTTCTTAAGCATACTGGAATGATAGAACAAGAATTTCTAGTTGTGAAGCAGACTGTAACAGCAATAAGAGACATTGGAAAAAAAGAATTTTTTTTTGTTCCACCCCTATCATCAGTTGCAGATCAGACTGAAAATGTTTAGAATTTAGAGAAAGTGGTAAAAGTTGAAGAGGTACAGGAAATGAGGAAATCATCAAGAACCTCCACCACTCCACCAGCTAAAAGAGTAAAGGAAATAGCAAATGGGCCAAGAAAGAGACAGAAAACAATATTTACACCAGTGCAAAGGAAGGTATCTAAAGTGAAAGATGATGAAGATACTGAAAGTAGTAAGAAGAAATGGAAACCAAAAATAGAGAAAGTGAATGCCCTAATCATTTATGAAGGAGATTTTTCTAAGATGAACAATTATTATGAGATGTACAACTATTCTGAGAAGTTGAACTTAGAAAATGCAGTTGTCAAGCACTAAAGAAAGCAATGGGTTTACCTTCTTGACTCAACACAACTCCTATTTCACTAGCACTTGCATCACATTCAACTTGAAATACCTTATTGAAATTAGGTAAAGCTAATACAGGAAATTCATCAACCTTCTACTTCAAAGTCTCAAAACTTTTATTAGCTCCATGTGTCCACTTGAATTATCTTGTATCTCCTCTCATAGTCTCAATCATAGCATTACAAATTGAACTGAAATTTTTGAAAAACTTTTGATAAAAAATTTCTAAAACATGAAATGGTCTTACCTCACTAGCATTTTTTCAGGTGTAGGCCAATTCAAAATAGCTTCAACCTTCTCAGAATCTATTTTCAAACCATCATCTGAAATCACAAATCCCAAATATACAATCTCATCTTTCATGAAGGAACACTTTTTCAAATTAATCAACAACTTTTCTTCTCTGGTCTTAATGAATATCATAATGTCATCTAGGTATACAATCATAAATTTGCCCAAGAATTTCTTCAAAACCTCATTCATCAATCTCATAAAAGTGCTCATTGCATTAGTTAAACCAAAAGGCATAACCAACCATTCATACAAACCCTCTCTTGTCTTGAAAGAATTCTTCCATTCATCACCTTCTTTGATTCTGATCTAATGATATCCACTTTTCAAATCAATTTTGTAAAATACTTTTCTCTGCTCAAGCTATCTATTATCTCATCCATTCTCGGTATAGGAAACTGATATTTCACTGTTATCTTGTTGATTGCTTTGGAATCAATACACATTCACCACTCTTCATTCTTCTTAGGTGCCAATATAGCTGGTATTGTACATGGACTCAAACTTTCTCGAATCAAACCTTTCTGCAACAACTCTTGGATTTATCGATTAAGTTCCTCATATGTTGTAGGTGTCAACTAATGTGGTGCTTTATTCAGTAAACTAGCTCCAAGAATTAGATCCATACAATGATCAATGCTCCTCTTTGACGGTAAACCTTAAGGTACATTATCATAAATGATCTCTCTGTACTCGATGAGTATCTAATCAACCTCTTCAGGGATACTATCCACAATTTTATCACTTGGTTTTTTAGGAATCAGAACAAAACATACATCATTCTTCTTTAAATCCTTAACAAACTTTCTTCCTTCCACCAAAAAAATTTCACATATGTGAAAACATTACCAATAGATTCTTCAATCAAAGGTAACAAGATTTTTCTTCTCCCATTAGCCCAAATAGTATATTTATGCAATCTCCCATCATACATAGCATGTCTATCATATTTCCAAGGTCTACCCAACAAAATATGAAAATAGTCCATAGGCATGATATCACATAACACATTATCATAGTACTTGCCAATTTTCAAATTCACATAACATTATTCACTTACCAATAGTTTATGCTCATCCTTGATCCATGAAATTTGATAAGGCTTTAGGTGTTTCAACATTTCCAATTGCAAATTTGCAAACATTTCCTCAGATGCCAGATTCTTTGAGCTTCCACTATCATTGATTAATTTCCACACTTTATCGGCCACTCTGCATCTAGTCTTGAACAAAATTTTCCTTACTTGATCTTCCTTATTACTTTCACTTCATAGTTCTCTTCTGACCATCAAGTTATTTTCCTTCTTTGGCTCATTCAGTGAGTCTCATTGCACCAAATCATTTCTACTGTTACCTACCTTCTTCCATTCATGTGTACACTCAAATGAACTATGTCCTTCTCCTCCACAATTGTAACAAGTTCCTCAAAATCCACCTTTGTTATAGCCACCTCAGTAGTTACTACCTCTTCCTCTAGAAGTGACGCAGCCAAGAATGGTGGATCCAATTAAGGAAATTCCAACCTTGCAGCCAATCAAGAACATAGTGGAATAACACAATAAGATATGTTTCAAAACATATTTTCCATTAACATGCCTAGCTATAAGGCCTTCTTGGTTAGGGCCAATCACAAACAACAAGTAATTCTGCAAAATCAACAAGATCCAATCCATCACCAGCTAGTCCAGTTTTGAGACAAATCAACAACTGATGGAAACCCTAAGGCAGATCTGAACGTGTGCTCGCAATCCACCAAGCATCTCCTTGTCTCCAAGCATGAAAACCACTAGCTCTGCTATTAAAAACTATCATAAATCAATCTGATCTACTAGATCTCACAAGATCTTTTCCACAACTTCACTTATCTACTACCCCCAGATCTGCTCCTAGACTCCTAATCTAATCTCTTAAAAAATCTACCCAAACACTCCTTAAATACTAATCATCAGCCACAAGTCAGCTGGATGAAACAATTAACTCCTAGAAATAAATATTAACTGTAATACAAGTTGGCTCTCCAAAGCCTTACAATTATTTAATTCAACATGTCAGCCTCTAGATCCACATAGGAGAATCCAAAAAAATATACCAACATTAAATGAACCAAGTTGGCCAACCAAACCACAAAGAATTCCAGTTGGTAAACCAGACTATCGAGGGCTGGAGAAACAACTGAGCACCAGTGAAATAATTGATGAAACCAAGTAATACCAAGAAATGAAGGCATCACAAAGCACCAATTCCACTGAGCACTAGAAGCTTCACCGAGTTCCTTTAGTGACCGAGCTTCCCTCAATAATTGAGACCACCAGTTAAAGCTACAACCAAGTAACACCGGCCAAGAAACAACACCACCATGTAGATTCACCGAGGACCCAAGAATGCCCCCATCAGACACCCCAAGTTTGAAAAGATGTTCATATGTGAGAAGAACATCTTCTAGGATTCAGCACATAAACCCCAAACTGGTTCTTCACATACAAGCCCTCCACCTTTTCACTTTGCATACTCTTCCACTTCAGCTTCCTCTATCTTTTCAAGTCTTTCCTTGATAACACATAGGTCTATTCTCCAAACTGATTATCCATCCTCTCAAGATCTACCAGCTCAACTTGACTACCAATACTCAGACTTCGCCTACCAAGTGTTGTATCCAGAAAAGGCATCGAGGAAAACTTTCTGTCACCCTTCTCAATAGTAAACACATTCTTCACACAGTCATACATAGCTCTACAATCATATTGCCAAGTTCTAACAAGCAATATATGACAACTATTCATTTCTACAATATCACATAACACAAGATCCTTATACTGGCCAATTTGAACATCAACAAACCATTGTTCTCTTACTTCTAGAGCATGATCATCTTGCAACCAACCAATCGTATAAGGATGTGGATGTCTCATTCTACTCAAACCAAGTTTTTGAACCATGTCCTCAGCAACAAGGTTATCAGTACTACCACTGTCGACAATAACATTACAAATTTTACCTCTAAACTTGCACCAAGTCCTGAACAAGTTACTCCTCTAACAAGGTTCCTCCTTTGTATTGAGAAATGTTCGCCAAACTAGAAAGTTCTCATATTTAGGTTCATTCTCAACATTTTCATTCACCACAGCATTCTATCAGTCACCAAGCTTCTTCTGTGTACACTCAAAAGAACAATGTCCTTCACCATAGTTATAACAAGAACCCTTAAAGATAACTCTACCTGTCTTCTTCTTCAGTTCGACAGGTTTATGTTGATATTCTGCAATCAGTTTATCCTTCACTGAGTGATCAATCTTTTCCTTCCCTCAGGGATTACTATGTTGTTTCCTTTTCAAATTATCTTCTGCCTTCAGAGCATAATGATAAGCATCTTCAACCGAATCAATCTTTAGCATACCAAGCTCATCCTGGATATTGAATCTCAAACCATTCACATATTGAGCTACCTTTTCCTTACCAATTTCTCTATGTCCAGACCGAATAGTAAGTTTATAGAACTCCTCGGTATAATCTTCAACAGTTAGATCCTTCTACTTTAGATTCTGCAACTTCTTAAAAAAGTCAAGCTCATAGTCAACAGGTATGAACTTAGCTTTCAACTTAGTCACCATAAACCTCCACCGATTGATCTTCAATTCACCTTCATCTTCTCTATCTCTTTGTAATTATTTCCACCAAAGAGAAACATGTCCTTTCAATTTTGTCTATGCCAACCTCACCCGAAGAGGATCTTAAATTTCTTCCAGCTCAAAGAAATCTTCAAGTTCACCAATCTAGTCAATCAAGTTCTTAGATTTCAAAGTACCAGAGAAAGTAGAGACTTCCATTTGATAACTATTACTTAACCAAGCTCCAAATCTATGCAAGCGAGCAATTTTTTCTTCACCAGATCTATCCCTCTGGTCATCACCACTAGATCTAGTAGCTTCAAAGTCTTCATTAGCTTCCTCATACCCATCTTCAATACCAACATTCTGAGGTACACCAACAATAGCTCTCATGATCTCAGCGACCATGTCATTCTTCATCAACTCCATCTTAGATCTAAAATCAAATTTCACCTTCTCTTTAATCCTAGATTCTAGAGTATCACAGAGATCTGCAATCACTCTAAGGTCCAATCTTCTCAGAGGCATCCTTAAAGATAAGAAAACCCTCTGTAACAAAACCCTACACCTATCACTTGTGACAACCTCCAAGTTGTATGCAAGTTAGATTGAAACCTACCACCTCGCACCAACAACTAGGCCAAGATTCCACAAGTTCAGTGCCACAGATCTGCAATCCAAATCATATGATCTCTTCGCCCACAAGATCAACTTCACAAGATCAGCCTTTCTAGGTTAACCTTCACTCCATAAGATCAACTTAGCTCTGATGCCACCTGATACAGCCAAGGATGGTGGATCCAATTAAGGACAGTCCAACCTTGCATCCAATCAAGAACACAATGCAATAACACAACAAGATATGTTTCAAAACATATTTTCCATTAATATGTCCAGTTGTAAGGCCTTTTGGGTTAGGTCCAATCATAAACAAGTAATTCTGCAAGATCAACATGATCCAATCCAACACCAACTAGTCCAGTTCTGAGACAAATCAGCAACTGATGGAAACCCTAAGGCAGATCTGAACTTGTGCTCGCAAGCCACCAAGCATCTCCTTGTCTCCAAGCATGCAAACCACTAGCTCTTCTATTACAAACTATCAGAAATCAATCCAATCTGCTAGATCTTGCAGGATCTTTTCCATAACTTCACTTATCTACTACCCCTAGATCTACTACCAAACTCCTAATCTGATCTCTTAAAACATCTACCCAAACACTCCTTAAATACTAATCATCAACCACAAGTCAGCTGGATGAAACAATTAACTCCTACAAACAAATATTAAATGCAATACAAGTTAGCTCTCCAAAGCCTTAAAATTATTTAATTCAACATGACAGCCTCCAGATCCACATAGGAGAATCCAACAAAAGATACCAACATTAAATGTACCAATTCGGCCAACCAAACCACCAAGAACTCCAGTCGGTAAACTAGACTACCGAGCGCTAGAGAAACAACCAAGCACTAGTGAAACAACTGATCGAGCCAAGTAATATCGAGCAACAAAGGCATCACTGAGCACCAAAAGCTTCACCGAGTTCCTTCACTTACCAAGCTTCCCTCAATAACTGAGACCACCGATTAAAGTTATGACCAAGTAACACCGGGAAAGAAACAACACCACCATGCATATTCATCGAGGATCCAAGAATGCCTCTGCATCAAGAAGAACTTTCACCTTTCCACTCAGACTTTCCTTTATCCTGATTTTTTTTGTCTTGATAAAATCTATTATTTTTACCATAAGATCTACCTCTTCCTCTAGGGAATCTACCACATCTTCCTCTTTGTCTTTTCTCATGTCTTTTGTTTAATTTCTCCTCATCTTTCAAGGTAAACTGATAAGCCTCTTCAATACTTTCCAACTTGACCAAATTGATTTCCTCTTAAATATAAACTCTTAACCCATTCAGGTATCTAGCAATTCTTTCCACCTCATTGTCAATATGTCTAGATCTGATGTCTAGTTTATAAAATTCCTCAGTGTAGTCTTTTACCGAGCTATGTTTCTGCCTCAAACTTTGCATTCACCTAACTAGGTTAATGTAATAATCATAGGGTAATAACATTCCTTTCAACTTATTCACCATCTTATTCCATACCTTAATTTTGTCTTTGCCTTTCCTCTTTCTGTCCAATTGTAGATGCTCCCACCATAAGGATGCATGACTTTTCAATTTAGTACTTACAATTTTCACCTTCTTTTCCTCGGGGACATTTTCATATTCAAAATACTTCTCCATCTCATTTATCCAATCCATCAACTTATCTAAATCCATCCTACCATTGTATTAAGGAGCATTCAAGTGTGGTGTAGAATTCAAGTTTTTCAATGCTTTCAAAAGTCTTTCTTCACCTTGATCCATCATAGGTCCAATTTTTGCTTCACCTTGTTCATCTTTGACTTCTTCATCACTAACATCCTAAAGATGTCTTCCTCGGTGTTGGGCTATCTCAACATCTTCTAACCTAGCAGAAATCTTCCTTAACATATCATCTAAGCCTAGATCCACATCTTTCCTCCCATGAACAATCTTGAAACCCTCTGTAATTATAGGTCAGAACACAATCTGTCACCCCACAACAAATACCAACTATGGGTTACAAGGAAAAACCCTCAGCCAAAGACTTAAATTCACAAATCTAGATCAAGATATAACTTAGCTTTGATACCACTTGATGAGAGGAGGATAGGATAGTGGGGCCAAAGGCACACCCAAACTACCAGCCTCATGCAAACACAACACACAAAATAAAATTACACAAAACAGGGAGGGAGAGAATATAGAGATCTGATATATTATTCACCATAGAAAATTCATACATGTTGGGATGTCAGTAGGCCTTCCTGATTATGGCCAATACAATCATTATTCTAGTAAAAACATTCCTCCAACATCGAGGATTCAACTTTTAGATCCTATATTTTCTCTCCAAAAACCATTCCTCCAACATCAAAAATTCAACTTTCAAATCCTATATTTTCTCTCCAAAAACTAATCCCTAAAACTACAACATACTTTTCTATTTATACAAGAGGCTACTGAAACTAGTTGGCCTTCATATCTAACATTAGAGAAGGTAACCACCAGATCTAGGTCCACACACTTCCCAATGATTGATGTAACCACTAACTCCATGACCAAAACTAAATGCACCAGTTGGCCTCAATAGAAATCTAGAATAAATCACTCAATGAGAAAGGTTACAGAGCACCAAGAAACCAACTCGGTGAATCAACCGAGCCAACTTGGTGAATGAAGGAACCGAGCAATGACTGAGCCCCATCGATGGAAATAGGAATACATCACTGAGAGCCCAAAATAAGCTACCGATCACAACTAACAACTCTAGCTTGTCTTTTTTGGGTGATACAGGATTACCAAGAACCCGAGTGCTCACGCATCAAAACCAAGCTACCACTAGATCACAACACTAAACACATGCACTAATCCATAAAAAAAACCACTATGTAGGTGGCATATGCATAGAGATCCTAGCGTATGAACATGGGCTACAATACTAGATGTGATTCCCCATCCATGAACCTTTGGAAACAAAAGAGTAAAACATGCACCTAACAATATTTTTTTTAACATAAGATAATAGAGTATGAGCATAATGTATCTATGTGCATCATATAAATGATAACATACATCCCAAAGATGACATCTTGAACCTAAGATGTTTGTACACAAGAGAAAGTCTTGACAATCACTTCCAAAGGTTCCCAAGCTATCAAATAAATGCTTAGAATGGAGAAAAAAAGTTCCCAAAAATTCCTTGAAAGGTTATAGACATTATCCATGCATTAAAATAGGCTAAGACAACAAGCATTCACAACTAATAATGAGGGAGATAACTATCTAGATCAATCCCCTAAAATTTATATTTTTTTAAGCCCAAAAAGAAGTTCCTATAGTAATTATTCATACAAGTTCAATTATACTTCTAACCATGGTACACATTAATAATTAATCATAAAACCATATACAACCATCAATAAGGCCCACAAGGAAATAAGGAACACTCATGGAATACAACCTAGAAATATCCATAAACTAACCATCTCCCAAAACTGCCTTCAAACCAACACTAGGCAAAAACATTGATGATCAATTAGAGACATCGATTAGGGAGGTAGAGATTCTGATTGGTGGAGATATTGATCCATGATTGGTGAACACCTAAAATAAAATTCTCAGCCCAATGAGGGTGGGGACAACAATCCTCAGACAAAGATTTTGATCTATGCATACATCAATCCATATTAAAAGATCTTCTGAGACAAAAAGTCTTATCCATATAGACGGATAGATCAATCCATAATCAGATATCCTAGTCTGCACAGATGTCAATGATCAAATGTAGATGTCGATCTAGAAGCTTGGACCAAAGATGAAAATATAAAATCATAACACAGGAATAGTCACTCTAGAACAAGATCAACTCAAGAAATCACATAGGAGTAGAAATAAGAATCTCAAAGCCAATGAAAGACATCATAAATCAGGTAAACAACTAGTCATAGCACAATGGTTCTCATAACTAGGCATAAAACATAAATAGCTTGTTGATGTAACTCCATAAATCAAATCAGACCAATGGTACAAACCTCACATGGGTCCAACATGATCATACAATACAAGCATGAAATTAAAAGCCACATCCATCAAGATGTTATATAAAATACAAATGAGAGAGGAACTACACAAAATATACACATTTTTAGATACTCTACTAAATGAGATAGTCATACTTATCCAAAATATGATTCAAACACTTAGAAATCCCCTTCATCATTAAATAGACATCCATCATCTACATAATAGATCTCAAGTCATTACCAATGATATATCCATAATTTTTACATCAAATACATCACTACATGGTATTCTTATATAGTAATATTCTAGAAATAGTCAATACACATCTAATCACATACTTGCAAACCTCATCACCTATCTATTTGACATCGATGACAACAATAACTCATATTTTCACTAATATACCCCTTTTTAATTTATGGAAACACTTATACCATATTTTCATCACTTATCCTTTCATATTAAAGACATGAGGTAGTTACTTTACAATATTCCTATATTAACATAACTCAAACATATTCTCTACAATACTTCCCATATCTAGATAGCATCTCCCTTTTAGGGTATGAACAAAAATTCAGTGTTCCAAATACAAAAATTCAACTCCAAACTTCTATTAATGATTTTCATATTTCTAAATAACCTCATTTTGTTGCATGAAATATTCTCTAATAAATAACTTTGAGATGATCTAGAATAGTCTTTCACTCTTCTCCCATAGAGGCTAAAATGCTACATTACTGAGCTATCCTTCTTCCTCAAACTTTGCATTCGCCTAACTAGGTTAATCTAATAATCATAGGGTAAGAACATGCCTTTCAACTTATTCACCATCTTATTCAATACCTTGATTTTTTCCTTGCCTTTCCTCTTTTTGTCCAATTGTAGATGCTCCCACCATAAGGATGCATGACTTTTCAATTTTCTACTTACAATTTTCACCTTCTTTTCCTCGGGGACATTTTCATATTCAAAATACTTCTCCATCTCAGTTATCCAATCCATAAACTCATCTAAATCCATCGTACCACAATATTAAGGAGGATTGAAGTGTGGTGAAGAATTCAAGTTTTTCAATGCTTTCAAAAGTCTTTCTTCACCTTGATCCATCATAGGTGCAATTTTTGCTTCACCTTGTTCATCTTTGGCTTCTTCATCACTAACATCCTAAAGATGTCTTCCTCAGTGTTGGGCTATCTCAATAGCTTCTAACCTAGCAATAATCTTCCTTAACATATCAGCTAAGCCTGGATCCGCATCTTTCCTCCCACGAACCATCTTGAAACCCTTTGTAATTGTAGGTCAGATCGTAATCTGCCACCCCACAAAAAATACCAACTATGGCTTACAAGGAGGAACCCTCAGCCAAAGACCTAAATTCATAGATCTAGATCAAGATATAACTTGGATCTGATACCACCAGACACAAGGAGGATAGGATAGTGGGGCCAAAGGCACACCCAAACTACCAACCTCCTACAAACGCAACACACAAAAGAAAATTACAAAAAATAGGAGGGAGAGAATATAAAGATCTGATATATTATTCACCATAGAAAATTCATACATGTCAGGATGTCAAGCCTTCCTGATTATGGCCAATAGAATCATAATTCTAGTAAAAATAATCCTCCAACATCGAGGATTCAACTTTTAGATCCTATATTCTTTCTCCAAAAATTGATACCTAAAACTACAACATACTTTTCTATTTATACAAGAGGCTACCGAAACAAGTCAGCCTCTAGATCTAACATTAGAGAAGGGAACCACCAGATCTAGGTCCACATGATTCCCAATGATTGATGTAACCATTAACTCCATGACCAAAACTAAATGCACGAGTTGGCCTCAACAGAAATTGAAAATAAACCACGAGCAAGGTTACCGAGCAGCAGGAAACCAACTCAATGAATCAACCAACCCAACTCAGTGAATGAAGGAACCAAGCAGTGACTAAGCCCCATCGATGGAAATAGGAATACATCACTAAGAGCCCAAAAGAAGCTACCGATCAAAACTAACAACTCTAGCTTTTTTTTGTGGGGGGGGTGATACAGGATTGCCAAGAACCCGAGATGCTCATGCATTAGAAACAAGATACCACTAGATCATAACACCACACACATGCACTAATCCATCAAAAAAATACACTATGGAGGTGACATATGCATATAGATCCTAGCACATGAACATGGGCTACAATACTAGATGTGATTCCCCATCCATGAACCTTTGGAAACAAAAGAGTAAAATATGCACCTAACAATATTTTTTTAACATAAGATAACATAGTATGAGCATAATGTATCTAAGTGCATCATATAAATGATAACATACATCCCAAAGATGACATCTCAAACTAAAGATGTTTGTACACAAGATAAAGTCTTAACAAACACTTCCAAAGGTTCCCAAGCTATCAAATAAATGCTTATAATGGAGAAAACATTTTCCCAAGATTTCCTTGAAAGGATATAGACATTATCCATGCATGAAAATAGGCTAAGACAATAAGCATTCACAACTAATAATAAGGGAGACAACCATCTAGATCAATCCCATAAAATTTATATTTTTTTAAGCCCAAAATGAAGTTCCTACAATGATTATTCATACAAGTTCAATTACACTTCTAACCATGATACACATTAATAATTAATCATACAACCATATACAACCATCAATGAGGCCCACAAGGAAATAAGGAAAACTCAAGGAATACAACCTGGAAATATCCATAAGGTAACCATCTCCCAAAACTACCTTCAAAACAACACTAGGAAGAAACGTTGATCAATTAGAGACATCGATCAGGGAGGTGGAGATTCTGATTGGTGGAGATACTAATCCATGATTGGTGAACACCCAAAATAAAATTCTCATCCAAATGAGGGTGGGTACAACAATCCTCAGATAGAGATGTTGATCTATGCAAACGTCAATCCACATGAAAAGACCTCCTGAGACAAAAAGTCTTATCCATATAGGTGGATAGATCAATCCATAGTCAGAGATGCTAGTCTACATAGATGTCAATGATCATATGCAGATGTCGATCTAGAATCTTGGACCAAAGATGACAATATAAAATCATAACATAGAAATAGTCACTCTATCACAAGATCAACTCAAGAAATCACATAGGAGTAGAAATAAGAATCTCAAAGCCAATGAAAGACATCAAAAATTAGGTAAACAATGAGTCATAGCACAATGGTTCTCATAACTAGGCATAAAGCATAAATAGCTTGCTGATGTAACTCCATAAATTAGATCACACCAATGGTACAAACCTCACATGGGTCCAACATGATCACATAATAGAAGCATGAAATTCAAAGCTACATCCATCAAAATGTTATACAAAATACGAACAAGAGAGGAACTACACAAAATATACACATTTTTAGATACTCTATTGAATGAGATAGTCATACTTAGCCAAAATATGATTCAAACACTTAGAAATCCCCTTCATCATTAAATAGATATCCATCATCTAGATAGTAGATCTCAAGTCATTACCAATGATATCCCCATAATTTTTACATCAAATACATCACTACATGAAATTCTAATATAATAATATTCTAGAAATAGTCAATACGCATCTAAACACATACTTCCAAACCTCATCACCTATCTATTTGACATCGATGACAACAATAACTCATATTTTCATGAATATACCCCTTTTTCATTTATGGAAACACTTATACCATATTTGCATCACTTATCCTTTCATATTAAAGACACAAGGTATTTACTTTACAACATTCCTATATTAACATAACTCAAATGTCTTCTCTACAATACTTCCCATATCTAGATAGCATCTCCCCTTTAGTGTATGAACAAAAATTCAGTGCTCCAAAAACAAAAATTCAACTCCAAAATTATATTAATCATTTTCATATTTATAAATAACCTCATTTTTTTGCGTGAAATATTCTGTAATAAATAACCTTAGATAATCCAGAATAGTCTTTCACTCTTCTCTCATAGAGGCTAAAATGCTACATTACCACTCAATCTTCATAAGATGATCTCCTACCTCCTTTATTGTATCTATAGTCTCAATCTGTTGATCTCACTTCTATGATTATTCAAATAACTTCACCAATCCATTTAGATTCAAGTCCACTATATCCCTAAAAAAATTTTAAAATTGTGTATTTATCTTCTCCTTGTATTCTACCAATAAATTCAATTGTAGATAAAGATTCATCAATTTGAATTCTCTTGATACAATGATTATCTTTCTTCAAGTCAATTGCATTGACATATGTACAATTTGTGGCTCAATGTGGTCTATCTTCAATCTCTTATCTTCTATGTGGATATTGGCCATCCTTGAGAAAATTGGTACACAACAATTATTTTATTTAATAATTTCTAAACTTTTTAAGTCTCTCCTATAGTTTGTTTTGTGCATTTCCATATTTTTTCACTATTTCATGTAGTCTCTTGTCCTCAAGATTCTTCTTTGTGTCCTTTTTCAATATTTTCTTTAATTTTAGAATAATTATCTTTTAATCCATCAAGAAACACTTGTATTTGTTTCACACTAGATATATATAAATGAAAATTGATTTTTGGAAGGCCTTTTCTTAGTGCCACTCCAAACTTGTCTTAATACAAAGGTGATGTAACTCTGGACCTTGGTTTGGATGAAAGAAGAGGTATGAATATTTTCCATTTTGATGCATTAGATTTTATGTATTTCTATTTTATGATTGTACAATTGATGCTATTGGGTATGTACAAGATCCTAGTATGCCAAACTAGGCCTTTAAGTGACAATGAAAATTTAGAAAATTAGGGATAGGAGAGTTGACATAAAAATTTGATAAACTTACCAATCTTATATAAAAAATATGTAAGAAGAGAATATATATAAAATTGAATGTATTTTCTAAGATAATAGCACATTTTTGAAAAAAAAAATTATTCTATATGGTGAAAATTTCAAATTTCAATGCAATAGTACGGAAATTTTAGGAAAAAGATAAGAAGTAGGTGTATGTATGACCACCTTAACATAATAAAATGATAATATTTTTTAAAAGATTGTAGATATAAGTATGAGACTCATGTCTAGATGTGACACATATTTTTTTGTTATTTTTCTCCAAGTAAATAATTAATTATGAGTTTTCTTCTACAACTTTTCTAGATTATAAAAACTCCCATGTATAACCACCTTAACTTAGTCTAAACGTCATCAAATTGATTTTTTTTTCTTGTAATAGGTGAAGCATAGAATGTGACCAATGTTTTGGATTTCAAAAATGTTATACCGTTTGAAATTTATAGTTGTTTTTCAATCAGTCTTTCAATAGTATGAAATTTTTAGGAAAAAGATAAGAAGTAGGTGTATATTTGACCACCTTAAACACAATGAAATGATAATATTATTTTACAAGATTGTAGATATAAGTATTAGACTCATTTTCAGGATGTGACACATATTTTTTGTAATTTTTTTCTGAGTAAATAATTAAATTTTTTTTTTTTGCTACAACTTTTCTAGAATATAAAAACTCCCCTGTCTCACTACCTTAACTTAGTCTAAACTTCATTAAATTGATTTTTTTTCTTGTATTAGGTGAAGCATAGAATGTGATGCATGTTTTCAATTTTAAAAATATTATACTATTTGAAAGTTATAGCTATTTTTCAATCAAGACTTCTTTTTAAGATTTCCACTTTTTGGCAAACCATGATCCTGCACATACCCTATTATGATTATTATATATGATATGGTACCTAGTTGCATTTATGAACCCATTTGGATATTAAGGTTAATTTATGTACTGTCATAAAACTTTAGTACCCATTAATTGGTGGTTTTAAGATATATTGGACCCATTTTAGTGATTTCTAGATCTGATTGTATTTATGCTTGATTTTTCGCATCTATCATTTTCTTTCCCTAAGAATTTGCACATTTTTCAAGCCCCAAATTAGCCTCAAAATTGACCCTATCTAGACTAGGTCAACCTAAGTTGGCCTTGTCCTAGACAAGGATGACCTAATTTGGCCTTGTCCTCGGTGATTTAATTTTGGTGGGCTTTGGGTCCAATGCAAGGGTGGTTTATTTTCTGATCTCATTTATGGTCAGCCTAGCAATTCTAAGTCCTGAAATGAGTATAACAAGACATCAAGGCCTCTCATTTTGACATCCACTATTGTCCATTACATGGCATCCTTATGCAAGAAATTTCTTTAAATTGATCAAGTGAAATAAATTCAAGCAATTAAAGTTGTGCAATTGAAGTGGTGAACTCATTATTTGAAGGCATGAACCTAATTAAGATCTAAAAGTATCCATCACTTCAAGATCCACTCAAAATAAATCTTTTCTAGTTGATGCAAGTTTCTCTCTCACACCTAAGAAGAGGAATTATCATGCTAACAAGAAGATCCACAAGATACATACATTCATGATCTAGGATTGGTAAGTGTATATCCATTACATTTGTGGAGACATCCATGATTATAAAACCCATTTCAAGTAAAAATACAAACATCTTAATGGTTTTATCAGATCCTAACATCCATCCATGAGGATTTTACATGTAAGATGAATACTTACATTTACTGTGTTGCAACACTTCCTTTATCAAATTTATATTTTATTACAAAGGTAATTCATATACAAGGGCTTGACTAAGGCAAGACCCTTTCCAAAACCTTTTTCCCCATTTTATTTTATGCACAAACATGTCAAAGTTGTAGATCCATAATTTTAGAGTTTTGGAACTAATCTAAGATCATTTGGCTAATTTACCTAATTTTGAAGCTCCAAGAAAAAATGACTTTTTGGGACAAGGCCAACTTGAGTCAGCATCATCCTAGGAATATGAAAATTTTATAGTCTTAAAATAAAGGTCTTAGAGTTCCAGATCTAGAACAGTTTCTGATCCTGATATTTTTATAACAATAAAACCGAGATCTGAAGTTCACTTTTTTTCCTAGTCTTTCAAGGTAAGTTCATTCTTCTTCTTTTTATACTACATTTTCTTCTATACATCAAATTTGATATTATATATTCTTCTTTTCACATTACATTTTCTTCTATACATCAGATTTGATAATATACATATTCTTAGAAGTCATTTCCTTAGTCATAACATCAATTTCCTTTCATAAATTTATGCATCTTATAAAAGACATTCACATTTCTGTAACAAAGGTAAAAACCCCAATTCATTCACTCTCATTTGGATCATGAATGAGTTCCCCTACATCCATCTTTGGTTGTGATGATCTGATTTACTTGAGGTTAATCCTTTGGGAACCTCCTTACTTTCCTGAATGTACAATCCCCACTAAGAAAAAATTGGTGAGTGATCTTTTATATCTCTATATGGCATTGCTCACCATTTTCTTATGTACATTTTGGTAAACCTGACTTATAACATTTCCATTCTAAATTTGGTGTTAGATTCTTGTTCTTGAAATTACATATCTATATCTACTTTGTATGCATTATGATAGTCACTGTTTATATTATATCCTTTCCACATTGAATGCATTCATATCTAGTTTGAATTTGAAAGTTAATGCACTTTTTCTAAAAAGACTTTCTTTTTGCATATTTATTTCCAATCTTATAATTGCATTGCATGTATTTTTCCTTTAATTCCTTTGTGCATGAGGCTTATCACTTTGATTCCAACCTATATTTTATTTGACCCCGAACCCTCCTTTTTTCGTAGGAATCTTGATGAGACCAACATGCACCGTAATGAAATCAATCCTATCATGGAGAATAACTCTTCTCATTATTCTCATGATGAAGATTAAATCTTAAGGGTTCCCCTTAACCAATTCCAAAAACTTTCCCAAGATTTTGAAAAGTTTGAACAATGGCTAGCTCAAGAAAACCACAATCCTGAAGCCCTTTTTGTCATAGAAGGCATAAGGAAACTTATTCATAGTGATAAACATGGTATTAATATTTTGCATAGAATTTCTCATCTTGTTCATTCCAATATCAAGAATCTTAAATATTATACTCAAGATTTAGGCATCACTCCACCTACTACAAGTTTTGAAGCCTCTTTTCCTATCTCTCTTCCATTCCTAATGTGTCCACTTTTACTCCACCCATCATAACAACTTCAATTCAAAATTACAATACTACACATGTGATTCTTGTTAATCCTAGTCTTCCTTCCATTCCTTCCATTATGCCATGTCATACATGCCCGCCTATCATAGTGTTCCACTTTTATATTCAACCATTCCTTCTATTTCAAACAACTTTCCTTATATTTCTCATGTCTCTCCTCCCACCATTTCTTCTACCAATTCTACCATTAATATATTGGCTCAAACTGTGTGTTCTTTGCAACAAAAATTTTCCTCCATGACTCAATCCAAGTTTAACATTCGTACTTGTGATATTTCAAGTCCTTTTTCTTTAGATATCATTTGTACTATTATCCCACAAAATATTGAGATTCCTCAACTTGAGACCTATAATGGTAGGGGTGATCCTTTGACTCATGTTAAGAATTTACAAACCTTGTATAGTTATTTTTCTCATTACCATAGTGTCATACCCAAAATTAGGGAAAAAACACACCAACAATTTTTTTCTAAAGCACAAAAACCAACAAGGATCACATACTAAGGTACACTCAACATGAACGTAACACATAACCCAACATAATTTAACACTCGAGCGATATCATGGCATGCGTTGGCTTGCCAACATCCCTTAAGTGGAAACTATGTTAGATATCTCAAAAACCTAACTAGGCCTCTATAAAACCCTAACAAGGTTCAAACCAAGCGTTTAATAAAATGAATATAAATAAAGGGTAAATTAAACTTGATAAATAATATAAAGTCAAAGGTTGGGTTAACACACCCAAAAAGGTTTATTTAATTAAATAATTAGATCGAAAAGTGATAGTAAGCCTAATGACTCCAAACGTGAATCAGGTTACTAACTAGAGTAGGAATCACAAGGAAACAATAAAATAATAAAGGTCATGAAAACAACCCTATGTGAAACCTAGGAATACAATATTATTACCCATTTAATATATAATGTTTTAATGTTTTAATTTAAAATATTATATTTTAATTAAAACATAATGTTTACCAAAGTTTATTGATTGATTAAAATAAACATTTAAAAGTTTAAAATAACCATATTAAAGCATCAATAATAAATTTTAACGTTTAGGTTAAGGGAAAAGTTAATTACCTAAGTCCCACCCTAGGACAGATAATTAATTTCCCATGAAGATGCCATTATTAAAAACCATAAAATAATAATACATAATTCATATTAAATAATATCACCATCATTATAATAAGATAAAAATAATATACTATTTGAAATAATCATTAAAATTTAAATTTGAAAATACAATCTCCAAGAATAATCTTTAAAAAGCTTAAAGGTCAATTAAATAATAATTTCATCATTATCAAATTAAAATAAAGCAATTTAGTGGCAACCAAAATAAATTAATTAAATCCCACTTAATCATTAAAAGAATCATTTCAAAATCTCAATGAATAATAAAATAATAATTAAATTAAGATTCAAATAAAAGCAACTCTTAAAAGTCAACAGTCATTAAATAAAAATAAATCAGAGATTTAAATAATAAACAAAACTTAATTTAAATCGAAATTAAAAATTAAGAAGGGTCCTAAGAGGCCATCCCTAGCCCTAATTCAAAATTAGGGTTAGGCTAAAATATAAAACTCTTACCAAACCCTAATTTCTCTCATTTTGTTGTGCAGGTTTGGCAAAAAGAAGGGTAGAAGAGAAATATCAAACTTAAGTATACACATGAGTATACATGTGTGTATATACACACCAAGGGTGTGTATATAAACACATATATACTTATATATATATGTGTCCAACATGAGACAAGAATAAATTTACAAATAAGATCTACAAGGGCTTCAACAAAATTCCTTCAACTACTCAGCAAGGTAAGGATTCAGATTTATTTAATGGCCTATTTAACTATCAATCTTTAATACATTCACAAATAAATATCTGCTTGCTGCATATATTCTATTTATGCAATAGTCAACATTGTTTGTATTAAATTAATGACTTTTGCGTTATTTTCTTATAAATAATCTCAGTCTGCATTTTTTTTTAAATAATAAATCTTTGTCTGTGTTTTAAATACTTTTGCTATATTTTTTTTTTTCTTAAAAAAATATTTTTATTGAGCCCCTTTGAGGGGGGGGGGGGGGGGGGGGGGGGGGGTAATGCAAGCCGATAACCATGGCAACCTGCACCCCCTTGGGGCTTGTGGTGGCCATGCCAGTCACACCCCCTTTGGGGAATGCGGTGACTATGCCACCCGCACCCCTTTTGCAGTTGTGATGGTTGTCACCATTCGCTCCCCTTTAAAGTTACGGTGGTTGCCACCAACCGCACCCCTTTGAGGTTGCAGTGGCAAGGCCCGCAACCCCAATGTTATTTTATTTTTTAAAAAATAATTAATTTAAGATTTTTTTCAAATATATTATTTTTTTTATTAAATTTTTTAATAATATAGTATGTTAATATATATATATATATATATATATATATATATATATATATATATATATATATATATATATATATATATATATATATATATATATATATATATATATATATATATATATATATATATATATATATATATATATAATATGGGCATAAGGAAATCAAATAAAGGTAGTGTATACTCCACATAAACATATATACATTAAATATGTATATATGTATATATATTTTAAATATATATATATATATATATACTCATATATATCATGGTGTATATACATCCAAATTTAAACAAGGAAAGAGATTAAAAAACTAAATAGTTTTCTAAAGCATCAATATTGAATATGCACACTAATATGGAGTATATAACTATGTATATATGTAAGTATATATACATAGGTGTATATACATGGGTCTACCCAGAAACTAACTAGATTACTTTATGAGATATATTCTTTGCATAGGCAAGTAGGAAAGAGAGATTTTACATGGGTTATTTTCTTTCAAGGAAATTTACAATGAAAATACAAAAGACTTTTGATAAATTCATTTACTAACATTGAAAGATGAAAATTTCAATTTTATATGCAAGAGAGAAAGTAAAACAACTTTATGTTGCTCAAAAAATAGCATAAAATTCTACTTTTCACATTCTCTTTTCATTTTGAAATACATAGCAATTTAGAGAGAGATTTTCAAACATTCATTTACAAATGACTTTGCAAGCATGATACATACATCATAGACATTTACATTTCCTTAACTTTACTAACTTTTCTACACAAGGCATTTAGCCATGTTTTACAAATAAAAATCTACAATTTTAGTAATAACACAAGTCCATTTTCTTCACTTCTTCTTCAACAAAAATCAGCAACCTCCACCACATAGAAATGTGCAAATAATCAAACTTTGACCATGGAGGCTCACCTCCCAACCTAGGCCATTTCATGACCACCCCCGAGCTTGGGGAAACAAAGATGGATGGGTAACACTCATACAAAAGACACACATTTTTACATACAAACACTAACAAGCATAAACTTACATAAAATTCTCTTTTCCCATGGATTTCACATTGGGTCACCTTGGACCCATAAAGAGGTGAAGGTGGAAATGAACCCAAAATAGAAGTCGTTAAATGAAACAATGCCTTCAACAATGCTCTAAACCATACATATAATCCCTTCACAAGGCCATCACATAACCACCATTTCCTTCCATTTTCCCATACAAAATAAAATCCCTTATGGCCCCCAAATGTGTAGTAGAAAATGATGGCAACATGGAGCCCATACCTTCATGTCATATCCCCTTCCTACATGAGGAAGGACTCTACACTATTTGGTAATTCCCAACTAAAACCCTTCACCCTCAAGGATCTCTTCCCTCCCAAGGGTGATTCTAGCCTTGCACACCCCAACAAAAACAATAAAAATAATAACAAAACCAGCAATAAGACATACATGGAGCCATTAGAACTAGCTTTAAAAAATTCACTAAAACATCTACTAAAACATCACAAAATCTACACATACAAACATGAAGTAAAACAAGAATTCCATGATAGGAGCACCAACCTTGCGCCAAGCTATGGCAATGAAAATTTGAGTAGAGCTCCCTTCCTACAAGCCTTCCTTCCTTTTCTAAGTCCCCCAAAAATCTGCTAAGTCCACTAGAAGCCTCTAAAATTGGATAGTGGGAAATCAACCTACCAAATTCCCCTTCATCCCACAAAAAGGAAAACCCTATCTAACATCCTACCTAACTTCAAAGATGATTCAACACACTATCCAATGGTTCTTTCTCCAACAAGAGGGAATTTTAAATTTGAAAGAGAGGAAGACATGGCACACATCCCAAATTCATCACTTTCTAAAAAGACATTTTTAGAAGAGGCAAAAATGGGATAAATTTATTCTATTGGTCAAAATTTGACCCCCAACCCAAAGTGCACCTATGGGGTTATCTTATTTTAACCCTAACTAACCTCTAGGGCTACACTTAACCCCTCAAAAGTCCACTAAGAGTTGACCTCCGAAAATACAAAATAAGATTCTCTCACATGGCACAACAACCAAGATACCTAACCTTGGGACTCTACAAGGTGACTCAAAGGTGATAAACAACCAATAACAAATTACTTGGCCATGTCAACTAACATACACATGTGTCAGTTGACACCACATAAAGTCACAACACATCACTACACACACGGCATGCCAAGTAGACATAAACATAAATTAAAATAACACAACATTAATAACACATTCAAACATTTCTTTTACAACATTAGCACATAACAATGAGGTTATTTATCCCCTTGGGGTTAACCTTGGCTTAAAATAATTTTCACATACATCCATCTTTGATTTCCCATCATTTAATTTCCATGATCAATTTGATGCACACTAGATCAAAATATCAGTAGCTCATGAAAGACCATTAATATATATATAACAATGTAACATTAATGATCACATAAAATCTAATTGTATTTCACAACATCATATGAAATTCACTTTACACAAGAATGCATTTACTCAAAATTTATTAAATTTTAATTTCTTGACAATCCAAGAAATGCATCTATCAAAAATAACCTAAATCATTTACATAAAACATTTCAATTGATTCACATTTCTCACATGAATATAATATCCAAGTGTAATACTCAAAATTTCCTTCTTAACATCAAGACCTAATAATAAACTTTCAATAAATTCACATCTCAACCTGATATAAATTCAAATGGTCTTTTATGGAAGCATACATCTCCAATAGTAACATTCCAATATTTCGAAGGGTACATTCTACCTACTCAATTCACGACTCTACACATCTTTCCTACTGCATTTTTCTACTAAAAATTAATTATGCAAGGAAAATAACATTTACTTCATTAGAATTTACATCTCATCTCATTATAATTTAAATTACCTGATTCTCATTCAAATCCCTTAAAGCATGCACTCAATTTCTCTATAATAAGAAAATTAGTTGAATTCATTTAGCCCTCAAGCAACATAGTGCATCCTAGAAACATTGACATGAGTACAAAAGCAACATGAAAAAGAGTACATCACAAATCAGTGTGGTCAAGCCTTTGTCCATCAGAATATAAATCCATAATGCATCAACATAGCTCATCTAGTTACTGAGTCTATAATGTAGAATGAAGAAATGCAATGACAGGACCAGGTAGGGTCCTTTAATAAATCTGTCACGACCCCAATGGTAACCTCCTGATTAACACAAGACAAAGATGAACTAGGTGCATCTCATGATGCCATCATAAAACATAATGTGGATAAAATTCATTGCCACTCAAGATCACCTCATCCCTATCTCTAAGGATCACCAGAAAACAATCCTAACCACACCTAGTGTCTCCAGGCTATTGTAGGGCTTAAAAAATATGCTCTAAAATTAGATCCTCCTTAGATTTACCCTCACCTAGGACCATCATGATCATACTCAATGAGTGTGAAGGTCGAAACCACACCATCAGGGTGTTTGCGCTAAGAGGCAAATGAGGGAGGCACTACATCATCCCCCGAAGGACTAGGATTACTCCTTGAAGCCGATAAGTCAATCCAAAGGGAACACAACACAAGCATGGTCCAACTATCCTAGAAGCAATAATACTTACCAAACCTCCCAGCATAACAATTTTTAACCAATCGGTTATACAACTACCGAAGGGATCCATCCTACAAAAGAGAGCATCGATAATTTTCTCCAAGCCCCTCAATCACGGGCCCAACTCAAAAATGAGAACACATATAAAAATTTCCTTCACTATAAATGGTGTAACTCTACCTCTAATACTTTACCATGAGGCACTCGAGATCTAACTTTTCTCCCCAAGATATCTCTAAGGTCGAGACTCCAAGAGCTACATGTTATTAACACATAAATAAGGAAAAAATTCCTTTAACCAAAATAGAACTCTTCTAAGGAATGATACATCCCACTCAAGTGTACCAAGGGCACATCTCAAAGGATTTCCATATCCAAGAAAGAGCTCACACAAAATAGAGGCCCATTAATTCACCCCTTCCATTTATTGGAATAAATAGAGTACCTTAAAAATTTCAAGAGTAGGATTTTTATGTTTCCATGATGATGATTGTTTGCATAACTTTGAGGAAAAGGGTCACTTACCCCATAGTATCACAGTCCTACCACAAGGTGGAAAACAAGTTCAAAAAAGGGATGACCTCAAACACTCATCCTCAAACCCCAAACTTTAGATGAAAGATAATCCTAAGAATCTTTTACCTTCTATTCAAGCCTAGGGATACCTCAAATCAAGCCATCCCCTAGTATCCCCCAATAATAACATGGAGTTTCCCCAAGAGGGAACAACTTAATTGATAAATTAGCATGAATAGAACATAACCAAAAGATTGTAAACACCACCAAATACCAGAGCCATCAAGACCCACCACATGGATAGAAACTCCAAATTGTTCTAAGTCACACCTAAAAATCCATCAACCATGCTAAGAAGAGGAAACTCTCCTAGTTTCCAAAACACATCTTTGGATCAAGGAGGGTTCCCATTAAGCATTCATGCTAGATCCATTGTGGAAAATAAATGTTCATACATCATCACGTCAGCCCTGAGAAGACTTATACCCAAGTGGCATTGCTTCACTAATTCATATCATTTCCAAATGAGATATGCTCAACCTTCAACCATTTGATTATTGTTACAAACCAACTATAGCCCTTACTTCCTTGGTATGGTTTTAACCAATAATGATTTTAATGTCAAGAGCAGCTCCCACACAAGGGAAACTTTTGATCAAGGCTCCTAGACAACAACTAATCTCAACATGCACCCACTTCGTCACCATCCTACACCACATCTTAACCATTACAAAGGTGCAATACAGTGTGTCCTTCATGATGTTCCCTCTTTATACATATTGTCAAAGATCCACTATAAACTAGATAGAAAGGTAAATCCTAATGGGATATCCATTAATTCCAACAGTAAATTAAAAAATGAGCTCAATTCAACAATAAAGAGAATGTGTTATAATTCATAGAAAGATAGATTTGGTGACTATTTCTAGGCATAAGAAATAACCAAAATATGCTAGCCCGCACAACATGAGGAAAGGTCCTCCTCAAATGACAACCAAAATGAAAGGAATAAAATAAATTAAGGAGTCATTCACAAAACATTGCAACATAAATCAGTCATGTAAGAGGGAGGAATCACCACATGACACTGAGGGCACCACTTTGCAACAACTTTTGAGAACATATCCATCACATACGGTTCATGGATACAAGCATTACTAAAATACTAGTACCTACAACAATATCATTATCATTCCAATTTATTGTTTCACCTTGTTGCATTAACCCTTTTAATGAAGTAAAATCAGTTAGACATGAAAGCCTTCAAACCACCCCATAACATATGCAGAGAGATCTACTCAAAACTGTAACATGATCCTCAAACTCTTAGGGGGGTTCTCTTTTACTATGGGAATATATTTGAATCCCTCACGAGGTTCTTCCCATAGCTAGGATATGCACAACTTATGCAATGAACCTAGAAAAGGCTTCTGCAATAAGACATCATTCAAAGGTGTGATATAAATCTCCACACTACTCAAATGGAAGATAAATTTGACTTCACAAAAGGTGTCATTGTACAAGTGGTGGGGTAGAAGTATTGTTCACAAGATCATAATGGTTAGAAGTATGATTCACAAGATCATAATGGTTCCACAAAAAGGAATAACTCAATAGGATATCACACTCCCACAATAGCAATTCACCCTACTACTAGAGATCAAGACAACCATGAACAATGCATTGTCGAATATCTCCCTTACTCTCTCTTGAGCCATTACCCCAAGGCCCTAACACAAAAAACTCAACACATTCTCATGGTGCCATAATGATATAAACCAACAAATGCACCATAGCCAACATGGAGGAAGTTAACAAATTCTCATACCAAGCATGGACACCAATCTTTCATTCTGACTACACGTGACCATGCTAGCAAGAAAACTGCTATAGGGCTAACTAGTGTAACAAGGGACTCAAAAAAATATACACAATCCACCATGCCACTCCTAGTAGCATCACTACCATAGTTGCCATCCCATCCTCACCACGAACCCCAAATGGGTTGCTAAGCACCCAATCTAAAGGCAGTCTCAGAACATCCTAGGAAGCACTCCTTCCTAACTACAAGTTACTTGGGTTAGTTTTCTCAAAAATCCCCAAGTTGCTACACAAGGGCACCCAAGCTACAATTCAACTACAAGCTTCCAATATTATATGCACAAGACCATATATCATTGAGATTCTAAAACATGTGCATGGACTCAGTCAAGTACCTACCTCTAAGGTAGTTACTATATTCTGGTTCTTGGTCAAGAGTTGTTCAAGAAGGGGGATATCAACTTCATTCTAGTATCCTCAACTCCCTGCTCCACTTCCTCACATTTTGAGAAGCACATCTAAGACCTTCCCACGTCTACACACTTGTTGTGGTCAAGAAGGCATCCTATAAGTTAAAATATAAAAAGGGAAACACAATGGCTTAAGGTTGCAAGTGTTGAAACTGTACTATGATACCAAAATATCATGCCCAAAATTAGGGCAAAAACATACCAACATTTTTTTTTTCTAAAAGCACAAAAACCAACAAGGATCACATACTAGGGTACACTCAACATGAATGTAACGCATAACCCAGTACAAGTTAACACTTGAGGGGTATAATGGCATGCGTTGGCTTTCCAACATCCCTTAAGTGGAAATTGCATTATATATCTCAAAAACCTAACTAGGCTTCTATGAAACCCTAACAGGGTTCAAACCAAGCATTTAATAAAATGAATATAAATAAAGGGTAAATTAAACTTGATAAATAATATAAAGTTAAAGGTTGGATTAACACACCCAAAAAGATTTAATTAATTAAATAATTAGATCAAAAGCGATAGTAACCCTAATAGTTCCAAACATGAACCAGGTTACTAACTATAGTAGGAATCACAAGGAAACAATAAAATAATAAAGTAAGGTCATGAAAATAACCCTATGTGAAACCTAGGAATACAATATTATTGCCCATTTAATATATATAATGTTTTAATATTTTAATTTAAAATATTATAGTTTAATTCAAAACATAATGTTTACCAAAGCTTATTTTAAAATAACCATATTAAAGTATCAATAATAAATTTTAACGTTTAGGTTAAGGGAAAAGTTAATTACCTAAGTCTCATCCTAGGATAGATAATTAATTTCCCATGAAGATGCCATTATTAAAAACCATAAAATAATAATACATAATTTATATTAAATAATACCACCATCATTATAATAAGATAAAAATAATATACTATTTGAAATAATCATTAAAAATTAAATTTGAAAATACAATCTCCAAGAATAATCTTTAAAAAGCTTAAAGGTCAATTAAATAACAATTTCATCATTATCAAATTAAAATAAAGCAATTTAGTGGCAACCAAAATAAAATAATTAAATCCCACTTAATCATTAAAAGAATCATTTCAATATCTCAATGAATAATAAAATAATAATTAAATCAAAATTCAAATAAAAGCAACTCTTAAAAGTCAACAGTCATTAAATGAAAAGAAATCAAAGATTTAAATACTAAACAGAACTTAATTTAAATCCAATTAAAAATTAAGAAGGGCCCCAAAAGGCCAGCCCTAGCCCTAATTTGAAATTAGGGTTAGGCTAAAATATAAAACTCTTACCAAACCCTAATTTCTCTCATTTTGTTGTGCAGGTTTGGCATAAAGAAGGGTAGAAGAGAAATATCAAGCTTAAGTATACACATGAGTATACATGTGTGTATATACACACCAACGGTGTGTATATAAACACATATATACTTATGTATATATGTCCAACATGAGACAAGAATAAATTTACAAAAAAGATCTACAAGGACTTCAACAAAATTCCTTCAACTACTCAGCAAGGTAAGGATTCAGATTTATTTAATGACCTATTTAACTATCAATTTTCAATATATTCACAAATAAATATCTTCTTGTTGCATATATTCTATTTATGCAACAGTCAACATTGTTTGTATTAAATTAATGACTTTTGCATAATTTTTTTATAAATAATCTTAGTCTGCATTTTTTTTTAAATAATAAATCTTTGTTTGTGTTTTAAATACTGGTCCTATATTTTTTTTCTTAAAGAAAATAATTTTATTGAGCCCCTTGAGGGGGTGGTATGCAATTCGGTAGCCATGGCAGCCCACAGCCCCTTGGCGCTTGCAATGGCCATGCCAACTGCACCTCCTTTGGGGAATGTGGTGACAATGCCACCCGCACCCCCTTTGCAGTTGCAGTGGTTGTCGCCATCTACTCCCCTTTGGGATTGCGATGGTAAGGCCCGCAACCCCAATGTTATTTTATTTTTAAAAAAAATTAATTTAAGATTTGTTTTAAATTTTTTTTTTATATTAAGTTTTTTTTAATAATATAGTATGTTAATATATATATACATTAAATAAAAGGTAGTGTATACTCCACATAAGCATATATACATTAAATATGTATATATATATATATATATATATATATATATATCATGATGTATATACATCCAAATTTAAACAAGGAAAGAGATTATAAAAAACTAAGTAATTTTCTAAAGCATCAATATTGAATATACACACTAATATGGAGTATACAACTATGTATATATGTAAGTATATATACATAGGTGTATATACATAGTTCTATCCAAAAACTAACAATATTACTTTATGATTTTCACATACATCCATCTTTGATTTCCCCTCATTTAATTCCTATGGTCAATTTATTGCACACTAGATCAAAATATTAGTAGCTCATGAAAGACCAATAACATATATATATAAAATGAAACATTAATGATCACATAAAATACATCATAAAATATCATGACATTCCAAGAAACACATGTTGGCAAGTTGACTATACTGGTGTATATGACTAAGATTTGGTGTTTTTATTATGGCAACAAAGTCATATGAAGTTTTGGAGTCAGCCCATAACTTAGAAGATCAGAAAAATGGCTAAGTATGGAAGACATGATAGTCAGTGAAGCACCTAAGGAACAGAGCATCAATGCATGTGCGTATGACTAAGTTTTGGTATGCGCCCTTGAAGATAATTTTTTGAATATGTTATTAAGCTATGGTTAAGAACGCGTTGTCAGATGTGATAGTATGAAGAAGTTATAGTGAGTTGAAGTGACACAGTCAGTAAGCGGCAAAACAAAACAGAGCATGGAGCCGACTGTTAGTATTTTGGTTAGCATGTATAATATTGTTTTGTAAAGGCTATGCACCTATTGTATTTATGTTATAGACATGTTAATATCAATGTATGTAAACACACTTGAGCCAATTCATTTGGAAGCGTTGTATGTAATAGGTTATAGGTCGACTTAATGAATAGTTTTGTTTGTGCCTATATATAAGACATGCGCTTTTGTATTTGAGCATGTTGTTGGATATGGAATATGATATAACAAAGAAGAAGTATGACATAGAGTTTTACAAGAGGTTAAAGCATCAACGCATAAAAAGAATTGATCAAACAAGTAGTGTCATAGCAGCAGTTTACCATTGTAGATATAGTGTGTATATGATATCCAGGAAGGTTGTAGCCTTCTCTATTGAGCAGTGAGCTCTAGCAATGAGCCAACCACCCCTAACAGGGTTTGTTACTAAAGACTCCTAATAGGGTCTGACCCTTGACAACGTCATTATACTTAAGCATTGTAATGATAGCTCCTAACAAGGCTAAGGAACATTAATAGGTTTCTAATACACAAGTACAATTATTAGTGGGTATTAATTCCCATCAGGGTTTTTCCTTTGGCCAAGGTTTCCCCATAATCATATCTAGTGTTATGTGTTATGGTTGTTTACTTTACTTGCATTGTTATTCAATTCAATATATAAGAAATTGAAGTTAAGTTTCAAGATATCATAAATTAATATTGTAAAACACTAATTCACCCCCCCCCCCCCCTCTCAGTGTTCCCATTCCTAACAATTGGTATCAGAGATTTGGTCCTCTAAAGATAAGTTTAACCACTTGGGGAGATCATGGGTTAGGAAGAAGTGAAACATCTGAAGAAGAATATTGAACCAGCTCTTGAAGACCTTGACAGATCTGAAAAAGAAATTGAAGAACTAAAATTAAAGGTTAGTGGCTCTCAAGTAATCATCAAGAAAATGAGAAAATATTTGAAAGATTGTTCTACAAGTGATTTAGGAAAAATGGTCAAAAAGATGAATGAGAAGAACACATCTCTGAAGGATCAGATTGAAGAGTTGGATGAAAAGATATTTAACAATCAAGAAGCCTATGAAGAACAGGTCAAAGAAAACAAGCAGTTGGATGAAGAACTAGGGAAAGCAAACATGAAAATCTTGGAGTTAGAGAACATCAAGAAGCAAGTGGAATCTGAATTGACTGAAGCAAAGAATCATATTGACAAATTGCACACAAGCAAGGATCTAATAGAGTCACAGTTGTATGCATAGAAGATTAAAGGAGATACCACTGGTATTGGATTTAATGAAGCACAAAATCAAATCAATGACATGTGAGAAAGAAAGAAAGCATTAGAAGAATCCACAGAAGCTAAGAAGACTGGAAATTACACTGAAGCTAAAGCTAAACCATCTAAGCATGAACGTAAGCTAGTAAACTGAACTTGTTATGCCTATAACAAGCATGAACATATAGCAAGAGATTGTAAAGAGGTAAGACCTTTCAATCGTTACGATTATTCATGCAATAAGTTTGGTCATAGAGCTATGAATTGTAGATCAAATCAAAGAAGTCAGACTAAGCATAATCAGAGAAATCATCCTCAGAAAAATGTTATAAGTTCTTAGAACATTACATGTCAGATATGTAATTACAATGGTCACACAGCTAGACAATGCAAAATGGTAACTCACATCAATGCGTTGTGGAATATAAGGCCTCTAGTTATTTGTCACACTTGTAACAAGGTTGGACACATCTCAAAGTTTTGCAGATCAAAAGTGAAAAGACAAGAAATCCTTAATAAGTCTCAAAGATCAATATTGGATGAATTAGGAGAAGTCAAGTTTGTGCAAACTACAAAAGATGCGAGCAAGACTTGGATGGAAGTAAAGAAAGATAAAGTTAATGACTATGTAGTGGATGCATCCGTAATGGATGTACCCTCTATTTCTGGATGAATGACCCTCATGGTCATAGGGAGAGATAGATTAGATCTAGACCCCTATGCAGCTGGTATAGTCACCCTCAGAGTATGCACCTTTTGTTACAGTTGTTTGGAGACTATTTGATGTTGTATGCCAGAGCGCACAACTTAATTGTTAGTAGAGATGAAGATTGGAATTCTCTATTGCATTCAGTGTTTACGCGACAAGCATTAATTGCAGAAAGTTATTTTTATAGTCACCTGAGATTCATTGTCCTCACATTTGCATTTGAGTTCAAGCCTTTGGAGAGCACAGGAGATCAAGCAGTTAATATTGAAGGATTGCAGTTGATTTATTAGCGAAGCAGTGTGAAAGTTGGTTATGGAACCCTAATTTGAACGTGATGGTTTAGAAACCCTTGGAACCCTATTTGAGAAATTGATCAAGTAAGTAATGGCCACTCCAATTGTGTTTGATGTTTCTAAGAGGAAGAGATATATATTTAAGAAGCATCCTTTCAAGTCAGTCCTAGATAACCTAGAAGGAGCATTCTCTAGAACTCTGATGGGAGTTATACACGTAGAAGATATACACGCATACATATACTACAAGAAGGAACCTATAGGATTGGATAGAATTAGGTCACACATGGAAATAATGATGAAACAAGACATGACATTCATAGATGAGTTTGTGCACCTAGAAAAAAACCCTATCATAGAGTATGTGACTGCACATGAGTTCTATGAATCCAAATGAATTAAGATTCTATTGAGAAGAATTCATGATGACCTATTTTGGATAGGAGAAGTTCCAATTCACATCACTACTGATCTCATTTATGAGATGACCAGATTTCCTAAGATAGGCACCATTCTTCATAGTGGCAAGGATGTCAGAAAATTGGTGGAGTGGGCTTTTAATTCCCGTAGTGATAAGTGTGGCATGACAATTGAGCCAATAGAGGAGAAGGACATAAAAATAATGTCTATGATACTTGGTTATAAGTTCTAGCATGCAAACAGGGTAAATAGTGTGTCTGCAGCCACTATTTTGGCAGCTATCATAATAGTGAAAGAAAATGGAGAGTTCAAATTGTGTGAGATCTTGCATGCACAGTTGATGGACAACATAAGGGCTATCAAGCATGATAAGAGAAAAGTGTTTAGATTTGGGTCACTTATCATTTACATGTACTTCCATATTGTTGGTAAACTATCAGATCTTTACCTTGATAGGATCATACCTACAATGTGACAGATTTCATTAAAGGCATCATCTGAGAGTGTATGCACCCTAAAATGGTCGCCTAGACTTTGGGCCCCATTTCTGCAATTTATCAAATCCCTGAATCAATATTTTCAAAAATCAACATTTTATCAATTATATCAATTTCCTTGATCAAATCCTTTTCTCATTTTTTATTATTTGCCTTGGGCTAACGATTTTATCCTAAGTCTTTATTTAATTAAAAGGAATATTTTCTCCCCTTTTATTAAATAAAAAGTCCCCACCTTTTCCTCTTATCCTAAGTTGCACAAATAAAGCATTATTCTTATTTTATAAAAAGAAGAAAAGCACTTTTTGTCTCATATGGACACAAAAGTCAACTCTTATTTTCCCATTGGAAGATATTTGTGCACATGGATTGCTCCTCTTTCAAGCTCCACCCTTGATTAAGACTTTTGCCTCTTAATCTCCATCGTCCCTTGATTCTCATTTTCTATAAAAGAAGAGCTCTCTTCCTCATTTTCATATCCATCTCTTTTATGCTAATGTTATGCTGCAAGTTTTCTAGGTCATTTGGAGCTCTTTGAAGACATTCTTGCATTCAAGCTTTGAAGACATTTTTGTTGCATTTCATTTAGCTTGCTTTCTTGCTTTCATAGTTGCACAATCATGGCATTCTTAGTATAGACTTTCTTTATGCTATAGATTAATCTCACATAGTTAAATTAGGAGGGATTGTAAGACTTGTACTTTCCTTTCATAGCCTAGTTTGCACTTTCATTTTCATAAAATAGCTTGCATCCTCATTCATAGCTTACTTGCATTGCATTTCCATTTGATTCTTTGGGGATATTGGCACTCTTTCCCTTGTCTTCAATTTTGGAATCTCTCATTGTGTGGTTGACAATCTTGCAACTCCATACATAGAGAGCTCTAGGTCGCTATTGAAGGTTTCCCTTTCATAGATTTCCTTTGATGTAATGACTTAGAGAATTGCACTACTTTTGTGTGTACATTTCTGGTGCCCACCATGGGGTAGAGTAGATTAGCTTTGTCCTTTAGTCTTGCATTTTTTTTGTCAAGTTTTCGGTAATTTTTGAGCTTAATTCACGGTCTCTAGTTTTTTTTCCCAAAGTATCATGCGATACTTGCAGGAATATCATGTGATAGTTCTCTGTACACATGCGCGATACTTCACCTGTCGGAAGTATCACCTATTTATTGCAGAAACTGTCACTTGGTCTCAAACGAAGTATCACCTAGTATAGGGAGATGTATCGCGCAAACTAATAGTATCGCCCCAGTGTACTAAAAATTATCGCATGATAATTTTGGTGTTTGTAGTTTGCCACCTGTACCCAGCAATGATCCTTTTCTTGAGATTATTTGGCCGAATCCAGACTTAATCAGTTTGCTATTTTTATTTACTATAATTAGATAGAATTAACTTGCATATTTCACTTAGAATCTTGCATATTTCATTTGGATTTTGGGATTTTTCCTAACCTTGTGGACCTAACAAGTTGTGGTTGTAGGTACATTTGCTTGAGAAATTTTCCAAAATTGCAATCTAAAGGGCTACTAACGGTTTTTGTAGGGCTGCCCAAAAAAGCATAAAAACACAAAAAAAAAGTGTGCTTGTTTTTATTTTCATTTCAAGTGTGGTAATTACTAGTTGTTTCTTTTTATTAGGAACATTAATATCTTGTGGAAGGAATTTTGAGGTGGTAGGAGAAGTATGCTCTTCACCCTTGTGGTGAACCAGAAAATCTTGACCCATCTTAGGATTTTGGAAACAAGAGGGTAATTGAACTTTGCTTGGTGTGTTTGGGAGAAAGCTTTGGGATAAGGGAGTATGCTCTTCACCCTTGTGGTGAAATAAAATCCTTGAATCTCATAAGTTGATCCAATTTTTGTTTAGATTGTTAGAAATCCTTTAGCGGGCCTGCTCTTGAGCAATCAAGAGGAACAACCCAAGTGGGGACAAGCTTATTGCCAGCTATTCCGACCCACTATAAACTCAAGGCTATCAAGGACATAAAACCTTGGTAGACGTAGTGCTTGTCTTCACTTGATGTGAGTACTTGTGGTATTGTGACCATGAGGAAAATATTGAGCAAGAATGCTTAAGGTACTCTTGAGGCCGCGAGGTCCGTTACTTTCCGCAAGGTAAGGAGTCCCTTTGGGGAGAAAGAGGGGTACTATGAACAAAAGCTCTTACTAAGAACCATAGTTAGAGGCCACCCTATTTTTCCACTTAACTTCTTGGTGCAAGGATCGGTCCAAGTGGAATAACCCAAATCACCCCAAGATTACTCACCATATGTGTTCCTTTGGTTGTGTCTTTGGCACTTCCACGATAAAGCCAATATCTATTGTGGGCAACCACTTTGTGTGAGGCAAGGGAGCATCAAGTGTGGGCCAAGTTGTTAAGTATTGAGCCATTTTCTTTTTAGGCTAAAGAGTGTTTGAAGTGTTCTCATTGTTCTATACTTGTGTAAATGTTCTTGCATACTCAACATCTTGGTAATATTCATAGGGTTTTTCAATTTTGATATCACAATTGTTTGTCTTGGCAAGGTTGCTTTTGCCCTTGTTTCAAGTGCTTGAAGACACGTTTGATCCTATACTATTTACAAACCTATCAATTTACTACTGTCATTGTGATTGAGATTGAAAATATCAACCCTTAGACTAAGAATTTTGATCAAACAGACCTGAAAATGCACATTTCACACAATTCTGGTCAAGTGTCGTACAAACTAGCAATAGTATCGCCTGCTTTGAGCAGAAATATCACGCAATAGTTCATTCCTGCTGGACTATCACCTGACCTACCTAGAGTCTATCACCTGGCTATTATGAGGTCTATCACCTGGTGAAAGGTGAAGTATCACCTCAGTAAGAAGTATCGCCTGGTTAGCCTGGAAAGTGTCACCTGAGAATTTTCTGTTCTATACCTAGTTTTAGTCATTTCACAGTTGCTTTTAGTTGGCTAGGTCTTTAGGTAGGTAACTTATCTTTCCATTGGAAGCCTGTCTTTACTCTGAATTTCTATTTTTAGCCCTCTAGGGGTAGTGTCATTTGATTTACCAAGTCACCTTGGGAAGAATTGTGAAGTTAGAAGATTATTCCTGTTGAGAAAGTACATCTCTAGAGTTGTTAGTAACATTCTTGGAGAATTTTAGTACTTTTTTTGTCCAAATCATTTCCATTCAAATTCAATTTTAATTATACAATTTGGCTAAGTCCATCCTCCTAGTTCAAACATGCAAGGATATTGATCCTTTGATTTAAGCACCTCTTTGACAGTGTTGGTAATGCCTTTTGTGATTTCTATCTTACCATCTCTTTTTTTTTGGACATTAGAGAACTTTGGTTATCCTAGTTTGGTGTTGACACTTTGAGAGGTCACCTTATCATCAAGAATCCTTTTCTTTCATGTCAGTTACAACAAGGTACCAAGTGAATCAAGGGAAATGACTCTCGATTGTCTTTAATCAATTACCCTTAGTTAAGACTCGTCAACAGCGAAAGGGAAAAGAGCCCATTTTTTACCAATCCCCTAAGAGTGAGTCTAAGGTTTTTTTTAACCCAAAGAGTAATCCTAGCGAATTGAGTACCTCTTTAGCACCTTTTTCATCAAATATGGACATGAGTTACACCTTCACTAGACAACAAAGAGAAGCAATGAATCAATCACTTGATGACATTTTTCAGAGACATAGGATAAACATTTCATTCGAAGATGGCAATCAACTTGACTCACCTCCTATTAATTCAAGATATCTAGATGCTCATCAATGAGCTAAAAGACATTATGCACAAGCTCATCAAGATGCATGGTCACAACATGAGGACCAAAACAACCAATCCTATGATGCTCATGTGAATGTAGCTAACTTGTTCAACCATTCAAGACCAAGTTCCCCGCTAAAAACAACTTCAAGATATACAAGTGAGAGGCTAAAAAGAATTGAGTGAGAAAAACAAGCTGTAAAAAATGAACAGGCTGCAAAAGAAGAAAAACTTAGGCTTCTAGAAGAGGAACAACAAGCCTTTTTGGACATAGAGAGAAAAGCATTCCAAGAGGAACAAGATAGGATATTGGACCAACAACTCAACAATCAATTCAACAACAAGGGTACCAACAGTGGAACCAACTCTCCACCATCTACTCCCTCAGCAACTCCAAGAAGTAGAAGGAGGTCAAGGACCCCTTCAAGATCACCTAGTCCTAGAGGAAGAAGGACTTCTCGACATGCACATTATTGGACTCCTCAAATTGCCTTAGTGGACGATGCTTCATTTGGTAGGACAAGTCCTAATTCGGGTATCTTAGAAGGAGACTTGACAAATCTTAACTGTGCGATCACCAAAGATAATGCCTTTCATATCAATAATTTTGAACTAGTCATTGACCTACCCCTTATAAAATGTCATTTGATTGATTGGTCACAACTTTGTCAAGAGCCTCAGCTCCTCACTTTTCACAATGACTATGAGATATCCTACTACTTGAATGCTCTTGAACCCATAGTCTCTTCCACCAGTGAACCTACAATGAGTATGATGGAGCCGGATATTTAGTACCTCAGTCAAAAAATAAAAGAAACAAAACAAAAGAGAAATGGTTCTGATGGCAAAAACCACTTTGTAGTGGTATCAAAACCCAAAATAGTAAAAATAAAAGACGTATCCGAAGGTGAAAACCTCTTTGAGGCACCTAAGGATGGGGTACTTAATAACTTGCCGAGTTATTTCCAAGATAGGTCATCAGTTCTTATTGAGCCTACACAACCAATAAATTTGAATATAGAAGAGGCTCCACAAGTGATACATCTAGCTCAGTCTCTGTCAGTGCATGAAAAAGAGGCATACACAAAGTTCTTACAAAAGAAGAAACTCAATTTTGCTTGGACATATTCAGACATGCCAGGGCTTGACACTAATCTCATTATGCATCACTTATCTATAGCTCCAGGAATTAAACCAGTAAAATAGAAGTTGAGGAAAATGCATCCTCACATAGCTCTCCTTGTTAAGGCTGAATTAGAAAAGCTCTTAGGAGTAGGATTTATTAGAGCTATCAACTATGCCGAGTGGATCTCAAATATTGTTCCAGTTTCAAAACATGATGGGTCCATTTGTGTATGCATAGACTTCAGAGATCTTAACAAAGCTTTCCCAAAGGATGAATTTCCACTCCCTAACATAGACATGATAGTGGATATGACTGCGGGCTATGAGATATACTCTTTAATGGATGGGTTTTCTGGTTATAACCAAATAAAAATAGCTCCTAAGGATCAAGAAAAGATAGCCTTCACATGTGCATGGGGAACCTATTGTTGGAACGTCATGCCATTTGGATTAAAAAATGCAAGAGCCACATACCAAAGAGCTATGACCACAATATTTCATGATATGATGCATAAAAACATGGAGGATTATGTGGATGACACCTTGGCCAAGTCTAAGAAAAGGGATACACACCTAGAAGATTTGGAACTAATTCTAGATCGAATGCAGTAGTTTTAGCTAAGATTGAATCTGAAAAAGTGTGCATTTGGGGTTACCTCAGGTAAACTTCTAGGATTCATAATTTCAGCCAAAGGAATAGAGGTGGATCCCAAAAAGGTTCAAGCTATATTAGATATGCCACCTCCTAAGAATATTAGTCAGATGAGAAGTCTTCAAGGATGACTCCAATCCATATGGAGGTTTATTTCATAGCTTGGAGATAGAGCACAACCATTCAACAAGACATTGCATAAGGGAGCCACATGTGCTTGGAATAAGGATTGCCAAAAGAGCCTAGATCAAATAAAGAAATACTTAGCTAATCCTCCAATTTTAATGCCTCCTATCCTAGGAAAACCATTAATTTTGTACATCTCAGTGACAAAATCTTCCTTGGGGGCATTGTTGGCTCAACTTGATGATACTGGGAAGGAAAGAGCCATCTACTACATTAGTCATACTCTAGTATGTTATGAGATCAATTATAATAGTATTGAAAAGTCTTGTCTTGCGGTAGTGTTTGCTTCCCAAAAGTTGCGACACTACATGCTTGCCCATACTATACATCTTGTTGCAAAAATTGATCCTCTTGAGTATTTGCTTAGTAAGGTTGCTCTCATGGGTAGACTTGCTAAGTGGATGATGGTTTCGTCAGAATTTGATATAGAGTACATTGAGCATAAGGCTATAAAAGGGAAAGCTATTGCAAATCAACTTGTTGATTTCCCAGTCAAGGATAGCATGCCTATTCAAGTGGAATTCCTAGATGAGCATATCATGTACATGACCACGCGTACTTGGAAAATGTTCTTTGATGGTTCAAATATGCAAAATTGATCAGGAGCTAGAGTATTGTTTATTTCTCCTCATGGGTACAACATACCTAAGTCTTACAAACTTTTGTTTCCATGCACAAATAATATTGTAGAATATGAGGCTCTAACCAATGGAGTTAAGATGGCTATAGAATGGAATATAATAGAGTTACATGTCTTTGGGGATTCACAATTAATTATCAACCAATTAAATGAAGAGTACCAAACTAAGGATGATAAGCTGATACCTTACAAAAAGATGGTTGTTTCATTGCGGCGTTACTTCACATTTGTGACATTTCAACAAATCCCTAGAGAAGAAAATAAGGCTGCAGATGCTATGGCTACACTAGCTTCACTCCTTTGATTGGAACAACACAAATCAAGATTTGAATTCCTAGTGGAAGAGCTACACCATCCCATCTTTGACTCCTCTGAAAGCCACATCATTTGTACCTTGGTCACTCATGAGTCTTCCCGTTATGGTGCTATCTATTCATACCTTCATGATGGCATCATCCCTGAAACATTCAACCACTCTAAATGTAGAAATCTAATCTGCAATGCCTCTCGCCACACCCTTATCTTTGGTGATTTGTATAGGAGGGTTTTAGATGGGACACTTCTTAGGTTCTTGGAAAAGGAGGAATCTGACCAAGCGTTAGTAGACATCCATGAGGGTATTTATGGAGGACATTCTAATGGTCTTGCCATGGCCCAAAGGTTGCTTAAGGTGGGGTACTATTGGCCCACAATGCAGATGGATGCTATAGTTTTTGCCAAATCTTGTGAAAAGTGTCAGAAACATGGGAACCTGACTCATGCTCCAGGTAGGGATTTTATTCCTTCTATTTCTCATTGGCCATTTCAGCGATGGGCCTTTGAACTTGTTGGGAAGATTCATCCTAACTCATTAGGTGGACATAAATTCATTATTACTACTACTGACTACTTTACCAAATGGGTAGAAGCCATTCCACTGTCTGTTGCTTCAGGGAAGACAATTTCTTTATTCATCTTGAATCACATTATCTGTTAGTTTGGGATACCTTCTAAGATAATCACTGACAATGGAGGTTAGTTCAAAAACAAGGACCTTACACACATGTATGAGAAATTCAAGATAAAATAGCATTGGTCCTCCATTTACTTCCCACAAGGAAATGGACAAGCAGAGGCTTCTAATAAAACCATTCTTAAGATTCTCCATAGAATAGTTCACAAGAATGGTAGGGACTGGCATTTGCAGATCAATCCAGCCTTATGGGCTTATAGAACAAGTATACATACTCCAACAGGGGCTACTCCTTTTACCCTTACCTATGGCGTTGAAGCAGTATTACCTTTAGAAGTAGAGATCCCTTCACTTAGAGTCTCTCTCAAAGGTTTGATAACAGATGACAATTATCATGCCATGAGGTTACAAGAGTTGGAACTTCTTGATGAAAAATGCAAAGCATCATTTGATCACATGAGAGTTTACCAAAAGCATATGTCAAAACCATTCAACAAGAAGGTTCACCCTAGAGAGTTTCAAGTAGGTGATCTTGTTTTGCAAGAGAATCCTAAGAACCAACAAAATAGAGAGCAAAAGGGTAAGTTTGAACCTAATTGGCTTGGGCCATATGTCATCATAGCTGCTTTTGGGATAGGTTCTTACTTGTTATCTGATGTGAATGGAGAACAGCTCCCTGATCCCATCAATGTTTTTCACCTCAAGAAGTTCTATCCATGATGCCTATTCAGTCTGGGGGCATCCTTTGTACATATCTTATTGATCCTGAAAAAAATTCCAAAAAAATTCATATATGATGCTGAAAAAATCCTAAAAAGCATATAAAGTCCTAAGAAAATACAAAAAAATCAAAAAAGTCAGAAAATTCAAAAAAATAGAAAAAGTGCCTTGGTGAAAACCTGGAAATATGTGCCTTGATAGCAAAAATACAAAAAAATTGAAAAAATAAAAAAATCTCCAAGTGGTGAAAACCTGGAAACAGGTGCTACTTGAGGCCTTTGCACCCTTGTCTTTTAGCATGCGTCCTCGACACTTAGCCATTCTCCATCATGCCTTGACCTTATTTGACTTGGTCTGGAATCGGTCTTTATTTTTGTCTAGGGGGCATACCTATTAGCATAGGTCCTTTAGGTGCATTTGTCTCTTGGGGAATTTCACAAACAGGTGTTTTTCAACACCACCCCAAACTGTGTTTTTCAACACTACCCTTGCGTCAAGTTTTTTTCAACACTTATCAGATGTCTTACCCACAGTCTAGCATAATCTAATATTTCTCACTGATAGACATGAAACTCAAAGTTGACTCTATGACCTACACACACGCACTTAAACACTCAACTCACTGAGACTTGATTGACTTTGTTTTCTTTGTGTGTTGTCTATGATGATTTCTTTGATGAGTGTTATCTCCCTATGATAGTTTTTGATGATGCATAGCTAGAAGACTGAGGGAATGAGAACATTTTTTTTTTCTTTATCTGCTTGTGGGTATATTTTGTTGGTCCTCACTGTTATTAGCATTTATGCTTGATCCACTTGACACTTAGGACCTATAAGGTATTATCCTTGACTATTTTGCGAGTGCATGCTTGTGGCCATCTTGACTTTCTTGTGTCTCGATGTGAGCATAATCTTGCTATAGAAAAACTTAGGTAATCTCACCACACTAGTCATCTTGACCTACATGTTTTTCACATTCCTATCTGATATAGATCATATAAAGATTCACATAGTTATACTAGTGTGTATTGTATGATCTTATGACACTACCAATAATACTCGATGATGATAATTAAATGTCTATAAGCGTTGTGACCTTGCAAGTCAACCAATTTTCATAGTAGCTTGCATTTTTAGGTTCATGATTAGATTAGTTTTGCATCTTGCATATGGAGAGAGCTCTCCTTTTCATCATTCACGGACTAGTTGGTCAACTGTGCTCACCTTCTATTTCTTCATGTCTTTTGCTCCTTGTGTTTCATCTCAAACCTATTCCAGTTCATCACAAGGGGTTAATCATATCATCATATCTATATCTCAAAAATGTCATTTTCAAAAACATGAGTCTATATCACAAACATAAGAATCAAACATACATCTATGAGAGATAATCTGCATGAACATTTAACACATACATTTTGAGCAATATGACAAGACAATATATATAAACTAGTACATCCATCACAAGTGAGACAAATACACATGATATATCGAACATCCAGTAATCTCATATATCTATAACAATGTCATGATATACAATACAATATGAGATCCCAAAATTTAGATCAAAAGTCTTAGGATATGTCCAAAAACATCTAAACCTAAGCCCTAAACATAGGACTCACTCTCCCCATCACGTGGACCTGGTGGTGGGGGAGGTGGTGCTGCATCTAGTACCATGTCCGATCTACCTCCCCTCTAAGAGTAAGATGGTGCTCTCTAATCCTCTGGCATAGCTTGTAGGTAGAGTCCATGATAATAAGTAGCTCGTGTTCTCTCTCTCTAGATCTCTGCCACGTCTACCTGTGTCACCCTCTCCCGATGTGCTATCTCTGCCCTGAGATCCGTAATCTGTTGATCTCTCTCTACCCTCAAATCAGCTAGCTTCTAATCTCTCACTGCTATAGTGATCCTAAGTTGTTGCATCTCTACCTCTAGAGCCTATATCCTAGCTCTCAGGTCCTCTCCTCCCATAGGCTGATCCTGCTGTACCTCTGCCTATCGATGAGCTAGTCTCACCTCATCCTTAGGAGTCACTAACCTCCATCCCTATGATCATTTTTGGCCACTTGATTTGGATCCCTCCTTGGTCTCCATTACTCCCCCTCTCCCACCATCTCCTCTATCATCCCCATCATCCCCACCCTAAGCTACCAGTTGTACATCAGGAATAGTGAATCGAGGGAATGGAACCCTCCGCCACTCAGCCCTGTATGCTACATCAGATCCTACATCAGCCATATTGGGAAGGTACTCCCAGGGCTCCCTCTTGATGCCATCTATCTCCTCAATGGCTAGTTGATGATCTAACATGGGTAGCCACCCATGTCCCTCCTCGTCCCTAGACCTTGCATAAGTCATGGTCTTTGTAGAGACCTGCTGCTGCCCGCCCAAACTGTTGCCATACTCAGGTGATGCAAAATCTCTCAACTATCTCTACATGTCATCCTACTAATGGTCAGCTGCATAGCATGTAGCTCAACTCATCCTCTACATCACTCCAAGACTCAGCTCCCTTGTATGGCCTCCATATGAAGGAGGTCATCTCATCCAAGATCTGTCTGTAGTGTGTCACATCCCCAGTATGGGAATGTGATATAAACCCTCTGTACCTATATATGAATAGATATCTTCACTCTCTCAGCTGAACCCTAGGGCGCACCATAGCAATGTGCTCCCAAGCCCACACCTATGCCAGGATGGCACCGCAAGCCCATGTTTGACTGTCCCTATAGATGATCTTGTGTAACTCATGATACATCTTCGTGAGTATGGTAGATCACCATGCCATGTGCTAGGGTCTTCCTACCAAGTCAACCAGTAGTCTACCCCATCCGAGAGGGAATCCCTTCTGACTATGATCAGTCATCAGGGCTTGTGAGATGATGGAGGCAATAATGCATAGCACTGGGAAGTCTCTACCAAAATCATCCATCAGTCACTCCCAGCTGATGTGTCTATCAATGATAGTGACATCCTAAAACATGCCCTGGATAGCATGTCGACCCTCAATGGCATCCTAATCATAGTATACATGTGCCATCAAACAATCATGTTAGTTTTCATCATATGGAAACATTACACTTAAATGATTATATCTTCAAGCATGATTATACTTATAGGCTCGCCATGGCATGGTATTCTGAGAATCCTGTAAACATCCTCTAATGTGATGGATGCCTCTCCAATGGGCAAGTGAAATGTGTTATGCTCAATGTGCCATCACTCGACCAAGGCTATCAGTAGACCATGATCAGCCTGAATATATGGGAACTACAACAAATATCAAAATCCCATCACTCTGATGTCAGCCTCACCCGGATCATCTAGATCTCGGATGCATCTTAGTCCCACCACATTCGGCACTCTGATGAGTAATTTCGAAAAGTGCTCCTACAAACCATTAAACCAAGTGAAATGTTAGTACATATCATGATGAATGTCTAAAAATTAGTACAAGACATATACAATGTAAAATTGTCTGGACCCATGTCATTTTTGCTCAAAAATACTTAAAAATATCAAATTTTTAACTTGGGCGATACTGCTTTTTGAACAAGTATCGTGTGATACTTCTTTCTATAGTAGTGTGATATACCTTTGATTGTGCGATACTTCGCCAGGAATCATGTGATAGTTCACCAATTATCATGCGATACTGGTGTCTACGCGCATGCGATACATCTGGGACCTATGAAGTATTGCGTGATGTTTCTCTCTAAAGGGCGTGATACTTCTAAAGTATCACATGATACATCACCCATTTCTTGAAAATTGAAATTTGAAAATTTGAAAATTCTTGAAAAAATGTGCTAAATATATATTAAATGCAATAAAAGACTCAAAAGTGGCTAGTTTTCAAGAAACGTACCGGGGCACTATACTGAGGAGGCTGGTTATGCAACCGACCACACTTGAATCTGTGTCTATGGATCGGAACTGCTGCTTGCTGGGCCATTTTCTCTCTTTGAGCTCCTAAAATTCTCAAATAGCTAAATGACAAATGATTTTGAAAATGACACTTTTGTTACCCATTTTATAGCATTTTGACTTTTTTACTTATTTTCAAAACACCTTGGAATTGCACGAAAATTGCACCTCTAGCTAATTTCGACATCCTGGATCCATTTTCGGACTCAAAATCAAAATCTGAGGTCATCTTGATAGTCAAAATCATGTTTCAAAAATTTCTCTTTCTTCTGTGTAGTTGACTAACTTTTTGAGGCATAATTCTTCGATCTTTGATGGAATTTCTTCCTTTTCATGTCTTTCACACTTCTAGTCTTCCATTCACCCCATTTCTTTTCTTCTCATTCATCACTGGGGCATGTTTTCACTGCCTAATGGTTATCCTATTATCCTTTATCTTCGATTATGATTTCATTATGATTTGATCATCTTTTATCAATCTTTTGTTCTCCTCTACCTGATTTCGATTTCGATTCCGAGGGGGCAGTACCTATTGGATTTAATCTTGATTTTCTTGATTCAGCTATCTTTTTATGAGCTTTCGCTCAACTTGAGATTTTTATCTCTTATTTTGGATGTGATCCCAAAATGAACTCATGTCCAGAATCTTTTGTTTATTTTTGTCCGGGCGTGTTCCCAAAATGAACACACGTCTGAGTTGTTTTGTGATCCCAAAATGAACTCACATTTCAACTTCTTTGACTGCATGTGTTCTCAAAATGATCACACATTAGTCAAAGAGGGGAAAATGTATGCACCCTAAAATGGTTGCCTAGACTTTAGGCCCCATTTCTACAATTTATCAAATCCCTAAATCAATATTTTCAAAAATCAGCATTTTATCAATTATATCAATTTCCTTGATCAAATCCTTTTGTCATTTTTGATTATTTGCCTTGGGATAACCATTTTATCCTAAGTCTTTATTTAATTAAAATGAATATTTCCTCCCCTTTTATTAAATAAAAAGCCCCCACCTTTTCCTCTTATCCTAAGTTGCACAAATAAAGCATTATTCTTATTTTATAAAAAGAAGAAAAGCACTTTTTGTCTCATATGGACATAAAAGTCAACTCTTATTTTCCCATTGGAGGATATTTGTGCACATGGATTTCTCCTCTTTCAAGCTCCACCCTTGATTAAGACTTTTTCCTCTTAATCTCCATCGTCCCTTGATTCTCATTTTCTATAAAAGAAGAGCTCTCTTCCTCATTTGCATATCCATCTCTTTTATTCTAATGTTATGCTGCAAGTTTTCTAGGTCATTTGGAGCTCTTTGAAGACATTCTTGCATTCAAGCTTTGAAGACATTGTTGTTGCATTTCATTTAGCTTGCTTTCTTTCTTTCATAGTTGCACAATCATGGCATTCTTAGTATAGACTTTCTTTATGCTATAGATTAATCTCACATAGTTTAATTAGGAGGGATTGTAAGACTTGTACTTTCCTTTCATAGCCTAGTTTGCACTTTCATTTTCATAGACTAGCTTGCATCCTCATTCTTAGCTTACTTGCATTGCATTTCCATTTGATTCTTTGGGGATATTGGCACTCTTGCCCTTGTCTTCAATTTTGGAAACTCTCATTGTGTGGTTGACTAGAAAGGTCATAAGTTTATTAGCTCTAGCTAAGAGCAATTTTACAATCTTGCAACTCCATACATAGAGAGCTCTAGGTCGCTATTGAAGGTTTCCCTTTCATGGATTTCCTAAATGATGTAATGACTTAGAGCAGTGCACTACTTTTGTGTGTACAGAGAGTACCTTGAAAGATCTCATGGACTTGGAAATCAAGACATTCAAAATTGAATTGTAGAGAAGGTATAGGATACCTAAGAGCATAGTGGAAAAGTATAAGGATAGTATTTGCTTCATGGTGGAGACAGACATCACTTGCATGGACACAATGGAACCTAGAACTAAGTGGATTCATCCACTTGGTTATGAAGTGGAGGAACATATTCTAGAAGCTTATGCACAAGTCCTACTATCAGTGCCTAAGGATCCCAATGAACCAAGATGGGATACTTATGAGGAGAAGACAAGATAGGTAGATTTAGTCTTGAACAGTGCAACAACAAAATGAAAAGCATCAAAGATCACCTCAAACATACTGAAAATCTATGGAGTTACACAAGAAGACCTAGATAAGGTAAGGGAAGCCAAGATTGCAATGCAACTTGAGAGCGCACCCTCTTCTGAAGTAAAAATAGAGAAGACTGATGATCCCAAGGAGAAGAAGAAAAAGATAGAAAACACTCCTGCACTGATAGATATTGTTGATTTCGAGTCCATGCCACCTCCTAAGCCTATCAGGATGCCTAAGAGGAAGAAGAAGACCGGTACAAGACACCCATCCTCTAGAACAACAAGAAGAAAAGGTAGAAACACTCAAGCCCCTCCTGAGGTAGGATTTAGACCAAATCTTGAAGTGTTGAGAACTATAATAGTTGATGAAGGAAGAATTGATCAAATAAAAAAATTCTATGATAAATATAGTGAGATAGACAAATCAGAGATCCACTCTATGATCATAAAACACATCATTAAGTTCAAGAAGACAGTCTTGGAACTTAAGACAGTCATTCCAGATAGTGTATGGAACATTTTAGACTTTTTGAAGAGACAAACTATTGAAGAATATTTCAGAATAAGAGAAAAGATACTAGATGAAAGCCTCCCTATTTGTTCAATTGAAGATAAAACATTGCTATTGGATTTGGTGAAGCCTCACCTAAGAACCAAAATGATAATTTTGTAGATTATCATCAAGGATTATGAGTTGGTTGCTAAGGAGACTAAAAAAGAATTTGAGAAGGTGTTCTTGGATAGACACATGTATCCTCCTACTACGCCTGCAACTCAAGTTCCCTTAGAGCAAGCCAAGGAGTCTGAGACACTTAATGCACCTATGAAAGGTCCACGAGATTCTATGCCCATAGTGACACCACCTAGTGAAGCAATGGATTTTGTGCCCATGCCTGAAACAAAAGATGACACTATCATAATTGATAATGTTGAAATATCAATGGTGGCCAAAGATAAAGACCTTGATAAGTTTGAGGAAGATTTTGTGAGCACAGAAGAGGTTGAGATTCTATGTGGTGATAATTCACCTATGTAGCAAGAAGAAGTTCAGATTGAAGACTTGACTGGATAGGAAGAAGAGAAGGAAGATGAACCTGTAGATGATCCCTCTATTGAAATTCTAGTGAAGGTGAAGAGTAAAGTTATGGATAGTACACTCCTTACCCCTAAGCCCTCAACTTCATTGTTGTCAATTTTGACCCCTGATACAACCAGTTTAGACTCTTGGGGAGAAGAAGACTTAATAAAAATTAGTGTGCTAGCAATGGAGAAAGAAAAGGAGAAACAAGTAATGAGGAATCCATTGTTTGTTGAATCAGTAAGCATACTGAATAGCCTACTACCTAAAGATGAGAAAATTTCTAGTGTACATTCAGTGGATGATGTCAACACCATCTTGACATGCTTCAAAGAAAATTTCTCTATTCTTCAGGAATCAACGTCTAAGGTTGCAGAAGAAAAATATCTCAAGAAAAGATTGAATGAGCTGATAGAAAATTTTGCACTTGACCTCAATTCTCTCAAGGTTGGTCAAGAAATGTTGAAGGAGATTTTAGCTAAAGGAAGAAAGATAATAGTTGATTGTATGGACAAAGAAAAACTAATTGTAGATCTCTCAAAGAAGATTCAGGAAGCTAAATCTATGATGACAATTGTGAGAAAATTAGTGCTAAACCCCTCATAGGATATCAACATGTGTAACAATGTCTATCATGGTCAGATAGATAAGATTCAGAAGACATTGAAAGAGATAGCTAAGATAAGGGCTAGGAAAACTCAGTTGAGACATGCACTTGCGCCCTCATTGGATGTGTTGAATCAAAATATCAAGGAGATTGATGCCATTATTTTGACATATGATCAAGGCCCCTGATAGAATTGGAGAAGATGGAGAAGTTAACTTATGCACTATGCACCCGTCTCCAAACAGTAGATGCACTTAATGCATTTTGGCAACAAGAGATCCAAAACCTCAAGATTGCATACTCGGATGTACTCACTATGTAAGTACTTGAAGTTTCATTTTTTAGCACCTTTGTCATTAATGTCAAAGGGGGAGTAGAGAAATATGCAAGAAATATGGAGCATTGTATATGATGTAAAGGGGAGTAGAGTATATAGTAGAAGGGAGATATAAGATAGAGTATATGATGTACATAAAAAGATAACAATATATGTTAGAAAGTTTTTTTTGAAAGTTTTTGTAAAGATGTAGTTTAGCAACTCCACCATATTCCTTTGTTGCCATTAATGACAAAGGGGGAGATTGTTGGAAAGTTGACTATACTATTGCATATGACTAAGATGTAGTGTTTTCATTATGGCAACAAGGTCATATGAAGTTTTGGAGTCAACGCATAACTTAGAAGATCAGAAAAATGGCTAAGTATGGAAGACAAGACAGTCAGTGAAGCACCTAAGGAACAAAGCATCAGTGCATGTGCGTATGACCAAGTTTTGGTATGCACCCTTGAAGATAATATTTTTAATATGTTATTAAGCTATGGTTAAGAACACATGGTCAGAAGTGATAGTATGAAGAAGTTACAGCAAGTTGAAGTGACATAGTCAGTAAGCGGCAGAACATAACAGAGCATGGAGCCAACTATTAATATTTTGGTTAGCGTGTATAATATTATTTTGTAAAGGCTATTCAGCTATTGTATTCATTTTATAGACATGTTAATATCAATGTATGTAAACACGCTTGAGCCAATTCATTTGGAAGTATTATATGTAATAGATTATAGGCTGACTTAGTGAATAGTTATGTTTGTACCCATATATAAGACATGTGCTTTTGTATTTGAGCATGTTGTTGGATATAGAAGATGATATATAGAAAATAAAAAGTATGGAAAGAGAAGTAAGTATGACATAGAGCTTTACAAGAGGTTAAAGCATCAATGCACAAAAGGAACTGATTAGACAAGTAGTGTCATAGTAGCAGTTCACCATTGTAGATATAGTGTGTATCTAATATCCAGGAGGTTGTAGCCTTCTCTATTGAGCAGTGAGCTCTGGCAGTGAGCCAACCACCCCTAACAGGGTTTGTTACTGAAGACTCCTAATAGGGTCTGACCCTTGACAAGGTCATTGTACTTAAGCATTGTAATGATAGCTCCTAACAGGGCTAAGGAACATTAACAAGTTTAGAATACACAAGTATAATTATTAGTGGGTATTAATTCCCACCGGGGTTTTTCCCTTTTCCAAGGTTTCCCTGTAATCATATCTGGTGTTATGTGTTATGGTTGTTTACTTTACTTGCATTGTTATTCAATTTAGTATATAAGCAATTGAAGTTAAGTTTCAAGATATCAGAAATTAATATTGTAGAACACTTATTCACCCCCCCCCCCCCTCTCAGTATTCCCATTCCTAACAACACATCTATCCCAAATAACCTAAATTATTTACACACAACATTTAAACTAATTCACATTTCTCGCATCAATATAACATCCAAGCGTAATACTCAGAATTTCCTTCTTAACATCAAGACCTAATAATCAAATTTCAATTAATTCACATCTCAACCTAATATAAATTCAAATGGTCTTTTATGCAAGCATATATCTCCAATAGTAACATTCCAATATTCTTAAGGGTACATTCTACCTACTCAATTCATGACTCTACACACCTTTCCTACTGCATTTTTCTACTAGAAATTACATACACAAGGAAAAAAACATTTACTTCATTATAATTTACATCTCATCTCATTATAATTTAAATTAGCTGATTCCCATTCAAATATCTCAAAGCATGCACTCAATTTCTCTATAATATAAAAATTAGTTGAATTTGTTTATCCCTCAAGCAACATAGTGCATCCTATAAATATTGACATGAGTACAAAAGAAACATGAAAAATAGTACATCACAAACTGGTGTGTTCAAGCCTCTGTCCATCAGAACATAAATCCATAAAGCATCAACATAGCTTATCTAATTACTGAGTCTATAATATAGAAAGAATAAATGCAATGACAGGACCGGGGTAGGGTCATTCAATAAATCTGTCATGACCCAATGGTAACTTCCTAATTAACACAAGACAAAGATGAACTAGGTGCATCTCAAAATTCCATCATAAAACATAATGCAAATAAAAGTCATTTCTAATCAATATCACCTCATCCCTATCTCTAAGGATCGCTAGAAAACAATCCTAACCACACCCAGTGTCTCAAGGCTACCGTAGGGCATCAAAAATATGCTCTAAAATCATATCCTTCTAATATTTACCCTCACCTAGGACCATAATGATCACCCTCAATGAGTGTGAAGTTTGAAACCACACCATTAGGGTGTTTGTACAAAGAGGCAAATGAGGGAGGCACTATGTCATGCCCCACAAGGGAACCGGGGAAGAGAACAAAGATTCTCTTTGTAAAAGAAAACCTAAGTAATGATTTATGAAATATTTTGAATTTTTAAAAGAATTATGTGAACAAAACTTAAACGTAGTTAAACTTAGATTCATCCCAAGGTTCCCTACCATTTTATGAACAATCCATTTAAGTCCATTAAGTATACTAACAACAAGATTCACTTCTTAAAGCAAACTACATCATATCATTTGAAGATTCTTTATAAAGGAATGCAAAGTACTTTCATTTCAATTTTCCATTTAAATCCATCTATTTTTCTAAGTATCCTTTATGAATAATACAACAATTAATGCATTAATACCATATAATAGAATCATCTAAACATTTGATACATTGAAAATATTACATTTGTTTTTCAATAGCTTTTCACTTAAACAACAATAATGAGAAACATACTACTTTACTTGGAATGTTACAAATTCTTTTTCTTTTCCAACATACATCATATACATGGAGTTCATGCTTTCCATTTTCCTTTTTCCTAAGTCTACCCATTCCAAATACAACATTTTTGAAATACATTAATGATTACATTACATTCATCTCCTCATGGGAGGCAACAATAAATTTACATCATGAAAGATAAATACAAGTCTTCATTCTTCAAAACTGAAACACTATGCAAGCATGAATCCATAAGCACTACATCTGCAAAAGATACCTTGATAAAATATTTACCACCCAACCACATGGATACCAAAAGGCCCACTCCCCCGTGCTAGGAGATAAACACCAAGGTCCACAAGGAAGGGATAGCTAGGCCATACCTAGGGTTGGGTAACCTTTCCCAAATAGAAAATGAAAAGAAGATCAAAGTATAAATCTTTTCCTAAAGGTTCTAAGGCTTGGTAGAAACTCTAAGAAACAACCTAAGTGAGTGTCATCGCATAGCCCTCACCCCTTAGGTTGTCCCGGTACTAGCCACTCTGGGCCCTGGCCCCCAAGTAGGTACATGCGGAACCGAATTCCTTTCGTACAGACTGTTGGGATGAAAATTAAATTTTGAAGTACCATGTAAATTGCTTGTTAAGTGCTCTATTTGGTCTAAAAGTGCATATATTGATTGGGTGGTTTTTAGGTCCTATGATCAGAATTAAATGTTTTGCACTTTGCATATGTCCCATTGAGTCAATTTGAGACTTCAGTTCGGGTATTGAAATGGGTTTGCATCATTTCATTCCTAGGGGGTCTCAAAATCAGAAAATGGTTGTGTAGAATTCACCGGGAAGGGCTACTTTGATGATTGAATATCTTGAATTCTGATAAAGTGTCATGAAAATCTGGGAATGGGGGTGTCTTTAGTGTGCTTCATTTGACCTATGTTTCCTATTTTAGGTCATAGTGACAATTTTTGATAGGTCTTGTGTTTCCCCTTTCGGACGTGTTTTCTAATAATTGCATAATGTGTTTGTTCAACAATTCTCGGAAGCCCTGTTTGTCAAGTTGTATCTAATACCCAGTGATTGGTCAAGAAGAATTAATGATAGATCTGTATTGTAGGCATGTTCCTCTTCTAGCTTGTCCATTTTTAGCCCCTGGTGAATCCGTTTCAATACTTTTCAAAGCCAAATCCATTTCCAGTTTTCACTATTTTGCTGAAACCCAGAAGTTCAGAAGTTTTAAGGGCTACATTTGACAGTGTGTAAAAGACACCTGTGTGATCCGATGAGCAAGCTAATGATTGGTTCATGTTGTAATCATGTTTTACTCCCATCGTTCCAAATCTGGAACCATGACCAATCCGTTTGACCAAGTTTCCAGGCTCATTTCATTTGCAATTTTTGCAAAATGTGTTCAATTCTACAAAATGTTTTCCCAAAAATCCAAATGCCCCACTTTGCCAGTGAATAAATTTTGACCAGTTGACTTTTTTGACAAAATTGTTTTTGTGTTGTCTTGAAAAGTTGGAGTACTAACCCCAGTCCCAATTTGAGCCCCCTACCAATCCATTCCTCTGCCTTTAAAAATCAATTACGACGATTAAAATCATTTTCTGACAAGTTTGTTGTAGGAACAATTTGAACTGGGCAAGTTCACACATTAATATCTTTTGATCCGGTTGCAGTCATGAAGTGTCGCTTTGCAGAGTATTAGAATGTGGGTCAAAGTTCATGCATGTTTAATGTCGGGGCCAGGTCAGGTGATTATGTCAGTTTTTAAAGCCAATTCTCGAGGCCACTTGTGCATTCTGGGCACGTTGCAAGAAGGGTTGTTTTGGCATTTCGGTGATCTGGGTTTGATTGTGAATTGGATTCAAAGAGTGCAGAGGGTATCTAAAGCAATTTAGAAGCTTTTCAAGGTACGGGTGTTTGAATTCAAAAAAAAAAATTACCCAGGCCCATCTTGGACCCGACTTTGCTTACACAGGGTTTCATTGTCGCTGTTTGAATCTCAAATTTTGGCATTCATTTGATATAGTCACTTTTTTAAAGCATAAGGGTGCTACTGCTTGTAATGCCCATGGACCCTAAACTGAATGGAATCTTTTCACTGGTCTCATTTGTACAATGTCATGGGCTCAAAGATGAACATTTTCCTATTGTAGTTCACCCACAAAGTTTTCCACATCAGCAATGACACTGTTTTGGAAATTCATCTCCTGGTGAGTCTCCCTTATTGTCTACCAATCCATCAATTATTCTACGTGTGCTTTCTGAATATGATGTGGATCCACAAGATCTCACAACCTTTGAGGTTACATGTCCATTCTTCAGGCAACTTGCAAACTTCTCTCCTAATTTTAGTCTATCTATGTCTGAAGTTGCGGCATGGGATATGTGCCAAAAGAGAGCTATATTTAAGGCAATGGAGCAAGAAGAAAGAAATTTCTTCAAACAAAGATGTGGTGGTTCATGGAAGTTGGTATTGCAGTTTCTAAAGACTGGTGAAAAGTGCTTCAGATGTGAGAAGTGCCAAGCCATAGCTGGCCCTGGTCATAGTATTGTGGTCACAAAGACTAGGGTAGTTTATTCTTTTGGTTATAACATGTTTGGGCAGCTAGGTCATAGGACAAAAGAAGATGAATTGTGCACAAGGTTAATCAGGTCACTGCAAGGCATTAAAATCATTCATGCTACTGCTGGATTAGAGTGCACAATTCTTGTTAGTGACATGGGACAAGTGTATACATCTGGTAGGCTCTCATTTTGTCACCACTCCAAAGCTAGTGGATTCATTGGATGGCATTTTTGTAGTACAAGCTGGGATTGGAAACTTCTTTACTGTTGTCCTCTCTAGGGAGGGTAAGGTGTATACACTTTCTTGGGGAGATGATGCAGATGCCAAACTTGGCCATCATACAAATCCTAAAGATCAAAAACCACATTTGCTGAAAGGTGTTCCAGAGGATATTCCCATAGTACAAATTGCAGTAGGCTACTATTATTTATTAGCTCTCACATTTCAACCGAGTGGCATGTCAGTATATTCAGTGGGTTGTGGTTTGGGAGGAAAGCTTGGGCATGGCTCTAAGATCGATGAATGCTATGCTCGGCTAATTGAGCAATTTCAAAATATGAACTTGTAACCAATTGCTATAGCTACAGGTGCATGGCATGTTGTTGTTGTGGGAAAAGATGGTTAGGTCTACACATGCGGATGGGGTCGATATGGTTGCTTGGGACATGGAAATGAAGAGCCTCAATCTGTGCCTATGGTAGTTGAAGCACTATGAGATATTAAAGGTGTGCATGTTGCAACAGGTGAATACGCAACTTTTGTGGTGGCTGATGATGGCGACATTTATTCTTTTGGGTGCAGTGACGTGTTGAACCTTGGCTATTCGAATTCAAACTTTGATGATGAGGAAAATGTGCATGAAAGTGTTCTCCACCCAAGATTAGTCATGTCACTGAAAGAGAAATGGGAACAGGCTGTGCATATCAGTTTAACAAATTCAATCCATTGAATGGTCACAATCTTGCACTGACAAGATCTAGAAATCTTTGTTCATTCAAAACAGGAGATTTAAGGGGCTCACATCCTGGCAACATGTTTACACTAATGTGGCATTCACCAAATAAATTGAAGGCCCAACACATACAAAGGAGGCCTCACATGTGAATGAAAAGGTAGTGTAATGCGCATAAGGGGTGTTCACGCCAATAGGTGGAGCCTCACATAAACAATAAAGTTGCCAATGATGAAATGAAACCAGCACATGAAAATAATGCTAGCACATCATGAATATGGAGCCAGGCGTGAAAGTTATGTGGATGCACAATAATAATGATCCCACATTGGCTGGGTGGTGGTCACTTTTAGTGCTTATAAGAAAAGATACTCCAAAGCAATGTAAAGAAAGAACTGAGAGGTTTTTTATTTTTCCCTTAGTAGGAAGTTTCAGTGCACGGTGGGCCCCATTATTTTGGGTGAAGTGCTGAAGAGGTCTTTAAAACTGTGAGAATAACGATCCCACATTGATCATGAAAATGATCTTTGTGATATTTAAATACAACAAGACAAACATACAAGATAGGACAAATGGAGGAAGCTCTGCACACGCAAGCACCAGTGTGATCACCTCGGTTTATGTGCACATACCTAGAAGAAGGAAATTTTGTAGTGAAGCACACGTGTCATGCATTCGCTAGTTTGCCAGAAGTTTGAGCGGTTAGAGAAAATGATTCCACGAATTGGAGTTTGCAGTCATTCACCAGTTTGCTAGTTAGCTGGTGGTTAAGCCAAATGGTGCCACAATTCAATGATAAGGCAGTCACGAGGTCGTCGAGTCCTGACAGTTAGTGAGTAAACATTTCACGATTAAGAGAATAGCTAGTCGCGCAGTTGCTAGAAAATTGGTGGTTAGAGATTAACATTCTATGACTTAGAAAATAGGTAGTCACGTGTTCGTGTGATGGTGGCAGTTAGACCCTTAGTATTCTAAGATTATGAGAGTGCATATGGTTGCTAGTTCACTAAATGAAGAGGGTTAGCCTGTGGCCAAGTCCGAGCATCCAGTCAGGAGGTGACAAGTGTCCAGATCTGGTACATTCTGAGATAAATGCAGAAAATAATGATTAAAATGCCAGGATTTAAAAGAATTTGAAAAATTGATATAGTTCAGACTATATGGAGAATATTCAAAAATTTAAAATGGAAAGTTGCTCATAGAAAATTGTCTTGGAAGTTCAATTTTTGGGCCAAATATCAAGTATTATATACCGCTGAAAAGGTCTCGATGAGAGGATTCTATTTTTGGGATCAATTTCAGTATAGGTGGTTACTGGTTTGAGTTATTTCCATATTAAAGGTAATGGGGCCAAGGGAATATTTTATGAGATATTTGATTTGTTATGTCTGGTGACTCATGTTTTCAGTTAGCTCAAGTGAACATGTGTTTTCAAGGGGATAGAGCAGATCAGGTTTGTTGTTCCAGACTTCATGACTCATTTAGTGAGTAGTTTAGAGTTTGACAAGTGTCGAGTTGTGATTCTTTATGGTGTTTCCCCCTCCTCTTCTTATTCTCCATTCTTTTCAGTTTGTAGAGGTTCCAACCTTTTTGCATGAGCTTGGCTCTGCAAGTGTTTGAGTTCCATTAATGCAATTTCTGGTTTAAGTTTAGTGTCTACTTTTTCTGAGTTAGCTGTTATCTGAATGTATTGACATTTTGAAGTTTAATGAAAATACATTGAAGCCCTTTCTGGTGTTTTTTGATGTCTCTATGTGTTATTTTTGATTTCTTGTGTGTCAAATTTTTAAGGCAAGTTCAACATACTAATTTGGAAGGCAGATTGTGAGGGTATCACTAAGCTTCTTTCAAGGAGAGTGTTAGTCTTAGTGGTGTTTTCTGAGAAATCAAAATGGCATATGGATTTGATGTCCAAGTGTGAGAAAGAGATAGTGGTTTGCAAGGCATTCCATTTGGTTTTACCTGTATTTGATTTGAAGATCTCTATGGATGTGCGTTTGTTTGACTCCTAACCCAATGAACTAGGCACTGGTCTTTCCCAGGATTGCAACCAAATCTTTAAATCAATTAACCATTTCCCTTTCTGTTATTGGGTACTTTGATTGTTAAATCTAGCATGATGGGCTGGAAACCGTCCAATGATTCGCTTGAAAGGGTGAATCTAGTTGTAGGACATTAATATCCTGCTGATCCATTTTAATATTTGCTCGTGTTGTGAGGAAGGAATAGTTAGCAGGTATTGTGAGCAGATATCTTGAGGTACACCCACCTGGGTCTATGGAGCCCGAAGTGCAGAAGGCATTTGAAGCCTTGTCAAAGTTGGGTTTTCTCTTGTTGATTTAGTTTGTGAGTTGTGAAAGAATGTATGTCAGGACCAACAAGAAAAAATGCCAACAAAATGGTGACTCTACTGGGGAAGCAATTTATTGTAATTGTATAAGCAGTAAGATTACATCATAGTTTCCTTGTTGTTTTTAGTTGAACTCATGAGTCTGGCCAATGTTCATATGGGAAAGAGTCTTCAATGTTTGAAAATTCTGAAAATCTTTTTTAGATCTGTATATACCTGGAATTGTTGTTGACATTAGTTTACAAAATTATGTGACTCCACTGTGAGACATACTTAGAATCTTGTAGCATTCAAAGAAGATCAGTAAAGAAAATTTCATTCCTCTAAAAAGAGGTGGTGACTCTGTGTCAGAATGAACCCAAAATTTGAAGGTGTTCTTCACATTTCAAATCAAAAGGTGAAGCTACAGCAACAACAAAAAATTATTCCAGGTATTTCCCCATTCATTTATAATATCTCATAAGATCCTTAAATGGTGAAACAAGTCACTAAGCCAAGGAAATTCAGTAAGTCTTGTGTCTACTTCTCTGTTTGAATAAGTTCAATTGAAAAATCTATGGTGAGAAGTGTATACATTTAAAGTTGTGTCTGCATGAGGTTTGTGTAGCAGAAGTAAGATGTCATGTCATAGTAGTTCTACAGCCAAGATGGAAAACATTTTGGATTCAAATGTTCTTTTTGAATCTAAAATTTTGTTGCCAAGTTTTAATGAAGCTGAAATTAATAGACTGATGTTACGACAACAAATTGAAGAGGAAACTATCCTATTTTTGAGAACAAGAATAGGTAAAGGAAGATGAATCAGTCATGTTATTCTATGATAAATTTTTAGTAGCTCTGAGACTAGTAGAGATTCATGATCTGTTTAGAGAACCCTATTTAATGGACTTGTTTGTAGAGCTATGTATGCCTGAATCAGTCAATCATTATGCAACATTTAGGGAAAAACATTTTGCATACATTAGGGAATGTCTTTCAGAAATTGAAAAGGCCAAATCTGAGAATGAATATGAAGATGTTTCAAATGATATGTATGAAAATCAAACATGTAGTTCAGATTTGTATGATGAGTGCAGTGATGCTAATATTGACAGTGATAGAGATCAAAATAATGGAAATAAATCTGATAATGATTTCTATGATTTAGTATGTAATGATGATTCTCAATCCGGGAATGAATGTAGTTCAGAAAATGAGTATTCGGTTGGAGACTGTGAAAGCATCACTAGTTGTTTTTCCATTGATGAACATATTGAGAATCATGGTGTTGATGCTCAAGATCTGATTTCATTTCCAGATTTTGATTCTTTTTTCTCTGATCAAATTTTTTGTGGAAGGAGGTCTAATAATGTATTTAGTAGATGTTCTAATGCATTGTTTGATGAGGATATGGATTATAATCAGCCGGCCTTATGCAAAAACTTCTATGATCTGCAATTCCATTTGGTGTGTAATCCATTGTTTGAAGATAGTGTTGAACAACCCGATTATGATGGAGCTGAAACAATTCGGGAAATAGTTTATTCTAACGGGTATCAATCATATTTCCAAGTTTCATCTCAGCCGGATGAGAAAGAAGTTATCTACTATAAGCCTCATGATATTTCAAAATATGTGCAGCAGTGTGAGTATGAGACTTTTTCTTTTGGTTTGTAGTCATGTTTTGAAGATAAAGATGCATTTAAAGATTGCAATCAATAGGCAAGTCTTTTCCCGCTTTGTAAAAATCAGTCTAGTGTTCGATTGCCCGGTGCGATAAATCATGATTGTGTTTCATTTTTGCAAAGTAATGACATTGGCAAGAATAATAAATGTATGTGTGAAGAAGATCAGTATGTATGGATTGAGCTTGACACTCCATCATTTGATGTAATTGGATTTTCTAATCACATGTCCATTGATTTGCCAATGGAAGGTTTTTATCCATTTGACCATGCAGATGAAAATGAGGATACTAGTTTGATTCCGGAACATGGGGATGAGAACCAAGTTTTTGATAGAGGTAGGTGTTGATTGGTGCAGGTACTTTTCAGTTTCAGCACTAGTGGTAGTTTTCTTTCAGCGATTAGGTTGCTTTCTGTAGTTGTTGCATAGTTTGCTTTGAATAAAGGAGCCTACTTATGGAACCAGTTTCAAATATTGAAAAGGAGTTGTTGGAATAAGAAAATGAAATGTGTTTGGAGTGATAAGGTGAAGAAGCTGGTTTTTGGGGTGGTCTACTCTTCTAGAAGATTCTGAGATTCTTGGATTGAACTTGCATTCAACCATCCATAGTCAGAGCAACTATTGGGATGAAAATTCAATTTTGAAGTACCATGTAAATTGCTTGTTAAGTGCTCTATTTGGTCTAAAAGTGCATATATGGATCGGCTGGTTTTTAGGTCCCATCATTAGAATTAAATGTTCTACACTTTGCATATGTCCCATTGAGTTAATTTGAGCCTTCAATTTGGGTATTGAAATGGGTTTGCATCATTTCATTCCTAGGGGGTCTCAAAATCAAAAAATGCCTGTGTAGAATTCACCGGGAATGGCTACTTTGATGATTGAATATCTTGAATTCTGATAAAGTGTCATGAAAATTTGGGAATGGGAGCATCTTTAGTGTGCTTCATTTGACCTAATTTTCCTATTTTAGGTCAACGTGACAAGTTTTGATAGGTCTTGTGTTTCCCCTTCCGGACATGTTTTCACATAATTGCATAATTCGCTTGTTCAACAATTCTCGAAAGCCCTGTTTGTCAAGTTGTGTTTGATACCCGATGATTGGTCAAGAAGTATTAATGATAGATTGTATTGTAGGCATGTTCCTCTTCTGGCCTGTCCATTTTTAGCCCCTGGTGAATCCGTTTCAGTACTTTTCAAAGCCAAATCCATTTCCAGTTTTCACTGTTTTGCTAAAACCTAGAAGTTCAAAAGTTTTAAGGGCTATATTTGACAGTGTGTAAAAGACACATGTTTGATCCGATGAGCAAGCTAATGATTGGGTCATGTTGTAATCATGTTTTACTCCCACCATGCCAAATTTGGAACCATGACCAATCCGTTTGACCAAGTTTCCAAGCTCATTTCATTTGCAATTTTCACAAAATGTGTTCAGTTCTGCAAAGTGTGTTTTCCCAAAAATCCAAATACCCCACTTTGCTAGTGAATAAATTTTGACCAGTTGACTCTTTTGATGAAATTATTTTTGCGTTGTCTTGCAAAGTTGGAGTACTAACCCCAGTCCCAATTTGAGCCCCCTGCCAATCCATTTGTCTGTCTTTAAAAATCAATTATGGCGATTAAAATCATTTTCTGACAAGTTTGTTGCAGGAACAATTTGAACTGGGCAAGTTTACACATTAAAGTGTCATTTTGCAGAGTATTAGAATGTGGGTCAAAGTTCATGCATGTTTAGTGCTGGGGCCGGGTCAGGTGATTATGTCAGTTTTTAAAGCCAGTTCTCGAGGGCACTTGTGCATTCTGGGCACGTTGCAAGAAGGGTTGTTTTGGCATTTCGGTGATCTGGGTATGATTGTGAATTGGATTCAAAGAGTGCAGAGGGTATTGAAAGAAGTTTAGAATCTTTTCAGGGTCTGGGTGTTTGAATTCAAAAAAAAAATTTAGCCGGGCCCATCTTGGACCCAACTTTGCTTACACGAGGTTTCATTGTCGCTGTTTGAATCTCAAAATTTGGCATTCATTTGATATAGTCACTTTTCTGAAGCATAAGGGTGCTGCTGCTTGTAATGCCCATGGACCCTACACTAAATGGGAGCTTTTCATAGGTCTCATCTGTACAATGTCATGGGCTCAAAGATGAACATTTTCCTATTGTAGTTCACCCACAAAGTTTTCCACATCAGCAACGACACTGTTTTGGAAATTCATCTCCTGGTGAGTCTCCCTTATTGTCTACCAATCCTTCAATTATTCTATGTGTGCTTGCTGAATATGATTTGGATCCGCAAGATCTCGTAACCTTTGAGGTTACATGTTCATTCTTCAGGCAACCTGCAAACTTCTCTCCTAATTTTAGTCTATCTATGTCTGAAGTTGCAGCATGGGATATGTGCCAAAAGAGAGCTATATTTAAGGCAATGGAGCAAGAAGAAAGAAATTTCTTGAAACAAAGATGTGGTGGTTCATGGAAGTTGGTATTGTAGTTTCTAAAGACTGGTGAAAAGTGCTTCAAATGTGAGAAGTGCCAAGCCATAGCTGGCCCTGGTCATAGTATTGTGGTCACAAAGACTGGGGTAGTTTATTCTTTTGGTTATAACACGTTTGGGCAGCTAGGTCATTGGACAAAAGAAGATGAATTGCACCCAAGGTTAATCAGGTCACTGCAAGGCATTAAAATGATTCATGCTACTACTGGATTAGAGTGCACAATTATTGTTAGTGACATGGGACAAGTGTATACGTCTGGTAGGCTCTCATTTTTTCACCACTCCAAAGCTGGTGGATTCATTGGATGGCATTTTAGTAGTACAAGCTGCGATTGGAAACTTCTTTACTGCCATCCTCTCTAGGGAGGGCAAGGTGTATACACTTTCTTGGGGAGATGATGCGGATGCCAAACTTGGCCATCATACAAATCCTAAAGATCAGAAACCACATTTGCTGAAAGGTGTTCCAGAGGATATTCCCATCGTACAAATTGTAGTAGGCTACTATTATTTATTAGCTCTCACATTTCAACCAAGTGGCATGTTAGTATATTCATTGGGCTATGGTTTGGGAGGAAATCTTGGGCATGGCTCTAAGACCGATGAATGCTATGCTCGGCTAATTGAGCAATTTCAAAATATGAACCTGCAGCCAATTATTGTAGCTGCAGGTGCATGGCATGTTGCTATTGTGGGAAAAGATGGTCAGGTCTACACATGGGGATGGGGTCAATATGGTTTCTTGGGACATGGAAATGAAGAGCCTCAATCTGTTCCTATGGTAGTTGAAGCACTACGAGATATTAAAGCTGTGCATGTTGCAATAGGTGAATACGCAAATTTTGTGGTGGCTGATGATGGGGATGTTTATTCTTTTGGGTGCAATGAGGCATCGAACCTTGGCTATTCAAATTCAGACTTTGATGATGAGGAAAATGTGCACGAAAGTGTTCTCCACCCAAGATTAGTCATGTCACTGAAAGATAAATGGGAACAGGTTGTGCATATCAGTTTAACAAATTCAATCCATTGGATGGTCACAATCTTGCACTGACAAGATCTGGAAATCTCTGTTCATTCGAAATAGGAGATTTAAGGGGCTCGCATCCTAGTAACATGTTTACACAAATGTGGTATTCACCAAAGAAATTGAAGGCCCAATGCATACAGAGGAGGCCTCACATGTGAATGAAAAGGCAACGTAATGCGCATAAGGGGTGTTCACACCAATAGGTCGAGCCTCGCATAAACAATAAATTTGCCAATGATAAAATGAAACCAGCGCATGAAAATAATGCCAGTGCATCCTGAATATGGAGCCAGGTGCGGAATTTATGTGGATGCACAATAATAATGATCCCACATTGGCTGGGTAGTGTTCACTTTTAGTGTTTATAAGAAAAGATACTCCAAAGCAATGTAAAGAAAGAACCGAGAGGTTATTTAGTTGTCCCTTAGTAGGAAGTTTCAGTGCGCAGTGGGCCCCATTGTTTTGGGTGAAGTGCTGAAGAGGTCTTTAAAACTGTGAGAATAATGATCCCACATTGATCGTGAAAATGATCTTTGTGATATTTAAATACAACAAGACAAACATACAAGATAAGACAAACAAAGGAAGCTCTACACACGTGAGCACTAGTGTGATCACCTTTGTTTCCATGCCCACACCCAGAATAGGAAATTTTGCAGTGAAGGACATGTGTCATGCATTCTCTAATTCACCAGAAGTTTGAGCGGTTAGAGAAAATGATTCCACAAATTGGAGTTTGAAGTCATTCGCTAGTTAGCTGGCGGTTAAGCCAAATGGTGCCACGATTTAGTGATAAGGCAGTCATGAGGTCGTCGAGTCCTGATAGTTAGTGAGTAAACATTTCATGATTAAGAGAATAGCCAGTCGCGCAGTCGCTAGAAAATTGGCGGTTAGAGATTAACATTCTGCGACTTGGAAAATAGGTAGTCGCATGTTCACGTGATGGTGGTGGTCAGACCCTTAGTATTCTAAGATTATGAGAGTGTATATGGTCACCAGTTCACTAAATGAAGAGGGTTAGCCTGTGGCCAAGTCTGAGCATCCAGTCAAGAGGTGACAAGTGTCCAGATCTGGTACATTCTGAGATAAATGCAGAAAATAATGATTAAAATGCCAGGATTTAAAAGAATTTGAAAAACTGATATAGTTCAGACTATATGGAGAATATTCAAAAATTTAAAATGGCAAGTTGCTCACAGAAAATTGTCCTGGAAGTTCAATTTTTGGGCCAAATATCAAGTATTATATACCACCAAAAAGGTCTTGATGAGAGGATTCTATTTTTGGGATCAATTTCAGTATAGGTGGTTACTGGTTTGAGTTATTTCCATGTTAAAGGTAATGGGGCCAAGAGAATATTTTATGAGATATCTTATTTGTTATGTCTGAAGACTCATGTTTTCAGTTAGCTCAAGTGAACATGTGTTTTCAAGGGGATAGAGCAGATCGGGTTTGTTGTTCCAGACTTCATGACTCATTTAGTGAGTAGTTTAGAGTTTGACAAGTGTCGAGTTGTGATGCTTTCTGGTGTTTCCTCCTTCTCTTCTTATTCTCCATTCTTTTCAGTTTGTAGAGGTTCCAACCTTTTTGCATGAGCTTGGCTCTGCAAGTGTTTGAGTTCTATTAATGCAATTTCTGGTTTAAGTTTAGTGTCTACTTTTTCTGAGTTAGCTGTTATCTAAATGTATTGACATTTTGAAGTTTAATGAAAATACATTGAAGCCCTTTCTAGTGTTTTTTGATGTCTCTATGTGTTATTTTTGATTTCTTGTGTGTCAAATTTGTAAGGCAAGTTCAACATACTAATTTGTAAGGCAGATTGTGAGGGTATCACTAAGCTTCTTTCAAGGAGAGTGTTAGTCTTAGTGGTGTTTTCTGAGAAATCAAAATGGCATATGGATTTGATGTCCAAGTGTGAGAAAGAGATAGTGGTTTGCAAGGCATTCCATTTGGTTTTACCTGTATTTGATTTGAAGATCTCTGTGGATGTAGGTTTGTTTGACTCCTAACCCAATGAACTAGGCACTGGTCTTTCCCAGGATTGCAACCAAATCTTTAAATCAATTAACCATTTCCCTTTCTATTCTTGGGTACTTTGATTGTTAAATCTAGCATGATGGGCTGGAAACCATCCAATGATTCACTTGAAAGGGTGAATCCAGTTGCAGGACATTAATATCCCGCTGATCCATTTTTATATTTGCTCATTTTGTGAGGAAGGAATAGTTAGCAGGTATTTTGAGTAGATATCTTGAGGTACACCCACCTGGGTCTATGGAGCCTGAAGTGCAGAAGGCATTTGAAGCCTTGTCGAAGTTGGGTTTTCTCTTGTTGAGTCAGTTTGTGAGTTGTGAAAGAATGTATGTCAGGACCAAGAAGAAAAAATGCCAACACAAACAAGCGTCATTCAATCATGCCTACACATAGGCACCTTCTCCCACACCCATCCATAGCCTTTACTAGCACTAATGGCATGGACGAGGCATGCATTAATCTTTTTAGTGTTTGAACGCATTCCCATAAGTTTTAATTAAATTATCACTTGTTTAAACAACTCTCAGTCAATTATCCTGGTACTAGCCACTTAGGGCCCTGGCCCCACACTGAGAGCCACTCACTTAGTGTTTTTAGGTTTTCTACCCTTAAACCACACATCACAAATACATCATACATGTAGTAAAAACAAATCATAAACACATTTGAGAACTGCATCAAAGAATAAAAAATAATAGGATAGTTTAGGGATGTTTAGGAAAATTAGGAATGTTTAGGGATGCCTAGAATGGTCCTGATCCTCCTAGACAATCCTAAACCCTAATCATGTTTCCTACACACATTCTAACCCTATTTAATTATCTAAATATTGTTAGGAATGGGAACACTAAGAGGGGGGGTGAATCAGTGTTCACTATATTTTAACTTTTCACTTTAATCTTTATGCTGAACTTAAATGCTTAAGTATTGAAATAAACATTCACATAAACATGAAACATGAAATCAAAACATGATACCAATATGGTTATGGGGAAACCCAAATAGGTAAAAACCCTGGTGGGACTTGATACCCACTAATATTATGTACTAGTGTTTTGTGATCCTTGTTAGAAGATCCTTTACCCTGTTAGGAGTAGCTTTACAATGCTTTAAGTACAGTAGACCTTGTTAAGGGTCAGACCCTGATAGGATTATTTTACAATTATCCTTGTTAGGGGAGTGGACTCACTGTCCTAGAGCTCACTACTCAAATGGTGAAGGCTACAACCTTCTGAGTTCAGATACACACTATATCTACTGGTGAACTGTCACGGTGACACTGCTTGTCTGATTAGTTTCTTTGGTGTGCTGATGCTTTGACCTCTAGCAAAGCTCTAATACATCTTATGATGTCTTCACATACCTCTTCTCTTCTTATCACAACTCTATTACAACTTCCATGCTGAATACAATGGGCACACCTTATATTTATAAGCTTATACAAACAAAACAATTAGGTCGACCCTATAACTAATTACAAACAACACTTTCAAATGAATTGGCTTAAGTGTACTTACAATTATACATATAAATATGTCAGCAACCTAAATACAATGGGCACATGTCCTTTACAACATTAAATTATAATCGCAAACCAAAATGCTAACTGTCGGCTCCATGCTCTATTCTCTGTTGGCACACACTGGCTATGCAACTTCAATTGACTGTAACTTTCACATCTTTGCATATCTACTTATGCACTTATAGACTAAGCATAAGTATAGTCTAACAAGCTTAACTTCCAAGGTGCATACCATAATTAATCCAAACACATGTGCGCTAATGCTCTGAGCTACAGGAACTCTATACACTGTCCAGTCTTCAACACTTAGCAGAATTCTGATCTTTACACTAAGTGCGCTGACTCCAAACTGCTATATGACTTTTCTGCCATAATGACAACACTATATCAAGTCATATACTTTAGTATAGAAAACTTTCCAACAATCTCCCCCTTGGTCATTGATGGAAACAAAGGAATATGGCCAAGTTGCTAACTATTCCTTTACACAAAACTTTTGTCTCCTTAATTCTATACATAATCTTATATCTCCCTATACATATATATACTCCATATTCTATACAAAACTCCCCCTTTGAAATTAATGACAAAGGTGCATAAAAAAATTATATCTACACATACTCATTGAGGGAAAACATCCGGATATGCAATCTTGAGGTTTTGGATCTCCTTCTTCCAAAAGTTTATCAGAGAGTTAACTATCTGGAGATGGGCACATAATGCATATTGAAGCTTCTCCATCTTCTCCAAGTTACTGATGGGACCATGATCATAAGTTACCATGGTGGCATCAATCTCCTTTATATTCTAATTGAGGACGTCTAAAGAGGGTGCAAGACCATTCCTCAACTAAGTCTATCTGGACCTTATCTTTGTTATCTCTATTTCTTCCTTCTCAATCTTGTCTATCTGTCCTTGGTAGAAATTGTTGCACATGTTCACATCAGTGGATGTGTCTGACACTAAATTCTTTACCTGCTCAATCATTACTTCTGCCTCTTTTATCTTTTTGAAGTGAGCATCGGTGAGCTTGTCTTGATCCATGCATGCTGCAATGATCTTTCTTCCTTCATCGGCAAATTCTTTCAAGGATGCTTGACCAGACTTAAGAGAATTCAAGTCTAGTGCAAAGTTGATCATCAACTCATTCAGTCTCTTCTTTAAGTACTTCTCTTCTACTACTATGGACGCAGATTCTTATAGGCTATAAAAATTGCTTTGAATTGTGAGAAGATTGAACTTACATCATCAACCGAACGTACTTTTAGCACTTTCTTATCCTCTGGTAGAAAATTGTTTAAAATATTCACTGATTCTATCAGGAGAGGATTCCTCATAAATTTTTTCTCCTTTGCCTTCTCCATAGCCAGGATGCTGAACTTAATCAGGTCTTCTTCTTTCTAGGAGTCAAAACTACTTGTGTCAGGTGTCAAACTTGACAACAATTTTGAGGGAGTGATGGAAGTGTTGTCCATCACTTCTGGTTTTACCTTTGCAAGATCAACAGAAGTATCGTCTTCTTTCTTTTCTACCTCTTCTTCTTCTTTCTTATCAAATACATTTTCTATGAGTTCTTCTTCTTACTGAGTTGGAGGTGTATTGCTACATAAGATTTCATCTTCTTTAGTACTAACAAATGCTTCCTCAAACTTGTCCAAATCCTTATCAATAGCCACCATGGCTATCTCCACATTATCTATGATAATAGTGCTACCTTCATGAGATTTTGAGATGGACACAGAATTATCTACCTTTGTTTGAGTTTCTATTATGGGTGCTAAGTCCTAAGGACCTGTCACTGGTACATTGAAGGTCTCTACTTCTTTATCTTGCATACTAGGTGCATGAGTGATGGGCATAGTAGGCAGTTTTATATGTTGTTCTAATAACACCTTTTCAAAGGCCTATGTTTCCTTCATTATCAGCTCATACTCTTTGTTCATAATGTGAAGAGTTCTCATCTTTGTCCTTAAGTGTGGCTTCACCAAATTTAATATCAATGCCACTTCTTCTTTAGAACATACTGGCAGAGTATCTTCTAATACTTTTTATCTGATCCTTCGATCCTCTTCATTTGCTTGTCTCTTTAGGTTTTCTAAAATATCCCATACTTTATCTAGAATGGAGGTTTTCAACTCAAGGACTATCTTCTTGAACTTGATCATATGTTTGACAATCATACTATGTATTTTTTATTTGTCAATCTCACTGTATGTGTCATAATACTTCTCTACTTGATCAATTCTGCCCTCATCGACAATTCTTGCATTCAAAACTTTAAGGATTGGTCTGAATCCTACCTTAGGAGGTGCTTGAATGTTTTTCTTTCTCCTTAGTGCTCATGAGGATGGATGAATAGTGCTATCTTCTTTCTTCCTCTTGACTATAGGCTTATACTCCGAAGGAGTGGTAAGATCAATAGTATCTATGGGCACAAAAGGAGTGTTATCTTCTTTTACCCTTCTGACTATCATCTAATTTAGTTTTCATCTTCTTCAACTTAGGATCTTCTTGTTCTTCCTCTGTTGTTGTGCCTTTCAATTATAAGGTAATCTTTTCATCCCTTGCTTTATCAAGATCTTCTTGAGACACACCATGTATTCTCAAGATCTCAGAAGTGACCTTTGCAACCTTTCTTTTAGTTGCAGCACTATTAAGTTTTGCATCAACTTCTTTGGTCTTTTCCTCATAGGTTCCCCACCTAGGTTCATTAGGATCTTTGGGGGTTGTTAGAAGTACCTACACATATGCTACAAGGACATGTTCTTCTACCTCACAGCCAAGTGGATGAATCCACTTAGTTCTTGGTTCAACAACTTCCATACATGTAGTATCAGTCTCCACCACAAAGCATATTGTATCCTTATATTTCTCTACAATGCTTTCTGGAATCCTATACCTCATCTGCATCTTAGCTCTAAAGGTATTCAATTCCAATGTGAAATAGTCTCTTAGTGTGCTTTCTATGGATGCTTTGTTGGATATCTAAGGCATTGTTGGAATGGACTTGTCCAAATACAAATCTGAAACTCTTCCACTATATGAAGGTACATATAGATGATTAGGGATCCAAACCTAAATATCTTTGTTTTGTCATGTTTGATAGCTTTGATGTTATCTATCAACTGTGTGTGCAAGATTTCACACAATTTGAATTCTCCATCTTCCTTTACTAGTCTGATGGTGGCCAGAATAGTGCCCACAGACACACTATTCACCCTACTGGTGTGATGAAATATGTAACCCAGTATCATTGACATCAATTTGATGTTTTCTTGCTCAATTAGCTCAATAGTCATGCTGCACCTATCGCTCCTTGACTTACATACTTGTTCTACCATTTTCCTGACATCCTTGCCCACTGGAAGGATGGTGCCTATCCTAGAAAGGCCTATCATCTCATGTATCAGACCATTTTTTATTCTAACTAGAACATCCAATCCAAAATAGATCATCATGGATTCTACTCAATAAGATCTTTATCCATTATGTCTCATAGAATTCATATGTCATAGCATATTCAACAATGGGGTGATCATTCCATTTGGCATATTCATCCATGAATATTTTATCATGTTTCAACATGGTATCCATGTGCACCCTTAACCTATCTAGTCCAACAAGTTCTTTCTTACAGCAGATGTAAGCCCTTATGTCTTCCACATGCATGACACCCATAGGCGTGCAGGAGAAAGCTCCCTCTAAATCATCTAGGGTGGATTTAAACGGGTGCCTCTTGAAAACATATATTTTCTTCTCAGCAACATCATAAATAATGGGAGTGGCCATGACTTACTTTTTAATTGCTTTCCAACTGAACTTAGGGATGATCTGACGGCTTCTGAATCGGTGCAATGAGCTAGGGTTTATGCAACTGATCAAATGCAATTATAAGTGCAGCAAATCTCTGATAGATTCAATCTCCAAGACTTCACAGCAACTTCCAACGCTCATTTTGCTCTCCTATCACTCTGAATTTGAATGCAATGAGAAATCAAATGACTTTTGTGTACGTTAAAGTGAAAAATCCACCATTAATGTACATCGCGTAGACAATGCTATCACTTCAAAATATCAAACTTGAGTTTTGCTAACAATCAACATGTGTGCTCTTGCATGAAGGTTCCTATAAACTCAAAAAGATTAAGTCCAAAGGCACATACTCTGAGGATGAGTATACCAACCGCGCAGGGGTCTAGAGCTAAATTAGCTCCCCCTATGACCCTGAGGGCCATTCATGTAGATGTAGAGGGTTCATCCACTAGGGATGCATCCAATACATTCTCATCAGCTTTGTCCTTCTTTCCTTCTGACCAAATCAAGCTCACATCCTCTGAGGCTTTCACAAACTTGACTTTTGCTTCAGGATCCAATACTAGTTCTTTGGTCTTTTTAGGTCTTTCCTAAACTTGCATCCTTGATCTACAAAACCTTGAGATATGTCTAGCCTTGTGACAAGAGTGACAAATGACTAGAGGTATATTATTCCTCGGTGCATTGACATGAGTCACCATCCTACACTATTTTGCTGAGTGACCATTATAGTTACATATTTGGCATGTAATATTATGAGAACTTCTTATATTTGACTGATTCTAATTTCTTTGATCATGTTGAGTCTTGTTCTTCTTACTATTCTTGCATTTCATAGCTTTATGACCAAATCTATTCCATGAATAATAGTAGCCATTAAAAGGTCTTACCTCTATACAGTTCCTTGTAATGTGCCCGTGCTTGTTACATGCAAAACAAGTGTGTTCTACTTGCTTGTGCTCATTCTTAGGAGTACCACCATTGTCTTTGGTTTAATCTTTAGTCTTCTCAGTATCAGTAGAGTCTTTTTGTGTTTCCTTTCTTGCTCACATATTATCAATCTAATTTTATGCTTCATTGTATCCAATATAGCTAGTGTGTCATTTGATTCTTCTTGCATACAACTGAGATTCTACCAAATCCGCACTAGTGTGTAACTTGTCAATATGATCCTTTTCCTTTTTCAATTTAGATTCCAAGCTTTCTTTGATATTCTTTAGCTCCAAGATTTCTAAGTTATCTTCCCTTAGTTCTTCATTGATTTGAAGGTTCTCCTTGACTTGTTCATTGTAGACATCTTGATTGTTCATCAATTTGTCATCAAATTCTTCAAGCTGACTTAATAAGGATGCATTTTCTTCATTCAACTTTTTGAATTTTTCTTCAAGTTCACTATTAGAGCATCCTTTCAAATCCTTTCTTAGACTTTTGATAACTAATTGAGCATCACTGACTTTTTCTTTTAGTTCTTCAATTTTTCTTTCTGAATTATCTAGGTCTTCAAGAGTGGCTTCAAGATTTTTCTTCAGATGTTTCATTTCTTCTTTTTCCATGATCTCCTCAAGTGGTTAAAATTATTTTCTAAGGACCAAAGCTCTAATACCAATTGTTAGGAATGGGAACACTGAGAGGGGGGGAGGTGAATCAATGTTCACTGTATTTTAATTTTTCACTTTAATCTTTATGCTGAACTTAAATGCTTAAGTACTGAAATAAAAATTCTCATAAACATGAAACATGAAATCAACACATGACACCAATATGGTTACGGGGAAACCCAAATAGGTAAAAATCCTAGTGGGACTTGATACCCACTAATATTTTGTACTAGTGTTTTGTGATCCTTGTTAGAAGATCCTTTACCCTATTAGGAGTAGCTTTACAATGCTTTAAGTATAGTAGACCTTGTTAAGGGGAGTGGACTCACTTTCCTAGAGCTCACTGCTCAAATGGTGAAGGCTACAACCTTTTGAGTTCAGATACACACTATATTTTTTGGTGAATTGTCACTGTGACACTGCTTGTCTGATCAGTTCCTTTGGTGCGCTAATGCTTTGACCTCTAGCAAAGCTCTAATACATCTTATGTTGTCTTCCCATACCTCTTCTCTACTTATCACAACTCTATTACAACTTCCATGCCGAATACAATGGGTGCACCTTATATTTATGTGCTTATATAAACAAAACAATTAGGTCAACCCTATAACTAATTACAAACATGGCTTCCAAATGAATTGGCTTAAGCATGCTTAAAATTATACATATAAACATTTCAAAAACCTAAATACAATAGGCACATGGCCTTTACAATATTAAATTATAATCGCAAACCAAAATGCTAACCGTTGGCTCCATGCTCTGTTCTCTATTGGCACACACTAGTTGTGCAACTTCAACTGACTGTAACTTTCACATCTTTGCATATCTACTTATGCACTCATAGACTAAGCATAAGTATAGTCTAACAAGCTTAACTTCTAGGGTGCATACCATAATTCATCTGTACACATGTGTTTTGATGCTCTAAGCTGCAGGAACTCTGTACATTGTCTAGTCTTCAACACTTCACAGAATTATGATTTTTACACTAAGTGCGCTGACTCTAAACTACTATATGACTTTGTTTCCATAATGAAAACACTATATCAAGTCAAATACTTCATTATAGACAACTTTCCAACAATACACCATGTAACCTCCATCAAACAAGTAATGAACATATACAGTTTATTCAAAAATTCCATATAGTTTATACAAAATTCCATATGCCTGAAATTTAACTAAGTCTAATTTTTTTTATGGAAAGCTAAAAAATTAGAAGTTTCATCTTAAATCCTATGAAGCTGAAACCTATCTCAATCATCCTAAAAGGTACCTAATTTCTTTATACAAGTATAACTTAAAGTATAATAAATTAAAGTATCAAACTTATACTTAAATGTTATACTTCTACAAATGAAAACCTAATTGTTGTGCTTGTGTGAACAACCCTAATCTAATCATGGCAATAGTATGAAACAAACCAAACAACACCAACTCTGGAAAATGACATGGAATGTCTACCCTAATCTAATCATGGCACTGGTATGAAACAAACCAAACATCACCAACTCAAGAAAATGACAAGGAATGTTTAATGATAGAAAATGCAATTGCTTGCTGAAATGAAATAGAATGTTTAATAATAGAAAATGCAATTGCTTGCTAAAATGAAATAGAATGTTTAATAACAGAAAATGCTATTGCTTGCTAGAATGACAAAGATTAAAATAATGATAGAGAATTAAATAATCACAGAGATTTCAATAATGACACAAACAGTTTAACGACAGCAAATTAAATATAAAATGCTACCCATATTTCTTAATGATAAAAAAAACTAAATACAAATAATCCAATCCCAGGATCATCATATAGTTAAATAAATAGTTGGCCTTGTACAATAATATAGCAACTTATATTTGCATAAATGGATGACAGAACACAATAATGCAATAATGTATAAACGTACTGCAACATAAGGAGGCAAAAAAACATTTACGGAAGCATTCAAACAGATTTAAAGAACACACATTCATAAAGAGCATTATTTCTCAAGATGGATTCCAACTTGGAGTCCTGCGAAGATCGGTTGATGAAGAAGAATCCAATCTTCTCAATCTCTTCCAGCACTCCTTCGAATCCCTCTTCTTGCAATCTTCCAGCCTCTACCTGAAGCAACAAAATGCTAATCTCAAATAATGGATTCTCTCCTCACCAAAAACAAATAATTTTCCTACAATCTTATTATTGTTTCCTCTCAAATGAACTTCTATCCAACACCCTCTCACATAGGAGATCTCTCCTGTATAAAGATTGGAGAAGGTGGTTGCACACGTAATCTGACCAATGCAACCATCCCAACTATCCATTCGTTATCCGATAAAAATATGGTTTTGAAAACCATTCCCGTGAAGGGATAAATAAATTTTAAATAAAACTTTAATTTATGTCTCAAAATAGGTAATAAAGACTTTAGGAATATTTTACTAACCTACTTACTATGGTAATTTACCAAATATATTTCCCAAATAAAATATAACATAACTTTACCATAGCCTCACAATAATTTTCCTTCACAAAATGAATTTAGTATATAATAATATATATTCATATATGTATTCATAGGCATATGTGTGCACCCATATGCTTATGGTACATATACCATAAGTAAGACACATTATTATTAATATTAGATATTATGAATATCATTATTGTAAAACATATTATTTATTCATACAGTAATCCATATTCTAAAATATATTAGGTAACTACTAACATAAGTTAGATTATTATTTAAAACTTTTATTATTAATATTGCCATAGACACTTTGTTATTATGAGTATTATAAATAATACCATAAAATTATTTATTATTATTGATATTAAAACCACATGATTTAATCACATACTAACTCGCTCCTAACAAGATATACTAGTACATAACTAGCTACTAATAAAGATAAATTACTAAATCATACCCTCAAATGAACAATAATTCACATCAAGAATCTACTAACAAAATTGAACATACCATGAAGACAATTAGAGCTACCATACTTAAAACCTCATTCTCAAAGAATTCAACAGACAAGAAACCAGCTACAAGATCCACAAAACCAACAAACTGAGAGAACACGGAAATACATCATCCACACAAGGGACTGACTCAGGAACTCCCCACCTAAAGGTAAAAAGATTAGAGGCAAAGTTTCTTCCTATGGAACTTGGTGATATCTCCATAACAACAACAATGATCGAGGATTTTGAGGGATCGCTCAGACCTATGAAGCTAGGTGGAGATGATACCTGGTACCTGCAATCCTGCATCACCAAGAAGAGATACATATATACATATGGATATACATACAAATCAGATATATGCAAATAGATGACCAAGATCTATACATCGTGTGGACCTCAACTAAGTGAGTAACTACGACTTTGTCCTGAGTCATGAAAACACATCAAACACATATACATGAAACATAAAACATCATGATAATGGTTAGATTCAAATCCTTGGGTTAGCTCCATAAAACATATAAAGATAGATGGTTTTCTCATTTCATAAACATATAAATGATAACCATAAATGATCATATCAATCATCTGATAAACATATCATCATCCACAAAACATAAATGTAAAGTTATAGCTCTAACCATCATAATATAATGTCCAAATCAGAAAGTCCAAGTATCACCATAGGAGAGGGTATTACACACTACACATAGCCTCATGGAAAATTTATTTACTAGAACCTTTCGAGACAAATCCTTGCAATGGTATTGATTTGTGCCTCCTTATTCCATTGATTCATTTCATAATATTTCTAATGCTTTCAGATAACAATTTCAAAAAAACATTGGTTTTTATATTGCTTTGACTAATTTGATGCATTACAAATAAGGATTTAAACAAAAATTTAGTGACTTCATTGGTGTATTCAAACATTTGCATGCTCAAATTTATTATGTTGTGCCTGATTTTGATGGGTAACACATTTTTATTTCTAATTTACAAAAATACATTAGAGATTAGATTCTTCTTTCTAAATTATCTTCCATTTCTCAATTGTGTGGAATTCTTCATTATTATCAAGTACAAGCGTGTCAATTTTAGAGCACCACTGCAATGGCTCTTGTTCCCATTGCTAAGAGTGATGCCACTTCCAATTTCAACAAGTTTCAAAATCTGAATTCCTTCATCAAAATAAACAATTCATCCAACATTGTAGATGAACAAGTAGTAGTAGCATCCAAAGGTGTGGCTCCTTTATCATCCATTTTTAAACTTGCTCGTATTTTTACTCATCTTTCTAAATCTTTGCATAATCTGATGTTGAAGTTTATTAATTCTAATGTGTTAACACTTCCTCTTGTCAAACCCATTGATCCTTCTAAATCCAAATCCAAATACTTTTATCCCATTTTTTTTCTATTAATACTATCATTAACCTAGCCATGATACTAAGAAGTGTTACCAGTTAAAAATATTATTGAAGACCTTATTGATTCCAATTCTATATCTATAGATGGTGAAAATAACAATGGGGACAAATAAATAACACCTCCTAACCAAAACTTATAAATATTTACCAATCATTTTCCATCTCATTGAACCAATACCATTGAACAAACCTAACCTTTTTCTTCCTCTCCTTGCATTGATTATGAAAAAAATTGATGAAGCTACTTAGGTGGTCAATCAAATTGAGAAACCTAAACCTAATACTAAACCTTCACCTCAACTTTGCATTATCTTTCACACTATTGAGAAAATTAAAGGACCTGATGGTCCCTTATACATTGTCGCAAGGTTTGATGGCCTTTCTTCCCATGGTGTCCTTATTGATCCCACTTGCATCATAAATTTAATAACTGAAGAACATCTCTATAGTAAAGGGTTGCAATGTGACTTGTATGATAAATATGATGTTAAGATCCAAAATTGGAATGGTTTCCTTTATCTTTCCCATGGTTCAGTTTCATTTCCTATTAAAGTTGGTGGTAAAACTATAGATTCTACCTTCACTATCATCCTGACATCTGATTAATTTCAAGTCAAACTTGGTCTTCCTTGGCTTACTTCCATGAAAGTAATGGCTTCTCCTATTCATAAATGTCTTAAATATCATCATAAGGTAGAAATCAACACTATTAACCATAGTCTTTATGAGACTTTCATGCCTCTAGACAAAGTTGAGCTTGATTTCTTTCAGCTTTCCATGCCTCAACCAACTCAAACCTATCCCGACCATCTCTTTCGATCATGTCAAGCTTATAAGGTCTGCAATATTTGTGAACTTAGAAAACCTAAGGATGATCTTGGATCTAGACTTCTTTCTACACCACCTATACCTCATCAACCTATTATGCATACTTCTCAACCCATCTCTCAACCTAGTATGATTCCTTTCATTCTTCCTCCTAAAGAATAAAAGGACTAGATATTGATTAATCCTACTCCAAACCAAATTTATAGAAAAATAGAATAAAACCTTTTGAAAACTACAATTGAAATAATTGTTATATTTCCATTGGTGTCAAACCTTAATTGGTAAGACAGTTGCTATCTAGTAGAGTACCATATCTTTTAATTGATGAAGAGGATTTGAAAAGAGGAGATAACAAGAGGACCTAAGGAAAGGTTGATTTATGTGATACTTCAATGGGTACTTGATTAGTTGGCATATTGACAAGTTAATGTGTTGTTTATCTTTAACACTAAGTGAAGAAGAAAGACTGGAAGCATAGGCTTAACCAAGAAAAAGTGAACAAATTTAGTTTAAGCCAAGTGATGCTAGTGTTGATCAAGTGCCAGTATAAGGTGATAAAATCTAGTGTCAACCAAACATCAATAATTACCAAGAAACAGATGATTAACCAAGCGAAGAAATTATTTTCTGAGAAGTAAAGTTTTAGCGATGACCGAGATATCCAGTAATGATGGAGGAGATGAATACAATATTAACCAAGTGTCAGTACTTTGCAGTTTGTGAAAGAATTGAGAATCCCGAGTGACATAGTTGAATTCTTGGGATATGTAAAATGTGTTGAAATTATTAATGAATGGTATGGAGTATTTAATGCATGGTAAACTATTTTCTTATGGATTCGAGGAGAAGTTTGGATTTGTATCTAGAAGGAAAAGAAGGAAAATAAAATGATGAAAGAATTCTATGAATCTGACCTAAACCTAAGATCTACGGAAGAGATTAAGAGGTAAAATATTAAGCTACCTAATAAATGAGGTATAAGGATGACCTAGTTGTTAGGTTAAGAAAAAAAGTGGTTGATGTTATTAACTGATGAATCTAAGCAGAAGGCTAAGGTGAAGCTGTGAAGAGCTAAACAAAGTTGTGGTGATTGCTCGAAGAGATTTTCGAGCATATCAGAGTTGGAGATGGAAATGAAGGTCAGTCAATAAATCAGCATATGAGTGTATTGGATCTTTATTTGCAAAGTGAGTTGTATATTTCATATTAGAACCTATTGTTACTTTCTAACCATCATATTAGTCAAAATCCTTTAATCAAGGTTGACCTAACAGTCATTTTGTAAACCCTTTAATCAAGGTGACATTCTAATGGAATGCTCTTAAGCCCTCTAACCAGGCCACTTTTAATAGAGTGATTAAATCCCTTAACAGGGTCACACCTAACAGTGTGTATTGTAAACCTTTAACAGGGTTGGCTTCTCACAGAGCTCACTGTAGAAGAGTGAAAATTAGTAGCATGTTACTGGAAGTTTTTTCCCAAATTGGGTTTCCATTTTAAATCTTGGTGTTACACTTGTGTGAATATTATTTGATGTGAATGTTGTTGAAAGTTTTATATTATGCAAGTTGATTACTTTTGGATAGTGGACTACAAGTTTTATGTTACTGATATATTCTATAGAGACTGAGTGAATTGTTGATTAGATCTAAGTTTGTTGAAGAGCTAGAAAGTTCAATTGGTACATCTAGACCTGAGGATAACTAATTCACCCCCCCTCCCCTCTCAGTTATTCTAAAATCATTCTAACAATTGGTATCAAATTTTTTGGTTCTTCTAGAGAACAATTTTAAAGGTACTTGAAGCTAATGATCAAGATGTACAAAAAGGAGGCACCAAAGTTGAACAAGGAGAAAATCTTTGCATGGAAGAGTTTGATGAAATTGCACCTGGATGGTATTGGTGATTCAGAAAAATACTATGTGGAAAATGATTATGTACCACATGTTGCACCTTTGACTATCAAGGAGATGAAAGAAAAACAAGAACACTATCAGGCGATGTTGGAGATTGCATCTACCTTAAGCTATCTTGAATTTGAAGACATCAAGGATTGTACTAATGCTAAGGAAATGTGGGACACTTGAGCACCTATCTATGGTGGGACACAAATGTACTAAGAGCCAAATCTGAAAGTTTGAGAGGTAAGTTTGATGAAATGAAAATGCAAGAAGGTGAAAACGTTGCTCAATATTGTGGTAGAATTAAGGAGGTAGTAAATGCTATTAGAGGAGCTAATGGAAAATTTGATGATGAAACTGTTATTAGAAAAATGTTGAGAACCTTGCTTCCTATCCATACTATTAGAGTATCTGCCATAAGAGAATCAAGATGTAATCCTGGTAATGTCCTAATTTTGGAAAGTCTTGTTGGTAAGATTACTTCTTTTGAGCTGTCTAGTTTTGATGATTTCATGATTCACAATATTGAATCTGCATTCAAATCTCAAATGGTTCTTCATAAGTCTAAGAAGAGAGAAGAAAGATGTGTGAACAATGACAATAACATCAACAGTGATAGTGATACTTTTGATGAAGATCTAGAAGATCTTGAGGAACTTATGGCTAGAAGGCTACTAAGAGGTAAAGAAAAATTCAAAGGTAAACTTTCTATAATCTATTTTTCATGTAACAAAGTTGGTAATATTGCAAAAAGATGTCCTGACAGGACTTTCAAGGATGAAAGAAGGAAAAGAAAGTATAAAGACAAAAGAAATGATAGAGATCATAGAAGATACAAAGACTACAAAGAAAAAGGTAATAAATCTTGTTATATTGCTAAAGAGGAAACTGGCAGTGAAACTAGTGAATCTGATGAATGTGATATAGAAGTTGTTTATGTTGCTATGAAAGATGATTCTGATAAAGATGAGAAAATTGTGCTTATTTCATATGTGAGTAAAGGTGATAAATGGATTATTGATAGTGGTTTCTCACATCACATGACTGGTGATAAAAGTAAGTTTTAAACCCTAAATCATTACAAAGGTAGAAGTGTTATGTTTGGTAATGATGCACCATGTGTTGTGAAAGGAAAAGGATCGATAAGATTGACTGATAAGATTAGATTTGATAATGCTTATTGGGTTGAAGGTCTTAACTATAATTTGTTGAGTGCTACACAGTTAAACAGTATTGGTTACCGAGTTGAGTTTCATCATAGAAAGGCTAAAATATTTGATGCCACTGATGAACTAATTGGAAGTGGAGAACAAACAAGAGGTAATTTATTCTATCTAGACCTATCTAAAGAAACATGTTTGTTTGCACAATTTGATGATGTATGGTTATGGCATAAGAGGTTGTGTCATGTGAACTTTGACAATTTAGTAAATACTAGTAAGATGAATAAAGTTAAAGGTTTTCCAAGATTGAGGAAACCTGATAATGTAATGTGTAAATAGTGTCAATTAGTAAAAAAGACAAAGTCTATTTTTAAGAGCAAGACACATAGTTTTGATAATATTTTGGAATTGGTTCATACTGACCCTTGTGGACCTATGGGTGTCAAAGCTACTATGGTGATAAGTATTTCATTTTGTTTGTTTATGGCTACTCTTGAATGATGATTGTGATGTTTCTAAGGAGAAATATGATGCTTTTTTAGTTTTTTAAGTGGTATTTGGAAAAAGTTGAGAAAGAAACAAGTAAAAGTTTGAAATATTTGAGATCTGACAGAGGAGAGTTCATATCAAATGATTTCAATATATTTTGTAATGATAGAGGAATAAAGAGACAAATGTCTAAACCAAGGACACCTCCACATAATGGTATAGCAGAGAGAAGAAATAGATCAATTATCAATTGTGCTAGAACACTGATGATAGAGAAGAATGTAGCACAAAAGTACTTGAGAGAACCTATAAGTATAGTTGTTTATACCTTAAACTAAGTGCAAATCAAGAAAGGTAAAAATGCTACACCTTTTGAGTTATATTATGGATATGTACCTAATGTAAAGTACTTTAAGGTCTTTGGAAGAAAATGTTATATACTGAAAGATAATAGAAATGGAAAACTTGATGCAAAAAGTGATGAAGGCATATTCCTAGCTTATTACACTAAGAGAAAAGATTATAAGTGTTTGAATTATAACACTAACAAAATTGTGGAAAGTGAAAATGTTAGAGTTGATGAATATGCAAAAAAGAATGAAGTTGAGTGCAAGAAAGAACCTGAAGATTACAAATTTTTTGTATACATGGAAGAAGGAGAGGCTAGTAATGTACCTAAACTAGATATCAAGGAACAACATGAACCTACCAAGCCATAGCAAGAAAATATAGAGCATTAGGAGGATGTTGCTGAGAAATCAGAAGAAGAAACAAAGAATCTACAAGATGAACCTAAAGATCAAGACCAAGTAGAAAGGAAATCTAAACCTACATTGGCACAGTATGTAAGAAGACATCATAAGCCAAAACAAATAATTGGAGAGAAAGAATCTAGAGTTATGACAAGAAGTAAGTTGAAAGATCAAACATTCTTATTATGTCAATTTGAGTGTAAAATAGTGAAAGATGATTTAGAGATTGAAGATTGGATACAAGTCATGAATGAAGAAATAGAATAGATAGAAAAGAATGAAACCTGGACACTAGTGCCAAGACCAAAAGATAAGAATGTTATTCGCACAAAATGGGTATTCAAAAATAAGCTAAATGAACATGGAGAAGTCACTAGGAACAAAGCTAGATTGGTATGAAAGGGATATGCCCAGGCAAAAGGCATTGACTATGGAGAGACATTTTCCCCAGTTGCAAGATTGGAAGGAGTGAGGACTCTACTTGCATATGCAGCATATAAAGTATTCAAAGTGTGTCAAATGGATGTTAAATCTACATTTATAACTAGAATATTGGAAGAAGAAGTATACATTGAATAGACAAAAGGATTTGTTGACCCAAGCAAGAAGAATATGGTTTGTAAACTACATAAGGTACTATATGGAGTGAAGCAAGCCCCTAGAGAATGGTATGAGAGACTACACAATTATTTGATAAAGATTGGATTTGTAAGGACAAATGACAATAGCAATATGTATTTGAAGATTGAAAAAGGTAAAGGGATATTGTTAGATGAAATCTTTGTTGATGATACCATATTTGGAGGACAAGATGCCCTATGTCAAACCTTTTCAAATGAGATGCAAACTGAATTTAAAATGTCTATGTTTGGTGAGATCAAATTCTTTGTTGGTTTGCAAATTTATCAGATGAAGAAAGGTATCTATATTACTTAATATAAGAATGTCAAAAAGATACTAAAAACTTTTGGTATGGAAGATTCTAGACCAGTAAGTACACCTATGCCTACTGGAAAAAAATTATCAAAAATTGATGATACAAGTGAAGTCAATCAAACCCTATATAGATCTATGATTGGAAAGTTACAATATGTTGTTCATAGCAGACCAAATATTTCCCTAGAAGTTGGGATTGTTGTAATAGTTTCTACAAATCCTAAAGAGAGTCACATGATGGCAGTGAGAAGGATATTGAGATATCTAAAAGGAACAAAGGACTATGGATTGTATTACAGAAGAATGATAAGTTTGAACTGAAAGTATACACTGATGCATATTGGGAAGGAAATGTGGATTATAGAAAGAGTACAAGTGGTGGTTCATTCTTTCTAGAAAAGAGATTAGTCTATTGGACAAGCAAGAAACAAAAGTGCATTTCCCAATCTACAATAGAAGTTGAATATGTAGCAACAGCAGTGAATTGTTCAAATTTAGTGTGGATCAAGAAATTGTTAAAAGGTATGAAGGAGGAAATCACTGAGATGGTTTTTATTTTCTATGATAACACAAGTGTTATTAATATATCAAATAATATTGTAATGCACACTAAGACCAAGCATATTTCTATCAAGTATCATTACTTGAGAGAGTTAGTTCAAGACAAAGAAGTGATATTGGAATATGTGAATACAAAGGAACAATTAGAAGATATATTCACAAAAGAATTACCTAAAGATTATCATGAATATTTTAGAGATAAATTAGGGGTGATTCCCCTAACTAAGGCTACCTATTAATACATAGGATCACTACATAAAATCTGCTAATCAGAATATCTAAAAAATTGATGTAGAAGAGGTCACACTTTAGGAGTTGCCTAGAGTTGTGAGAAGTAAAGAAAAAGATGTTAATCAGTCATAAGAAAGATGAAAAAGGAATTTTATACAGTATATAGAACTGATATGAAGACATATACATGGTAAAGATTCAAGTGACAGATACAAGTTTCTTTTGCATTTTTGTCAAAGAGGGAGAGATTCAGAAAGAGTTGTCAAGAGTAAAAATTAAGGAGAGATTCAATGAACCTGAGGGAGAGATACAGAAAAGAGATTTAGAAGAAATGATCCTAATAAAAGAGGGAATGATTAAATGAGAGAGAGACTCAATGAATAGACAAAGCAAAATCTATCCAAGAAGGGAGCTGGTACTTGGATGTGAATCAGAATGAAGCTAAGGATATTAATGAAGATTTGATGCACATATTTTGGATTGTATGGTAAATCATGTGGTGTTCATGTGGTGTTGTCATCAATGCCAAAGAGGGATATTTTTGGAAACTACAATTGAAACAATTGTTATATTTTCATTGATGTCAAACCTTAACTGGTAAGAGAGTTGCTATCTAGTAGAGTACCATATCTTTTGATTGATGAAGAGGATTTGAAAAGAGGAGATAACAAGAGGACCTAAGGAAAGGTTGAGTTATGTGATACTTCAATAGGTACTTGATTAGTTGGCACATTGACAAGGTAATGTGTTGTTTATCTTTAACACTAAGTGAAGAAGAAAGACTGGAAGCATAGGCTTAACCAAGCAAAAGTGAAGAAATTTAGTTTAAGTTGAGTGATGCTAGTGTCGACTGAGCATCAATAATTATTGAGAAGGAGATAATTAACCAAGAGAAAATAGTATTTGCTGAGAAGGAAAGTTTTAGCAATGACTGAGATATCTAGTAATGACCAAGGAGATGAACACAGTATTGACCGAGTGTTAGTAATTTATAGTTTGTGAAAGAATTGAGAATCCAAGCTAACATAGTTGAATTTGTTTGATATGTAAAATGAGTTGAATTTATTAATGAATGGTATGGAGCATTTAATGCATGGTAAACCATTTTCTTATGGATTCAAGGATAAGTTTGGAGATGTATCTAGAAGGAAAATAAGGAAAATAAAATGATGGAAGGATTCGATGAATCTGACCTAAACTTAAGATCTACGGAAGAGATTAAGAAGTAAAAGATTAAGATACCTAATCAAGGATGTATAAGGATGACCTAGTTGTGAGGTTAAGAAAAAAAAAGTGGTTGATGTTATTGACTGATGAATCTAAGCAAAAGGCTAAGGTGAAGCTATGAAGAGATGAATAGAGTAATGGTGATTTCTTAAGAGATTTCCAAGCATATCAGAGATAGAGATGAAAATGAAGGTCAGTCAGTAAATCAACATATGAGCATAGTGGATTTTTATTTGCAAAGTGAGTTGTATATTTTAGATCAGAACATACTGTTACTTTCTAACCATTGTATCAGTCAAAATCTTTTAATCAAGGTTGACCTAACAGTCATTTTGTAAACCCTTTAATCAAGGTGACATTCTAATGGAATGTTCTTAAGCCCTCTAACCAAGCCACTTTTAACAAAGTGATTAAATCCCTTAATAGCATCACACCTAATAGTGTGTATTATAAACCTTTAACAGGGTTGGCTTCTCACAGAGCTCATTGCAGAAGAGTGAAAATTAGTAGCATGTTACTGGTGGTTTTTTCCCAAATTGATTTTCCACGTTAAATCATGGTGTTACACTTATGTGAATTTTATTTGATGTGAATGTTGTTGAAAGTTTTATATTATGCAAGTTGATTACTTTTGGATAGTGGACTAAAAGTTTTATGTTATTGATATATGCTATAGAGACTAAGTGAATTGTTGATTAGATCTAAGTTTGTTGAAGAGCTAGAAAGTTCAATTGGTACATCTGGACCTGAGGATAAATGATTCACCCCCCCCCCCCCCTCCTAATTATTCTAAAATCATTCTTAAAAAACCATCATGATCATAATTATCATTACAAGAATCATTATAGAGCCCATCAATATGCTTCTGAAAACATTGTGTCACCTCATACACCTCTTCATTCTTGACTTCACTTTTATTAGTACATGCTTGAACCTACGGAGGAAGTGAATTTAAACAAGATTAAAATGAACAAACATGGCAATTCTATTCGTATCTTAGATGCTATTACACTTAATTTGGATGAAGAAGATACTCTTAATGATGATATTATTGATGATAACAATGATACTCAAGCTAGTGATTTTGATGACTATGAGACTATTGATATTTATCATGATGTACCAGTTATGCTTTTACAATAGTTATCTATCATTCCTAGTGACAAATAAAGAATCCTATATTCATAGCAGAGTCCTTGTTTGGAACTATCTATTTTTCCATCTTTTTTTCTTGATGTTTCTCCTCTTGCAAGTTTCCCTCCTTCCCAAAACATTATAAACTGAGATGGAAGGGGGAGGAAGGTGATACACTTAACTAGATCCTCTTGTATGGTATATTTTGTGTGTTTTATTGTTGTAATCTGCTTCCCTCATGATTTGTAATGTTCTTCCCTCATGATTTGCTTCTCTTTTGGTGCAAGGTGATAAATGAATATAAATATTGTAAACATTCTTCTCTTTGTATATATCTTCTTCTTTATGTTGTTACATTGTATGTTTTTCTTGTGCCACTATTTTTAAATGTGACTTTTATTTTCTTTCTTGGGATGATATAAAATGGTAGCTACCTATTATTTTTGGTCTCCATGATTCTGACCCAAAAAGACTCTTCTTCATAACTCTTATGTTCTTTTCTTCCATTGTGCTTGTGGTTCTACTACCTTTGGGAGGTGATGACATTTTATTTTGATATAATACTTACATATTATCATATGATCATAATAATCCCAGAGTTGATAGATCCCTTTCATGCTCTTTTTTGTCATGTTCTAATTTCAATATATTTTTCCTTTCTTGGGGTCATTTTACAGTGGAAATGTTTCTTCTAGATGTATGTATGATTTGTTAAAGAAATTGCTCTTATTGAGGCATTTTTTAATCACTTTAACATGGGGGCATACAATCCACTCTATGTGTCACATTTTACACACATGCACATATTCAATTCTATCTTTCATTTTGGTTCCTAAGGAAGATTACCTTCCCTCAGGACAAATCTTCCTTTTCTTTTTTATCCTTAAGGAATCTTACATTCCCTTAGGATATATCACATTTTGGATTCCTTAATGGATACACTTTCCTTAAGGATATATCCTCTATTTATTTTCTATCCCCTAAGGAAGCTCTCCTTCCCTTAGGCTAGGTTGTTCTTTTCTGAGCCCCTTATTGGATACACTTTCCTTAAGGAGAGGTCCTTTATGAACTGAACTAGCATAATAAATCTTGATATAGCTTTGAATGCCATATTTTAAGGTGCTCTCTTTGTGTGGTCTATAGTAATACATACAATATTTCTTAGCATGGTGGTCACACTTGGTGTGGTTCACAATAAGACACACAATCTTACAAGGCTAAGGTGATCACCTCTGTCTCTCTCTCTCTCTCTCTCTCATGGTGACTCTCTTATCTTGGTTTTGGATTTGATGAGGACTTAAGTCACTTGGGGGCTTGATGTTTCTTTGTCTCCTTGACCTTGATGAGATCATCTTATGCATTTCATCTACTTTAGTGTGAGCATGATCTTGTCTCATACTCCTACTAAAGTGAGGGCTAAATGTACCTTCCTAAAAAGTTAGCACACATTAATTGGTGGTTTTAGGACCTATTAGACCCATTTTAGTGATTTTTAGATTCGACTATTTTTATGCTTTATTTAACACATCAGTCATTCTCTTTCCCTCATATTTTGCACACTGCCCAAGCCTCACTATGCCTCAAAATTAACCCTATCTAGACTAGGTTGACCTAAGTCGGCCTTATCTTGGACAAGGCCAACCTAAGTCATCCTTTCCTTGCACAAGGATGACCTAAGTTGGACTTTTTGTAGGGGATTTAGTTTTAGTGGTCTCTAGGCACAATCTAGAGGGTGATTTATTTCCCAATCTTAGTTTTGGTCAGTTTGGAAATTATCAGTCCCAAATTGAGTATAAAATGATTCAAGTTGAAATTCTCAATTTATCAAGTGCAATAAATTCAAGTTGTACAATTGAAGTGATGGACTCAAGACCATTCAAGATATTCAAGTCTTCATCTCTTCAAGATTCATTCAAAGGCAATCTTCCTTAGTTGATGAAAGCTTCTCTCGTGGGCCTAAGTAGGGGAATTCTCATCCTAGAAAGAAGATCCACAAGTGTACATACAAGCATAATATATGATTTTCAAGTGTAGATCCATTGCATTTGTGGAGACATACTTGATTCTAAAACAAATTTCAAGCAATAATACAAACATCTTCGTAGTTTTATCAGATCATAACATCCATCCATGAGGGTTTTGCATGAAAGGTGAATACTTACATTTACTTTATTGCAAAATTTACATTATGAAATTTATATTTCATTAAAGTTTTGATTCCTATACAAGGGCTCGACCATGGAAAACCCCTTTCCACAACCTTTTGAACCTCATTTTCTTGTGTGCAGGAACGGGTTGTCAAAGTTGTAGATCCAGAATTTCAAAGTTTTGGAACCAGTCTGAAATTCTTTGCAAAATCTACCTAATTTTGACTCTCAAGGACAAGGTTGACTTGAGTCTATATCATCCTAGGAATATACAAATTTTATAGATGATAAATACATGTCTTAGAGTTCTAGATCCAAAACAATTTTTGTTTCTGACAATATTAAAATAGTAAAATCAAGATCTAAAGTTCACATGTTTTCTTCTAGTATTTCAAGGTGAGTTCATTCTTCTTCTTTTCATCTTATATTTACTTTTATAAATCAGATCTGATATTACATATTGTTATCTTGTGGTGATTGATCATGGAAGTATTGTACATTTTTTCCCCCATCCTCACCGGGGTTCAAGGTCGAGTAGGGCCCCAAGCGGGGGTTTGGGGGGCTATTTTTGGCTATTTTTGGGCTAACATGTTGTAATTGATTCTAACCCTAAAGTAGAAAAATAAGCTTGTTTAAAATGGCTTAGGTTTAGGAATCTCATTATGATGTATGTTTTAGTATCTTCTTGCGGTGGTATTGAACTGTAAGGGATTGCGGATTGTAATCAAGTTGTAATTACTTGATAATAATAATAATACTGGACTCATTGTTGATGGACATAGCTTAGGGATTGGGTGAACCACGTTAAATCTTTGTGTCTTGTCTTCCTTTCTATGTGGTTTATTATTTTTTTGATATTGGTTATTTTTTGCATGGAACTGTTATTTTTGTCTTATTAATCCTAACACATATTGTTATAAGTCATTTCCTTAGTCATAGCATCAATTTCCTTTCATACATTTATACATCTTATCACACACTTTCACATTTCTTGAAGGAAAGTAAAATGCCCAATTCCTTCACTCTCATTTGGATCTTGTGTTAGCACCCCTACATCCATCTTGGGTTGTGTTGAACTAATTTACTTGAGGGTAATCTTTGGGGAGCCTCCTTACTTTCTTGAATGTATATTCCCCACTAAGGTAAACTTGCTGAGTGATCTATTATTTCTCTATATAGTATTTCTCACCATTTTCTTATGTACAAGTCATAATTGTAGTTAATAGATAATTAGGATGACATGTTAGTCTAGATGATTTATAACATGAGGATTATCTTTATGTTTAGTAGTGATATTGTGAATGCACAATATGTTTCCAATTGATGTCATGGTATTCCATGAGGATGTTACTTTCATGTTTATGAATCATTATTGTACTAATGTGTGTAACTACTAGTGTTAGGTTATTACCATTCTTATAGTATCGGTTATGGTTAATCATGTCTAATGTATTTAGATGAAGAGGTAAAAAGTCATAATTAGTCATTCATGAGGTCTATACGATGTATCGATCCTATTCACTATTTGATACTATACATAGACATGGTCTTTAGCTATTGTACTAATATGGATAGGGAACATGCATTGAATTCCAATGAATCAACCACCTGGCTCCCCTCACCACAATAATTATGCCTTATTGAATGATAATTTTCACACTATTTAGTTTATTCAGTGAGTTACTGGGTGATAACAACTAGTGCCCCTGTTTGGTGTGTTGAGATATGTTTTCAAGTTGTGTGTGGTTGATTGTATTATGTTCATAATGTTTTGAAGTAGGAAAAATAGTTTAATTATGTATTGGTTTATTAGGTAGAGTTGTCGACTAAGTTTATTATGTTTGGTTGTCACCGACTAATGTTATTTTGTGATATTTTATTATTATAAAAAGTTTCAAACCAATGGGTAGTTTTTATGATTAGGAATTATGTATTTCTAGTTGGTTTCTTGAGAATTCTAGGTAGTTTATGTATTGCAAGAGCATGGATTTTATAATGTTGATTTTATGTGATGGGTATTTCTCATTTGATGGTAGAAATTTGGCATTATATATTGATATATCTCTATATAATGACTTTCTTATGCATATTCTTTCTTGATTTTATTTCAACGGTTTTCTCGTGCATGGATGGGAATTCTTATATGGTTGTTGAAGCTTGTGTCAGCAACACGTCACACTTATTTTTGGATGAAATTTCTTGGTATTCTTTCCTATGGATATGGCAGTAATATTTTATGATGTATGTATTGGGGATTATCATTGTATGTAATGTATGTTCTTGAATATTTGTTTATCTATCTATGGGAGTGTCTCTACAATTGAGGGACTAGGGAAAAAAATGGCCACCAAGATAACCCATTGAAGAGTGTCATTCAAGTGATAATATAAACTATAATAAAATAATGGGGTTAAAATACTAACTAAGAAAGATTAATACTAAAAGTGATGACCTAGATATTTTCGGCCATGTTTGAGTTTCCCTAGAGAGTAACTAGCCATAGATTCAACCTACGTGCCTTGTGGGATCCTACTAGCCATATATGTATTGGAGTAGTACTAGGATGTACCAAAACATCATACACCTCATATCCATGAAAGGATTTATTGGCACCACATGTGTTAATTGGACATGTGATGATACTCCTATTTTTACACTATGCACTCATTTCATTAATTAATGTATTTATGGTTAAATAATTTTTATTATTTGTATGGTGAATATAGATTGAGATTTATTGTATCCTTGTCAGATATATGTGAATTCCCTACCTTGCACTCAGTGTGGTCAGGTTGTTACAAGTGTGGATTTCATTACACCAAAAGATTGACCTTTTAATACCCAATTCAACCACTAGATTTATAGAATCAAGAGGAGGTGGTTAGTCCCTTAGCACAAATCCTAAGGGGAGCGCTGATTATTTTTCCAACAATAGCCCCCTCAACATTACCTGAGGGGATTCAAACCTATGACCAAGCTCAAATACAACTTTTTAAAAGTGTGGTTTTTGTTGCACCAAAAGATTGACCTTTCAATTTTGAACACAACCACTAGACTTATAGAATCCACAAGAGGTGGTTAGTCCCTTGTCATGAATCCCGAGGAGAGAACTTACTATTTTCCTAACACATGATTCTCATAGTTTGTATGCCCTTATGTTTTGGTATGACATAATGACTTGAGTGGTGTACAATATTACATCATTGTATTGAATGGATTTTTAATCGTAGTTGTTGTGATGCAAGGATTTTGTGTGATCAAGTAATTATTGTATGTGGTTATTGTGGTGTTGAATTGCATTGTATACCCAGAATTTATCACTTTTTTCCTACCTTTTGGTGTCAAGATAGTCCTCAATATAATTTGGGTCTTTACTTAGAGAGTTCACCTTAGGATTTTATAGAATCTCTCTTAGGTTAAAATAGTTGAACCGTAGACATCATTTTTATTCGTAGTTGGCATAGTCATCATTTTACCATTTTGAAATATAAAAATCTAATAAAATTAGTTTGACTTATTGTCATTTCTCTTTCATTTCCAAAGTTCAAAAATCCAAAAAAATAAGAATTATATTTCCCTAGTTGTCTTGCATTTATCATACACTTGCATTCTTTCATATGTTGAACACACAATCCAAGAAGAGTAAGGACATGATGGAATTCAACAAGGGATCCAACCAGGATCCCATTTGGGAAATTGAATTTGCACCTAGAACATTGATACTATATTTCAAAGACCCTGAGATATTATTGTGCCGTAACAAAACAAAAGTTGATATTCCACAATTCAATAAGCTCTCCCTGGAGGAGATTAGGGATAGATCCACAAAATAAGATATTTAAGATGGTTTATGTGAACATAACTCAATGGGAGTCATGGAGTTCATGATGAATTATAATCTGAATAAATAATTTCATATGCTCACACAAAGGGGTGCTAATTTCTTTTCTAGATATGACACATCCACCATAGTAGAGGGCACTTCCATGCCATCATCCCTCCTCCCCTCAATATAACCTCTCACTAGAGTCCCCTCATCTAGAAGCAGCTACCAAATCACCACATCTTCCACTACCCTAGGGTTCCAATACAATTTTAGAGGATAAAAAGAGTATGTATGTGTGTAGAAGGAGTGGGGAAGGTAAGATCTTCTTCTTAACCCCAAATTCCCAAAGGAAAGATCCAATAGATTAACCACAATAAAATGGTCAATTTATAAATGAATAAATCAATGAAGAATATGAAAAAGGAGGAAAAACTTATATTCCTTTATGGACAAGAGTATTAAAATATTAATTTAATTGAAGACAAATACTAACCTCAAAGTATAGAAGATCTAGAAAATACTATTTTCTGGTGTCTGCATGGAATTCTAGAAATTCTGCAACCAGATCTGGAATAGGAAAACAGAGACAGAGAAAACCCAAAAATATTTTTCTTTTTTGAGAAAGGTTGACCTTTACCCAAATAAAGGTCAACCTTGACCCCTTTATGTCAATCTTGACCTGCACAGCTCTGACAGAAATTATATTCGTATATCTCGAAAGTTTTCCCAAAAGGTTGTCTGAATCTTCTTTGCAATTCACTGTTCTGCACCTGTTCCTATAAGAAAAATGGTTTTGTTGTTTGGATGAGGGGTTTTCCTTGGTTAAACCCCAGTTTTGGAGTTAACGTTGAAATTGAATTGAAATTGTAGTAATAAACAAAGTAAATGGAACAATTCACCTTTCTTATGTTGAAACCCTTTTGGAGGATTCAAATCCTTGAATCCACAAGTATAGATGCACCAAATGAATGTAGAATTGAATGTAGGATGTCTCAAATCAATTATCTTTAGATATTCAACACCAATTTTGAATGGATCTTGGAGTAGGAAGAAGCTTGAATGGATATGGATGGAGAAATCTTTAACAAAAGGGCTCCATAGAGATTGAATCCTTCAATGGCTACCAATAGATCTCCTTGATGAATTGAATCTTGAATGCTTGAATGATTGAAGATAGATGAATGCTTGAAACATTTCCTTTGACTTCTTTCTTGCTTCTTGATTGCTTGATTTTGCTTGATAGATTGCTAGATGGAATTTGTTTGCTCACTTGATTGATTATCGAAATGAGAGGAGAAGGCTTCCTTTTATACTAGTCTAGGGCACAAACTTCTAGAGAGGCCAACATAGGAGAATTAAATTTCCATTAACCCTATACCCTTGGAAGTGGACCTAAATTAAATATCATTTAAGATTTTACCATTTCGAAGCCCAAAATAGCCGACCCGAAAGTGGGAAATAAATCTTTCTAAAATCTAACATCTGAAAACCCTCGGATTTTGAAATTTGGACCCTAGGTTAGGGTCGAGGTCGATCTGGACCCTAAGATCAAGAACCTCAAATTCTCAGAAAAGGTTGCCAGGATTAGGTAGGAAAAAAGTGGAAAATGGGGCAAAATAGGGGAAAAAGCTAGATCCAAGTCAAAGACCCATTCAAGGCATTTGACATGACCCCAAACCGCTTACTCGGAGGGCTAAACCAATCCTAAATGGAAGTGCTTCCATTTTCTGAAGATACAACAATAATTCCTTATTTGCCAACTTTCCACCCACATCTAGTGTACTCACTACCTTAGAAATACCTTCCATATTGACCTTGGCTTATTAAGAAAGCACCTTAAAAATTATGGAAAAAAGTTCCTCCACTATAACTCCCCAACCTAATCAAGGACTCTCTTTGTTGGGGGAACCTCAAAAATATCCTCCTAGTACTTATCAGCTAGGTCTCCCTTCCAATTTAGGGAAACCCAAAATCAGTCAAGGGACACTTCCAACGAATCCTTATTATTCAACAATTATTTATGGTGTCATGAAGAAACTTGTTGAGCATCATTTTTACATGAGACAACAGCTAGGAATTTATGTGAGAAAATTCCCCTCTTGGAAGAATGATATTAGTCAATCTCAAGGTTCGTTTTGGGTTGGGTGTCAACCACTTGGATAGCTCAACTGAACACAAATATGAATCTGTTCATGAGGAGGCCTTTGCTGGTTTGTATCTCAAAAAAGCTACAAAAAAAACTTTAAACACAACAATACTTCTTTTTTTGGATTTGTAAATCTTTAAATGAAAAAAAACAATGTTAATCTAATTAATCTATCGTAACTGATTTGCAAGGAAGGTAAGAGGCAAGGTAACAATAATTTTAAAGAAATCTGCTGAAAGAAACTAATGGACATAAACCAATATTACATTGCTTTGTAAATTAAAATACCAAGAAGATGAGAAAAACCCATAAAATAAAGATCTGATGAAATCACAATCCCAGCTAGGCAGATGCAATCATCAATGGAAATAAATGCAGACGTATAATAAGTCAAAACTCATTAGATCACAAAGCCACCATAGATGTACACACACATGAGACAAGTTTATCTTCAAAGCACCCAAAAAAAGGAGATCTTCTCAATAATTCATCACAACAAAGCAATGTAGTAGAGGTAAACACTGAACTAAAAGAATCACAAATCATAATCACTACACAATCAACTAGTTCTTTGAAATAAACAATTGAGCAATTCACACATTCATAAATTTTGCAAAAAAAGTAGAATAAATCACACTATGTTTGAAGCACCAATTGTATATATTGTATTGCAATAAAAATCTGACCTTCGTTACATAAATTTCATATAATTTATAGAACTATGCTCTCAATTTCACAACAAGGGTTTTGGTTGCATCTAAAACTAGAAAATAAATCTAAACTAAAGATTACATGAAGGAAAATAACCCTATAACTAGTCAAAACTACTCTAGCATAGAATTAAAACTCGTGCATTACAAATCTGGACCACGTCATGCATAAAATAACTCAAAAAAAAAACTAGAACTCATGCATGTTCTTCATGAAACTTGTAATCCTGCCCTTTATTCTCCATTATAGCTCTCCCTCATGAACTCAACTAGAAGAGGCCCTCAAATCATGTAGAAATGACACTCTAGACGTGATCTTTCTGACTAAAAAAATAAGTTGGAGAAGACTGAAGTTAAACAGCGGTCAAATACAAAAAATTTGGATCCTGACTATTACCCCAAAAAAATGAAGTCCAAAATTTGACTAAGTGTGGAGGTGACTCTTCCTCAACTTTCAGACTTTTGGAGGCCGAAAATCCTCTAGGGCCAAAATGTCAAAAATCAAGGCCTTAAAAAATGGCCAAGTGTGAAAAAAAAAATTTCCTCTATACAATATTTGGCTAGTTCACACTGAGTGCTTATTGACTTGGAAGGACTTCTGGATGAGCTTTGCGGAACCTATCCATAATCTCTTGCACTTCTTCAAAGTCAGCCATCTTGACCTCTTTAAGGTGTTCTAGTTGTTTCTCCTAGAAGGTGAGCAATTCAACTACAAGCCCCTTTATTTCCTCTTCTCGAGATAGCATCTTCTAAATTTCTTCCTTCTGATAGAACATCTGTTGGAGGTCTTCTTTTGTACTAAATCCTCTGAAGATATCCAGATACTAATTTACGATGACATTTAGAGAATGCATTGTTTTCTCATCATCTTCATCATATACGTTTAGGTCCAAGGCTTCGAAAAACTTATGCATTTCCCCCACAAAAAGAAACCTTTGTCCCTCTTTTTATTCATCCTTTTCAACACCTTTTCAAAAATGGTCAAAGTGCCAGTGAAATCTTGGATCCACTCCTCAAAATTATCCAGTTCTGACCCTTCATACACTTTGACCAAAACTTGGAAGTGCTACTTCCTTATTACTATGAGATCTTCTAGTGCCTTCTACCACTTCAAGATCTTCTCCTCCAGACCATCCTCTTCACTCATAATTTCAACCAAAAATGTGAATCCTTGAAGAATACTTCTAAAAGGCCTCAAAATCTTCTTGAGATCCACTCTTGCAAACTCTTCAAAATCAGCTTTCCAATTTGCACATGCCCAAATAAAAGAATGCAGGATATATGTTGGTATACTTACATCACCCCTTTTCTCCAAAATAGCCTATAATGAGGCCTCAGGGTTACTACGGTCAATGGGACTCATTGTCTTAAGGATAAATTTCTTCATTACCTCATTCTATTCGATCAGTGCTTTTATCTTTTCTTCATCCTTATCCATGAAGCCTAGAGCATGCTTCAACCCGAGGGTAGCCATATTTTTACTCCCTTCTCTAGTCAACTCTCCTAGATCTACCTCTTCCAACATGTAATCATCTAGGGTGACTACTACCATACTAACATTCATTGTAGGGATAGCCACTTGAGCCTTCCACCTGCCTGTGTGATCTTGTGTTACATATGAGAGAGTCCTTGCTCAGGTACTAGATCCTGTTTGATGGAATGCTCACCCCAATGCCACAATATCTATATCATCATTAGTATACACCCTTGTTCTTGTTTGTATTTCCTAAGTGAACCAAGTGGGCTTTGAAAAGGTATTAAGGGGATCATAAGGGGTGGCCAAACTTGAGGTAGTGGTCGGGTGCTCTATCTCTATTTCCTCATGACTCTCCTCCACTCCTCCTTTTGTTTCTTATTCTTCCCCTATGTTATGCTCCTCTTCCATATTTATATATTCTTCCTCTCCAACCTATTTGCCTTATCCCTCTTGTCCTTCTAACAAAATCTCATTGATTTCCTATGTTTCCTTCTCTAGCTCATGAGACTCTTGTGCTAATGTTTCAGTTTGGACAAGAGGTGGAGTAGGAGCTTGAGAAGGATTTTGCACGGGAGGAGTAGGAGTGATAAAGGGAGTGGGTGAAGGCATTGGTAGAGGAGGTAGAGTTGGCATAGGACTATGAACAAGTGGAGGTTGTAGTGGCAATGGAGTAGTTTGAGCTAGAGGTAGAAGTGGAGTGGTAGATGGTGTTGGATGCGAAGGCAGAGGTGGAGTTTGATGCACAGGTGGAGGTGGAGGTAGAACTAAATGTGAAGCTGGGGGAATCTGTGCTGCAATATATTTCTGAGAGGTGACACCTACAGAAGAATATCCTCCTAACTCTGTAGTTTCCTTCTGAATTTCAGCTGTGACCTCCTCAACTAATTCCTGACAGTCTCACAGAACTTCCTCTCCCACATTGCCAAGAGGACTCTTGAACTGCATAGGGAGGGAGTCAAAGGAAATAGATTGTCCTGTAGTTGGAGCCTATTTCTTAGATTCTTTGAAACTGTGAAGTCCTTCAAAATTAGAGATGTCAAATTCATCATCTCCCAAAGCATCCAAATTTATTGGCTCTCCTTGTGTTCCTCCTTCGGCATCTTCTTGTTGATCTTCCTCTTGTACCCTCCTCTTTAAGAATCTCACAGACCAGGTTCTTCTTCTAAGGGGCATTTGATCATTCTCATCTTATTCTTCTTCCTCTAAAAGGGTATCCATGTGGGTTGGCATTGAGTCTTTCTTCCTCTTGTACACGTGCCCTTTTATCACCCCAACTAGCCTAGGTCTATTTATCTTGACTTTGGGAACCTTCTTTGATGCACTTGAAGGTTCAGGAGCACTAGAAGAAGGAGCACATAGAGGTGCAATGCTTCCAGTCATTCTAGTTTTGGACTTCTTTGAGTGAGTAGCCGAGCCATACATCATAGGGTGCTCATGCCTGTACATCATTTTTGGCTTATGTGGTGCAGCCTCTTTAAATTGTGGCATCAGTACCTTCTCCCCTTTATTCTTCTTTTCCTTGGAGGGCTGAGCTATTTATTGTTTCATTGGCACAAGATCCATGGAAAATAGATGGGTGATCCATGCCTTAGTCACCTTGATGATGTATCTTTCCCTAAAATTGATGTCATCATTTTCATCCCTATCGACCTTTGTATTCAAAATGGTCCTGGTGTATACTTTATCCAAATTATAAATAGGATCCAAAACATCCTCAGAGTCAGCTTCCTTCACCTTTTACGGTACCCGCAGCACTAGAGTAGTCTGCGCCAACTCCAAGCTCATCTAAAAGAGTAATGGATTCTAACCTCATAGTCATCAAGGAAATTTATCAAATGGTCTTCAATGTGGGGCTCGTGTACATAATTCCTTTCCATTATGTGACTATATATACCAATTGGATCGAATCGGGTCCTTATGAGGTTGTAATTCTGCGGTGGGAATTTATCCCATTCGAATGCCAAGGACTTACATATCTTCATTTCTTGCACATAGTGGGGCCCTATGGAAATTTGGAAATACCAACAATGCTTCTTCTTGTGGTGAATATTCTCATGGGCATTTGACAGTTGTCACACCATCTCCAACAAGATTATCCTATTTGATGGATATCTTGGCAGCTTCTTAGGAGCCAGGGTGCTTCCTACCACCCAGATGTATGTAAAGTTTTTGAATTGAATATAAATTTCCCCAAGGATCTTCACCTTAGCAGAGGATTCTATTGACATTCTCTTGGCATAATCTCCTTCTATGGAGCATATGATGGCAAACACAAAAGCATCATTGACGATGCAAAATTTTAGGCTGTCATTTGTGTAGTACTGCTTTCAAACTAGTTGTGAGTATACTGTGAATGGCCATGCATTCTTATCACCCATAGCACCAACCTTCACCAATCCTAGGTACACTTCCCTTGCAGCTAATAGGTACACAACATAAGATGTCATGTAGAAGTGAGGATCATTTTTTGCTATGATCAACTATTGATCTAGGTTTTCACTGAGGATGGTGGCCCAGACAAACCTTACCTTCCTGTCCTTTATCTTTTCAATGAGTAGGATCATCCATGGTTCCAATTGTACTTACTTGGGTAGTCCATACACCTAAATGATCATGGTGATGGCTGTGTGGATGTCTTCTTTCATGTACCCCCTTCTCATGTCTATCTTTTCCAATTTATTCCTCGGCAGAGGTTGTATGAGATACTCCTTGTTCACAACCTCATGGGATAATGAGACATCATCAATATAGAATTCCATTCCCTTGCTAATAGAGAAGCTATAAAACTTTTCTATCCCCTTGGGTAGATGGAAGAAATATTCAATGTTGTTTGGTCAGAGATCTAGAACTACTTCACCCATACTAGTTTTGACCATTCTCTTGTTTGGTATATAGTGGTTCACGAGAGTGATGATCAGGTCTGACTAAAGGATGAAAACTGGGTGTGCTGCTACATTCACCAAAGAATAGTACACTAATGAAGTGTAGTCCTTAGACCTTCCCACCAGTTGTGCACATTTTACTAGATAGTCATTCCAACTGACATTCCCAATGTCAATATCTGTGATCTCTAAGTGGAGATTCCCAACTTTGGAGGGTGCATGATAACCTTTGAACTGATACGTCATGTCTAGTGAATTGACCTTTTCTACCATTTCTACAAAGAGCCAAGGGACATAAATCAGTAATCATCAAACTACACAAATCATGGAAAAAACTCTGATAAAAAAATGAGATAAAAATGACTAAGCAACCTTGAAAGGACTAAGTTTAAAATGCTCTGGAAGCTAATTTTGGTCTTTCAAACCTTTAGGGGTATCCTACATCTGAAACCCCAAAAGGCTGAAACACTGAAAAGAGAACCAAAGAAAGACTTTTGGACTCGATGGTTCAGAGGTATGAAGTTTTTGGACTTCAACGAATCGGATGTAGGAAGATTTCAGGGTGTAAAACCTCTAAAATGCCGAGATGACTTAGCCAATTTTCCTAAAGGAAGATCCCTCTCTGATTCTTTGGACTATGAAAGTCCAAAAATTTAGGGTCGAACGGCCAAAAAATAAGGTTTCAAGTTTGAAAATGAGCTTAGAAATGAGTCCAACCACGAACTCGTAGCTAAGGGGTCCAGGGGGACAACCTTATGACCCCGAAGCAAGACAAGACCAGCCAAAAAGGACAAACCCTAGAAAAAAATGCTAACTAAGAAAACAAAAACAAAAACCTAAAACCAGAAAGGACAGAGGGAGAGAGAGGAAGACACCAACCTCAAACATGCTAAGGGATGAAAAGCTAGAAAGCAGACAAAAGTAGCTGAGGAAATGAACCGAGACAAAGCGCACCTAAGACCTCTGAAATCTATGATCGTAGGTAGAAGACAAGTGAGGATGAAGAAGGGATCTCTGCCTTATATAGGAAATCAGTGGGGGTGACGTCAACCACCTCCTTCGATCAACCCTTCAGCCTTTCAGGGGTCCTTGACCTTTGAAAGACTAAAATGCCAAAAGGTCAGTTCTCTTCAGAGAATCAGACCTTTCGGTGTTCTGGACCTCCGAAAGTCAGAAACTCCAAAAATGAGCATACTTTAAGGTTTTTGGTTTTTTGGGCCTTTCGCACATTCGGGACTCCAAAAGTGTGAAAGTGTGAAACACAAAAAAGATCAACCAAAACAAAACTAGACCTAGAGAAAAGAAACAAATAGACAAGCACAAAACCCAAAACAAGCCAAAAGGAGGAGGGCCCTGAAGCTAGGTGGCTTAAACAGGGAGAGTGGTTGTGGGACCACAACAAATAGCCCCAACAAAAGAAAGGGAAACAACCTGAGTATCCCTAAGCCATTCCACCCTAAAATAATCCCATCTCACAATGAACTAGACACAAGGCAATTAGCCATAGTGATTCTCCTATCATCATCAAGATTGAGATAAATTGTTGTATCTAAATCTAGTGTGAGTTTGTATGTGTTCAATTTTTTTGGAAATCCCTTGCCATAAGCCTCTCGGGTTTTTAACCAATAAAAATCAAGTCATTTCCCACCAATCCGAATCTGGCCAAAAGACAATTTAACCTTACTCTACTGCCAGATAGTTCTTTATAGCCCCAGTAGAGGTTGCTAAAATCACCCTTCCCCTTCTATAGAAGAGCTTTGTTTGAAGTTTTAAACTTCTTTGGAGGGCTCTTAGACTCAACATGTGTCAGATTGAAATTGAGTTACTCAAACCATTGTGTTCTAGATAATTTGTTTCTTCTTTATTCAAACTTTGGTACTTTTGGTGAACTGAGGCAATGATTAGGCTACCTCATTTTTTCTAGTCCTTTTTTCTCTTATCAAAAATTGTCTCTCTTTTTTTTAAACCAGGGCAATGCTTAGACTGTGCTACCCTAGTTTTTGAGCTTTCTTCTTTGTCGACCTTGTCTTTATGCATTCCTCCTTTTTGCTTTCTTGCTCTTTTCTTTTAGTCTGTGTTCCAGTTGGGAGAGGTTTTTGACTTTTGCCCTTCTCCGTGACCATGGGTGCTACCTAATTATGACTGGAATCCTATCTAAGAGGCTCCTAGTCTAGGATCCCTTTTAAGTGTTCATTAGTGTTGAGGAGGGTCTGTTTCGATGAATCCTTTCGAGAAGTTTGAGAGGAAAACACCTCACTTATGACCTTTGTATCTAACTCATTGTAAGACAAAACTTAATCAAATGGTTTGACAAAGGGAGACCCTCATCTTTTGCCCAAACTACCTAGTGTTGAGCATTAATGCTCAAGAGACACCTACCCCTCAAGAAGATGCAAATTGACAAACCCAAAGAAAAGACACAAAAGATGAGACTCAAAGAAAAGACACAAAAGAAGAGACCCTAAGTTAAAAGAATATACAAGAAAGATCAAAGGTCTATCAAGACCCAAAGTAGTGCTTGAGAAACTGGCCATTGATGGGAAATGGGACCAATTCTCCATCGAGAGAACTAATTCTGAAAGTATTCTCTCCTAGAATTTCTACAATCTAGAAAGGGCCTATACACATACGTTGGAATTTAGTGTGGCTGCCTAGTTTTTCTTTTGCTTTATCCGACATCAAAACTAGATCAGAAATCCTAAAGGCCTTTATTGTTTCTCTTTTGTCAAACCAATGCTTGATGATAGCTTTATGTTTGGCCACATGTTCTAAAACCAAGGTTCTCTTTTCTTCCATTACCAGCAAGTTCATGAGTCAAACCTACACCTGATCCTTACCCTTGACGTATCCATCCATGAATCTCAGAATTGGTATTTTCAGGTTCATCAAAAAAATGGGTTGCAGGCCATAAACCAATTGGTAGGGGGAAGTCCCTAAAGCATTTTTTAATCTCACCAGGTCAGTCCACAAGGTGTACTATAACTAAGTGTTCCAATCCCAAGGGTTATCATCCAAGAGGTGTTTGATTATTGTTGTTAAGTTCTTATTCGTTGATTCAGAGATCCCATTCCCTTGTAGATAATAGTTGGATGAAAATTTGAGGATTACCTAATATTTGAAGGCCCATTGAATGAGGGATGAAGATGAGAAATAGGGTGCATTATCACATACTAGAAAGAAAGGCATACCAAACCATGTGATAATGAACTCTTCTAAGAACTTGGTTACCACCTATGTAGTACAGTTTTGAAGAGCTTGTGCTTCTACCCATCACATGTAGTAGTCAATCACGATCAATATGTACCTATGTCATGGAGAAGATGGATGGTTAATCATTCCTACAAAATCTATCCCCCATTGGTTGAATGGACGTACCTCATAAACTAGTTGTAAGGGCATCACTGGATGTCTCTCAAATACGGCACTGGTTTGACAAACATGACATGAACACACATGTTTGTGAGTTTCTTTGAACAAGGTCGGCCAATAATAGCCAGATCTCAATATTTGATGGGTCATGACTCCATCTGACCCATGCCATGTGTCGTACTTGTTATGAAACTCTACGAGAACCTGCTTAGCTTTTATCTGATCTAAACAACGTAGGTAAAGGCCATCGTAATTGCATTTTTAGAGCTTTCCATTTTTTAGCATATAGGAGCCACTCTTATTCCTAAGGGCTCTCCTCTAAGAACCATTCAATCCTTCTGGGTAGTGGTTTTGGAACAAATAGTAGACTATATCTTGATACCACACATCAGTGACCACTCCTTCATTGGTGTACACTTGGCACACTAAACCTTGTTCTATTTTTGCCATCATTTTGGTGAGGCCTTGACCTCTCACTAACTTCATTGGCTAGATTTTGATGTCAAACTCTTGTAGTATAGCCATCCACTTCCCCCTTTGCTCTCCCAACTCATTTTTCATTAACAAGGATTTGACAGCCAGATCGAGAACAATAGCGATAACTTTACTTCAGAGAATATAATGTCACAACTTCTTGATAGTTTTGACCAAGGCAAAGGATTGTTTGTTGAGATTGGGGTATTTGAGTTCAGCATTTTTCAAAGGAGAACTAATGAAATCTATCGGTCTCTCATCTTCCCCATCCTTCTTTTGGGTGAGGATGCCCGCACATAAATGTTTTGAAGTAGAAGAGTACACTTTGAATCGCAGAAGGTAGTTGAGACTGACCAAAACTAGAGTGGTAGCAATGGATGTCTTAATCTCTTCAAAGGATTCTTTAGCTAGAGCATTCTGCTCAATCTTAGCATCCTTTTTTAACATGTTATTCAATGAATGTACTATCTCTGCAAACCCACTGATGAACTGCCTAACAAATTTGATCTTACTGAAGAAGAAATACTTTAGATCCTTCCGGCTATTCAGGGGGACCAATTTGAGAATAGCCTCAACTCTTTAGGGATCGATTGAAATTAATGTTTTAGATATGATGTGCCCGAGGAGTTTTCCTTGGGTTACCCCAAAGACATACTTCTTGGGATTTAGTGAAATTCCATAACGTCGACATCTTTTCAACACCTTGCATAGATCTTCAATGTGGTCCACACGGTTCCTAGAGAATACTGTGAGATCATCCATATAAATAACAATACACTTTTTGACCAGGCCTTTAAACACCTCATCCATATCTCATTGGAAAGTGGCTCCCACATTGATCAAACCAAACGGCATACAGCGATAAGGAAATGTCCCCTACATTTTTGTGAAAGCTATCTTCAAGTGGTCTTCTTCTTTTACCATGACCTGATTGTACCCAGAGTAACCATCAAGGAAAGACATCATCTGGGAGTTGTTTACCACTTTCAACACTTCATCAAGGGATGGTAATAGGTAGTTATCCTTTTGAGAAGATCTATTTAGATTCTGGAAGTCCACACAGAGTTGAACTTCTCTACTTTTCTTTCTTACTGGGATGAGATTTGCTACCCAATTTGAATTTTAGATAGGAAAGATAATCTTGGCATCGAGAAACTTCTATACTTCCTTCTAGATTACTAGCTCAATCATGGGATTTACCAGCCTCTACCTTTGGAAAAAAGGTTTAGCATCTGGATTCAATTGGATTTTCTATACAATGATGGTAGGATCATAGGTTTTTAAGTCTTCATAGCTGAGAGATATGACATCTTTGTATTCTGTGAGTAACTCTACCATCTTCCTTTTTTCCTCAGTCATGCTGAATTTTCCAATACAAACCTCCCTAGGTTCAAGCAGTGTACCCAGATTGTAGAGCTTGCAGTCATCACCTCCTACCACTAGTGTCTTCCCCTTTTCATGAGCATGTTTGTCTTTATTGAAAATTCTTTCCAGGGCTACCATTCCTTTTGAGATGGAGTTAGTCTTCAAGTTTAAAATCCCTAGATCATCTGATTCTTCTATTCCATCTTCTTCTTCATCAATGTTTTGTCTTTCAAAGACCTCGACACTCATGATGAACTCCAATATATGTTGGTCATCCTAGAATACTTAGAAGTTTGTGATATTATCTAGGATGGCTGGCACAGCTACCAGCTCAATGGAGAATTTCTTTAGTTTAGAATTTTCCAGCAACTGTAAGGAACTTGTTGATACTCCCAAATCATCAACGATAGTATTCCTTCTTCTTGGGACACTTTGGATATTAAACACTTCAAAATCTTTGATCAAATCCCACACATGATTATGATATGAGGTTAGCTATTTATCAATGCATGAATACTAGCTCCAAATCTGTTGAACTATCAGCTGTGAGTCTCCTTCTATGACCAAATCATTCACCTTATTTTCATGTGCCATGATGAGACCTCACACCAGTGCCTCATATTTAGCAACGTTATTGGTGTAGTAGAATTGTAGCCTATAAGAAGCATAGTACAAACCACCTCAAGGGTTGACCAACTCTATCCCTGCTCCCTATTTACAATTGGAGTCATCGAACCTGAGCTTCCATACATGATAACTCTTACAGAAAGATGATTTTTCTTAAGGTTTTGATGCAACCTCGGGTAGATGTGTGATAATTTGGGGCTCAGTGGGGGTTTCTGGTGGTGATAGGTTTTCTATGCTTGGGATCTCCATGTTCTCTTCTTCCAGGCATTCCCTTGCGGAGAGGGGGACCCATTTCATCTTTTGTTTTGCTTTCACATCACACTAGACTTCATGACATGGGGACAAGCAACTGTCATCAGAAGAGCTCCATTCCTCTTATATAGGGCATTTTGTTGCAAGAACCTGAGGTCATTTGCTATGAGAAGACTCCTCATCAACTAAATGTGTCATTTCCCATTTTACCAGCTTAGGCACACAATAAATTTGGTTCATTACTTTAATTATCATGCCCTAGCAATCAAGGCATTCAAACTCCAAATGACTTGTTTGGTGTAGGATAAAATATCCCAGCAGCATTAGTATGTTTGGGTCAACATCTTGGACAACATGTTTCATGTTTTTCATCATATTTCCTACAAACTCTCTGAGGATCTCCTCGGGAATTTGAGTATGCACCAATCCTTGTACAGGGATATCGTTTAAATTTTCTTCTTCTTTGATGTGAAATGTCAAAACCCTATCAAATCGATACACCCCCAGATCAGCTTGTGAAAATAGGACTTCATTTCAGGAATTATATTTGGTTATCATCTACTTGATTTTGGGTTCAACATCAATCTTGATTTGGTTATTGAGTCCTTTCCAAGGTAGCCACAGTTGAGTGAAATCCATGGAGAACTAGCCTCTGAAGGACCAGGTCCATTCCCTGCTAAGTAACATGTCATATGTCTCTAGGATGTCTACCACATGTATGTTGATGCAATCTTGGATCCTAGGGTCAGTGGTTAATTGTATGCATGTATCCTTCAGGACCCCAATGACTTTGACCTCTATTTTATCGAGTTGGATCATGACCCTATTGGTTGGTTGCGGGTTCACCCCCATCTTTTCGCATATGGATAATGGCATGATGTTACATGAAGCCTCTGAGTCAACCAGATAGTTATGTAGGTTATTTCCAAAGATCTTGAGGCTTAGTAAGAATGGGGGTACTTCTACCCAATCTTTGAACATGGTTGGCATTGCCTTAGCTGCATTGATGTTTGATGAACTTCTAGTGTTGCTACTGGATGGGACCAATTTGGAATGATCCAGGGATTTTAGAAGGCCTTCTCTCTACGAAGGAAAACTTTGCAACATGTTGTACATATTGACATATTATCTTTGACTCTCTTCAGTTCCTCTAGTGCGATATACTTTTTGGTGGCCCACATTGGATTCTTTAGCACGGTGGGCTAGTGTTGCATTGTTGGGGCAATAGTGGCACTGGGACTTCTAGGAGGTGTAGGATTATTGTTAGCCTATAGATCAGGTGGAGTGGGCTACATTCATGGGGAATACCATTAGTTAGAGGTTCTCTACTACTTCTTAGATTATAGTCATTTATATTGTTGTTCTGGAAAGCATGGATCTCAGAATACTCAGGCTGACTCTACTGGTTGAATGGGAAAATGAATTCCTCCCTAGTCATGTTATTCATAGGACCTCCCTATGTGACCAAGTCATAAGAATCAAAGACCATGGCACTAAAATGAGTCTAGGAGTTGTCGAGGTCCTAATCTTATTGGTTGTCAAATTCTCCCCTGTATTCATTGTCCAATTGTTGTACGTTGAGAGCTTGGGTAAAATTGGCCTCAGATGAACTAAAAGCATTGGCATTGTCGATGTGTATGCTACCATTGTTAGGGTGTGTGTTCCATGGCCTACTAGTTCATTTTTTACCAGATGATTTGTCTTGAGAAGTGTTCCCATAACTTCCACTATTATTGTTGTTATTGTTGTTGTAATTTCCATAATTATGATTTTGATTTTGGGAATAAGTGTTTGGGGCAGCAGCTAGTCATTGGTAGTTCCATTGGTTCTAATGTGGATTAACCTTCATCCTGGTGTTCTCACTTGTTATTTGGGATAAAGTCTTTTTCATGGCATCCAGCTCATTCACACAGGGCTGCCTTATGTGCATCATATCCTGGGTATGTGATGGTGAGTGGTGGGGCAGCAATGTATGGAGCTAGCACCGGATTAAGTCTTGGTGTGTGTTGCACTGGGGGTTGATTATGTGCTGTGAATGGACCAATCATGGTAGAATTCCCTAATACTGGTGAAACACCATAGTTTCCACCTACTTGTGGATCCATTTGTTGGGTGAATGTGATGGCTTCATTATAGACTTTCTCCAGAGTATTAATGTTGTTTGGGTATAGCCTTTTCAAAAATATGAAAGTTAACAGATCCAAGGCCCTCAGGTAAACTTGTATAGCAGCCCCTTCAGGTATGGTATAAGGAGCCTCCAATTTTTGGTACATCTTATGAAAATGATGATTGAACATGACAATTGGTTCATTTTGGTCTTTCCTCACCAAAATGAATTGGAGGTGAAGGTTAGCCGGATCTACGTATAGTTTGAATTGGTTAAGGAAATTAATTTCAAATTCTCTCGATGTCGAGATAGATGCTCGTGAAAATTTCAAATACTAATTATATGAAAACTCCCACAATCTATAGGGGAAAAGGTGGCACACAACATCTTGATGTGCAATCTCCTTGCGGTTACATAATTCTTTGAAGGCACAGATGTTCTCTTTCGATGTCTTGGATTCCCCATAGATGAAGCATGGATAGAACTTCTCATGGTTTTTGGGCAGCTCATGGAGTTGCCCTTGTAGATCCAATAGAGAACTTTGTGCATTTTCGAAGAAGGCCATTGGAGCTGGTTGTGGAGAAGCAGTGAGTGGGGTAGCAATGTGGGGAAATGGAGGAAGGTTAGGAGGGTGTGAAACTTCTTCCCCTTGTTTCGCTCTACTGTTGCGAGGTTTGAAAACTTCTTAGAGTTCTAGGAATTCCCCTTTGTTTGGTGAGGATCTGAGGACTTGTTCAAACCTTTCAAGAGAGAATGATCCAATGTTTCAGGGTTTCACTTTTGAGGGCCCTCCTTCTAGCGCTACTTCTGTTGAGCATCATTTTTACATGAGACAACAGCTAGGAATTTATGTGAGCAAATTCCTATCTTGGAAGAATCATATTAGTCAATCTCAAGGTTCCATCTAAGTTGGGTCTCAACCGCTTAGATAGCTCAACTGAAGACAAATGTGAATCTATTCATGAGGAGGCCTTTGTTGGTTCGTATCTTGAAAAGGCTGCAAAACAAACTTTAAACACAACAATACTTCTCTTTTTGGATTTTTAGATCTTTAAATGAAAAAAAGAACATTAATCTAATTAATCTACCATAACTAATTTTCAAGGAAGGTAAGAGGAAAGGTAACAAGAATTTTAAATAAATCTACTGAAAGAAACTAATGGACATAAACCAATATTACATTGCTTCGTGAATTAAAATACCATGAAGATGAGAAAAACCCACGAAATAGAGATCTAACAAAATCACAATCCCAGCCAAGAAAATGCAATCATCAATGGAAATAAACACAGACATATAATAAGTCAAAACTCATCAGATCATGAAGCCACCATAGATGTACGCACATGTGAGACAACTTTATCTTCAAACCACCCAAAAAAAGGAGATATTCTCAATAATTCGTCACAACAAAGCAATGCAACAGAGGTAAACACCAAACTAAAAGAATCGCAAATCAGAATCACCACACAATCAACTGGTTCTTTGAAATAAACAAATGAGAAATTCACACATTCATAAATTTTGCAAAGATAGTAGAATCAATCACACTATTTTTGAAGCACCAACTATATATATTGTATTGCAATAAAAATCCAACCTTCATTACATAGATTTCATACAATTTATAGAGCTATGCTCTCAATTTCATAGCTAGGGTTTCAATTGCATCTAAAACTAGAAAATAAATCTAAACTAAAGATTACATGAAGGAAACTAACCCTAAAACTAGTCAAAACTACTCTAGCAAAGAATTAAACCTCGTGCATTGCAAATCTAGAGCACATCATGCATAAAATAACTCAAAAACAAAACTAGAACTCATGCATGTTCTTCATCAAACTTGTGATCCTACCATTTATTCTCCGTTATAGCTCTCCCTTGTCACCTCAACTAGAAGAGGCCCTCAAATCATGCAAAAATGACCCTCTGGACGTGATCTTTCTGACTAAAAAAATAAGTTGGAAAAGATTGAAGTTAAACGGCAGTCGCGCCCAAAAATTTTGTATCCCGACTGTTACCCCCAAAAAATGAAGTCCAAAATTTGACTAAGTATGGAGGTGACTCTTCCTCAACTTTTAGACTTTTGGAGGCCAAAAATCCTCTAGGGTCGAAATGTCAAAAATCAAGGCCTTCAAAAATAGCTAAGTGTTAAAAAATGTTTTCCCTCTATACAAAATTTGGCTAATTTCACACTGAGTGCTTATTGACTTGGAAGGACCTCTCAATGCACTTTGAGGAACCTATCCACAATCTCTTGCACTTCTTCAAATTCACCCATCTTGACCTCTTTAAGGAATTCTAGTTGTTTCTCCCAGAAGGTGAGCAATTCAACTACAAGCCCCTTTATTTCCTCTTCCCGAGATAGCATCTTTTGAATTTCTTCCTTCTGATAGAACATTTTCTAGAGGTCTTCTTTTGTACTAACTCCTTCGAAGATATCCAGATAGTTATTTATGATGACATTTATGGAATGCATTGTTTTCTTATCATCTTCATCATATAAGTCTAGGTCCAACCCTTCAAAAAAATTATGCATTTCCCCCACAAAAAGTAAACCTTTATCCCTTTTTTTATTCATCCTTTTCAACACCTTTTCAAAAATGGTCAAAGTGCTAGTGACATCCTGGATCCACCCCTCCAAATTAGCCAGTTCTGACCCTTCATACACTTTGACCAAAACTTGGAAGCGTTGCTTCCTTATTACTATGAGATCTTCTAGTGCCTTCTACCACTTCAAGATCTTCTCCTCCAAACCATCCTCTTCACTCATAATTTTAACCAAAAATGTGATTCCTTGAAGAATACTTCTAAAAGGCCTCAAAATATTCTTGAGAGCAGCCCTAGAAAACTCTTCAAAATCAGCTTTCCAATCTGCACATGCCCAAACAAAAGAATATGAGATATTTGTTGGTATACTTACATCACCCCTTTTCTCCAAAATAGCATGTAATGAGGCCTCAGGGTTACTAGGGTAAATGGGACCTATTTTCTGAAGGATAAATTTCTTCATTGCCTCATTATATTCCATCAGTGCTTTTATCTTTTCTTCATCCTTATCCATGAAGCCTAAAGCATTCTTCAACCCGAGGGTAGCCAAAGTTTTACTTCCTTCTTTAGTCGGCTCTCCTAGATCTACCTCTTCTAGCACATAATCATCTCGAGTGAATTTCACAATACTAACATTCATTATAGGGATAACCACTTAAGCCTTCCACCTTCCCACCTAATCTTGTGTTACATATGAGAGAGTCCTTTCTTGGGTAGTAGATCCTATTTGATGAAATGCTCACCCCAATACTGCCATATTTATATCATCATTAGTATACACCCTTGTTCTTGGTTGTATTTCCTTGGTGAACCAAGTGGGGTTTGAAAAGGCATTAAAGGGCTCATAAGGGGTGGCCAAAATTTAGGTAGTGGTTGGGTGCTCTATCTCTATTTCCTCATGACTCTCCTCCTCTCCTCCTTATTTTTCTTGTTCTTCCCCTATGCTCTACTCCTCTTCCATATTTATTTTCTCTTCCTCTCCAACCTGTTTGTCTGATCTCTCTTGTCCTTTTGATAGAATCTCATTGATCACCTATGTTTCCTTCTCTGGCTCATGAGGCTCTTGTGCTAATGTTTCAGTTTGGACAAGAGGTGGAGTGGGAGCTTGAGGAGGGTTATGCACGAGAGGAGTAGGAGTGATAAGGGGATTGGGTGAAGGCATTGGTGAAAGAGGTGGAGTTGGCATAGGAAAATGAACAGGTGGAGGTTGTGGTGTCAATGGAGTAATTTGAACTAGAGGTGAAATTGGAGTGGTAGATGGTGTTGGACACGGAGGTGGAGGTCAAGTTTGATGCATAGGTGGAGGTGGAGGTGGAGGTGGAGGTGGAGGTGAATGTGAAGCTGGGGGAATCTGTGCTACAATATCTTCCTCAAAGGTGACACCTACAGAAGAATCTCTTCTTGACTTTGTAGTTTCCTTCTAAATTTCAGTTGTGACCTCCTCAACTAAATCCTCAGAGTCTCACAGAACTTCCTCTCCCACATTTCCAAGAGGACTAGTGAACTGCGTAGGGAGGGAGTCAAAGGAAAAATATTGTCCTGTAGTTGGAGCCTATTGCTCAGATTCTTTGAAACCATGAAGTCCTTCAAAATCAGAGATGTCAAATTCATCATCTCCTAGGGCATCCAGAATTATTGGCTCTCCTTGGGTTCCTCCTTCGGTGTCTTCTTTTCCATCTTCTTCCTATACCCTCCTTCTCTATAAGAATCCTGTAGATTAGGTTCTTTTGCTAAGGGGAATTTGATCCTCCTCATCTTCTTCTTCTTCCTCTAAGAGGGTGTCCTTGTGGGTTGGCATTGATTCTTTCTTCCTCTTGTACACATGCCCTTTTATCACCCCAGTCGGCCTAGGTCTAGTTATCTTGACTTTGGGCACCTTCTTTGATACACTCGGAGGTTCGGGACCACTAGAAGAAGGAGCATCTAGATGTTCTATTCTTCCATTCATTCTAGTTTTGGGCTTCTTTGAGTGAGTAGCCAAACCTTATGTTGTAGGGTGCTCATGCTTGTACACCATTTCCAGCTTCGGTAGTGCATCCTCTTTAAAGTGGGGCATTAGTACCTTCCCCCCTTTCTTCTTATTTGTCTTGGAGGGCTGAGCTAGTTCTGGTTTCATTGGCATGGGATCCATGGGAAATGGACAGGTGATCCATGCCTTAGTCACCTTGATGATGTGTCTTGCCTTTAAATTGATGTCATCATTTTCATCCCTATCAACGTCCGCATTAAAAATGGACCTAGTGTATACTTTATCCAAATTATAAATAGGATCTAAAATATCCTCAGAGTCAGCTTCCTTCACCTTTTGTGGTACCCGCAATAGTAGAGTAGTCTACACCAGCTCCAAGCTCATCCGACAGTAGTCATGGATTCTAACCTCATAGTCATCAATGCTTTATCCAATGGTCTTCAATGTGGGGCTCATGTACATAATGCCTTCCCATTATTTGACTATATGTACCAATTGGATCAAATTAGGTCCTTATGAGGTTGTAATTTTGTAGTGGGAATTTGTCCCATTTGAATGCTAGGGACTTACATATCTTCATGTCTTGCACGTAGTGGGGCCCTATGAAAATTGGGAAATCCCAACAATGCTTCTTCTTCTAGCAAATATGCTCATGGGAATCTGACAGTTGTTGGGCCATCTCCAACAAGATTATCCTATCTGATGGGTATCTTGGTAGCTTCTTAGGATCCAAGGTGCTTCTTTCCACCTGGATGTATGTAAAGGTTTTGAACTGAATATAAAATGCCCCAAGGACCTTCACCTTAGCAGCAATTCTGTTGACATTCTCTTGGCATAGTCTCCTATGGAGTGTATGATGGCAAACACAAAAGCATCATTGATGATGAAAAATTTTTGGCTTTCATTTGTGTAGTACTCCTTTCAAACTAGTTGTGGGGTGAACCCACAATAGTGGGTTACACTTTTTTGCCTGAACAGACACTGTACTCTAAATTTTGAATAAAACTTTTAGATTCGAATGCATATTGTCATTAAACTGTTAAGAAATAAAAGATGAAGTAAATTAGAGTCTTTTAGGATTTTTTATCTAGATTCAAAATATATTTTTTATTTTTATTTTTGAATTGATTTGATTGGTTTTTTCTTTCTCCCACAAAAATTGTTATGTTGCTAAAAACGTCATTTTCAAAGAGTTACATTATTTTCGTAGAGCATAAATTTTTTTCTAAAATCAATATCAATGTGATTCTTTCAAATTTAGTTTTTTAATGTCCATATGGAGGGCATGCAATTGGTTTTATGACATTATCATGATTATTTCATATTTTATTAATGTTTGAAGTTGACTAAGTCATAATTTTGACATACCTTGACTACATAGCTTATAATTTTTTGTGTATTTGTCCAATTTTATTTTTATTTTTTTTGAAAGAAAGATAACTTCAATACCTAGGGCATAGATATTTTTTAGAATTATTTTTTCTGTCATTTATTATTTTTCCATAAGCATCGAACATAGAGGTGGAGATATGGTGAAATATCTATGTTTAGTAAAACTAAAAATACAAAGTCATAATAAATTTAATATATATTAACATTATGATAATTGGAAAGCGTTTTCTCAATAGTACCTTACTAAATAGATAGGTTTTTTGAATGGATTCATTTGATCTGCCAAAAGATAAAGTCAAAGTGATTTTTTATTAGCATTTTAATAGATGCAAAGGAGACTCCATTGTAGGTATGAATGAGGATTATATATGTTATATCAATGATTTTTTTAATCTAAGAGGCTTTGAGCTAACCATTTCTAATTAATTCCTTCAAATTGAACCTCTCAAGGCTTAAATAATCATATTTTATTAAAAATGTGTCATTTCAGCAAAAATTAGCAAGTCTAAAAAAGTGTAACCCACTCTTATGGGATCACCCTGTGGGTATACTATGAATGGCCATGCATTCTGATCACCCATAGAACCAACCTTCACCAATCCCAGGTACACTGCCGTTGCAGCTAATAGGTACACAACATAAGATGTCATGTAGAAGTGAGGATCATTTTTTACTGTGATCAATTGTTGATCTAGGTTGTCACTGAGGATGGTGACCCACACAAACCTTTCCTACATGTCCTTTATCTTTTCAATGAGTAGGATCATCCAGGGTTCCAATTGTACTGACTTTGGTAGTCCATACACCTGACTGATCATGGTGATGGCTGCTTGGATGTCTTCTTTCATACACCCCCTTCTATCTATCTTTTCCAATTTATTCCTGGGCAGAGATTGTATGAGATACTCCTTGTTCACAATCTCATGGGATAATGAGACATCCTTGTTATAGAAGTTCATTTCCTTTCCAATAGAGAAGCTATAAAACTTTTTTATCCCCTTGGGTAGGTAGGAGACATCTTCAATTTTGTCTAGCTGGAGATCCAGAACTAGTTCACCCATACTATTTTTTACCATTCTCTCATCTGGTTTATAGTGGTTCGCTAGATTGGTGATCAGGTCTGAGGAAAGGATGGAAACTGGGTGTGCCATTGTGTTCACCAAAGAATGGTACACTAATGAAGTGCAGTCCTCAGACCTTCCCACTAGTTGTGCACATTTTACCAGATAGTCATTCCAACTGACATTCTTGATGTCAGTATCTGTGATCTTTGAGTGCATATTCCCAACCTTGGTGGGTGCATGATAACCTTTGAACTGATACCTCATGGCTGGTGAATTGACCTTTTCTACCATCTCTGCAAAGATCCAAGGGACATAAATCAGTAATCATCAAACTACAAAAATCATGGAAGAAACTCTGATGAAAAAATGAGATAAAAATAGCTAAGCAACCCTGAAAGGACCAAGTTTAAAATGCTCTGTAAGCCACTTTTGGCCTTTTAGACCTTCGAGGGTATCCTACATCCAAAAGGATGAAAGGATAAAATGTTGAAAAGAGAACTAAAGATAGACATTTGAACTCAGTGGTTTGGAGGTATCAAGTTTTCAGACTTCGGTGAATCGGATGTAGGAAGTTTTTGGGATACGAAACCTCCAAAACACCAACATGACTTAGTTGATTTTCCTAAAGGAAGATCCCTCTTCAATTCTTCAGATTGAAAAAGTCTGAAAGTTTAGGTTCGAACAGCCAAAAAACAAGGTTTCAAGGTTTCGAGTTCAAAAACAAGCTTAGAAATGAGTCCGACCATGAACTCATGGCTAAGGGGTCCAGGGGGACAACCCTGTGACCCTGAAGCAAGACAAGACCAACCAAAAAGGATAAACCCTAGCAAAAAATGCTAAGCAAGAAAACTAAAATGAAAAACTAAAACTAGAAGGGATAGAGGGAGAGAGGGAGAGACACCAACCTCAAACACGTCGAGGGATGAAAAGCCAAAAAGTAGACAAAAGTAGCTGAGGAACTAAACTGAGAAAAAGTGCACCTAAGAGCTCTAAAAACTATGATCACAGGTAAAAGATAAGTGAGGACAAAGAAGGGCTCTCCACCTTATATAGGCAATTAGCAAGGGTGGTGTCAGCCACCTCTACCAATCAGCCCTTTGACCTTTCAGGGGTCCTTGACCTCTAAAAGCCCAAAACACTGAAAGGCCATTTCTCTTTAGAGAATCAGACCTTTCAGTGTTCCAGACCTCTAAAAGTCTGAAACCCCAGAAATAAGCATACTTCAAGGTTTTCAATTTTCCGGGCCTTTTGCACATTCACGACTCTAAAAGTGCAAAAGTGCAAAACACAAAAAACACCCAAAAAAACACAATTAGACCTAGAGAAAAGAAACAAATAGACACGCACAAGGCCTAGAACAAGCCAAAAGGAGGGGGGGCCCTGGAGCTAGGTGGCTTAAAAGGGGAGAGTGGTTGTGGGACCACAATAAAACTAATGGAAGATGGGTCTATCCCCTCTCATCATATCCTAGAACCCCCAACATATTCTAATACCCCATCATATTCTATCACCCAAGTATATTCTAGAACCTTAGCATATTCCAACACCCCAACTTATCCCAACATCTCATCATATTCCAATACCTTAGCATGTCCCAATACCTCAACATATTCTAGCACCCCATCATATTCCACTACCTTAGCATGTCCTAGTACCCCATCGTGTCCCATCACCATAGTATATTATATTACCTTAGTATATCCCAAAACCTCAACATGTTCCACATCCTTATGTTCTTATGTCACCCCATAACAATGGAATCCCATTTTTTTACCATAAAACATTGTCTACTACATTGATGTCCATTAATATACTTACTCATTAATTTCAAAACCTCCAGCACCAATTCATAAACCTAGAAATAGGTGCTCCTAAATGGTCTTACACCATAGCTAACCTTAGTCCTTATTCATTTAATAGGACACTATATATGCCACCTTTTCCACCTTCAAGGCTTTGACAAGTTTGAAGTCTACACCACACTTTAATCCTCCTGAGTATGGTGGAAAATTGGATTCTAATGAATTGGTGGATTGGATCACAAAGATGGAAAAGTATTTTGAGTATGAAAATATACCTAAAGACAAGAAAGTTAAAATTGCAAGCAAAAAGTTGAAAATTCATGCATCCTTATGGTGGGAACACCTACAACTGGATAGAAAGAGGAAAGGCAAACATAAAATTAAGGTATGGAGTAAAATGGTGAATAAATTGAAAGGAAAGTTCTTACCTTGTGATTATCAGATTAACCTAGTTAGGTGAATGCAAATTTTGAGGCAGAAAGATAGCTCGATAAAGGATTATACTAAGGAATTCTATAGATTAGATATCAAATCTAGACATGATGAAGATGATGTGGAAATAATTGCTAGATACCTTAATGGTTTGAGGGTTTCCATCCAAGAAGAAATCAGTTTGGTCAAATTGGAGAACATTGAAGAGGCTTATCAATTTGCATTGAAAGCTAAGGATAAATTAAATAAGAGAAATGAGCAAAGACAGAGAGGTAGAGGTGGTAGATTCCCTAGAGGAAGAGGTAGATCCAATGGTGAAAATAGTAGATCTGAACTAGAAAAGACAACTTTGGATAAAGGCAAGACCAAGTGGAAAGGTGAAAGTTCATCTAGAGGTAGAGGTAATAACTACTGAGGAGGTTATAATAGAGGTGGTTTCTGAGGAACTTTTTACAATTGTGGAGAAGGACATAGATCATTTGAGTGTACACATGCAAGTAAGAAGGCTAGTAGTAGTAGAAATGCTTTGGTGCAAGAAGAGTCACTGAATGAACCTGAGAAGGAAAATAACTTGATGGTGAGAAGACCACTTTGGAATGAAAGTAAAAAGGAAGATCCAATAAGGAAAACTTTGTTCAAGACCAAATGTAGAGTTTCTGACAAAGTTTAGAAGGTAATCATTGGCAGTGGTAGCTTGGAGAATCTGGCATCTGAGGAAATGGTCATGAAATTGCAGTTGAAAAGGTTAGAACATCTGAAGCCTTATCAAATTTCATGGATCAAAGATGAGAATACACTCGTGGTAAGTGAACAATGTTATGTGAATTTGAAGATTGGAAAGTACTATGATAAGGTGTTATGTGATATCATGCCTATGGATTGTTGCCATATTTTGTTGGGTAGACTGTGGAAATATGATAGACATGCTATATATGATGGGAGATTGCATAATTATACTATTTTGGCTGATGGAAAAAGATAAATCTTGTTACCTTTGATGGAAGAACCTGTTAGTAATGTTTGGACATCTATGAAATTTTTCTTGATGGAAGGAAGAAATTTTGTTAAGGATTTAAAGAGAAATGATATATGTTTTGTTGTGATTCCTAACAAACCAAGTAAGAAAATAGAGGATAATGTCCCTAAGGAGATTGATAAGTTTCTCACCACATACAGTGAAATCATTTTTTATAATGTACCTGATCATTTTCCACTGAAAAGAAGAATTGACCATTGTATGTATCTAATCCCTGGAGCTATTTTACCGAACAAGGCACCTCATCGGTTGACACCTAACAAGAATCAAGAATTGAACCAATAGATTCAAGAGTTGCTAGAGAAAGGTTTGATCAGAGAAATTTTGAGTCCTTGTGCAGTACTTGCAGTATTGGCACCTAAGAAGAATGGAGAATGGTGAATGTGTAATGATTCCTAAGCAATCAACAAGATAATAGTGAAGTATAGGTTTCCTAGACCGAGAATGGATGATATAATGGATAGTTTAACTAGAGAAAAGTATTTTACCAAGATTGATTTGAAAAGTGGGTATCAACAAATCAGAATCAGAGAAGGTGATGAGTGAAAGACTGCGTTCAAGACAAAAGAAGGTTTGTATGAGTGGTTGGTTATGCCCTTTGGTTTAACTAATGCACCGAGTACTTTTATGAGGTTGATGAATGAAGTTTTGAAGAAATTCTTGGGTAAGTTTGTGATTGTATATCTTGATGATATTCTGATATTCAGTAAGACCAAAGAAGAACATTTGTTGCATGTTAGACAAGTTTTGTAGAGATTGAAAGAAGAAAAGTTGTTGATAAATCTAAAAAAGTGTTCATTCATGAAAGAGGAGATTGTTTATTTAGGATTTTTTATTTCAGCCAATGGTTTGAAAATGGATCCTAAAATATTGAAGCTATTTTGAATTGGCCTACACCTATGAATGCTAGTGAGGTAAGATCATTTCATGGTTTGGCAAGTTTTTACCAAAAGTTCATTAGGAATTTTAGTTCAATTTTTAATGCTATGACTGAGTATGAGAGGAGACAAAATAGAATTCAAGTGGACACATGGAGCTGATAAAAGTTTTGAGACTTTGAAGCAGAAGGTTGTTGAATTGTTTGTTTTGGCATTGCCTGATTTTAATAAGGTATTTCAAGTGGAATGTGATGCAAGTGGAAGTGCAATTGGAGTTGTGTTGAGTCAAGAAGGTAAACCTGTTGCTTTATTTAGTGAAAAATTGAATGATGCAAAAAGGAAATATTTTGTGTATGATCAAGAATTCTATGCTATTGTTCAAGCACTGAAGAAATGGAGACATTATTTGATAATAAGTGAATTTGTCTTGTATACCAATCATAAGGCTTTACAGTATTTGGGTAGTCATAATAATTTGGATCAGAGACAAATGAAATGGGTTGAGTATTTGTAGAGCTATACATTTGTGATAAATGATAAGAGTGGAGTCACTAACCGAATTGATGATACATTGAGTAGAAGGAGATCTTTGATGACCGAGATGAAAATTGGAATTCTAGGCTTTGATGACATGAGAGATTATTATAAATTTGATCCTAATTTTTTTGAGTTGTGGAGAAAGTGCAGAGCACCTATTCAAGATCAACAGAGTACTAAATGGGATGAATATTTTATGCAAGGAGGTATGTTGTTTAAAGGTATTCAATTGTGTATACCGAGAGGAGCAATGAGAACTAATTTGATAAAAGAGAAACATAGTAGTGGCTTGGCTGGACATTTTGGTGTTGATAAGACATTAAATTTTCTTAAGGAGAAATACTTTTGGCCACAGTTGTATAAAGATGTTCAGAAATTTGTGAAAAGTTGTGGAGTTTGTCAAGTTGCAAAAGGAGTTAGTCAGAATATTGGATTGTATACACCGATTGTTGTACCTGAGAAACCTTGGATTGACATTAGTATGGATTTTGTTCTTGGCTTACCGAAGACAATAAGAGGTAATGATTTTATATTTGTAGTTGTGGATAGATTTTCTAAAATGGCACATTTTATACCTTGTAGAAAGACATCAAATGCAGTGCATGTAGCAGATCTTTTCTTTAATGAAATTTTTAGATTGCATGGATTACCGAGGAGTATTATCTCTGACCAAGATAGTAAATTTGTTGGATACTTTTGGAAGAGTCTTTGGAGAAAGTTGGGTACTAAGTTGAAATATAGTTCTACATTTCACCCACAAACCGATGGACAGACTGAAGTTGTGAATAGAATCTTGGGAAATCTTTTGAGATGTTTAGTTGGAGACACACCAGGTAATTGGGATTTTGTGTTGGCACAGGTAGAATTTGAATACAATAATTTGGTGAATAAAAGTAGTGGAAAAACACATTTTGAGATTGTAAATAGCATACAACTGAGAGGTATATCTGATTTGAGAGACATTGATAATGATAGAAAGAGAAGTGCTAAAGGAGAAAAATTTGTTGAGTACATTAAGACATTGAATGAAGATGTGAAGATTAAATTAGAAAAGAGTAATCATAAATAAAAAGATAGAGCTAATAGATCAAGAAGATAGACTTTTGATGTTGGTGATGAAGTGATAGTTCATTTGAAGAAAGGAAGATTTCATGTTGGAACATATGGGAAGCTGAAGATGAAGTTTGGACCTTGCAAGATTTTGAGAAAATTTGAGAGTGGAAATGCATATGAAGTTGAGTTACCTGATGACATGGATATATCACCTATATTCACCATTGCTAATTTATATGAATTTTATGAATTTGAAGAAGACATGGCTATACCGATGGATTATCATAAGAAGCAAAATGAAGAGATTGAGCATATTTTTGAATAGAGAATTGGCAGAAGTACAAGAGGAAAATAGTATATGGAGTATCTGGTAAAGTGGAAGAATAGGCCGATTGAAGATAGTTCTTGGATTTTACAGTCTGAATTGGATACAGCTCAGATCATACATGTTCAATGATTCAGAGAATCATTTCAAATAACCCCAGGTGTCTGATGCAGGAGCATCTCGGGTCCCTGGCAATCGTGTATCACCAAAAACATATTTGAGTTTGTTTGTGTTACTCAGTTCTTGCTTTGACCGAGTTGGTTCAGTGTTGCTCAGTTTCCTTTGTTCATCGGTGTTGGTCGGTCATCTCTTTGGAGCTCGGTAATTTCCCTGGTGCTTGGTGATGCTTGTCTGGTGCTTGGTTGGCTTTGCTTACCAGCGGGTTTCTTTTGAATTTCTATTGAGGCCGAGTTGTGCAATTAATTTGGGTTGCAAATTTAATGCTGGTATCCATCATTGGGAAGCGTGTGGTCCCAGATCTAACTGTTCCTTTCATTCATTGTGGATCTGAAGGATGACTTAGTTTGATAGCCTCTTGTATAAATGTAGTTCTTTGGTTAGAGTTTAGGGAGTCAATTTTGATAGAAGATTAGAGATTGTTCACAGAACATATCCTTACATGTTTGAGGACTTCTATAATTCATTGTTGTGTGTGTGAATTTTGCACCTAGTTGCAGACACAACACTTCAGTAAAACATTAGAGGTTAGTAAAATCAAAATCTGCAAGTGAATGAAACTAAGCTAACTAGGCAATTTACTGCCTTCTAGTAGGTCTAAGTATGATGTTCTCATATTAGAATCGAGATCAGTGACAATGAAACACCTAAACGAAGGATTTGAATGCAAAAGAATGAAAAACTATATGAATGCAAATTAATCTATTTTTTTTGTATTTTATGTGCAATAGTATGAAAAATTGTATGATACTAAGCTAGATGAATGAAATTGAATGTAGATTTAATCTAAGAATGATGTGAATGAATATGATATGAAAACTATGCAAAATTATGATAAACTATGAAAGATCTCACAAATCACCTGTCGCAAGTGCTTAATCCTTCAATCGCCAATTCGCTAGAGTAATTGTGCAAATTTGAGTGTTGATTCATTGTGAAGAGCTAAGCCTTGATTTTATAGAAATCCAGGGCTTTGAGGATACAAGAGAAAAGCCATAAATCACTCTTGATAAACTCAGGTTGTTTTTTGAGTTATCAAGAAATCAGAGATAATTAACTCAAAAAAATCATGCAAAAGCAGTGTTTAACTCAAAAAAGAGTTTAGATCAAATTTCAACTCATCATCAAATGTTGAGTTTCAATTTTAAAATTGATTGTTAATTTCTAGTTGCCTACTTTTCTAATTGTGCATAATTTAATTTGAATTAATTTAAAAATAAAGTGATTTATTCTCAACTTAACTGATTTTTTATTTAAAATAATTAATTTTTGGGTTAATCAATTATTAAATCAAACTTTATTCTAAAACAATATTATTAAATATTGACAATTGACATTAATTAATTAAATAAAAATTTAATCAATTAGTCATGAGATTTTAGATTTATTGTTGAACTGAAATAATACAATTTAGGAATAATTTAATTAAATCCAATTAAATAATTAAATGGCATAATTAAATCTAATTAATTAAATATTCAGAATATTCAATTAATCAAACTTTAGGATAAATAGGATTTAGCGCCAAATAATTATTAAATCAAAGATAATTAAGATAAATAAGAATATTCAAGGAATATTCCCCGATGCAGAATTAAGATAAAATCAATTTTTGATAAAATGATGTGCAGATGTGCCTTAGGTTAGGACTTTGATGTTGATTTCATTTGAATTGAAAATGTAGGAGGTTAATGAACCTATAACCCATTTTTGGGGTATTACATTTTGCCCCTCTTTGAATCACTATGCAAAGTGTAGTGGTTCAAAGAATAATATGTGTTTGATAAAGATGTATGAAACTGATTTGATTTGAAAGATTAACTATAATAGCAATGAACTGGTGATTACAAAAAAGAGCCAAAACACCTGATTCTGAACCTTATGATTGTGAAGAAGTGAGTGACCAATTCCAGACCTGATTGTCCCAAAGAGAATCATATTGGTATCACATCCTGAACCCATCAATTACAAAGAACCAAGGAAATAACACTAATGAACAGATGGTTAGGAAAAGTTGATACAACTTACAAGATAGATTTAGGATACTAGATTGATATGGATCTTGATGAATTTGGTATGCCCCAAGAGATAATAGATTTTCCCCAAGCGACAAGGACTTTTGATGAATCAATAACTAGACGTGGTTGTTGTCTTGATCACTGAGGAAAGATTTGATTTTCAGATTTAGATTTATAGACTTTGAATGATGTGTAATACCATGCCCCCTTCAGGATTAAAATTGAAATCTGACAAGAAAAGTCAGTGTTGAATGGTTTAGAAGCATGTTAATTGATTTGAGAAGTGGTTATACACGTCTGAGAACGCGTTCTACTCGTTTAGAGGTCCTAGAAGCCAAGTTTGACTAGGTTTGACCATGAGTTAACCATGGTTGACCAATTTTAAATTTTGATAGTCTGATGTAATATAATCAATTAAGTTGAATTCTAAATTTTTGTGATGATTGAAGGTCGATTATGCAAGCAGTCGGCCATCCTAGGTCCGAAAATTTTAAATCGCGATTTTGACATAGTAAAATGATCTCAAATTTTGATTTTGATCCCAAAAATGGATTCTACTTGCTGTTTAGTTGGAGGGACCTTCATACAATTCTTAGTCCTTGTGTCATGTTTAGCATAGTTTTGAAGAATCATTTGAATGTTCAAGCAATTTGTCAGATCATGCAATCATGCAAAATGACATGCAGAATGAAATGCAAACCTAAGACCTAGGACCTAGTCATTGATCATGTGTCGATTTGTTGTCATCATTGAAGTTTTTAGGTAACCGGATAAATAAATACAACATCCACTAGTTAGGAAACTATAGACATATGAATATTGATTTGTATGCACAAGAATCAATACAACGCCCACTGGCTAGACAACCATGGACATCTAAATATTGATTTTGTTTTCAAAATGTCAAATTAGATATAAGCACCAAGGCACAAATGCCAGGATGACCTGAATATCATGTCCATTTGGATATAGAAATTTGTATAAGCATCAAAACATAGATGTCATGATGACCAGAATACACCTTGTGGAACAAACACATCAAGCAGTCAAGAGATCATTCTAAATCGAGTGTGAATTACCCGTATTGACCCTTTATCATTCACATCCTTAGGTAAGATCGTGTTTCACAAAAGGAATAAGAACTCACTCAAAAAGACAATAGTTAGATCAAAATTCCTTGAATTTTCTAGGTATCAATGGTCGAGGTACGCATGGCCATCCAATACGAGATAGAGGCTCTTACAGACGGACACCATTTCAATCCAGAATTTCCAAAGTTGTTAGATTTTCACATACAAGCATAAAATAAAGAAAAGATTATGCCCTCAGTCATCACTCTCTAAATCCTGTAAAGGACATCATTGAAGAGCTCAAAGGGACACAATATGCAAAAATGGCAATGTGAATCAGTAAGCATAATAGGAGATAAAAGAATGTAAAAGCATAGATTGTTCTCAGTTTGTGTTTTGTTTGATTGTGTTGTTGTAGATGCAAAATCCTTTTTGGAGAGAAGACTGACTGACTGACTCGGATGAAGCTTCAATGGACTCTGACTAGATATGACATGTTTAAAGTATACTAGAGGCCATAGGATATGACTTTGATTGCCCCCAAGTTTGAAACATTGATAGGATACAGACGCTTGAGCTGATTGGTGTACAGACTGACTTACTGAAAATAGGAATGCGAAAATAAATCGAGAGGTATGTACAAACTAAAGCAAGACTGAAAGCTGGGAAAGACCAAGATTGCACTGATAGATGGAGTGTTTTGAAACAAGTGGTGCCCATTTGCCAGGTTTTCACTATCTTGGCAGAGATTCTATTTTTGCTACCAAGGTGCCTATTTCCAGGTTTTCACCAAGGCACTTTTTTTTTCTCATTTTTTTTGTATTTTTCATTTTTTCATTTTTTTTGTACTTTTGATATTTTTTTATTTTTTGTGAATCATCAAGGTTCCTATTTGCTAGGTTTTCCCCAGGATGTTTATTTTTTCAGAACTTTTTCCAATTTTTAAGATTTTTTCAGGACATTTTTTAATGTTGAATGCCTTAGGCATAGAATTTCTTAAGATGGAGAATGTTGACTGGTTCTCAGAGCTGTTCTCCTTCAGTCGTTGAGAGTTGATAGGCTCCAAAGCCAAAAGTAGCAGTGATAACAAAGGGACCCAGCCAGTTGGATTCAAACTTCCCCTTGCACTCTATGTGATTGATTTTTAGGATTCTCTCTTAAAACCAGATCGCCAACCTAAAATTCTCTATCTGACTTTCTTGTTGTAGCCTCTAGACATTCTCTTCTGATAGAATTTGAGATGATCATACGCTGCTTGTCTGAGCTCATCTATTATTTCAAGTTCTTGCAACCTAGACACTCTGTAGTCATCATCAATTACTAAACCATGCATTTTGATTCTTAGTGATGGGATTTCAACCTCAATAGGAAGTACCGCTTCAGACCCATAAACTAAAGTGAATGGTGTAGCCCCAATGGGCATTCTGATACTTGTTATGTAGGCTTGGAGAGATGGATTGATCATGAGATGTCAGTCTCTTCCTATTTTATTAATTGTATGGTGCAAGATTTTCAATAGATTCTTGTTAAAAGCCTTTGCTTGTCCATTCCCTTCAGGATAGTATATAGATGACCAATGTTATGTAATCTTGAATTTTGCACATAGATCATCTAGGTCTTTATTCTGGAATTGTCCACCATTATTTGTGACTATAGAGTGTGGAATACCATACCGACATATGATGTAGTTCAGGATGAACATTGATATTTTCTTGCCAATCACTTGAGTTAGAGGGACTGCTTCTACCCATTTTGTAAAATAGTTTGTAGCTGTAATACTATGGGTATGTCCATTAGAAGAATGGGGATGTGTGGATCCTATAAGATCAAATGCCCATTGGTGAAAATTCCATTGTGTAGTAAAGGGAATTAGATCTCTCCCTAGTGCATGAATTAAGTTACCATGTACTTGGCACTTTTGACAGTTCTTAGCAAACTTGATAGTCTCTTTCTCCATTTTTGGCCAATAGTACCTAGCCCTAATAAGTTTTCAAGCTAGTGTTAAACCATTCAAATTTGATCCATAAATACCTTCATGGACTTCCTATAATGTACATTGAGACTCTTCCCATTCTAAACATCTAAGTAGTGTACCATCTAGACCTTGTTTGTACAGATCATGACCAATGATGACATATCAGGATGCATTTCAGATAAGGTATCATTTCTCATGGCGGTTGAATGTATCATGAATCATTTGGTCTTGGAGATAGGAGAAAAGGTTTTTATATCAAGATGAATCATAACCAACAATAGTGCAGATGATGTGGGTTTTGGAGGAATCATATGCAGGATAAGATAGTGTTTCCACCAGGAACTCGTAGCATAGCTCATGTTCAGGCTACTATAATAAAGTAGATAGTGTTGCCATTGCATCGGCAGCCTTGTTCTTTACTCTAGGTATTTGTTCAAATGTGATAGATATGAAATATTTCTTTAGATCATCTACCATTCTCTTGTATGGGATCAAATTTCCATCTTTCATTTGATACACATCATTGACTTGGTGTATTACAAGTTGTGAGTCTCCATGAATGTGTAATTTTGTTACTCTCCATTCAATTGTTATCTTTATGCCATTAAGAAGGGCTTCATATTCAGCAATATTATTTGTGTAAGGAAACTTGATTCTGAATGCTTTAGGAATTGAGTATCCTTGAGGAGTGATGAACAATATGCCTACTCTAGATCCATTCTGTGTATAGGAGTCATCAAAGAATAATTTCCATGCTCTAGAAGAAAGATTCATGATAGAGGAATCTGGGAATTCTATTTGCATTGGTGTATCATCAAACAAAGGTGTGTTAGCCAGTTGATCTACAATTACCTGTCCTTTGATAGTTTTTCTTTCAACATATTCAATGTCAAATTTACTTAATAGCATGACCCATTTAGCTAGTCTACCTATGAGCGCAGCTTTGCTTAGTAGGTACTTTAGTGGATCAATATTAGCTACCAAATGTGTGGTATGAGCTAATATATGATGTCTCAGTTTTTGTGATGCAAAGATCACATCTAGACAAGATTTCTCAATCATTGAATAGTTCTTCTCATATGCTACCAATGTTCTACTGATATAGTATATATCTCTTTCCTTTTTATTCTCATCATGTTGCGCTAGCAATGCCCCCAGTGATGTATCTATAGAGGAGACATATAAGATCAATGGCTTCCCTTGAATAGGAGGAATCAAAATAGGAGTATTTGATATATATTTCTTGATATGATTAAAATTCTTTTCACATTCCTCGTTCCATGTGAAGGTCACACCTTTATGTAATGTCTACGTGGAAGGCTATGATATGTCTGCTAGCTGATATATGAAGCATCTAATAGATTGAACTCTCCCTTGTAATGTTCTCATTTGACTAATCTTCTTGGGAGGTTGCATCTCCATGATAGCTTTAACTTTAGCTAGATCTACTTCAATGCCTTTCTTTGAAACAATGTAGCCTAAGAGCTTTCTAGAAGTGACACCAAAAGCACACTTCTAAGGGTTCAGTCTGAGACTAAACTTCTCCATTCTATCCAGTATGTTTCTCAAGTCATTTAGATGTTTCGATCTTATCATATATTTTTCCAAGGTATCATCAACATAATCCTCCATAGTTTGATGCATCATGTCATGAAATATAGATGTCATAGCTCTTTGATATGTAGCACCAACATTCTTAAGTCCAAATGGCAGGACATTCCAATAGAAGGTACCCCACGCACATGTGAAAGTAGTTTTCTCTTGATCTTCTGGAGCAATTTTTATTTGGTTGTATCCAGAAAAACCATCCATTAAAGAATACATCTCAAAGCCCGCAGTCATGTCCACTATCATATCAATATTAGGTAATGGAAAATCATCCTTAGGGCATTCTTTGTTTACATCTCTAAAATCTATGCATACTCTGATTGATTTAGCTAGTTTAGAAATAGGTACAATATTAGAGATCCATTTAGCATAGTCAATAACATGGATGAATCTAACTTTTAGTAATTTTTCTAATTCAGCTTTGACCAAGAGTGCAACATGAGGATGCATCTTTCTTAATTTTTTCTTAACAGGGTTGACACCTGGAGCTATAGATAAATGGTGCAGTATAAGATCAGGATCAAATCCAGGCATATCTGAATACTTCCATGCAAAGTTTATCTTCTTTTCTATCAGCAATGTGGTAAAAAAATTTCTTTCTTCTTCTGATAAGGATTGTGCTACATGGATCAACTATGGTTCTTCTATTTTTGCCAAGTTGATAGATTGAGTGGGCTCAATTAGAACTAGAGATCTGTCCTATAAATGACTCAGAAGGACATCAAATATCTCATCCTTAGGTGCCTCAGAGAGGTCTTCACCTTCATATACATCTTTTATTTTTACTTTTGTAGGTTCTGAGACTACCACAAAGTGGTTTTCACCCTCAGAACTCCTTTTCTTTTTATTTTTACTTTTATTCTTTTGACTAAGATACTTGATGTCTGACTCTATCATGCTAACACTCAGTTCACTGATGGAAGTCCTCATAGGCTCAACTACATTGAGGTAGCAAGCAAGGGCATAGTCATTTGGAAAGGTATAAATACCTTGGCTCAAATTCATGGAGGTTTGGTCAAGAAGTTTAGGATGTTGGATAGTCAAAGTGGTGAAAGATTGGGAAATAGTGTTTACAGATATGGCTCAGTCATCATTGGTCCTAACCCGAAACTCAAGTTCGAAGGTGATATTATAACTTAAAATGTTCAATTCATGAATAGGCTCAATGTCATTGTGGGAGTCCATTTCATCCATCAGTGGATCAGACTCATTAAGTTCATCATTTCTCTCTAGACTTACGTTGGGTGTAGGTGCATATTGGTGAATAACATCAACATATTTTTTTGTGATAAGCTCATTTTCCTCTGGAATGGCTCCCCATTCATAGTCATTAGATTCTTCATCTATGCCTCTAGGAAATTTAAGAACATGAGTAAAGTCAAGGTGGATACCCCAAGAAGGGTTACCCTCAGATTCTGATTTGAATTCATACTCATGGGAATGTGTCTCAGAATAACTACCACCTTCCTCTTTGTCTATTTGATTGCCTTCAAGATTAGCCGGTTCTTGTGGTGCAACTATCTCTTGCGCTATAGTAGGTTCTTGTGTTTCTACTATATTGATTCTTTTTACTAGGTCATCTTCAGCTTCAAGGAGGTCTTTTATTTCTTTAGGAAAATGATCGTAAGGAATGAGCTCTTCAGTGGTGGTGTCAGAATCATCACTGTCATATTTTTTAGTTGTTTCTTCCTTTAGTTGATTTGTTGTGGATGGCTCAATCTATTCTAAGACATGTGGGGAGTTCTTGCTAAGATAGAAAGGCTTCTTCTTATATCCTAGACCTATTGTATCTTTTTTGGTTTGACCATGGTGGTCAAGAGGTGATAGAAGACCTTTACCTTGTAGTCCTAGAGGTCCTTTTCTAGTATATCCCATCTTTGTGATCAATTTGTCCCCTGGTCCATATGACTTCTAAGGAATTTTACTTGAATTGGAGTCACATTTCTGGACTGACTGGGATTGAGGTTCATCCTTGTATAGCCATGCAAGCATAGCTTCATCTTCCTCGAACTCTTGTTTGGACACTTGTTCTACAACAAAATTTATTTTATATGCCTCAAGAGGTTCTTTGGATTCTAGTTTGGACTATTTTAGAGTTTTCCCATAAGACTTAGGCAAGATAGGGAGAGATGTCAAAGACAAGACTGGCTCTATAGTATATTCTCCCATACCATTTTCTTTGATTGTGACCTCTTTTTCAATGTCTTCCATCTTGGATGTTGAACCAATGTCTATCTGCTTAGTGGAATATTCTCTATTATTAGGAACAAGTTTATCAACACTTTCTTTCAAAGCATTTCAAGTTGTGTATAGGTCTGCTAGAATCGTCACCTCTACCCCTTCATAAGGAAATTTCACACATTGATGGTATGTAGAAGGAATAGCTTTCATTTCATGTATATGTGGTCTTCCTAGAAGAATATTGTAAGCCAAAGGTATATTAAGAACTTCACATGTAGTATCCCTGATGACTGGACCTATTCTGATAGGCAAGACAATTGTTCCTTTGGAAGATCTTTCTTCTTCATCATATGCCTTAATAGTTATTTTTTTTTAGGAACAATGACAAGTTCAGATAATCTCAATTGTGTAATCAAGTTGTAAGAACAAATGTTGAGACCAACGCCTCCATCTATCAATACGCGTTTGAGTCAATGATTTTGAATTAAGACTTCAATATAAAAGGGCTGGTTATGCAAATGACTTAAGGAATTATCATCTTCCTCTGAAAAGGAGATATATTATGGAGATGTTAGATGACCAACCATAGCCCAGAATCTATATAAATCAAGGTTGCTAAGAACATTGGATCCGAGTAGAGCTTTGTCTAGAATGGCTCTATGAGCGGGAGATATCCGAAGCAACTCAAACATGGAGATTTTTGCATTGGTATGTTGGAGTTGTTGAAAAATACTGTAGGATGTAGGCCTTGTGTCTTTAGGATTTGAAGATTTAGATGTAGCCTTATGTTTAGAAGTGGAAGAGAGATTGAAAGGCATCTTAGGGACATTGGATGAATCTGGGATTTGTCCTTGCAGATGTGCCTGAGCTTGTGATTGAGTAACTGCATTTTCTGAATAATTTTCTCTATCTCTTCTTACAATTGTGATGACATTGCAATGCTCAGATAGACATGGTTCAACCATATTGATACCACCATTGTTTCCAGAGTAGGCATAATTGACTTTAGCACCCATATTAGGTTGGGAAGAAGAATCTTCTTTACCATGTTTCAAAAATGGCTCCATAAATATTGTATGATCATTATTTCTCTTATGATTATCAATTGTGATTTCTCCATTATCAATTTTGATGCAAGACCATCCTGGGTGTAAGAGCAATCTTGCATCACCCAAAAATATTTTTATTTTTGTATTCAATAAGGGCTATCTTATGAAGAGCTATTATTTATGGGAACTTGCTATTTTTAGTAAGTTGGTCATATGATCTCGGAATGTTTTAATTTTATATGTGGAGGTTCATCTCAGTCATATCAGCCTGCCAGTAAAGTTTCATGGCTAGATTAGGTCTAGTTTTGAAGATATTGAAGATTTTCGGTATTGGCAATAGGGTACAGAAAATTTAAACTCAGTTTCAAGGCTTTAGAGGCCTCAGATGAGGTTAAAAATTTGGGTGACAAGCGCTTGTGTGAGTCAAACCTATAGAGAACTTTGTGGCCTTTCCAAAATGGGGTTATAACAGTCAATTGGGTCAACTGGTGATGACTTATGGTCTCTAGAAGTTGGGCCACCTGAAATGGCGGAAAATAATTTTCCTTCAAAATTTATGTTTGGGTTTCAAAAGTAATTTTGAGTTGAATTTGATGAAATAAATTGAAAAACAAAATAATTCTAAGTTTGGTTGGCCCTAAGGGCTAAATTTCTGGAACCTTCTCGGGCGGTGGAAAATGCCTATATAAAGAAGGCCCGTAGTGTTGTCTAAGGTAGTTCTACGTAGTAGATCTGGGTATTGATTCGAGGCTTTATACTATAGAATATTGTAAGGGAATGTCCATGTGGCTTTGCATATTGTAATTCTGAAAGTTTGTAATTCCACATTTGTGGAGATAATAAGAAGCCAATTTTATGTTCTTGCATATTGTTATTGTTTCTCTATTTCTATTATGTGTTTGTGGTATTAAGGGGGGCACCCTTCATCAAGTGGTATCAGAGCAGGATTTTCTGAGTGTGTAAATAGATCACCAATTGTAAGGCAGTTTGCACTAGGACCATGGTTAGGGTTTCAGCGCACATCGGTAAAATGCTTCCATGAAGGGAACATGGCGAAAGAGTTGGTGTTGTAACACCTAATGTCAGAGAAATTCAGAGACAAGTGCAAGCATTGCAAGAAGAGATTTGCAGAGGAATGAATCTTAATGTCAGAGATGAAAGTGAGGATGAAGCCGAAGAAGGAAATGATGATCAAGAAGAAGAAGGCAAAATTTTGAATCGAGAAGAAGAAAGGTTTTTTTGGGCCATTTCCAAAATCAAAAAAAGACCTAAGATCGAGGTTCCTGCATTTTCAAGAAATCTTAACCCAAAAGAATTGATCGACTGGATCAATGAATGTGAACAATATTTTGAGTATGAAAATATTGAGGATCCTGATAGGGTCAAATTCACAAAGGCCAGACTGAAAGGTCATGTGAAGATCTGGTGGCAAGAGATTCAATTGGAGTGAAATAGAAGAGGGAAAGATAAAATCACAAGATAGGATCGAATGGTGGATAAATTTAAGCGACAGTTCATTCCTGTTGATTATGAGCTTGACCTACTAAAGAAGATGCAAAGTTTGAAGCAAGCAAGAAGATCTGTTCAGGAGTATATAGAGGAGCTCTATCGAATCCTCATCAGAACAGGCCATGTAGAATCGGATAAGGAGAAAGTTTCCCATTACCTTAATGGGTTGAGGCCAAGCATTCGGGAGGAGTTGAATCTAGTTTGAATGAACAGTATTAAAGAGGCATACCAGTTTGCCCTAAAAGTAGAGGAAAAGCTAAACAAGAAGTTCGAGAGCAGAAAAAATGGAAGAGGTCATGGTGGACGATCTGGTGGATGGTCATATGGAGGCCGAAATGAAGATCTGAAAAAGAAGGACAAGGCCAGTAGCAGTCAAAATTAGAAAGGAAACAATTTCAATCATTTCCAACATTAGAACTATAGAGATAAGAGAGGAAGAGGAAGAGGACAAGGTTCAGGAAGAGGAGGCTTTCATAGAAAATGTTTTCACTATGGAGAAGAAGGTCATAGGGAATTTGAATGCCCTCAATGTCAATGAAGGACAAATAGGAGGAATTAAGGCCAGGCCAAAGTTGCACATGTAGATGAAGATGTCAAATCATCAAATTTAGAAGATGCTGAAAGAGGAGAAATGATGATTAACAGAAGAGTCCTGCTAAGTGGTGAGAATGAACCTGAACAAAGGAGGAGCCTCTTTCACACTAGATGCAAGTGTGAGGGAAAATGTTGTGATGTGATTATTGATAGTGGAAGCACTAACAATTTGGTGTCAGAAGAGATGGTGACAAAGTTGAAGCTCAAGAGATAGAAACACCTACATCCATATCGGATTGTCTGGGTGTAGGATGACCACAAGGTCATGGTCAGTGAACAGTGCCTAGTAAAGTTCAAGATCAGCGGGTACCAAGATGAGGTACTATGTGATATCATATTTATGGATGCATGTTATATATTTTTGGGTAAACCGTGGTAGTTTGACAGATGTGTTGTACATGATAGTCATGCTAATACCTATTCCCTAACAAAAGATGGAGTGCGACATAAGCTAAAGCCATTAAAGGAGACCAAAGAAAAGGTATGTGGTAATCCAAGAATAACATTTGTTGATGGAAGAAAATTCCTAGATGGTATGAGGCATGAGCATGTGCATTTTGCTTTAATTCCAAAAGATGGTAAAGAAGAAGTAGAGGATGTACCTGTAGAGATTGTAGATTTTTTGAATGATTTTTAAGATATTGTATCTCATAATGTACCTAATGGATTACCACCGGTAAGGAAGATTAGTCATTAGATGGATTTGATTCCAGGAGCCAGTTTTCCAAACAAGGCAGCACACAGAATGACACCAGTAGAAAGTGAAGAGTTGAACAGACAAGTACATAAGTTGTTACAGAAGGGATTGATTCAGGAGAGCCTAAGTCCATGTGTTGTACCAGCAGTATTAGCACCAAAGAAGAATGGAGAATGGAGGATGTATATACATTCTAGAGCAATAAACAAGATCACAATCAAGTATAGGTTTCCATTGCCACGAATGGATGATATTATGGACTGTTTGAGTGGAGCTATGTATTTCTCAAAGATAGTTTGAAGAGTGGATATCACCAGATTCGGATCAGAGAAGGAAATGAATGGAAGACTACCTTCAAGAAAAAGGAAGGACTATATGAGTGGTTAGTCATGCTTTTTGGGCTAACCAATGCACCGAGCACTTTCATGCATCACATGAATGAGGTTCTGAAAGAATTTATGGGTAAGTTTGTCATTGTTTACCTAGATGATATTTTGATCTTTACCAAGACATTGGAGGAACATATGATACATATTCGTATGGTGTTTGAGAAGCTGAGAGATAAGAAATTGTTGATTAATTTGAAGAAGTACAATTTTGTGAAGAAAGAGTTAGTGTATTTGGAATTTGTAGTTTCAACAAAAGGTCTTAAAATGGACCTAGAGAAGGTACAGGCTATCCTTGAATGGCCTACTCCAAGGAGTGCTACTGAGGTAAGATATTTTCATGGTTTAGCTAGTTTTTAGAGAAAGTTTATCAGAAATTTTAGTAGTATTTGTGGTCCCTTGACTGAGACAATGAGAGGGGATAGAAAAAAGTTTAAGTGGACTAATGGGGTAGAAAAGAGTTTTCAATTGTTGAAACAAAAAGTTACAGAACAACCTGTTTTAGCACTTCCAGATTTCAATAAGGTGTTTCAAGTAGACTGTGATGCTAGTGGTACTACAATAGGAGCTGTTATGAGCTAAGAAGGCAAACCTGTTGCTTATTTCAGTGAGAAGTTAAATGATGCCAAAAGAAAATATTATGTTTATGATCAGGAATTTTATGCTATAGTTCAGGCATTGAAGAAGTGGAGACACTATCTGCTTCCTAAGGATTTTGTTTTGTATACTGATCATCAAGCTTTGCAATATTTGAATAGTCAAGGAAAGTTGAATCAAAGGCATTTGAAATGGGTTGAGTTTTTGTAGAGTTATACATTTGTTTTGAAACACAGAAGTGAAAAGTCTAACAGGGTTGCAAATGCGCTTAGCAGACAACAACTATTGCTGAAAAAGATGTAGATTGAGGTGGTTGGGTTTAAAAAACTCAAGAATTTGTATCTAGAGGATACTGATTTTGGTGAAGCTTGGAAAGCTTGTAAAAAACCTGTTACTCTAGACAGAATGAAGTGGTTGGATTTCATCATTCAAAATGATATGCTATACAGAAGGAGTCAGTTGTGCATTCTGAGAAGTTTTATGAGGGAGAATCTCATCAAGGAGAAGCATAGCGGAGGATTGGCCAAACATTTTGGTCGTGATAAAACCCTTGCTTTGGTTAGTGAGAATTATTATTGGCCACAGTTGCAGTAAGATGTCAAGAAGTTTGTACAGAGTTGTAGAGTATGTCAGATGGCGAAAGGAGTGAAGCATAATACAAGGTTGTATCAACCATTACCTATACCAGATAAGTCTTGGAAGGATATCATTATAGACTTTGTTCTTGGTTTACCAAGGACACAGCGGGGACATGATTCAATTTTTGTGGTAGTTGACAAATTTTCAAAGGTGGCACATTTTATTCCCTGCAAGAAGACTAATGATGTTGTTCATGTCGCAGAATTATTTTTTAGAGAAGTCATGAGACTACATGGTTTGCCAAAGAGTATAGTTTCAGATAGGGGCACTAAGTTCGTTGGATATTTTTGGTGTACATTGTTTAAGAAGTTGAAGACAGATTTGAAGTTTAGTTCATCACATCATCCACAGACTGATGGACAGACAGAGGTGGTGAATAGAAGTTTGGGAAATTTGTTGAGATGTTTGGTTGGAGATAAACCAATAGTATGTGATATGATTTTACCATAGGCAGAATTTGCATACAATAATTCTATCAATAGGAGCAATGGTAAATCACCATTCCAGATTGTATATGAGATTAGTGCAAGAAATGCATGTGAGTTGAGAAAGTTAGATAAAGGAGAAATAAGTAGTGCTGAAGCTGAAGATTTTGCAAAACATTTGAAGAACATCCATGAGGAGGTAAGGAAGCATATTACCAAGATGAATGCACAGTATAAGGCTAAGGCAGATGATAAAAGGAGGCATAAAGAATTTTAGGTTGGAGATGAAGTCATGGTTCATTTGTAGAAGGAGTGATTTCTGGTTGGTACATATAACAAGTTGAAAATGAAGAAGTTCAGTCCATGTAAGATACTGAAGAAGCATGATTCGAGAAATGCATATGAGGTCAAGTTGCCTACTGAGCTAAATATTTCACCAATATTTAATATTTTAGATCTGATAGAGTATCATGAAAGAGGTGTTGAAGATGAGGTTACAGCAGCACAATGGAGTATTCCTACAACTAGTTCAGATATCAAGGAGATTGAAGACATACTAGATAGTCATGTTGGTAGAAGCACAAGGAACAAGACATATGAAGAGTATCTGGTCAAATGGAAAGGATGACCTGTTGAAGATTCATCATAGCTAAAAAAGCAAGAGTTTAACCATCTTAGTTTTCCTCTACACACCTGAGTCATTACAAGGTCACTTCTCAAATTACCCTGGGTGTCTGATCCAAGAGCATCCTGGGTGTAAGAGCAACCTTGCATCACCCAAAAATATTTTTATTTTTGTATTCAATAAGGGCTATCTTGTGCAAAGCTGCTATTTATGGGAACTTTCTATTTTTAGTAAGTTGGTCATATGATCTCAGAAAGTTTTGATTTTACATGTGGAGGTTCATCTCAGTCATATCAGCCTACCAATAAAGTTTCAAGGCTAGATTAGGTCTAGTTTTGAAGATATTAAAGATTTTCAGTATTGGCAGTAGGGTACTAAAACTTTGAACTCAGTTTGAAGACTTTAGAGGCCTCGGATGAGGTCAAAAATTTGGGTGACAGGCACTTGCACGAGTCAAGCCTATAGAGCACTTTGTGGCCTTTTTGAAATGGGGTTATAATAGTCAATTGGGTCAACTAATGATGACTTATGGTGTCTAGAAGTCGGGCCACCTGAAATGGAAAAAAATAATTTTTCTTCAAAATTTTTGTTCAGGTTTCCAAAGTCATTTTGAGCTGACTTTGATGTAATAAATTGAAAAACAAAATAATTCTAAGTTTGGTCGGCCCTAAGGGCTAAATTTTTGGAACCTTCTCGGACGGTGGAAAATGCCTATATAAAGAAGGCCCGTACTGTTGTCTAAGGTAGTTCTGGGTATTGATTCGAGGCTTTCTCCTATAGAATATTGTAAGGGAATGCCCATGTGGCTTTCCATTTTGTAATTCTGAAAGTTTGTAATTCCACATTTGTGGAGATAATAATAAGCCAATTTTTTGTTCTTGCATATTGTTGTTGTTTCTCTATTTCTATTATGTGTTTGTGGCATTAAGGGGGCCACCCTTCATCAAGTGGTATCAGAGCAGGAGTTTCTAAGTGTGTAAATAGATTGCCAATTGTGTCACAGTTTGCACTAGGACCGTGGTTAGGGTTTCAGCGCACATCGTGAAAATGCCTTGATGAAGGGAACATGGCAGAAGACCTACTGTTGTAACACCTGAGGTCAGAGCACTCCATAGATAAGTGTGAGCATTGAAAGAAGAGATTCAAAGAGGAATGAATCTTAATGTCAGAGATGAAAGTGAGGATGAAGCTGAAGAAGGAAATGATGATCAAGAAGAAGAAGAAGGCAAAATTTTGAATCGAGAAGAAGAAAGGCTTTTCTGGGCCATTTCCAAGATCGAAAAAAGACCTAAGATTGAGTTTCCTGCATTTTCAAGAAATCTTAACCCAGAAGAATTCATCGATTGGATAAATGAATGTGAACAATATTTTGAGTATGAAGATATTGAGGATCCTGATAGGGTCAAATTTGCAAAGGCCAGACTGAAAGGTCATGCGAAGATCTGGTGGCAAAAGATTCAATTAGAGCGAAATAGAAAAGGGAAAGATAAAATCACAAGATGGGATCGGATGGTGGATAAATTTAAGTGATAGTTCATTCTTGTTGATTATGAGCTTGACCTACTGAAGAAGATGCAAAGTTTGAAGCAAGCAGGAAGATCTATTCAGGAGTATACAAAGGAGTTCTATCGAATCCTCATCAGAATAGGCCATACAGAAGAAGATAAGGAGAAAGTTGCCCGTTACCTTAACGAGTTGAGGCTAAGCATTCGGGAGGAGCTTAATCTGGTTTGATGAATGTTATTGAAGAGGCATACCAATTTTTCCTAAAAGTAAAGGAAAAGCTAAACAAGAATTTTGAGAGCAGACAAAATGGAAGACGTCACGATGGATGATCTAGTGGACAGTCATATGGAGGCTGAAATGAAGATCTGAAAAACAAGGACAAGGCTAGTAGCAGTCAAAATCAGAGAGGAAACAATTCTAATCATTTCCAAGATCAAAACATAAGAGATCAGAGAGGAAGAGGAAGAGGACAAGGTTCAGGAAAAGCAGGCTTCCGTGGAACATGTTTTCACTGTAGAGAAGAAGGTCATAGGGCATTTGAAAGTCCTCAATGCCAAGGAAGGATAGATAGGAGGAATGAAGGCCAAGCCAGAGTTGCACATGTAGATAAAGATGTCAGATCATCAAATTTAGAAAATGTTGAAAGAGGAGAAATGTTGATTAACAGAAGAGTCCGGCCGAGTGGTGAGAATGAACCTGAACAAAGGAGGAGCCTATTTCACACTAGATGCAAGTGTGAGGGAAAATATTGTGATGTGATTATTGATAGTGGAAGCACTAACAATTTGGTGTCAGAAGAGATGGTGACAAAGTTGAAGCTCAAGAGATAGAAACACCCACATCCATATCGGATTGCCTGGGTGCAGGATGACCACAAGGTCATGGTCAGTGAACAGTGCTTGGTAAAGTTCAAGATCGGCGGGTAACAAGATGAGGTACTATGTGATATCATATCTATGGATGCATGTCATATGATGTTGGGTAGACCGTGGTAGTTTGATATATTTTTTGTACATGATGGTCATGCGAATACTTATTCCCTAACAAAAGATGGAGTGCGACATAAGCTAAAGCAATTGAAGGAGACCGAAGAAAAGGTATGTGGTAATGCAAGAATAACATTTTTTGATGGAAGAAAATTCTTAGATGGTATGAGGCATGAGCATGTGTGTTTTGCTTTAATTCTAAAAGCTGGTAAAGAAGAAGTAGAAGATGTACTTGTAGAGATTGCAGATTTGTTGAATGAGTTTTAGGATATTATATCTGATAATGTACCTAATGGATTACCACCGGTAAGGAAGATCAGTCATCAGATGGATTTGATTGCAGGAGCCAATTTTCTAAACAAGGTAGCACACAGAATGACACCAACAGAAAGTGAAGAGTTGAACAGACAAGAACATGAGTTGTTACAAAAGGGATTGATTCGGGAGAGCCTGAGTCCATGTGATGTACCAGTAGTATTAGCACCAAAGAAGAATGGATAATTGAGGATGTGTATAGATTCCAGAGCAATAAACAAGATCATAATCAAGTATAGGTTTCCATTGCCATGAATGGATGATATTATGGACTATTTGAGTGGAGCTGTGTATTTCTCAAAGATAGATCTGAAGAGTGGATATCACCAGATTTAGATCAGAGAAGGAGATGAATGGAAGATTGCCTTCAAGACAAAGGAAGGACTATATGAGTGGTTAGTCATGCCTTTTGGGCTAACCAATGCACCGAGCACTTTCATGCGGCTCATGAACAAGGTTCTAAAATAATTTTTGGGTAAGTTTGTCATTGTTTACCTAAATGATATTTTGATTTTTACCAAGACATTGGAGGAACATATGAGACATATTCATATGGTGTTTGAGAAGCTAAGAGATGAAAAATTTTTGATTAATTTGAAGAAGTGCAGTTTTGTGAAGAAAGAGTTAGTGTATTTGAGATTTGTAGTTTCAATAGAAGGTCTAAAAATGGACCCAGAGAAGGTACACGCTATCCTTGAATGGCCTACTCCAAGGAGTGCTACTGAGGTAAGATATTTTCATGGTCTAGCTAGTTTTTACAGAAATTTTATCAAAAATTTTAGTAGTATTTGTGGTCCCTTGACTGAGACAATGAGTGGGAATAGAAAAGAGTTTAAGTGGACTAATGGGGCAGAAAAGACTTTTCAATTGTTGAAATAGAAAGTTATAGAACAACCTGTTTTAGCACTTCCAAATTTTAATAAGGTGTTTCAAGTAGACTGTGATGCTAGTGGTACTACAATAGGAGCTGTTATGAGCCAAGAAGGCAAACCTGTTGCTTATTTCAGTGAGAAGTTAAATGATGCCAAGAGAAAATATTATATTTATGATCAGAAATTTTATGCTATAGTTCAGGCATTGAAGAAGTGGAGACACTATCTACTTCTTAAGGAGTTTGTTTTGCATACTGATCATCAAGCTTTGCAATATTTGAATAGTCAAGGAAAGTTGAATCAAAGGCATTTGAAATGGGTTGAGTTTTTGCAGAGTTATACATTTTTTTTGAAACATAGAAGTGGAAAGTCTAACAGGGTTGTAGATGCGCTTAGCAGAAGGAAACTATTGCTGACAGAGATGTAGATTGAGGTGGTTGGGTTTAAGGAACTCAAGAATTTATATCCAGAGGATCCTCATTTTGGTGAAGCTTGGAAAGCTTGTAAAGAACCAGTTACACTAGATAGAACAAAGTGGCTAGATTTCATCATTCAAGATGATATGCTATTCAGAGGGAGTCAGTTGTACATTCCAAGAAGTTCTATGAGGGAGAATCCCATCAAGGAGAAGCATAGAAGAGGATTGGCCAGACATTTTGGTCGTGACAAAACCCTTACTTTGGTTAGTGAGAATTATTATTGGCCACAGTTGCAGCAAGATGTCAAAAAGTTTGTACAGAGTTGGAGAGTATTTCAGATGGAAAAAGGGGTGAAGCATAATATAGGGTTGTATCATCCATTACCTGTACCAGATAAGCCTTGGGAGGATATCAGTATGGACTTTGTTCTTGGTTTACCAAGGACACAGCAGGGACATGATTCAATTTTTGTGGTAGTTGACAGATTTTCAAAGATGGCACATTTTATTCCCTGCAAGAAGACTAATGAATCTATTCAAATAGCAGAATTATTTTTCAGAGAAGTGGTGAGACTACATGGTTTGCCAAAGAGTATAGTTTTAGATAGAACACTAAGTTTGTTGGATATTTCTGGCGTACATTGTGGAAGAAGTTGAAGACAGATTTGAAGTTCAGTTCATCATATCATCCACAGACTGATGGATAGACAGAGGTGGTGAATAAAAGTTTGGAAAATTTGTTGAGATGTTTGGTTGGAGATAAGCCAACAGGATGGGATATGATTTTACCACAGGCAGAATTTGCATACAATAATTTTGTCAATAGGAGCACTGGTAAATCACCATTCCAGATTGTATATGGGAGTAGTGCAAGAAATGCATGTGAGTGGAGAAAGGTAGATAAAGGAGAAATAAGTAGTGCTGAAGCTGAGGATTTTGTAGAACATTTGAAGAACATCCATGAGGAGGTGAGGAAGCATATTAACAAGATGACTGCATAGTATAAGGCTAAGGCAGATGAGAAAAGGAGGCATAAAGAATTTAAAGTAGGAGATGAAGTCATGGTTCACTTTCTAAAGTAGTGATTTCTTGTTGGTACATATAACAAGTTGAAAATGAAGAAGTTCGGTCCATAAAAGATACTGAAGAAGCATGATTCAAGAAATGCATATGAGGTCGAGTTGCCTACTAAGCTAAATATTTCACCAGTATTTAATATTTCAGATCTTATAAAGTATCATGAAGGAAGTGTTGAAGATGAGGTTATAGAATCACAGTGGAGTATTCTTGCAACTAGTTCAGATATCAAGGAGATTGAAGACATACTGTATAGTCGTGTTGGTAGAAGCACAAGGAATAGGACATATGAAGAGTATCTAGTCAAATGAAAAGGATGACCTATTGAAGATTCATCATGGTTAACAAAGGAGGAGGTTAACCATCTTGGTTTTCCTCTGTACACCTGAGTCATGACAGGGACACTTCTCAAATTACCCTGGGTGTCTAATACAGGAGCATCCTGGGTGTAAGAGCAATCTTGCATCACCCAAAAATATTTTTGTTTTTGTATTCAATAAGGGCTATCTTGTGCAGAGCTGCTATTTATGGGAGCTTGCTATTTTTAGTAAGTTGGTTAGATGATCTTGGAATGTTCTGATTTTACATGTGGAGGTTCATCTTAGTCATATTAGCCTGCCAGTAAAGTTTCATGGCTAGATTAGGTCTAGTTTTGAAGATATTGAAGATTTTTGGTATTGGCAGCAGCGTACTGAAACTTTGAACTCATTTTGAAGGCTTTAGAGGCCTTGGATGAGGTAAAAAATTTGGGTGACAGGCACTTGTGCAAGTCAAGCCTGTAGAGTGCTTCGTGGCCTTTCAGAAATGGGCTTATAATAGTCAATCGGGTCAACTAGTGATGACTTATGGTCTCTGGAAATTGGGCCACCTGAAATGGCACAAAATAATTTTTCTTCAAAATTTTTGTTCGAGTTTCAAAAGTTATTTTGAGCTGACATTGATGTAATAAATTGAAAAACAAAATAATTCTAAGTTTGGTCGGCCCTAAGGGCTAAATTTTTGGAACCTTCTCGGGCGGTGGAAAATGCCTATATAAAGAAGGCTCGTAGTGTTGTCTAAGGTAGTTCTGGGTAGTAGATCTGAGTATTGATTCGAAGCTTTTTCCTACACAATATTGTAAGGGAATGCCCATATGGCTTTGCATACTGTAATTCTAAAAGTTTGTAATTCCACATTTATGGAGATAATAAGAAGCCAATTTCCTATTCTTGCATATTGTTGTTGTTTCTCTATTTCTGTTATGTGTTTGTGGTATTAAGGGGGGCACCCTTCATCAAGTGTTATCGGAGTAGGAGTTTCTAAGTGTGTAAATAGATCACCGATTGTGAGGCAGTTTGCACCAGGACTGTGGTTAGGGTTTTAGTGCACATCACAAAAATGCCTCCATGGACTGAACGTGGCGAAAGAGCTGGTGTTGTAACACCTGAGATCAGAGCGCTCCAGAGACAAGTGTGAGCATTGCAAGAAGAGATTCATAGAGGAATAAATCTTAATGTTAGAGATGAAAGTGAGGATGAAGGCGAAGAAGGAAATGATGATCAAGAAGAAGAAGAAGGCAAAATTTTGAATCGAGAAGAAGAAAGGCTTTTTCAGGCCATTTCCAAGATCGAAAAAAGACCTAAGATTGAGGTTCCTATATTTTCAAGAAATCTTAACCCAAAAGAATTGATCGACTGTATCAATGAATGTGAAGAATATTTTGAGTATGAAGATATTGAGGATCTTGATAGGGTCAAATTCACAAATGCCAGACTAAAAGGTCATGGAAAGATCTGGTGGCAAGAGATTCAATTGGAGTAAAATAGAAGAGGGAAATATAAAATCACAAGATGGGATCAGATGGTGGATAAATTGAAGTGACAGTTCATTCCTATTGATTATAAGCTTGACCTACTGAAGAAGATGCAAAGTTTGAAGCAAGTAGGAAGATCTGTTCAGGAGTATACAGAGTAGCTCTATCGAATCCTCATCAGAACAAGCCATGTAGAATCGGATAAGGAGAAAGTTTCCCGTTACCTTAATGGGTTGAGTTTGAGCATTCGGGAGGAGCTGAATCTAGTTCGAATGAACAGTAATAAAGAGGCATGCTAGTTTGCCCTAAAAGTAGAGGAAAAGTTGAACAAGAAGTTCAAGAGCAGACAAAATGGAAGAGGTCATGGTGGACGATATGGTGGATGGTCATATGGAGCCAAAAATGAAGATCCAAAAAAGAAGGACGAGGCCAATAGTAGTCAAAATCAGAGAGGAAGAGGAAGAGGACAAGGTTCAAGAAGTTGAGGCTTCCGTGGAACATGTTTTCACTGTGGAGAAGGTCATAGGGAATTTGAATGTCCTCAACACCAAGGATAGATAGGAGGAATGAAGGCTAGGCTAGAGTTGCACATGTAGATAAAGATGCCAGATCATCAAATTCAGAAGATGCTGAAAGAGGAGAAACGTTCATTAATAGAAGAGTCTTGTTGAGCGGTGAGAATGAACCTAAACAAAGGAGGAGCCTGTTTCGCACTAGATGCAAGTGTGAGAGAAAATGTTGTGATGTGATTATTGATAGTGGAAGCACTGACTATTTGGTGTCAGAAGAGATGGTGACAAAGTTGAAGCTCAAGAGACAGAAATACCCACATCCATATCGGATTGCCTGGGTGCAGGATAACCACAAGGTCATCGTCAGTGAACAGTGTCTAGTAAAGTTCAAGATCAGCGGGTACCAAGATGAGGTACTATGTGATATCATATCTATGGATGCATGTCATATGTTGTTGGGTAGACCATGGCAGTTTGATAGATGTGTTGTACATGATGGTCATGCGAATACCTATTCCCTAACAAAGCATGGAGTGTGACATAAGCTAAAGCCATTGAAGGAGACCGAAGAAAAAGTATGTGGTAATGCAAGAATAACACTTGTTCATGGAAGAAAATTCCTAGATGGTATGAGGCATGAGCATGTGTGTCTTTCTTTAATTCCAAAAGCTGGTAAAGAAGAAGTAGAGGATCTACCTGTAGACATTATAGTTTTGTTGAATGAGTTTTAGGATATTGTATCTGATAATGTACCTAATGGATTACCATAGGTAAGGAATATCAATCATCAGATGGATTTGAATCTACGAGCCAGTTTGCCAAACAAGGCAGCACATAGAATGACACCAGCAAAAAGTGAAGAGTTAAACAAACAAGTACATGAGTTGTTACAGAAGGGATTGATTCGAGAGAGCCTAAGTCCATGTGTTGTACCAGCAGTATTAGCACCAAAGAAGAATGGAGAATGGAGGATGTGTACAAATTCTAGATCAATAAACAAGATCACAATCAAGTATAGGTTTCCATTGCCATGAATGGATGATATTATGGACTGTATGAGTGGAACTGTATATTTCTCAAAGATAGATCTGAAGAGTGGATATCACCAGATTCAGATCAGAGAAGGAAATGAATGGAAGACTACCTTCAAGACTAAGGAATGACTGTATGAGTGGTTAGTCATGCCTTTTGGGCTAACCAATGCACTGAGCACTTTCATGCGGCTCATGAACGAGCTTCTGAAAGAATTTCTGGGTAAGTTTGTCATTGTTTACCTAGATGATAATTTGATCTTTAGCAAGACATTGGAGGAACATATGATACATATTCATATGGTGTTTGAGAAGCTAAGAGATAAGAAATTGTTGATTAATTTGAAGAAGTGTAGTTTTCTGAAGAAAGAGTTAGTGTATTTGGGATTTTTACTTTCAACAGAAGGTATAAAAATGGACCCAGAGAAGGTACAGGCTATCCTTCAATGGCCTACTCCAAGGAGTGCTACCGAGGTAAGATATTTTCATGGTCTAGCTAGTTTTCAGAGAAAGTTTATCAAAAATTTTAGCATAATTTTTGGTCCATTGACTGAGACAATGAGAGGGGATAGAAAAGAGTTTAAGTGGACTAATGGGGTAGAAAAGACTTTTCAATTGTTGAAAGAGAAAGTTATAGAACAACCTATTTTAGCACTTCTAGATTTGAATAAGGTGTTTCAAGTAGACTATGATGCTAGTGGTACTACAATAGGAGCTGTTATGAGCCAAGAAGGCAAACCTATTGCTTATTTTAGTGAGAAGTTAAATGATGCCAAGAGAAAATATTATGTTTATGATCAAGAATTTTATGCTATAGTTCAGGCATTGAAGAAGTGGAGACACTATCTGCTTCCTAAGGAGTTTGTTTTGTATACTGATCATCAAGCTTTGCAATATTTGAATAGTCAAGGAAAGTTGAATCAAAGGCATTTGAAATGGGTTGAGTTTTTGCAGAGTTATACATTTGTTTTGAAACACAGAAGTGAAAAGTCTAACAGGGTTGCAGATGCACTTAGCAAACAACAACTATTGCTGACAGAGATGTAGATTGAGGTGGTTGGGTTTAAGAAACTCAAGAATTTGTATCTAGAGGATATTGATTTTGGTGAAGCTTGGAAAGCTTGTAAAGAACCTATTACTCTATACAGAACGAAGTGGCTGGATTTCATCATTCAAGATGATATGCTATTTAGAGGGAGTCAGTTGTGCATCCAAAAAGTTCTATGAGGGAGAATCTCATCAAGGAGAAGCATAGCGAAGGATTGGCCGAACATTTTGGTCATGATAAAACCCTTGCTTTCGTTAGTGAGAATTATTATTGGCCATAGTTGCAGCAAGATGTCAAGAAGTTTGTATAGAGTTGTAGAGTATGTCAGATGGTGAAAGGAGTGAAGTAGAATACAGGATTGTACCAGCCATTACCTGTACTAGATAAGCCTTGGGAGGATATCAATATGGACTTTGTTCTTGGTTTACCAAGGACACAGTGGGGACATGATTCAATTTTTGTGGTAGTTGACAGATTTTCAAAGATGGCACATTTTATTTCCTACAAGAAGACTAATGATGTTGTTCATGTAGCAAAATTATTTTTCAGAGAAGTCATGAGACTACATGGTTTGCCAAAGAGTATAATTTTAGATAGGGACACTAAGTTCATTGGATATTTCTGGTGTACATTATGGAAGAAGTTGAAGATAGATTTGAAGTTCATTTCATCACATCATCCACAAACTGATGGATAGACAGAGGTGGTGAATAGAAGTTTGGAAAATTTGTTGAGATGTTTGGTTGGAGATAAGCCAATAGGATGGCATATGATTTTACCACAGGCAGAATTTGCATACAATAATTTTGTCAATAGGAGCACTAGTAAATCACCATTCTAAATTGTATATGGGAGTAGTGCAAGAAATGCATGTGAGTTGAGAAAGTTGGATAAAGGAGAAATAAGTAGTGCTGAAGCTGAGGATTTTGCAAAATATTTAAAGAACATCCATGAGGAGGTGAGGAAGCATATTACCAAGATGAATGCATAGTATAAGGCTAAGGCAGATGAAAAAAGGAGGCATAAAGAATTTCAGGTTGGAGATGAAGTCATGGTTCATTTGTGGAAGGAGCGATTTCTGGTTGGTACATATAACAAGTTGAAAATGAAGAAGTTCAGTCCATATAAGATACTGAAGAAGTATGATTCGAGAAATGCATATGAGGTCAAGTTGCCTACTGAGCTAAATATTTCACCAATATTTAATATTTCAGATCTGATAGAGTATCATGAAGGAGGTGTTGAAGATGAGGTTACAAAAACATAGTGGAGTATTCCTGCAACTAGTTCAGATATCAAAGAGATTGAAGACATGCTAGATAGTTATGTTGGTAGAAGCACAAGGAACAACACATATGAAGAGCATCTGGTCAAATGGAAAGGATGACCTGTTGAAGATTCATCATGGCTAACAAAGGAGGAGGTTAACCATCTTGGTTTTCCTCTACACACCTAAATCATGATAGGGTCACTTCTCAAATTACCCCAGGTGTCTGATGCAGGAGCATCCTGGGTGTAAGAGCAATCTTGCATCACCCAAAAATATTTTTGATTTTGTATTCAATAAGGGCTATCTTGTGTAGAGCTGCTATTTATGGAAACTTGTTATTTTTAGTAAGTTGATCATATGATCTTGAAATGTTTTGATTTTACATGTGGAGGTTCATCTCAGTCATATTAGCCTGCCAATAAAGTTTCATGGCTAGATTAGGTCTAGTTTTGAAGATATTAAAGATTTTCGGTATTGGCAGTAGGGTACAGAAAGTTTGAACTCAGTTTGAAGGCTTTAGAGTCCTCGGATGAGGTCAAAAATTTGGGTGACAGGCACTTGCGTGAGTCAAGCCTATAGAGCACTTTGTGGCCTTTCTGAAATGGGGTTATAATATTCAATTGGGTCAACTGGTGATGACTTATGGTCTCTGGAATTCGAGCCACCTGAAATGGCAAAAAATAATTTTCCTTCAAAATTTATGTTCAGGTTTCAAAAGTTATTTTGAGCTGACTTTGATGTAATAAATTGAAAAACAAAATAATTCTAAGTTTGGTTGGCCCTAAGGGCTAAATTTTTGAAACCTTCTCGGGCAGTGGAAAATGCCTATATAAAGAAGGCCTGTAGTGTTGTCTAAGGAAATTCTGGGTAGTAGATCTGGGTATTGATTTGAGGCTTTGTCCTATAGAATATTGTAAGGGAATGCCCATGTGGCTTTGCATATTGTAATTCTTAAAGTTTGTAATTCCACATTTGTAGAGATAATAAGAAGCCAATTTTTTGTTCTTGCATATTGTTGTTGTTTCTCTATTTCTGTTATGTGTTTGTGGTATTAAGGGGAGCACCCTTCATCAAATTTTTTCTTGTATGATGTGTTTCAAGTGAATGCAGTTATTATTTTTATGACCCTTATTGCGATGGAAGTCACAGAAATCATTCTCTCTCCACCATTTTGGTTTAGGTTCAAGATCAAAGACTTTTATCTCAGGCAAGTAAATGATGTTGTTAGCCAATAGAGTTTTCATGGTAGATTCCAAGTACTCTCCAAGAGGAGTGAATTTGTGGTTAGGATCTATAGTGCAAGGTTTGTAAGTAGGTGGCTTCTTATTAGATTATAATGTTTTCGCTTCAAAAGCTTTGATGGCTTGGGTTCCAATATCGAGATTAAAAGCAAGTGCCTTAGATGGGACGTGAATAGTATCAACAACACCATCTATGACAACACCTTTGTTCTTGTTCCAATTTTTTCCTTTATCTCTAGAACTAGATCCAAATTCATACTTGTCCTTTTGAAGTGATATGTCTCCTTTTTGCACAAGTACTTTCTCAATTTTGATAGAATTTTCTACCATCTTATCAAAGGATGTATGATTTTACATTTGCAAATGGTAGTTGAGTTCTGGAACAAGATTGTTGATGAAGATTTGTAGTTTCTCAGTTTCTGGAATGGGCCTAGCATATAGAGAAAACTTCTTCCTCCATCTTTTGAGAAAAGTTAGGAATGGTTCCCCCGAGTTCTATTTCAGATTATAGATATCGATCATAGTGACCAGATGTTGAATGTTGTGTGAGTATTGTTGATAGAACCTTTTGATTAACTCCTCGAAAGTTTTGATAGTAGGGGGTATTTTTTAGAACCAATGAATAGCCGACCCTCCCAGAGATTGAGGGAAAAGATGCAATAGGTAGGTTGGTTCATGCATGAACTCCATAGATTGAGTATATAATTCTCTGACATGATCTTGAGGATTAGAGTTTCCATCATACTTATTGTATTTAGGTATTTCTACTCACTTAGGAAATGGCAGCATGTAAAAGTCTTTATCAAATGGAAAAGGGCATAGAGCCTCCATGGAGAACTCCTTAGGTTCCTTTTCTTTTTCAAGTATGTTAAGTTTGACTTGCATGGCATGCATTTGTTTCATCATAGCGGTGATAGGGGTTTCTTCCTCATGTGTGATGATATTTTCAATATTAAAGTTTAGAGGAATTTTAGCTCCTTGATGAGCTAACTCTAAAAAGTATGCCTCTCTATCTTCTTTCAAGAAATGCCTCATCATTTTCTTGAAGTCATCATCATTCTGATATCAAGCAATTTTAGAAGGTGTAGGTTCTTGATCCATACCATGTTGAGAGTAATGTCCTTGAGACCCATGATTTGTCCCTCCATGAGACATGTTAGGATTTTTAGGACTCCTTGGAATAGATTGATCTAGAGATTTTTGATTGACTCCTTGGATTGATGGAGGAGAGGGTATGTAACTAGTTTTTAATCGAAGATTGCCAAGACCATCATCTTCGTAAAGACCTAAATTGTAGAGTTCATCAAAGGTTGGACCTACATGAGTAGACAGAGGTAAGGTGTGAGATGCTTCTCCAGATTTCTTGTGTGATGAAGCTTGAGTTTCCACCATTAACCTTGGGTGAAGAAAGAGAGCAAGATGAAGATAACTGAAGAATGACTTGATTCAAGAAGATCGAATGATGCAACCTTGTCAAGATTGAATTGATTCAAGAATAGATCAAATGTAAATGAAGGATACTATGCCATAGTAGTATGGGTAGATGCCCAATAGATGGTAGGCATGAGCTCACAGCACTTATCCATTTTGTAACAAGACTAGATTTGAAGATAATTCTGACAAGGTTTTGACACAATATGAAAAAGACTCAAATCGATATTTCAGAAGGCTAAATCAGGCTCAAGAGACCACTTTAGGTAAATGATCAAATTCTTTCTAGTTTCTACTCTTTTCCTGACACAATGATTTGTTTGACAAATTCTGGGATTTCTTTCTCAACTCTAGACATCAAGTTTTCAAGCAGTGTGCAATAGGAAAATAGGCATATGGACCCTAGACAAAAATCAAATCTGACAGAAAGTTGACCAACTGATAGGAATTACCTTGTTGTTTCAAAAATTTGGGGACAATCTCATGTGAGAAAATGTTTCCCCGCACGAGGAAGTACCAGGCTGCGCACGAGAATATGTTGTCTCGCATGAGGAAATGCTCAGAAAACTGAAATCTCACATGATAAAAGAACAAAGTTTGACAATTTTGGCACAATTTTTGAGGCACAGATTTCAAGACACAACACTAGCTGTTCTCTGACAAAATATTTAGTTCTTACACTAGAAAAGGATTTTTATTCAGATTTTGCAATTTTTTAGTTTTTTTGGAATCAGTTCATTTGCAAGATTTTCTCTGTCCAGGTTTGAAGATCCGTGTAATAGTTTGTTTCAAGTAACCAAGAAGAAATCAAGCATGTAAAATAGCAAGCAAGTGAAGCAAGAAATCATCTAAAAATAATGAACAAGGGAAAAAGAAACCTTGCACATGAACAAGTAATAGTGACTTATTGTGCTAATCCCTAGAAATGATACTTCTGTATGTTCCAAAAAGTTTTCCAATAACACACATATTCCTAGAAAATGAAAAATTTGGCCTCACTAGGGTTTGTAGTAATGGTCTGACTCTACAACTTTTGTGATCTCAAGAGGGTGAACTCCAATCCAAGTGCACCAGGGTTTTGACACAGTCCAAGAATTTAATCAATCAGGAGCTGCTAGGGAGATATGATAGCCCAAAAAGAGAACACACCTGTGAAGATTTTCTCCACAAGAACATTTATATAGCGGCTATTGCTACCACTTGAGGTTCCATACATGTGGTTGACCCAATTAAGGGAATGTCCACTACTATTAACCCTCTCTAAAGGTGACTCACAAAAGATACCACAGGGGGACTAGATCAAATTCAAGGATCTAGGTTTCTAGTACTATCCAAAAAGGAAGTAGAGCATAATCCCCTAGCCTCTTCACTTCACCAAAACAAAGCAGACAGATTAATTTGACATGCTAAGACTAAAATTATCTCACAAAGATCTATGATGTCAACCACTTATGATCTATCAACCTCTTTGGAGAGAGAATGTATCGATCAAAATTTGAAGACTCAAAAATCTATTAGAATGCAAGACAATCTCAGTATCCTCCCTAGCTACAAGGGGATCCTTCATCAAGAAGAGCTTCACATGAATAAACAAGTGAAAGAAGCTCGATCTCTCAAGATCATCTGTGAATAGTGTTCATAGGGCCTATTTACTATGTGTAACAGATAAGTAGAAAGAAAATCTATGTTTTTTTTATAGCCCAAAATGAAGTCTATGATATGAAAGCAGAAAAGGTCACACAAGCTTGACATGTGAGAGTTCATTTTAATCCAAATCAAAGTGTTATCAGATCATAGTAGAATACCTTAGTTCCAATGCTCTATAATCTAGAATTTAGCACACATCTAAAAACTCTACAATCTGGTATTATGCTATCTCTAAAAGTACAGAATCAAGACAAATCAATAGAAAATAGTAAGCATCAGAAATCAATAATCTAAAAGTACAGATCTATGGATTTTGTGTCTCTGGATGTAAAATCTCATGCGAGTTAGGATGCAGTCCCACGCGAGGAAGAATATGCTCTCACGTGACAAAGGATGTGGTCCCACATGAGGAAGTGTTGAAACCAGAAAAACTTCACGTGATGCAATGAAAAATCTCATGTGACAATCTGTACATGCATTTACGGAAGTAAGGATAGAAAATTAAAAATCGCAGTTTTGATAGAAAATGATAGAAAATTGATAGAACAGAATAGAAACCCGTTTCAGGGCCTCACGGTGGGTGCCAAAAATGTGTGTGTGAATTTTGCACCTAGCTGCAGACACAGCACTTTAGTAAAACATTAGAGGTTAGCAAAATCAAAATTTGCAAGTGAATGAAAGTAAGCTAACCAGGTGATTACTGCCTTCAAGTAGGTGCGAGTATGATGTTCTTAGATTGGAATCGAGATCAGTGGCAATGCAACACCTAAACAAAGGATTTGAATGCAAAAGAATGAAAAACTATATGAATTCAGATTAATCTATTTTTTTTGTATTTTATGTGCAATAGTATGAAAAATTGTATGAATCTAAGCTAGATGAATGAAATTGAATGTAGATTTAATCTAAGAATGATGTGAATGAATATGATATGAAAACTATGCAAACTTATGATCAACTATGAAAGATCTCATAAATCACCTGTCGCTAGTGCTTAATCCTTCAATCGCCAATTCGCCAGAGTAATTATGCAAATTTGAGTGTTGATTCATTGTGAAGAGCTGAGCCTTGATTTTATAGAAATCCAAGGCTTTGACGATGCAGAAGAAAAGCCATAAATCACTCTTGATAAACTCAAGTTGATTTTTGAGTTATCAAGAAATCAAAGATAATTAACTCACAAAAATCATGCAAAAGCAGTGTTTAACTCAAAATAGAGTTTAGATCAAATTTCAACTCATCATCAGATGTTGCGTTTCAATTTTAAAATTGATTGTTAATTTCTAGTTGCTTGTTTTTCTAATTGTGCATGATTTAATTTGAATTAATTTAAAAATAAAGTCATTTATTCTCAACTAAACTAATTTTTGAATTAAAATAATTGATTTATGGTTAATAAATTATTAAATCAAACTTTATTCTAAAACTATATTATTAAATGAATAGGGTTAAAATGGAATCATCCCTATTCAAATGTAAAGATGGATAGATGTGTGGGGAAAATATGAGATCTATTCCCAAATCCAAATTCTCAAAGGAGAGATCCAATTTGATCAACCAAGAGGTTAATGCACAATTGAATCAATCTATGAAGAATATGAAGGAGAGAGAAAATCCAATGTTTCCCTATAAAGGAGTTATGCTTGAAATCTAAAATAATTGAAATACTAATACTAACCTCAAATTAGGGCAGATTTGGAAAATGCTAATTTTTTATGTCTATGTGTACTTTTGGGCAATTTTGAAACATGTTTTGGACTGGAAATGCCGAGACAAAGAAAACCCAGAAATCTTTTTCCAAGATGAGCTCAGGTCAACTTTGACCCTCATAAAAGGTCAAAGGCTAAATTCTTTATTTGAAGGTCGATTCTGACTTTATTCACAGATCTCGAAAGTTCGCCGAAAAGGGTATCCAAATCCACTCTCAGATCCAAAATCCTGGACCTATACCTATGAGAAAATGGGGTTTTTTTTGTATGGGGGGTTTGCCTTGGTCAAACACCAATTTAGGAATTAACCTTGAAATTGAATTGAAATGTAGTGTGCATAAACAAAGCAATTGAAACAAATCACCTCACTTATGTTGAAGTCCTTGTAGAGGATTTGAATCCTCAAATCCACAAGTAGGAGTGTTTCAATGGATGTAGAATGAATGTAGGATGTCTCCAATCAATGGCATTTGATCTTCAACACCAATCTTCACTTGATCTTTGCATATGAGAAGGCTTGGATGAATGTAGAAGGATGGATCTTCAAGGGGGCTCCAAAGAGATTGAATCCTTCAATGGCTAACAATGGATCTCCTTGAGGGATGGATGCTTGAACACTTGAATACTTTAAGGCTTTCTTGAATTCTTTCTTGCACTTGAGAGCTTGCTCATGAAATTTCTTGAGATGAGATCACTTGGAAACTTGATGGAGAAAATGACAGAGGAAGGCCTCCTTTTATAGTGAACTAGGGCACAATCCTCTAAAGGGGCCACCTTGGAGAATTAAATCCCAATTAGGTCCTAACCTTTATAAAATATACCTAGATTAAAGCAATTTAAGTATTTACAATTCCAAAACCCGAAATGGCCAACCCGGAGGTGGGAAAACAAATATCCCCGAAACCCGATACTCGAAAATCAAAGAATTTGGAAATTTGAAAGAGGGGGGAAAAATAGAGATTGGAATTGACCTATTCAGGATCAAGCTCAACTCTAACCTAGTTAGGATCAACCTTGATTCTGACCTGTGGGCCCAGATCGAGCCAGAATCAGGACAGGAGGTCCCGGGGATGCCCGGAGACCTAGAAATGATACTAGAAAGGGACATAATGCCAGAGATAGGCATAAAATCCTATGATGACTATGATGAAGGCCAAGAAGACCTATTTCTAAGTCCCACCTAGAAAATAGAGCCATGGAAGAGGGAAATTAAGGAGAATCCTCGAGATCCTAACCCTAATTTCACCTATAACGAAGCAGAAAAGAAGTGGAAAGAGGGGAGAAAGCCAAATACATGCAAAGACCCGATCAAGGCACTTAACATGACCCCAGACCACTTACTCGGAGGGATAAATGCTCTTATCATGAAAGTGCTTCCATTTTAAGATGATACATTAAGCCCCCACTTTAGCAAGAGTATTGAGTCGATGCAAACTCATGGTAAAGGAGATCCGAATGAAAAGATAATCTTATCATAATCCAAGGGACAAAGGGAAACCTTAAGCCCCTAGGGACTCAAGTCTTTTTCAACTCCTAGATCACAATAAGAGAGACATCTCTAGAAAGAGAAAGAAGGTGTGATTACCTCACCCAATAAGAACTCATGTCCCATTGTGAACCACACAAGAAAATGGTGTAACTAGAAAGATGGAATTGAACCACCTAGTGAATGTGGCTACTCACTAGTCAACCCATCAAGGATTCATCCTTAGAAATATTCTATTCCATAAGAATAAAACCAAAAACAAAAGAGATCCATTCTTAAGGACACCTCTAACCTTAAGGGATCAAAATATATGTATATTTGAAACTAGAGGGATCAAGAGATCCTAAAATATAAATCCATGCTTTAAGGATTAGTTACTAATCCAAAAAAGGGAGAAAAGGTATTTTGAAAAAAACGTGTGTATCAAAAAGTGTGTGTGTGCAACAGGTGAGCAGAGTGTATGCCCCCACATTGAAGTCATTGCTGACACTTTAATGGGAGAAATGGCTTTAACGGAAACATAAACAACTCCACTGATTATGTTTCCATGTCAAGATGCCCCCAGATGAAGACAAATCAAGGGAAATATCATAGAAACATACAAAGAACACAGAAGGGATCTACCTACCATGGGGTCAGTATGATCATAAGATAATATATATATGATATTATTGCAAATGAATTGACATCATTCTCCAAGGAAAGTAGAACTATGATCACAAAGGAGGAAAGATCACATAAGATGTACGAAGGAGAATCTTTTTAGACCATGACATGGAGACCAAAAAGAATTAGTGCTACCATATCTCGAATCCAAGTAGATTACACAAGGAAACATTTACGAACAATAGCACAATTACAACATAACATTGAATAATGCATAGAAGAATAGAGATACATATAGAAGAATTTGAACAACAGTTTTGATTCCTTCATCACCTTGCACCAACTGACTAACAAGGATCGTATAAAAGAATCTAACAACATTTAGAAAACACATTACGAGAGAAACACAATATAACAGGCAAACACACAACAAAGCTACCACAAAGGACAAGTTGATCAAGCATGCCGCCTACTCTCCCCATCTCGTTGTATATTATTTAGGGAAGGTGGGTAACTCACAAGAGGGACTATATCCAACATAGTAGGAATGATAGCCAATTCCAAACAAGGATACTCTTGAGAATCATAATGTTTGACACTAGGTGTAAGAGTTAATTGTGATGAAAGCATATTAGGTAAATCAATGTCAATGTCAATAGTCTCATATTCATCATTAACATCATCAGTATCATCAAGAGTATCTTCTTCATCCAAATTAATCAAAATAGGATCTAAGATATGAATAGAATCATCATAATCATGCATGTGAACATCATTATTAGTAACAACTTCTTCTAACACATCATGCATATGTTATCCGAAGAAGGTAGAGATCTTTGAAGAATAGAATTACGAGCTTTAGCATGAGCACAACGCTTTTTACAATGTTCATTAGCAGATCGATTACATTTTGATTTATTTGAAATAGGTTGAGAACTAGGAGGAGAAATCATAGGATCCTTCATAGGTTCTTTAGGAAGATCAATAATATTATCAACAATAGGAGGAATAATCACAAGATCTTTGATAGGTTCAATAGAAGGAACTTGATTAATAGAACTAGAAGCCATAGTTAAAGGAGGTATAGAAGGTGTAGGCAAAAGACCACAATTAAGATCCATAGGAGGTGAGCTTAATTCAATAATATTGCAATGTTTATAAGCTTGATATGAACAAAAAATATTATCAGGTCGAGGAGGACATGAATGAGGTAATGAAGGCCAAAAGAAATCAAGAGCAGCACAATCTCTAGGCCTAGAAGGTTGATATAAACTATGATTAATCATCTTTATTTTATCATCATGGATGAACTTAAGACACTTATGGATAGGTGAAGCAATAGCATGCATGGCCTTCAACCAAGGAAAACCTAGCTTAACTTGAAATTGATCAGAAGTAGGAACAACAACAAAGGTAGTTTTCACAATTTTTCCACAAAGTTCAACCGGTAAAGTAATAGAACCAAATGATGGATAAAGAAAACCATTACAAGTTTGAATCCACACATCTGATGTATCATAGAAGTCACATTGTAATATTTTCATAAAAATATTTTCTTTAGTAATAACATTGACTAAGGATGTAGGATCAACAAGACAACCACGAGTAGGTTTCTGAGAAATCCTAGCAGCAATGTAAAGGGGACCATCAGGAGCTTTAATAGTCTCAAAATCATCAAAGGTAATCAAAATTTCTTGAGGTCTTTTATTCTTAGGTTGTTGTCTGGGTTTAGGTTTTGGTCGAGGTTGAGATTAAACTTGAGGTTGAATCTGAGGTTGAGGTTGAGGTGGAGATACAGATTGACCAACATGCTCCACTTGATTAACAACATGATTGAGATCATCCATCTTAGAATCATACATGATTTCCATAGTAGATGGTTGAGCAATGGTATTAGTATCATGTGTAGGTAAAGGATTCGTATAGATTTGAAGTTTTTGATTAGGAGGAGAGACAGATTTTTTCCCACTACCATCAAGATTATCAACAGATAAAACCTTAGAATCAATTAACTCTTGAACCTTATGTTTTAAAGAATAACATTTCTTAGTATCATGACCATTTTGATGATGATATTGACAAAAGGCATTTTGATCAAAAGATTTAGAAGCAATCATAATAGGTAAAAGAGGTTGAATAGGAGGTAAAGTAATCATATTAGCAACTAACAACATATTCATAATAGCATGTAAAGGTTCAGAAAGAGGAGTAAATGTATATTTAATCAAAAAGAAATGGATGCAGAAGTGGCATTGTGAGATGCAATAGCAACTTGATCAGCAACTGCATTTGCTTGTTTGTTTATCTTGACATAGTTGTTGAGTTTTTTAATTTTTTTTGGATTAGGAGAAGCATCACTCTTATCAAGTGGAATAGGAGCCATTGGAGTGGTGCTCTCAAATTGACTCACTTGTAATTGATAATGATGAAGCGTTGCACAAAGTTGTTGAAAAGAGGTAAATTCAATAAGCAGAATCTTATCTTTAATATGTGTACACACTAAATAGTGCACTTCTCTAAGTCATTACTTCCAAGGGAATTCATGAATGGGAAACCTTGAGAAAGTGACCTAGAGCTCCCTAGGCATAGAGTCACAAGATTGTTTGAAATATTGCTCTCAGCTAGAGCTATTGAAGCATGCAACCTTGCTAGTAAACCACACAATGGGAGATTCAAAGAGACAAGGGCAAGAATGCCAATATCCTCAAGAATCAATGAGAATGCAATGCAATGCAACCTAAGCTAAGCTATGAATGAAGATGCAAGCTAAGCTATGAAAATGAAAGTATTACAAACCCTTGCTAATTAAGCTATGTGAGCTAATCTAAAGCATAAAGGAAACTAAGCTAGATGCCATGAAAGCTATAATGTAAGAAATGAAACTAGAATTCAAGAATGATCTCCAAAAGCTCCAAAGTGACCTAGAAAACCTCCAACATAACATTAGTATTCAAAAGATGCATGCTAAAATGAGAAGAGAGCTCTCCTTTTAAAGGAATTGAAAAGGAATGGACCATGGAGATTAAGAGGCAAAAGATTTAATCAAGGGTGGAGCTTGAAAGAGAAGCAATCCATGTGCTCAAATATCCTCCAATGAGAAAATAAGAGCTGACTTTTGTGCCCATATGAGACAAAAAGTGCTTTTCTTCTTTTTATAAAATAAGAATAACGCTTTATTTGTGCAACTTAGGATAAGCTGAAAAGTGGGGGTTTTTTATTCCTTTTAAATAAATAAAGACTTTAGGATAAAACGGTTAGCCCAAGGCAAATAATTGAAAATGATAAAATAAGATTTGATCAAGGAAATTGATATAATTGAAAAATGTTGATTTTTGAAAATATTGATTCAAGGATTTGATAAATTGTTGAATGGGGGCCCAAAGTCTAGGTGACCATTTTAGGGTGCATACATTTGCCCCTCTTTGACTAATGTGAGATTGATTTGGGATCACATATAGTCAAAGAATGGAATTGAAATGTGAGATCGATTTGGGATCACAAAACAATCCAGACATGTGTTCGACAGATGGGAACATATCAGGATAAGCATAAGCATAAGCTGACAAAGATAAGTTGAAAGACAAGACCAACACCTGTATAGCTAGGTGATAATCAAGTCTCAAAATAAGAGATAAGAATCTCAAGCAAAGCTGATTGATAAGCTGAATCAAATATTTGAAGCTGATAAGTACTACCCCCTCAGAATCAGAATCAAAATCAAGTAGAGGAGAACAACAAATTGATAAACTTGATCAAGTCATTAGAAATCACAATCGAAGGATGGGGGATGATAAGATAACCATCAAGCAATGAAGAGATGCCCTAGTTTGACTAGGTTTGACTGAGAAAGATATAGGATAAAGATTAAGTCAAACTCAGAGAGATGGATCGAGTGAAAATGAATGAAAGACTAGAAGTTTGAAAGAGATGGGATGGAGATGCCCCAACAAAGATCGAAGGATTAGGCCTCAAATGGTCAGCCAATTGCGTAGAAGAGGGAGAAATTTTGAAATGTGATTTTGACTATCAAGATGAACTCAAATTTCTATTTTGATCCCAAAAATGGATCTAGGACATCGAAATTAGCTAGGGGTGCAATTTTTGTGAAATTCTGAGATGTTTTGAAAATTAGGTCAAAAAGTCAAAATGCTATAGACAAGAAGCAAAAGACATGATCGAGAAGAAGAAAGGTGAGCACAGTTGACCGACAGGTCCATGAAAGATGAAAGGAGAGCTCTCTCCATATGCAATGTACAAAAATTAATCTAATATGATCCTAAAAATGCAAGCTATGATGAAAAATGGTTTACTTGCAAGGTCACAAAGCTTTTAGACTCTAATATTCATCATTGAGTGTTATTGGTAGCGTCGCAAGATCATACAATGCACACTAGTATGACTATGTGGATCTAAATATGATCTATATCAGATAGGAATGTGGAAATCCCACCTAGGCACCAAAGACATGTAGGTCAAGATGACTATTGTAGTGAGATTACCTAAGTTTGATATGGCAAGATTATACTCACATCGAGACACAAGGAAAGTCAAGATGGCTAGAAATACGCACTTGTGCAAACAGTCAAGGATAATACCTTATAGATCCTTAGTTTCAAGTGGAACAAGCATAAATGATAATGATAATTAGGACCAACAAAATATACCCACAAGCATAAAAAGCAATAAAACATGTCCTCGTGCCCTCAGTCTTCTAGCTATGCATCATCAAAAACTTCTTAGGGAAAGAACACTCATCCAAGAAATCATCATAGACAGCACACAAAGAAAACAAAGTCAACCAAGTCTCAGCGAGTCAAGCATTTAAGTGCATGTGTGTAGGTCACAGAATCAATCTTTGAGTATCACATTTTCCAGTGAGAGATATCATATCATGCTAGACTGTGGGGTAGGAGTATCTGATAAGTGTTGAGAAACACTTGACACTAGGGTAGTGTTGAAAAACACAGTTGGGGTTGGTGTTGAAAAACACCATTGGGGTGATGTCCTGAAGACCAACGCATCCTAGAGACAAAAGCTAACACAATTATGCCCCCTAGACAAAGACAAAGACCAATCCCAAACCAAGGCAACAAGGTCAAGGCATGATGGAGAAAGGCTAAGTGTCAATGATGCATGCTAAGAAACAAGGGTGCAAAATGCCTCAAGTAGCGCCTGTTTCCAAGTTTTCACCACTCGGAGATTTTTTTGATTTTTTCAATTTTATTTTATTTTTTGCATTTTTTCTACCAAGGCGCCTGTTTCCAGGTTTTCACCAAGGCAGTTTTTCAATTTTTTTTGAATTGTTTTTGCATTTTTTATTTTTTTTGTATTTTTTCAGGACTTTATATGATTGTTAGGATTTTTTCAGCATCATATATGAATTTTTTTTGGAATTTTTTCAAGATCAATAAATATGTACAAAGGATGCCCCTAGATAGAAAAGGCATCATGGATAGAACTTCTTGAGGTGCAAGACATTGATAGGCTTAGGGAGTTGTTCCCCCTCTGGATTAGATAGTAAATAAGTACCTGTACCAAAAGTAGTAGTAATGATGTATGGTCCAAGCCAATTAGGTTCAAATTTCCCCTTTTTCTCTCTATGTTGTTGGTTCTTAGGGTTTTCTCATAGGACAAGATCCCCCACTTGAAATTCTCTAGGGAAAACCTTCTTATTGAATGCTTTAGACATACGCTTTTGGTAAACTCTCATGTGATCAAAGGATGCTTTACGCTTTTCATCTAGAAGTTCCAATTCCTGAAGTCTCATGGCATGGAAATCTTCATCTATCACTAAACCTTTGAGGGAAACTCTAAGAGAAGGAATCTCCACCTCTAAAGGTAACACTTCTTCAGCACCATAAGTGAGGGAAAAAGGAGTAGCCCCTATTGGAGTATGAATACTCATTCTATACGCCCACAAGGCTGGATTTATCTGTAGATGCCAATCTCTACCATTCTTGTGAACTGTTCTATGGAGGATTTTGAGAATGGTCTTATTTGAAGCCTCTGCTTGTCCATTTCCTTGCGGGAAGTAAATGGAGGACCAATGCTATTTTATCTTGAATTTCTTGCAGAGATGTTTAAGGTCCTTGTTTTTAAACTAACCTCCATTGTCAGTGATTATTTCAGAAGGCACTCCATATCGACAGATGATATGGTTCAAAATAAACAAAGAAACTATCTTGCCTGAGGCAACAAAAAGTGGGGCAGCTTCTACCCATTTGGTAAAGTAATCAGTAGCAGTGATAATGAATTTGTGTCCACCTAATGAGTTGGGATGAATCTGTCCAACAAGGTCAAAGGCCCAGTGCTAAAATGGCCAATGAGAAATAGAAGGAATAAGCTCCCTACCTTGAGCATGTATTAGGTTTCCATTTTTCTAACACTTTTCACAAGATTTAGTAAAAGCTATTGCATCTGTCTGCATGGTAGGCCAATAGTACCCTGCACTAAGCAACCTTCAGGCCATGGCAAGACCATTAGAATGTCCTCATGAATGTCAACTAACACTTGGTTGGACTCATCCTTTTCTAAACACCTAAGAAGTGTCCCATCTAAACCCCTCCTATAAAAATCACCAGAGATAAGGGTGTGGCAAGAGGCATTTTGAATTAGGTTTCCTCATTCAGATCAGTTGAAGGTTTCAGGAATAGTACCATCATAGAGGTATGAGTAAATGGCACCATAGCGGGATGACTCATGTCCAATAAGGTTACAAACAACTTGGCTTTCTTGGGAGTCATAAATAGGGTAGTATAGCTCTTCCACTAGGAATTCAAATCTGGACTCATGTTGTTCTAGCTGAAGAAGTGAAGCCAATGTAGCCATAGCGTCAGCTGCTTTATTCTCTACTCTAGGGATTTGTTTAAATGTAACAAAGGTGAAGTATTGTCGCAATGAATCAACCATTTTCTTGTAGGGTACCAATTTTTCATCTTTGGTTTGGTATTCTTCATTAACTTGGTTGACTATCAATTGTGAATCCCCATAAATATGAAGCTCTATGATTCCCCACTCTATAGCCATTTTTAGTCCATTTGTTAAGGCCTCATACTCAGCAATGTTATTTGTGCATGGGAACAATAGTTTGTAAGACTTTGGAATTGTGTACCCATGAGGTGAAACAAACAACACTCCTACACATGAACCATTTTGCATGAAAGAGCCATCAAAGAACATCTTCCATGTTCTTGCAGTCATGTACATTATGTGCTCATCTAGAAATTCAACTTGAATTGGTGCTTTGTCTTGAATTAGAAAATCAGCCAATTGGTCTGCAATGGCTTGTCCTTTTATAGCCTTATGCTCAACATACACTATGTCAAATTCTGATAGGATCATCATCCACTTAGCAAGTCTACCTATGAGAGCATCCTTACCAAGCAAGTATTGTAGAGGATCAATTTTTGCAATGAGGTGTATTGTATGCACAAGCATGTAATGTCACATCTTTTAGGAAGCAAACACCACCGCTAGGCAAGATTTTTCAATACTAGTGTAATTGACCTCATATGACACAAGAGTGCAGCTGATGTAGTATATAGCTCTTTCTTTTCTAGTATCATCAAGTTGAGCTAATAATGCCCCCAGGGAAGATTCTATTGCTAACACATACAATATGAGTGGTTTTCCTAGGATAGGAGGCATTAAGATTGGAGGATTAGCCAAGTACTATTTGATTTGGTCCATGCTTTGCTAACAATCCTCATTCCAGACACATTTTACCCCTTTATGCAAAGTCTTATTAAAGGGTTGAGCTCTATCAGCCAGTTGTGAAATAAACCTCCTTATAGACTAAAGGTGTCCTTGAAGACTCCTCATTTGATTGATGTTTTTGGGAGGTGGCATATCCATTATTGCTTGAACTTTTTCTGGGTCCACCTCTATTCCTTTAACTGAAATGATAAATCCTAGGAGTTTTCTAGAGGTGACTCCAAATGCACACTTTTTGGGATTTAATCTCAATTGAAACTATTCCATATGATCTAGAATTACTTCCAAATCACCTAGGTGTGTATCCCTTTTCTTGGATTTTTCCAAGGTGTCATCCACATAGTCTTCCATATTCTTATGCATCATGTCATGGAAGATAGTAGTCATAGCTCTTTGATAAGTAGCTCCTGCATTTTTCAATCCAAATGGCATAACATTCTAGCAATAGGTTCCCCATGTGCAAGTGAATGTAGTTTTCTCTTGGTCTTCAAGAGCCATTTTGGTTTAATTATACCAAGAAAAGCCATCCATCAAAGAATAGATCTCATAACCCGCAGTCATGTCCACTATCATGTCTATGTTTGGGAGTGGAAAAGCATCCTTTCGGCATGCTTTATTAAGATCTCTAAATTCTGTGCAAACATGAATGGACTTGTCATGTTTTGAAACTAGTACAATATTGGATATCCATTCAGCATAATCGATGGCTCTTATAAATCTTGCACTGAGGAGTTTCTCTAATTCAGCTTTGACAAGAAGAGCTATGTGAGGATGCATTTTCCTCAATTTCTATTTTACCGGTTTGATACCTGGAGCTATGGACAAGTGATGCATAATGAGACTAGTGTCCAATCCTAGCATGTCTGAATAAGTCCAAGCAAAGTTAATTTTCTTTCTCTATAGGAACTTGGTATATGCCTCTTTTTCCTATGTTGATAGAGACTGAGCTAAGTGCACAATTTGTGGAGCCTCTTGTGTATTCAAGTTAACTGGATGTGTAGGCTCAACAAGTACTAAAGACCTATCCTAAAAATAGCTTGTAAGATGATCAAGTACCTCATCCTTAGGTGCCTTAGAGAGGTTTTCACCTTTGGATGCATCCTTTATTTTTACTTTTTTAGGTTCTAACACCGCCACATAGTGGTTTTCACCATCAGAACTCTTATTCTTTTTTTCTTTTATTTTCATTTTGTGACTAAGGTACTTGATATCTAGTTCTATCATGCTTGTAGTTGGTTCACTGGTGGAAGAGACTACAGGTTCAAGGGCATTTAAGTAACAGGCTATCTCATAGTCATTTTGAAAATTTAGGAGTTGAGGCTCTTGATAGTGCTGAGACCAATCAATTAAGTGAGGATTGGCAAGGGGTAGATCAATGACTGGTTCAATATTGTGTATGTGAATGGTATCATCTCTGGTGATTGCAAAGTTAGGATCCGTCAAGTATCCCTCTAAGGTACCCAAATCAGGATTTATCCTACCAAGTGAAGCATCATCCACTAAAGCGACTCATGGATTCCAATCCTATAATCCTACACTAGACTCATTAGCTACCTCAAGTTGGGAACTATATGTATGGACAACATCAATGTCCATGTCAACTATAGAACAATCAAAAAGAGAATCCCATTCATACTCATGTGAGTCTGTATCTGAATCCCAGCTGGGATGTTTACACCAAGTATGCTTTTTAGGCCTTGAGGTAGAGGCTTCAATGTCACCAAGGGTAACACCTTCTTGAATGTTATTTGTATGTTGATGTTCTTGAATAGAATCCTCAACATGATCTTCAATAGTGGATTGTTCTTATTGTAGGTCTAAAACTATTGGATTGATAACTGAAGCATCCAAATCTCCCCAAAGGAGATTGGTGGAAGGGACCCAATCTTCAAACTTATCTTGTTGATTTTGCAAATTGGGAATGTAGCTAGGTTCATCATCACTATCCATCACAACAAGGATAGGTGTAGTTTTCTCATTCTGACTTTCAAAACCTAGGCCAACCGTTGTCTTAGATCTGTGTCCAAAAAGAGCATCATTGAGTGGTTCAACCTTAGCATCTAATCTGTGACTAAGAGGACCATGACCTGGGTAGCCCATATTTTTTACCAAAGTATATCCTCTCCCATAAGCCTTAGGAGATGGAGAGAAAATTTCATTATGCTTGTATTTTTCCTCCTTGTAAATCCAATCTCTAATAGCTACCTCTTCTTTTTCATCATGTATGGGTACTGCGGACTCTAAAAATGTACCAAATAGAGTCATTGCTGAAGATGAGGGATGCATCTATTGTGAGGGTTTACCATAGGACCTAGGTGAGACTAGCAGTTTTGTGAAGGATTCCATTTGATAACCCCCCATACCAAGGTCTATGGCCTTAAACTTGTTCTTGCACTGCTCTAGAGTTGCATCAAAATTTTATGCTTCCCTATTAAGAGGAACATGAGTCCCTGTTGAAATTGCATTAACAGACAATGTGTTGTCCCCGAGTATACAAAATTCTACTCCATTATAGGGGAACTTGATGCATTGGTGGTAGGTGGATGGCACTGCTTGCATGTCATGGATCCATGGTATACCAAGCAAAATATTATAGGCTAAAGGACTAGCATCAACAATTTGGAACAAAATGTCCTTTTCGATGGGGCCAATCCTGACAGGAAGGACAGCCAAGCATTTGGAGCTTCTCTCTACCTCATCATAGGCTTTGATGGTTATTTTCTTATGAGTATCAATAACTTGCTCAGAGTAACCCAGTATTTTCAACAAACTCAAGGAACAAATATTGAACCCAGCACCCCCATCAATCAACACACGCCTGATACAAGTCTTGTGAATCATGACTTCGATATGAAGGGAAAGATTGTGTGGATGGCTCAAGGCTTTGTCATCTTCTTCAAAGAATGTGAGTAGTGAGGGCTGGCAAGGTGGTTAACCATGTTTTGGAATTGGTCAACATCTATGTTGTTAGGAACATTGGTTGTACGCAAAGCATCCTCAAGGACATGCTTATGTCTAGGAGACAACTCTAGGAGCTCAAAAATTGAGATTTGAGCTGGTGTTCTTTGTAACTGGTCAACAAGATTGTAGCTCATTTCAAGATTGACTGTTGACTTGGTGGTGACATTCTTGGATGTCACTTGCTTGGTTTTTCTAGATTTGTTGGAATTAGGACCTCTAATGATCACAGGACTTTGACCTTGGCTTTTGGTGATAGCATTAAGAGCTTGGGATGACCTTTGAGAGTGAGGACCCCTAAGAACCACCATGGGTTCTTCATCAAATATAGGAGGAGAGCCCACATCATGACTATAAGAATCTTTGTTTCGCATCATGTTGACATTTTCCTCAATAATCTCAAGCATATTAACCACATTTTCTACACCTGTGTAGGTATAGTTGATTACAGCTTTGCCATTCTTGAGTTGAGAGGTTTCCCCCTTTTCATACTTGGGTAAAGGCTCCTTGAATGCCTTGTGGTCTACATTTGTATTCAATCCATCAATCTAAAGTTTACCACTTTCAATAAGATCTTGGATGAGGTGTTTAAGTTTCCAAAAATGTTCGATCTCATGTCCAATGTCATTGTGGTATTTGTAGAAAGCTTTTTCATTCCACCAATGTGGCTTAACATCAGGTACGTGAAATTTTTTTGGATCTTGTGGTTGCACAAGATTATTAGCAGTAAGGGTCTTGAAAACATCCTCATAGGAGTCACCCAATTTAGAAAACTATCTCAACTTTTTCTTGGGCTTTTCTTGATACTTAGGTTTAATCTCTTGTTGGTTAGAGGATGTATTGAGCTTCATAGCTTGGACTGCACTAGAAAAATGTAGGACTCCTAGATCCACGGGTTGGGACGAGTCCACAACTTCATCATTGACTACTTGTTTATTCTTGTTCCAGTGCGAGTGCTTGCTTTTGTCCTTATTAGCATTGTTATTATTTTGACCATTATTGTTGTTCTTGTTGTTGTTGGTCAAAATGCCTTATTCTTTTAAGACATCCTCTATTCAACATGTTGTCTCAACCATAGTATCAAAGGAATCAAAGACCATTTTTCAAACCTCATAATGCATTTCAAGCACAAAATTACTAACAATGATGTCAATCCTTTCATGCTCAGGAATAGTCCTAGAATAGAGGGAGCACAATCATCTTCACCTTTGCAAGAAATTCACAAGGATTCCCCTTGGTTTTGTTTCAAATTCAATAAGTCCAACATAGTGACTAATCTTGATAAGTTGTATGCAAAATGTTGAACGAATCTGTGGACAAGTTCTTTGAAAGTTTTTATGGGAGGGGTTATGTTGGTAAACCACTCCATGGCTTGGCCTTTGAGGCTTCTTGGAAATAATCTCATAAGGTAAGAGTCATCTTGGTGGAACTCAAAACTATGATATAAAACTGACGCACATGATCATGTGGGTCACCATTGCCATCATACTTGTCATATTTGGGAATTTCAACTTTCCTAGGAAAATCCGTCATAGTCACACTTTTGTCAAAAGGATTGGGACAAATAGAATCAAGTGAAAAGGAACTTTTAGGTGCCAACACCTTTTCCATCATTCATTTGATTTTCTTGATTTCCTCTTCTTGAGAGGGTCCTTGTTTCTTGATCCTCCTATCCGCATCAAAGTTGTAAGGGACTCTAGCACCTTTGTTAATCAAACTCTCTAGGAACCTATCTTTATTTTGATCAAGGTACTTCTCCACATATTGTTGGAATAGTGGCTCTTGTTGCATTCTCATAAAATCTTGATCATCAAAACTTGTACTACTTCCTCCATGTTGGGAGCCATCATGAGCTCATTGGGAGGGTTGTCTTGAGTTCCTAGGAGGTGTTCATCTCCTATGTTGTGAAATCCTTCTTCCTCTAGGACTAGGAGATCTTGAAGGGGTCCTTGACCACCTTCTACTTCTTGGGGTTCTTGAGGGAGTAGAGGGTGGAGAGTTGTTTCCACTGTTGGTACCCTCGTTGTTGAATTGGTTGTTAAGTTGTTGAGCTAACAACCTATCTTGTTCCTCTTGGAATGCTCTTCTTCTTAATTCCAATAAGGCTTGTTGCTCTTCCTCTAGGTGTCTAAACCTTTCTTCTTTAGTGGCTTGTTCATCCAAGAAGGCTTTCTTTTCACGCTCAATTCTTTTAAGCCTTTCATTAGCATATCTTGAGGTTGTTTTGAGTAGAGAATTGGACCTTGAGTGTTTGAACAAGTCATTAGTGAATGTGGCATTCACATGAGCATCACCAGATTCATTGTTTTGGTCTTCATGTTGTGACCATTCATCTTGGTGAGCTTTCCCAAAATTTCTTTCAGCTCTTTGATGGGTATCTAAATATCTTGAGTTAATAGGGGGTGATTCAGGTTGATTGTCATCACCAAACAACATGTTACCCCTATGTCTTTGGAAAATGTCATCAAGAGTTTGATCCATTGCTTCTCTTTGTCTCCTAGTCAAAGTGTAACTCATGTCCATATTTGATTGAGAAGATGGTAAAGAGGTACTCAACTCACTAGGGTTGCTCTTTGGGTCAAACCAAGCCTCAGACTATCTCCTAGGTGATTGATCAAAGACGGGTTTCTTCCCCTTTCACTTTTGATGAGTTTGGACTAAGGGTAATTGTTCAAAGAAAAGTTTAGGTCATTTTCCTTGACTAACTTGGTACCTTGTCATAACTGACATGAAAGGAAAAGACCCTTGGTGATAAGATGACCTTATGAAATGTCAATACCAAAAAAGGATAGTAAAAGTATTCAATTTTCCAAAAAGAAATGGTAAGATAGAAAGCTGCAAAAGGTGTAAACCAATCTTGCCACAGAGGTGCATAATAAAAGGATGAGTATCCTAACACATATAGGCCAAGAAAATGGGTTTAACCAAATATATAATTGAAATTGAATTTTTGATGGAAGTGAATTGGACAAAAGAGTACTAAAACTCTCCAAGCGTGTTACCAAATAATCTAAAGGTGTACTTTTTCAACAAGGATAATCCCTAACTTATCAATGTCAAACAAGAATACTTTGTAAAATCAGAGAACACTAGTTCAAGGGGCCTAAAATCAGGAACCCAAGGTACAAACAAGTTTCTAGCAGCAGAGTAAGTCACCTACTAAAATCTGGTCGACTAAGGAAACACTAAAAATTGCATAAATCAGGTAGATAGCAAAAAGACTCTGTGTGATATTTTCCAGGCTAACAGGGTGATAATTTCTGGCTAGGCGATATTTCACAATAAGCAGTGTGACAATTTCCAAGCAGCCTGCGCGATACTTTTCAGGCAAGCAGTGCGATAGTCTTCTAGTGATGAACTATCACATGATATTTCTCAGTACAGGGTGTGATATTGTTCTAGTGTCATATGATTCTTGACCAGTGAGTGCTAAAAATCTTAGTTTTAAGGGCAATTTGTTCAAAATTTCAGTTTGAAGGTTGGATTTTTTTATTTCAAGCACAGTGACAGCAGTAAATAGATAGGTTTACAAATAGTAGGTGATCAAGCATGTCATAAAACACTTGAAACAAGGGCAAAAGCAACCTTGCCAAGATAAGCAATTGTGATATCAAAGCAATAAAAATTTGAGAATGCTACTGTGATGTTTGATGTTTGAGAATGTTTACACAAGTAGATCACAATGAAAACACTTCAAGCACTTACTAGCCTAAAAATTCAATGGCTCAATACTTAACAACTTGGCCCACACTTGATGTCCCATTGCCTCACACAAAGTGGTTACCCACAATAGATATTGGCTTTGTCATGGAAGTGCCAATGACACAACCAAAGGAACACATATGGTGAGTAATCTTGGGGTGATCCGGGTTATTCCACTTGGATCAATCCTTGCACCAAGAAGCTAAGCAGAAAAATAGGGTAGCTTTTATCTTTCACAGAGCGCGATACTTTAACTGGTAAAGTATCGCACCAGTATAGGACAAATTTGTTAGAAATAGGGAATACTAAGAGGGGGGGTGAATCAGTATTCTACAAACTTTATCTTTTTCCCAATTATGGATATAATAGATTATCTTTATACATGCATAACATAAGAAACTAAACAATATGCATAATAATAAAGAACTCATAACACATGATATGTTCTCGAGGAAACCCTGGCCAAGGGAAAACCCCGGTGGGGATGGTACCCACAAAGATCCACTAATCAAAAGTATCCTATTAAGGATGTTGACCCTGTTAGGAGTCTATTACATATGTATAGTGTATCAGTCCTGGTTAAGGGACTATAGGCCTTGTTAGAAGCCTCAACCCTATTAGGAGTTGTAGATACAAAAATTTGATTACAAGATGAGCCCACTACCCAAACAAGTAATCTACAATGTATACTGATTACAAAAATGGATTAAGGTACATAACCTTATACTTCTTGCATCAATGTCTTCTTTTCTTCTCTTACATTTGCATCATATCATATCATCACCATATTACACTACACAATTCTCTTATCTTGTTCTTTACAATTACAATTACATAAATACAAGTTATTAAGGCTAATAACTTTACATGGTCAGCTTCCATATATCTTTATCTAAGGGTAAACATCTAGGATTTCATCCCTTTATATTGTTAAGTCATTATTTTGGTAAACAAAATAATCCCTTAACTCTTTACCAATTTTGTCTTCTTATTCTGACCTGTCGGCTTAACACTGTCTTCGGTAAAACTGTCATAACTAATTTCGTACATGTCATACTGACTTGCACTCTGAGATGGGTCATCAATAGCCATCATATCATCTATGTTCAAGTTTGAAAGCATTGAAATTGCTCTAGTCAACATTGCAAACCAAAACTATATCCTAGTACACTGTGAAAACATTGTCTCACACTTAGACAAATTTACATTGCGATCTGCTATACTTCCTCTCTAACTTGTGTGCTCTTAATGTGGATCATATGTTACCATAATGACAACATCTATGTACTCACTTTAGCCAAATTTCCAACAAAATTATCACATGATATTGGTGAAGTATCGTACGATAATCTTCCAGAAAGAAGTAAAAATCTACCGAAAATAGTAAGCTAAAAAGTGATGAAAAAAGTGCAAAAATGCATAAAAATGAATGACAAAACAAGAGTATTATGCCCCATGGTGGGTGCCAAAAATGTACACACTAAATAGTGCACTTATCTAAGTCATTACTTCCAAGGGAATTCATGAATGGGAAACCTTGAGAAAGTGACCTAGAGCTCCCTAGGCATGGAGTCACAAGATTGTTTGAAATATTGCTCTCAGCTAGAGCTATTGAAGCATGCAACCTTTCTAGTAAACCACACAATGGGAGATTCAAAGAGACAAGGGAAAGAATGCCAATATCCTCAAGAATCAATGAGAATGCAATGCAATATAAGCTAAGCTATGAATGAAGATGCAAGCTAAGCTATGAAAATGAAAGTATTACAAACCCTTGCTAATTAAGCTATGTGAGCTAATCTAAAGCATAAAGGAAACTAAGCTAGATGCCATGAAAGCTATAATGCAAGAAATGAAACTAGAATGCAAGAATGCAAGAATGATCTCCAAAAGCTCCAAAGTGACCTAGAAAACCTGTAGCATAACATTAGTATTCAAAATATGCATGCTAAAATGAGAAGAGAGCTCTCCTTTTAAAGGAATTGAAAAGGAATGGACCATGGAGATTAAGAGGCAAAAGATTTAATCAAGGGTGGAGCTTGAAAGAGGAGCAATCCATGTGCACAAATATCCTCCAATGAGAAAATAAGAGTTGACTTTTGTGCCCATATGAGACAAAAAGTGCTTTTCTTCTTTTTATAAAATAAGAATAATGCTTTATTTGTGCAACTTAGCATAAGATGAAAAGTGGGGGATTTTTATTCCTTTTAAATAAATAAAGACTTTAGGATAAAATGGTTAGCCCAAGGAAAATAATCAAAAATGATAAAATAGGATTTGATCAAGGAAATTGATATAATTGAAAAATGTTGATTTTTGAAAATATTGATTCAGGGATTTGATAAATTGTTGAATGGGGGCCCAAAGTCTAGGCGACCATTTTAGGGTGCATACAATATCCTTTTGCAAATTTGAAATAAACATATGTTGAATATCAATATCAGGAATAGGATAGGAAATATGAGCATGCAAATGCTTAAATCTACCAATAAATTCAGTTAACTTTTCTTTAGCACTTTGTTTACAATGCATCAAATTAGTAAAAAACACTTGCGGGCTAATATTGTTTTGAAATTGTTGGATAAAGGCATTAGCAAGTTGTGGAAAGGAATCAATGGAATAAGGAGGCAAGGAACAATACCATTGTAAGGCCTTGTCATGGAAGGTTCTAGCAAACAATTTGGCTAAAATCCTATGGTCATGAGCATAATCACTACAAAGGATTTGGAATGTTTTAACATGATGAACAGGATCTCCTTTTCCATTATAATTCTCAAGATGAGGCATCTCACCTTGCTGAGGAACAAGAGTTTGAATAATATCTTGGGACAAGGGACTTCCCATGTCACATGTAGGAATACTAAACTTGTTTTGAGTTAAGGAAGCAAGTTGTTGTTGTAAGGATGACACAGTTTGAGCCAAATTGATGATTGTTGAATCATTAGAGGAAATAGGAGTAGTAGCAACATTAGACACACTAGGTAAAGTGTAAGAAGCTACAAGAATAGAAGACACAACTGGAGGAACACTAGGAACTACAGTTGGAATCGGATAAGTAAAAGGAACATTATGATATGAAGGTTGTGATGTAGGAAGGGACACAAGAGGAACACTCATAGAAATAGAGGGAACTATCACAGTTACCAAAGGAGTATAGGTAGGAATATTAGGTAAAGGATTAGAAGGAGGTTCAACACTAGTGATAGGAGGAATCAACCCTAAATCTTGAGCTTCTTGAGCTAAAGGTTTAACATTTGAATGCACAAGGTGAGTAATACCATGCAAGAGGTTAACACCATGATCACTATCATAGAGAACTTTCTTAAGAGCCTCTATAGCTTGAATGGAATCTTGATTATGGTTATCTTGAATAAGCCAATTACCCATTTTATCAAGTTCAATGGAAATTTTTTGGACTTGTTCAGGAGGAACTCTTAAAGCGTCATCCTCGTCATGAGATGAGTGAGAATATTTTTGTTCCATTATAGGATTGGAATCATGAAGAATCAATTTATCATCCAGGATCCTAAGGAAAGGAGAGGAAGATTTAGGATCAAAGGCACCCATGAGTCTACGACGTCTTCTAACCGAAATATTATAAGTAGGACTAGTAGTAGTAAAGCTCATAAACCAATGCAATGCAAATGAACTAAACTAAAACCACATAAAGCATGAATATTTTTGTATTTTTGAAATCTAATTAACATGCAAGATCTAACACAAAGGAAAAATCTAATACTAACAAGATAAGAGGAAAGCACAATAAGGCATCCAATTCCACAAAAGAAAAGAGAGTAAGTATGTCAAGTTCACCAAAATGAATAGTGAAGGTGAACACACACAATAAGACAAAGGTAAATCTAACACCAAAAAGAAAGAGAGTAAGCTCATCAGGTTCACCAAAATGAATAGTGAAGGTGAACACACACAATAAGACAAAGGGAAATCTAACACCAAAAAGAAAGAGAGTAAGCTCGTCAGGTTCACCAAAATGAATAGGGTTAAAATGGAATCATCCCTATTCAAATGTAAAGATGGATAGATGTGTGGAGGAAATATGAGATCTATTCCCAAATCCAAATTCTCAAAGGAGAGATCCATTTTGATCAACCAAGAGGTTAATGCACAATCGAATCAATCTATGAAGAATATGAAGGAGAGAGAAAATCCAATGTTTCCTTATAAAGGATTTATGCTTGAAATATGAAATAATTGAAATATAAATACTAACCTCAAATTAGGGCAGATCTGGAAAATACCGATTTCTGATGTGTGTCTATACTTTCAAGCAATTCTGCAACCTGTTTCAAACTAGCAATGTCGAGACGAAGAAAACCCAGAAATATTTTTCCAAGATGAGCTCAGGTTGACTTTGACCCTCATAAAGGGTCAAAGGCTAAATTCTTTATTTGAAGGTTGATTCTGACTTTGTTCGCAAATCTTAGAAGTTCATCGAAAAGGGTATCCAAATCCAATCTTAGATCTGAAACCCTGCACCTGTACCTACAAGAAAATGGAGGTTTTGTTTGTATGGGGGGTTTTCCTTGGTCAAACCCCAATTTAGGAATTAACCTTGAAATTGAATTAAAATGTAGTGTGCATAAACAAAGCAATTGAAACAAATCACCTCACTTATGTTGAAGTCCTTGTAGAGGATTCAAATCCTCAAATACACAAGTAGGAGTGCTTCAATGGATGTAGAATGAATTTAGGATGTCTCCAATCAATGGCATTTGATCTTCAACACCAATCTTCACTTGATCTTTTCATATGAGAAGGCTTGGATGAATGTAGAAGGATGGATCTTCAAGGGGGCTCCAAAGAGATTGAATCCTTCAATGGCTAACAATGGATCTCCTTGAGGGATGGATGCTTGAACACTTGAATGCTTGAAGGCTTTCTTAAATTCTTGCTTGCACTTGAGAGCTTGCTCATGAAATTTCTTGAGATGAGATCGCTTGGAAACTTGATGGAGAAAATGAGAGAGGAAGGAATCTTTTTATAGTGAACTAGGGAACAATCCTCTAGAGGGGCCACCTTGGAGAATTAAATCCCAATTAGGTCCTAACCTTTAGAAAATATACCTAGATTAAATGCAATTTAAGGATTTTCCATTCTGAAACCTGAAATGGCCAACCCGGAGGTGGGAAAACAAATATCCCCAAAACCTGATACCCAAAAATCAAAGAATTTGGAAATTTGAAAGAGGGGGGGAAAATCAAGCTTGGAACTAACCTAGTCAGGATCAAGCTTGATTCTGACCCTGTGGGCCCAAATCTAGCCAGAATCAAGACAGGAGGTCTTGAGGATGCCCGGAGACCTAGAAATGATACTAGAAAGGGACAGAATGTTAGAGATGGGCATAAAATCCTATGATGACTATGATGAAGGCCAAGAAGACCTTTTTCTAAGTCCTATATAGAAAATAGAGCCATGGAAGAGGGAAATTAAGGAGAATCCTCAAGATCCTAACCCTAATTTCACCTATAACGAAGCAGAAAAGAAGTGGAAAGTGGGGAGAAAGCCAAATACATGCAAAGACCCAATCAAGGTGCTTGACATGACCCCAAACCACTTACTCGGAGGGCTAAACACTCTTATCATGGAAGTGGTTCCACTTTAAGACAATACATTAACTATTGACAATTGCCATTAATTAATTAAATAAAAATTTAATCAATTAGTCATGAGATTTTAGATTTATTGTCAAAATGAAATAATACAATTTAGGAATAATTTAATTAAATCCAATTAAATAATTAAGTGGCAGAATTAAATCTAATTAATTAAATATTCAAAATATTCCATTAATCAAACTTTAGGATAAATAGGATTTATCGCCAAATAATTATTAAATCAAAGATAATTAAGATAAATAAGAATATTCAAGGAATATTCCCCGATGTAGAATTAAGATAAAATCAATTTTTGATAAAATGATGTGCAGATGTGCCTTAGGTTAGGAATTTGATGTTGATTTTATTTGAATTGAAGATGTAGGAGGTTAATGAACCTATAGCCCATTTTTGGAGTATTAGAATTGTAATATCTGGCAAAAACTAAGAAGGCCTTATAGCCCGGCATGTATGAATAAATTTGAAGTGAATATATTAATAATCTAGCATTTTCTCTCTCCCACTGTGTTGTTGTTGCTTCCGCATGTTGTTGAGAAAGGTGGTTCAGGCTAGGGTGTGCCATACCTTGGCCCCTCCTGCCCACTCTTGCATCAAATCTATACAATTTTATAATAATTCATTGTTGTTACCATATACTCAACTTCAGCAGTAGATTGTGAAATACAACTCTATTTCTTGCTTAACCATGTCACTAGCCTTTCTCCTAAAAAGAAAGCTCTACCACTAGTGATTTTCCTGTCATCAATATTTCCTACCCAATCAGCATCACTATATACCTTAAGATCAAAATTTCCTCTTCTTGTGTATAATAGACCAAAATCTTCAGTCCCTTTCAAATATCTGAATATCCTCTTAACTGCAGACAAATGTGTTTCCTTGGGGTTTGCTAAAAACTTGCAACAATACCAATTGAATGTGCAATGTCAAGTCTACTATGTACAACATATTTTAATTTACCAATCCTAGATCGGTAAAGTTTTTCATTCACTTCCTTACTATCATCTTCTTTTGATAATTTACAACCAATAGCCATCAGTTGTCCAACCGGTTTAGAGTCTTCCATATTGAATGTTTTCAGGATCTCCTTGATATACTTAGATTGAGTGATGTAGAACACATCCTTTACTTATTGAATTTTAAGTCCAATAAAGAATTTAATCTCTCCTATCATAGACATCTTGTAATGCCCACCAAAACAAACTTTCCCAAAAATCCTTCAATTCTTGCAGAGCTCCTCCAAAACCTATTAGCGTAATGAAAATAATACCCAAAATCCCTACATAAAGAAAACCTTTCCCTCCTAGGGTTTCCAAAACATGCAAACTCAAAATCAGAACTCGACTCTCTCTCTTGAGTTGCATGATAAAATAACTCAATAAATAAAGCACTTTTAAAATAAAACTCAAACTCAACTTTTAACTTTAATTAAAATTTCAATTTCACTTATCTCAAAAGTGCAACTTAAATTGCATATAATAATTTAATTAAACACTAAATACTTTAGCATAAATAAACTATTCAAATTAATAAATCAAATATTAAATAAATCAACTATGCCCTTTAATTTATAATATGATTTAATAATTAATCAAACCCTTTAATCCAAACTTGAATCTTTTAATTTAATCATTTAATTAACAAAGGTATTTAATTACCTTCAATTAATTAATTGTGCTCTATAACTAAAATTACCACATTCATAAAATATAAATATTCTCATCTCAAATTAATTCCTAACTTAATTAATTAAATCAAATAATACACACAAGAAAATCCACTTGACTCCCAAAACTTGAAAAATGACTAACTCTATACAAACAACACCAAGGAAGGGCTCATGAATTCATGTCATATTGACAAATTCGAATGGGTAGAACTAGATACTTGCCCAATCTTTAGAACAATAAATGGTTAGGGTTAGGATTTAGATTTGTATGTTATCTTCCATCTCTTACCATTGATATTTTACAATAGGGCAGGCTCATCTTGATAATTCAGGGAAGTTGATGTCTGGTACTTGCAAACCTGCACAAAAGACAAGCATGTACTGACGCAGGAGCATCTCGGGTCCTTGGCAATCATGTGTCACCAAAAAAACATGTTTGTATTTTCATGTGTTGATCGGTTCCTACTTTGACCGAGTTGGTTCAGTGTTGCTCGGTTTCCTTTGTTTACCGAGGTTAGTCAGTTATCTCTTTGACGCTCGGTGATGCTTGTCTAATGCTTGGTTAACCTTGTCTACCAAGTTGTTTGTTTTGGATTTCTATGAGGCTGACTCTTGCAATTAGTTGTGTCACTGAGTTAATGTTGGTATCTATCATTGGGAAGTGTGTGGACCTAGATTTGGTCATTCCTTATGTTGATGGTGGATCTAAAGGCTGACTTGTTCGGTAGCCTCTTATATATAATGTAATCTTGGTTTTTAGTTTTCGGACATTAGAGATAGAAGTTAGAAGTTTGGAGATTATTTCAGATCCTCACATGTTGGAGGAATCTTGTACTTGAATTGTAATATCTGGCCTAAACCAGGAAGGCCTTACAGCCTGGCATGTATGAATCAATTGGAATAGATATATGAAAGATATATGCATTCTCTATCTCACTTGTTTGTTTATTGGTTCTGCGTGTGGTCTTTGCAAGGTGGATCTGGTTAGGGTGTTCCTTTGGCTCCTCACCCTATCTCTCCTTATGCCAAGTGGTATCAAAGTTGAGGTGAGATCTGGATCTAGGTTTGTGAATCTACATTTGAGGGTTCCTTCTTGTCAAACCCTAGTTGATTTTTTGTGGGGTAGTAGATTGTGATCTAGCCTACAATTGCAGAGGGTTTCAAGATGGTTCATGGGAGGTGAGATGCAGATCCAGGATTGGCAGACATGTTGAGACAACTTGCTGCTAGATTAGAAGCTATTGAAATAGCCCAGAGAAGAGGAAGACATCTTGAAGATGTTAGTGATGATGAAATTAAGGAAGAACAAGTTTATGTAGAACCTACACTGGTGATGGATCAAGGTGAGGAAAGATTGTTGAAAGCTTTGACAAATCTGAAGTCTACACCACACTTTAATCCTCCTAAGTATAGTGGAAAATTGGATTCTAATGAATTGGTGGACTGGATCACCGAGACGGAAAAGTACTTTGAATATGAAAATGTCCCTGAGGAAAAGAAGGTGAAAATTGCAACCACAAAGTTGAAAATTCATGCATCCTTGTGGTAGGAACATATACAGTTGGATAGAAAGAGGAAAGGAAAAGACAAAATTAAGGTATGGAATAAGATGGTGAATAAATTGAAAGGAAAGTTCTTACCTTGTGATTATCAGATTAACTAGTTAGGCGAATGCAAAGTTTGTGGAAGAAAGATAGCTCGGTAAAATAATATACTAAGGAATTATATAGATTAGATATCAGATCTAGACATGATGAAGATGATGTGGAAAGAATTGTTAGGTACCTGAATGGATTGAGAGTTTCCATCCAAGAAGAAATCAGTTTGGTCAAATTGGAGAACATTGAAGAAGCTTATCAATTTGCAATGAAAGCTGAGGAGAAATTGAACAAAAGACATGAGCAAAGACAAAGAGGTAGAGGTGGTAGATTCCCTAGAGGAAGAGGAAGATCTTATAGTGAAAATGGTAGATCTGAACTAGAAAAGACAACTCTGGATAAAGGCAAGACCGAGTGGAAAGGTGAAAGTTCATCTAGAGGAAGAGGTAATAACTATTGAGGTGGTTATAACAGAGGTGGTTTTCGAGGAACTTGTTACAATTGTGGAGAAGGACATAGATCATTTGAGTGTACAAATGCAAGTAAGAAGGTCGATAGTAGTAGAAATGCTTTGGTGCAAGAAGAGTCACCGAATGAACTTGAGAAGGAAAAGAAATTGATGGTACGGAGAGCACTTTGAAGTGAAATAAATAAGGAAGATCCGGCAAGGAAAAGTTTGTTCAAGACCAGATTTAGAGTTTCTAATGAAGTATAGAAGGTAATCATTGATAGTGGAAGCTCAGAGAATTTGGCATCTAAGGAAATGGTTACAAAGTTGCAGTTGAAAAGGTTGGGACATTTGAAGCCCTATCATATTTCATGGATCAAAGATGAGCATACACTCTTGGGAAGTTAACAATGTTATGTGAATTTGAAAATTGGAAAGTGCTATGATAAGGTGTTATGTGATATCATGCCTATGGATTGTTGTCATATTTTGTTGGGTAGACCTTGATGATTTTATAGACATGCTATATATGATGGGAGATTGCATAAATATACTATTTTGGCTTATGGGAGAAGACAAATCTTGTTACCTTTGATTGAAGAACCTTTTAGTAATTTTTTGTACATCTGTGAAAGTTTTCTTGATGGAAGGAAGAAAGTTTGTTAAGTATTTGAAGAAGAATGATGTATGTTTTACTATGATTCCTAACAAACTGAGTAAGAAAATAGAGGATAGCATCCCTAAGGAGATTGATAAGTTACTCATCGAGTATAAAGAGTTCATTTCTGATAATGTACCTAATGGTTTTTCACCTAAGAGAAGCATTGATCATTGCATGGATCTAATCCCTGGAGCTAGTTTACTAAATAAGGCACCACATCGGTTGACACCTATCGAGAATCAAGAATTGAACCAACAGATTCAAGAATTATTGCAGAAAGGTTTGATCTGAGAAAGTTTGAGTCCTTGTGTAGTACCTGTTGTATTGGCACCTAAGAAGAATGGAGAATGGAAAATGTGTATTGATTCCAGAGAAATCAACAAAATAACAGCGAAATATATGTTTCCTATACCGAGAATGGATGACATAATGGACAGTTTGACTAGAGCAAAGTATTTTACCAAAATTGATTTGAAAAGTGGGTATCATCATATCAGAATTAGAGAAGGTGATGAGTGGAAGACTGCTTTTAAGACAAAAGAAGGTTTTTATGAGTGGTTGATTATGCCTTTTGGTTTAACTAATGCACCAAGTACTTTTATGAGGTTGATGAATAAAGTTTTGAAGAAATTATTAGGTAAATTTGTGATTGTATATCTTGATGATATTTTTTGATATTCAGTAAGACTAGAGAAGAACATTTGTTGCATGTTAAACAAGTATTGTAGAGGTTGAAAGAAGAAAAGTTGTTGATAAATTTGAAAAAGTGTTCTTTCATGAAAGAGGAGATTGTGTATTTGGGATTTGTGATTTCAGCTGATGGTTTGAAGATGGATCTTGAAAAGGTTGAAGCTATTTTGAATTGGCCTACACCTGAGAATGCTAGTGAGGTAAGATCATTTCATGGTTTGGCAATTTTTTACCAAAAGTTCATTAGGAATTTCAGTTCAATTTGTAATGCTATGACTGATACTATGAGAGGAGATAAAAGAGAAATCAAGTGGACACATGGAGATGATAAAATTTTTGAGACTCTGAAGCAGAGGGTTGTTGAATTGCCTATGTTGGCTTTGCCTAATTTCAATAAGGTATTTCAAGTGGAATGTGATGCAAGTGGAAGTGCAATAGGAGCTATATTGAGTCAAGAAGGTAAACATGTTACTTTTTTTAGTGAAAAGTTGAATGATGCAAAAAGGAAATACTATGTGTATGATCAAGAATTCTATGCTATTGTTCAAGCCCTGAAGAAATGGAGACATTATTTGATACTGAGTGAATTTGTGTTGTATACCAATTAGAAAGCTTTACAGTATTTGGGTAGTCAGAATAAGTTGAATCAGAGACATATGAAATGGGTTGAGTATTTACAGAGTTATACATTTGTGATAAATCATAAGAGTGGAGTCACTAACCGAGTTGCTGATGCATTAAGTAGAAGAATATCTTTGATGACCGAGATAAAAATTGAACTTCTTGGCTTTGATGACATGAGAGATTCTTATGAATTTGATCCTAATTTTTCTGAGCCATGGAGAGAGTGAAAAACACCTATTCAAGATCAACTAAGTACTAAATGGGAGGAATATTTCATTTAAGGAGGTATGTTGTTTAAAGGTATTCAGTTGTGTATACCGAGAGGATCAATGAGAACTAATTTGATAAAGGAGAAACATAGTAGTGGTTTGGCTAGACACTTTGGTGTTGACAAAATATTGAATTTTTTTAAGGAGAAATACTTTTGGTCACAGTTGTATAAGGATGTTCATAAATTTGTGAAAAGTTGTGGAATTGATCAAGTTGCAAAAGGAGTAAGTCATAATACTAGATTGTATACACTGATTTCTATTCCTAAGAAACCTTGGATTGATATCAGTATGGATTTTGTTCTTGGCATACCAAAGATAGTGAGAGGTAATGATTCTATATTTTTTGTTGTGGATAGATTTTCTAAGATGGCACATTTTATACCTTGTAGAAATATATCAGATGTAGTACATATAGCAGATCTTTTCTTTAAGGAAATTGTCAGATTGCATGGATTACCGAGGAGTATTATCTCTAACCGAGATAGTAAATTTGTTGGATACTTTTGGAAGACCCTTTGGAGAAAGTTTGGCACCAAGTTGAAATATAGTTCTACATTTCACCCCCAGACCAATGGATAGATAGAAGTTGTGAGTGGAAGCTTGGGAAATCTTTTGAGATGTTTAGTTGGAGACACACCAAGTAATTGGGATTATGTGTTGACACAATGATGTAGGGGCATTCTAGGGTACTCAGTGAATCTACATGGGAGGTGTGTGTTTGGTCAATGTTACTCAATTATAGCCTTGCCCGATAGTCTCAGTCATTGAAGGAAGCTTGGTCGCTGAAGGAACTTGGTAATCTCTGGCACTCGGTAAAAGTTTTACTTGACAATGCTTGCAATGCTCGGTCGATAGTAGTTCTCAACAATGCCTGGCATGCTCAGTTATTTCACTATTGCTCAGTAGTTCTGGTTTACCAACTGGAGTTCTATGTGATTTGTTGGGCCAACTTGGTACATTTATTATTGGTAGTTGTTGTTACAGGCTGACATGTTGGATTAAATGTTTTTAAGGTTATTTTGATGCTGACTTATATTGAATTTAATAATTTTGGGGGGGAGTTAATGATTTCATCTAGCTGACTTATGGCTAATGATTAGTATTTAAGGGGTGTTTGGGTAGATGTTTATGATCATGGAGAGTAGGATCTCATGACTTGGAAGGCTTAGTGAATTAGATCTAAGGTTCTGAAAGCTGGAGTTGGCAAAGTTGTGGAAAAGATCTTGCATGATCTTGCAAATCAGATTGTTATATGATAGTTTGTAGTTGTAGAGCTAGTGATTTACACACTTGGAGACAAGGAGATTGCTTGGAGGCTTGTGAGATCAAGTTTAGATCTACCTTAGGGTTTCCATTAGTTGCTGATAGTTTCAGAATTGAACTAGCTAGTGTTGTATTAGATCTTGTGATCTTGCAGAATTGTTTCTGATTGTAATTGGCCCTAACCCGGAAGGCCTTACAGCCAGGCATGTTAATGAAAATTAGAGTTAAACAATTATTTTGTTGTTGTGTTTTTGAGTATTCCACTATGTTTATTGTTGGCTGCAAGGTTTGGACTGTCCTTAACTGGATCCACCATCCTTGACTACATCACACAAGTAGAGTTTGCATACAATAATTCAGTGAATAGCAGTACTGGAAAAACACCTTTTGAGATTGTGAATGGCATACAACCAAGAGGTATATTAGATTTGAGGGATATTGTTGATGAAAGAAAGAGAAGTGTTGAAGGAGTAAAGTTTGTTGAGTACATCAAGACATTGCATGAAGATGTGAAACATAAGCTGGAGAAAAGTAATCAAAAATACAAAGACAAAGCTGATAAATCAAGAAGACACAAGACTTTTGCAGTCGATGATGAAGTAATAGTTCATTTGAAGAAAGGCAAATTTCTTATTGGAACATATGGGAAGCTAAAAATGAAGAAGTTTGGTCCTTGCAAGATTTTGAAGAGATTTGACAGTGGAAATGCTTATGAGATTGAGTTACTTGATGATATCGATGTATCATGTATATTCAACATTGATGATTTTTATGAATACCATGATTTAGATGAAGAAATGATAGTGCCAAATGATTATCCTGAAATAAGTACAAGAAGTTGAGAAGATTTTGGAGCAAAGAATTGGCAGAAGTACTAGGGGAAAATAGTATATGGAATATCAGGTAAAATGGAAGAATAGACCGGTTGAAGGCAGTTCATGGAATTCATAATCTGAGTTGGATTTAGCTTGGGTTGTACCTGCTTAATGATTCAGAGAATCATTTTAAATAATCCTAGGTGTCTGATGCAGGAGCATCTCGGGTCCTTGGCAATCCTGTGTCACCAAAAAAACATGTTTTTTGTTTTCCTGTGTTGCTCGATTCCTTCTTTAACTGAGTTGGCTCGATGTTTCTTGGTTTCCTTTATTTACCGAGGTTGGTCGATTATCTCTCTGGCGCTCGGTTATCCTTATCTACTGAGTTGTTTGTTTTAGATTTTTGTAAGGCTGACTCTTGCAATTAATTATGGTCATAGATTTAATACTGGTATCTATCATTAGGAAGCGTGTGGACCTAGATTTGGTCATTCCTTCCATTGATGGTGGATCTAAAGGCTGACTTATTTGGTAGCCTCTTGTATATAATGTTATCTTGGTTTGTAGTTTTAGGACATCAAAGATAGAAGCTAGAAGTTTGGAGATTGTTTCAAATCCTTGCATGTTGGAGGACTTATGTACTTGAATTATAATATCTGGCCTAAACCAAGAAGGCCTTACAGCCTGGCATGTATGAATCAATTGGAATAAATATATGAAAGATATATGCATTCTCTCTCTCACTTGTGTGTTTTTTGCTTCTGTGTGTGGTCTCTTCAAGGTGGATCTATTTAGGGTGTTCCTTTGGCCCCTCACCATGTCTCTCCTTACGTCAGGTACATACATGTATAATATAAACTGGCAATGGCAGGGATCGGTCGATCGTGTGGATCTCACAAGAAAGTAACTATGACTATGTCCCTCAACCACATCAAGCACATCAAACAGAAATGTAAAACATACACATCGACCATACACATGCAAGTATGGGGTCAGTAAAACCATAAGCAATCATGACATCCTAACATATGAATCGTCAAAATGAAGTAACTATCACATATAAATAACATCATCATTTGCATTTAATCAACATGAAAATTTAATCAAAATCATCTTATTCATGATTATTCAATAAAAATGTCATACATTCATAAGCCACGAATATCTTTGAAATAAATATAACACACATGAAAAAGGCCTAAAAGATTTTGGCGATAAAAATTGAAAAGTAACTATAGGAGGGGCATTACAAATCTCAAATTCCTCTCTCATTTCCTTAGCAAATGACTTACACATTATCTCATTACCACCAAATATAATATCATCAATAAATATTTCAGCAATCAAAATTTCAACAGTACTATTACATTTTAAATAAAAATTGTTGTTATCACTAGTCCTTTCAAATCCAATATTAACTAAATAAGAATGCAATCTTTCATACCATGCTCAGGGAGCCTGCTTCAATCCATACAAATCTTAATGTAGTTTTCATACCATATTCTTATTCTTTTGTCAACAAATCCATTAGGTTGTTCAATGTAGAATTCTTCTTCAAGAATTACATTCAAAAATGCAAATTTAACATCCATTTGATAAACTTTAAATCCATTGTAAGAATCATATGCAAGCAATATTATTACACCTTCTAATATAGCAACATGGGAAAATGGTTCACCATAATCAATACCTTCTTCTTGTGCATAACCTTTACAGACTAATCTAGCTTTATTTCTTATCACATCTCCTTTATCATTGAGTTTATTTTTGAAAATCCACTTTGTTCCAATTAAATTCTTATCCTTAGGTCTCGATACTAGTGACCATGTTTTGTTCTTTTCAATTTGATTATTTCTTCTTTCATTGCATTCAACAAATCTTCATTATCTAGTGCATCCTTTACTAATCTAGGCTCAAATTTATAAATCAAACATGTGTGTTATCTTTTACCTTACTTCTTGTCATGACTCTTGCATTGTTGTCTCTAATAATTTTGTTGGGTGAGTGATGTCTTCTCACATACTTTGCTAATTCATGTTCGATATAATTTTCATTAGTATTTTCATCTCTTGGTGGAGGCTCATCTTGTTCATCAGTTCATTCATGTTATTTCTCAGTTGTATCAAATGAATTACCATCTTGTACATAAATAAATCTGTTATATTCCTAAAGTTCCTTTTTGCTATCCTTTTCATTCTTTTCTACAAATTCATCAACTCTTACATTTTCACTTTCAACTATTTTGTTAGAATCCTTGATTAAACATTTGTATGCTTTTTCTCTTTGATGAGTAACCAATAAATATTCCTTCATCACCTTTAGAATCAAACTTTCCATTTCTAGAATCTTTTAGTATATAATTACACCTACTTCCAAAAAATTTAAAATAACTTACATTCAGTGTGTATCCAAACATTAATTCATAGGGTGTCTTGTTGGTACCTTTCTTCAACTGTATTCGGCTGAGTTTTAATTGTAGTACTTATAGCTCCTCTCAAAAATATTTGTGCAACTTTTTTATCAATCAACAAAGTTCTAGCACAATCAACAATAGATCTATTTCTTCTCTTAGCTATCTCATTCTATTGTGGACTCCTCAATGCAGACACTTGTCTTTTAATTTTTTGCTCATTATAGAAGATAGTAAATTCATCAAAGATAAATTCACCTCCTCTATCAGATCTCAAACACTTTAGTTGTTTACCTATTTCCATCTCAACTCTTGCCTTATACCACTTAAACATTTGAAATGCATCATATTTTTCTTTTAGAAACATAACAAACATCATCCTTGAATAATCATCAACAAAAAAAATAAAGTATCGATCTCCATAATAGATTTGAACTCTCATAGTATCACAAAGGTCAGTGTGAACCAATTCCAAAATTTCATTTGTAGAATAATATTTACTAAGAAAACTTGACTTGGTCATCTTACCGACTTGACATTCTTTACACATACCTTTATCAGATTTGCTTAATCTCGGTAGTCCTCTACCTCTACTCTTCTTACTCACTTTGATCAAGTTATCAAAACTTACATGACATAGTTTGTTATTTTATAACCATACATCTTCAGTTTTAGAAAACAAGCAACTCTTTGCATCAGTACCAAGATAAAATAAATTACCTTTTGATTGTCCTCTTGTTCCAATTAGATCTCCATTAGCACCATAGATCTTAACTTTTCTATTGTGAAATTCAATTCAGTGGTAAATATTGTTCAGTTGTGCAACACTTAACAAATTATAATTCAATCCTCTAACCCAATATGCATCATTAAATTTCATATTTTCATTTAACACAATAGATCCCTTACATTTCACAAGATTTGGAGCATCATTGCCAAATCTGACAAATCCTCCATCATACTCTTCTAGGTTCTCAAATTTGTCAATATCACCAGTCATATGATGTGAACAACCACTATCAATAATCCAAGGGTGTGGTTTACTTACATGAGACACGAGTGATTTTTCATCTTCATACTTTTCTTCATCTGATTCTTCTTTAATTACAACAAAGACGACTTCATATCCATCTTCAATGTCATCAGATTCATCATCAGTTAAACCTTCCTCAGCTATGTAGAAAGACTTCTTTCCTATATCATTAAATTCTTTGAATCTATGGTGTCGGTTATCTCTTTTATCATTCTTATCATTTATGTCATTGTTAGGAAATATAGATGCAATATGCCCAATCTTATTACAATTGAAACATTTAAATGGTAACTTTCCTTTATACTTTCATTTTCCTTTAGGTAGTCGGTTAGCTAGCAGTGCTTCAAATTCTTCTTGTTCTTTCTCTTCGGTCAGGATACTATCATACTCATTTCCATATGAATTATTGTAATTTTATCTTTCTCTTCTTGATGCTCCAATACTCACAGATGACTTGAAGGCAGTCTCAATGATCAGTAGACTATTATCATAATTACTTAACTCAAATGTAGTCAACTTACCAATTAGGGCTTCAAGATCTCAATTCCTTAATTGCATATACTCTAATAGCATACTTAGAAGATAGAGTTATCAAGATTTTACTTACCACTTCTTTGTTATTCAGTGATCCACCAATGCCTCTGATGGAACTAACAACTTCCTTGATTCGGCTTCTATATTGTGTGATGTTCTATTCTTCTTTTATTCTCATCTAATCATATTTTCCTCTTAAACTATCAACCTTAGCTTTTTGTACATGTTGATCTCCTCCATAGATAAGTGTAAGCATGTCCCACATTTCTTTTGAATTAAAACAATCCTTAATATCATTAAATTCAACATCGAAGAGGGAAGAAGTAATCTCTATCATAAACAAGTTGTGTCCCTACTTTTCTCTCATATGATAAACTATCAAAGGTCCAGTAGGTGGTGGTGTGTATTCATTATCAATCAAGTGTAGTACAAAGTCTCCAATCCCAGATAGATACAATCTCATTCTACTTTTCCATGTTAGAAAATTTTCCTTGATCAGCTTAGGTACTTCTCTCCTATAAATATTCAGATCTTTTACTCAAGTCTTTAAACTTATCTCTTCATATTACTTAGCTTTGATACCAATTATTGGATTATGGAGAGGGGGTGAATCAGTAATCCATTATCACAAATACCTTAATAACTTTTCACTAATTAACTCAATTGTAGCTCAGTAACAACACAGTTCACTATTTATCGACAATAGTAAATAAACTATAATAATCAGTAAAACATTCACACAAATCATTCACAACATGTAACACTAATATTTAACATAGAAACCCAGCTTTGGGAAAAACCACCGTGGGAATTGTCACCCAATAAGAAAAATACTCTTTTGAAATAAGCCCAGTTAAGAGCTAATCTAGTCATTAAAGATTACAAAACACATTGTTAGGTGTGACCCAGTTAAGGGATTTACCTCAGATCTATTAGGATATTTACCCTATTAGGAGTGGCCTTGTTAGAGGGCTTTAAACACTCTTTAGAATGTCACCTTTCTCAAAGATTTTACAATAAGACTGTTAAGTCCACTATGTTAGGAGATTTCTCTATTATAAATGCTAATAAGCAACAATAATAAAATTGACCTATAGATTCGCAACAATCTTTGCATATCAGATCCTTTGTTAGATCTTCAATCTTCACTTCAATTCTTCATTATCCAATGGCATCAAAACTTTATCAAATCTCTATTTTACCACTCGGAATCTTTCTATTCCTTCTTCTCTACAATAGTTGGTAACCCTTCAACTATTCAGTTTGCTATCCATTTGTCCATACAAGATCATCCTTTATATAGACAATTTTTGCCTCTTAATCTCATCTATTACGTTTTCCTTTAGTCAATCTTAATCATTCATTTCATTATACCTTGAATTCAAATCTTGGTAACACATTTCCTTTTCACCTAGGAACTTGAACTTTTCTTGAAACTTGTTCCATCTATTTTTGCCACTCAAATCTTGCCATAGATATTCATCTTGAATATTCATAACTATAGATCTCTTGTAACTAACTCTCCTCATCATCATGATCATCCAGCTCAACATAGCTAATTATTAAATCTTGATTCAATCCTTATTTAATACCTTTTCCTTGCTCAGTGTTCCTCACTTAGAATTTTGGTTAACTTCTCATTGCCTAAACCTTTCTTTGTTGTTCGGTGTCTTGAGTTCCTTTCACTTTACCAAGTGACCTTTTCTTTTACCTTTACCTTATCAGGTGACATTACCTTCTTGATAGCCAAAATAACTTAACTTATCAAGTTATCAAATCTTCATCACCATGCTTTACTGACTTAACATAATCATATGTTAGGTAGAGAACAATTATATCAACATAATCTAATCATTGTCTAGTCTGTATAATTTTCCCATTTAAGTTCTACAACTTCATAACTTCTCATTTCTTCATCACCTTAACTCATTCATCTTATATTATTACCAAATGATATGGAAACATAATATAAATTAGAAATCAATTGATTCACATTAATGACAAGAATATAACTTATCTAACCTTTCTACTATCATCATGTATTCCTATGATCTTGGTCGGTCTTCATCATCTACTCCATCAGATTATCAATCTTCAACATTATTATCAATTATGGTAATAGTAAATATTATAACTAGGGAAGAGTTAGATAAAATCATGGTATAAAAAGGACTTTTTGAGAATAAACCAATTGAAATAGAGGTTGAACCAGAAGTTGAGATTGATGAGCATATGGAAATAGAGGTTGATTCCACCAGAGGTCAAGAGGATAAAATAGATAATGTACTTGATATCCCTGAGGTAGGGTTAGTAGAAGAGAAACTAGATGAAGAAAGGAATGATCAATCAAGAACTAGTCTTGAGACATTATTGGCAAGAGTAGCTAGTGCAGGAGCACCCCCTCCACTCTTCACAACACCTATACTTCTAGGGTCTTTTAATAATCCAACTTGTAAGACCTAGTCGCCCTCGGTGTGGTTATAAACCATGGGTTTTTTACTATGGTCCAAAGGCACATTTAGGAGTTTAGATTTTCCTAGGTGTCTTTTAAATTATTTCAATAATTTTTGGGATCATTAGGATCCAAGAATTAGGCCTATAGGCTCATTAGGAGCAAGAATGCAACATTTTGCAAAAGTTGCAAAATGCAAGAAATGTTGCTCGGCAACTTCTTTGAAAAGTTGCTACCGACTTGTAAAACAACCGCCCAATAGTCACCACCTTTGGAAAATGGTTGGATCCATTGGGGAAGGTCTTCATATAGCCCTTTTAGGCAGGTGGAAGACAAGGATGATAAAAACTCTATGTAATTTTTGCGTTCGATCAATAAAAAATCCTTATTGTTCTCTAAGTTCTGGATTGAAAACAATGCATGTACGGATTGGTACAAAAGTGAAAAGAAGAATATTTTTCAATCTGGCACTTGACATGAATTAGAACTCCAATGCTTTTTATTTGAGTTAATTTGGAGATCAGAGTTGAGAGATAGAAGAATTTGTTTATCGAGTTTTTAGGAAACCCTCCTGAACAAGGGTTTTAAACAAATAATGCCCTAACTTGCTTTTCCTTCATGGGATTCCCATGCAAAGTGGGGAAATACAACTAAGTTTAATGTATTCTAGATCCTTTAGAGAGTAGGAGAAAGGGGATTATTTTGAGAAGTTTGTTTACAGGCTCTAGGCCAAGCATCTCTATGTGCTTGGTATAGAATATGGAAGAGTGAAGTGACAATAGCACTTCGCGGGTGGATAAAAGAAATTTGATGATAGATTGTTCTCTTTAGGATTCCTAACACCATTTAAATTATTATTTTTCCTTGGACAATCAACTGGTGAACTTTTCCTTAAGTAACCGAGCCAATTAGCCCGATTAGGACTAGTGGAATAGGAATTGTTAGATATTGTCCTTATTGTTTGAGATCTTGTGATCTGGGGGTTTGACACAAATCAATAAAGGGTGTCCGAATATAAAATTATTTTTTTAATTTCTTTGTAAGAATTTGGAACGAAGTCCCTAGAACCTCGCTCAGAGGGCTACAAATCCGGCAAGGCCTAAAACTAAGAATTTTTTGTCCAAAACCTATAAGGCATCGAAATCACTCCCATAGTAGACATTTAGTGAGTATGGAACCTTTCCATCCCCTTCCTAATACAAAGGTTCCCATTTCAAGTTTGAACTAGTAAGGGTGCTTCACAATAGGCATTATTGAGTGTCAGAAAACTACTCGGTAAAGAAACCGAGCCCACTCAGTCAACATAAGTACCAAGTATCAACTGAGCCCACTCGGTCAAGGAAGGAACTAAGTGACAACCGAGCCCGAGGGAGTAGAAGATAGTAAAAGACACTGAATCCTCCAGTGATGATAGTGGATTTGCTATTGTTATATGATTTTCTTAAGGTGTAGAGCACTCTCCTAAGCCCACTTTGGATTCAGAGAAACACCGAAGGTCTCACCACTTACCGAGTTGCCTAAATGGGGGAGAGCTCTGTGTCAGTCGCTTTACCAATAAAATCTTCTAAATAAGACTTAAAAGGACCAATTGATTTGGATAATTATGATGAAGATCAATTAATGATATTATCATTATTGGCAGCAAAGAAGGCTACGAAAAGAGCCTTGCAAAAAAGTGAGAAAGGAACAAGGTTACTGACCAAAATAATAAGCATTCTTGAAAAATTGATGTCCAACTATCAAATAAAACATGAAGATTATATAGTTGATTAGTCAGAAGGAATTCTTGATGCTTTTGACATTCATTTCTAGTCAGTGGAGCAAGAAGCTATGAGAAAAGTATAGAAGGAATTCAATGATAAGAGATTTAAATATCTTTTTTCATTAATTTTGAAAGATAAAACTTATTTGGATGTTGGTGTGAAATATATTAAGGATGCTATACAACAAGGAACCAGTATATACATGATGAGCATAGATTCCTTTGGTCATGTGTGTAATATAGATAAGATCATGAAGGAAACCAATGACAAATTATTGGTTAAGGTAGAGACGTTTGATTCATCAAAAGGATTTGCATCAGCATATATGACAGAGATAGTAAAGATGAATGATCAGATAAAGACTTTGAAAGATGAGAGAAGAAGATTGATCGGCAACCATTATGACTTGAGGGACCTTATTGTTCCCAAGTTATATATTCTTTAGAGAGATCATATGGAGGCAAAGAAAGCATATGATCTATTAAATCTTGTAGGCTTTCCCAAATCAGAGAATGAATCCTATGATATATGTGGAAAAATTAAGATTTTGGACAACCTAAAGAAATCTTGGGATGTTGATTTGGCAGCTCTAAGAAAAAATTTCTCAGATATCTTTAAATACTTTTAATTATGAAGGTTATATTTAAGGAATCTATAGGATTTTGGTAGGGGATTTTTGGTTTTTGTACCCTTCCTTTTTCATTGATGTAAAAGGTGGAGAGATTCAATGAAAAATGTATAGTAGTGATGCATACCAAAAGGGGGAGTATTGTTTTTTGTTATAATTTTGGACTTGGAATTTAGGGATGGACACTTAGCCATTTTTTATAAATGTTTCATTCAATGCCAAAGGGAGAGATTGTTGGCCAAAATTAATCCTAAATGTATGGCATTATAATTTATGGAAAATACTATCATTACCCTAGGAAATGATGCAGACAAGTCAATTTACCAAAGGACTTGATACCTATATTTGTATAAGTATTGGAAGTAGGAAAATGACCAGTTAGATAGATCAGTTTGGTTCAAACAGAATTTTGAGTATTAGTGTATGCGATTGTAAGGTATTGTGCGGTCAAAAATTGGTACTCAAATTAAGGAATAACCAACACTCAATAAGCCATTAGCTCAATAATTTAGCTATAGGAGGTCATATCAAAAGAACCAACTAAATTCCCAAAAGAGGCTTATTGCTTCCTAGTTGAAGCGAGTTTAATCCTTCTCATGATGCTCATCAAATTGGCATGAAGGATTAGTGATGTGAATACTCCAAAATGGAAGATTGAAATGCAAATACAAAACTATAAATGAACTAGAATGAAAGATTTAAGATAGAATGAGAGATTAAGATAGAATCGATGCAAACAACTAGTATTCTAGAATGAAAGTACAAGAACTATACTATGATTAAAAGTGCAAGAAATCTAACTAGATTAACAATTCCTAAGGGCTATAAGCATATAATGAAAGAAACTAAGAGCTAGGAATTCAAAGAAAAGGATTACTCTAAGAAAGAAAGAAAGCTAGAATGCAAGAATGTAAGATATAACTTTTGAATCCAAGAGAATGGACCCTTGAGCCAAGGAAAAGCTTCCTTTTAAAAGAATTGCCTCAAGAACGAAGGGTGGAGATTAAGTGGAAAAATAATGTGTGATTGCAGAGATGAAGAGGCAAAAGGATAATGAAGGAGATGCAAGCTTAGGTAGAGATGAGTGGTGAGGATTAGGAGGCAAAAGAGAGATGTTCGGTAAGATAAGACAAAATAGAAATTTTGAGAGCACAAATCCCCTTAAATTGCTAATTAATCAAGATTAAGTGTGTGTACACATGTGAATGTTTTATTTTAATAAAAGTGTAGAAACTTTATATTAAAAGTAATGTTATAGCAATTAAACAACTATGCAAGCTCTAGAAATTAGACCATAGTATAAGCTTGATATAAGATTTTTTATTTAATTATGTAAAGGGTATTTTCAAGGTTACTCTACATAATTATGTCTAGTAAATATGTCTTTGATATTTAGGATTTTATTTGAGGTAATTTGATTGAAATTAGGGGCTTAGTTTCTACTAGACAAATTTTAGGTGATTACATTTTTCCCTTTTTGAATTGATGTGTGAGAAATGTGTTGATTCAAAGAATAGATTACAGATAAGGAACTGACTCCAAACTTGATCAAAAAAAGATATTAGCTCTAGACTTGATTGAGGGAAGACTGATGAGCGATACAAGAGTATCCAGCCTGATATGAAGTAATGAGACTGAATATCTATCCAAAGAGATTTTGTGATAACTACCTCGATAAGGATTTTGAAGAAGCTAATCACCTGATTGAGAGACAATACTAGATTGATATGAGTCATGAGGAACCTGATATTCCCTAGGAACAATGCCAGATTGATATGGGTCTTGATGAACCTAACATACCCCAATAGATGATATTTTAGTCATTGATTGCCTTGATTGACAAATATTTGGTTCAATTGCTAGATTTGTAGATTAGGAGATGAAGAAGATTTGCTATATTTTCATGCACCCTTGGGATCAAAATGAAAAGGAAGAAAGAAGGTGGAAGTGAGAAAGAAGTGATAGCATCAGTAGTCAACTTTGTCTAACCAAGAAAGGTTGACTATGCAATTTGACTAGATAAATGATCTTAGATTTTGATTTTAATCCCAAAATAGAATTGGGATCAAAGCAAGTAGAAAATTAGGTCAAAGATGATGATTCGCATTCTACTAACTCAACATGGAGAAAGGAAGGCTGAAAAGAAATCATAGCTCAAGGGAGACTAGAAAAGAATAACTAAAATGCAGCCCTAGAATGAAATGTAACCTAAGAGACAAGTCAAGTCACTGATCCTGTAGCCATTTATTTTTCATTATTTGAGCATTTGGGACATCAGAGGTCATTACAACCTTCATTGGTGTGAGAGAGACCATGGAGATATGAATATGACCTTATTGGATAAAATGTAGAAAATACACATAAACATTGAGACATGAGTGTCGAGATGACCTGAACATGGTTTCAATTTTGTTGTTGTAAGATAACACTTGTATCAAACCACAAGCTACTAAGATACCTAGGAGTGTCATCATATGTACTACACACAAGAAATAGACAAGGAGATAATTCCAACCTCACCTAAGTTTCCAAATAAAGAGGGTCAAGGTATGTGCAGCATTCCAATTGTAATGGAGGATCTTACCATAGAAAGCTAGTTTATTAGACAACATAGGATCATTGAAATCACTCCACAATAAGAAATCAAAGAAAACATTGTTATGCCTCTAGTCATGAATCTCTAGTTGAGTAGACATCATCGAGCGACCTTAGAAGACTTAGAAAATGAAAATCAATGATAACAGATGGCACACAAGACAATAGTTCAACATATCTCATTCATTTTTAGTTTTCTAGGATGTAGGTTGGTATTGGGTATTAAGGAACACCTTTGTGCTGGTGTCAAAGTGAAAGTGTGTAGTGATGAAAGATATTGCAAGACCTGATATGTGTTGAGAAACAAAGTGATGTTCAGATTGGTAGGTTAAGAAACACTATAGTATTGGTTTGTTGAGAAACACCAAGTAGTGCCAGTGTTAAACCCATCGGGAAGGATGAATAAATTGACTCAAATTAAGCTCAATAAAATCAATTAGGTGGTAAAGCATTGACATCTTAGAGAGGCATATAATTTCCCAAGTCGATAGATAAGAACCAAGGATAGGACTAAAACTAGTTCCATCCCATGATGTCACAAGGAAACAGAGAATGAGATGGATGTAGGGAGACTGGTGGAAGAACAAGAGTTCCACCATCCATTGATAGATGGAGCACTGATTACAAGTGATGCTTGTTTGCCAAGTTTTCACCACTTGGGATTATTTATTATTTTTTCTACTAAGGTGCCTATTTCCAGGTTTTCACCAAGGTACTTTTTCCCCATTTTTATTTTTTTGTTCTTTTCATTTTTTTTCTTTTTTTGGTATTTTTTTTATATTTGATTATTGTTTGATACATCAAGGCGCCTGTTTCTAGGTTTTCACTGGGATGATCATTTTCTTTAAGACATTTTACAATTTTTAGGATTTTTTAAGGACTTTACATGCTTTTTAGAATTTCTTTAGGATCATAGATTTTTGTAAAGGAAATTCATAATGTCTATTTGTAGAATCATTTCAGGTGCAAAGCATTGAGAGGATCTCTAAGAACATTTCCTTCTAGAGTATCTAGCTGATAAGATTCAGAACCAAATGTTCCAGTAATAAAAAATGACTTAGCTAGTTAGGTTCAAATTTCCCCTATGTTCTCGATGTTGTTGATTCTTCAAGTTTTCTCTTAGAACGAGATCACTGACTTGAAATTCTTGATGAAAAACCTTCTTCTTTTACCCTCTATACATTCACTTTTTATAGACCCTCAAATGGTCAAATGCTTCTTTTATGTGCTCATTAATTAGTTCCATCTCTTGGAGTTAGGAAATTCAATAGTTATCATATGTGATAAGCCCATGTAGTGATACCCTAAGTGAAGGTATCTCAACTTCAATTGGTAAGATGACTTCAGAACCATAGACAAATTAAAATGGTTTAGTCTATGTAGGTGTTCTAGTACTTGTTCTATAAGCCCATAAAGCTAGATTGATTTGTAAGTGTCAATCCCATCCTAATTTGTTGACTGTGTGTGTAGGAATTTTAGGATTATCTTGTTCAAGGATTCTTCTTTTCCATTCCCTTAAGGATAGTAGATTGAGGAGGAATGGTGTGTGATATGAAATCTATCACAAATCTCATCAATGTCACTATTTTTGAACTAGCCTCCATTGTCTGTGACAATCAAGGAGGAAATATCATGTCTGCAAATGATATAATTAAGCATAAACATAGCTATCTTCTGTCTCATTTATTTAAGGAGGGGAATAGATTCAACCTATTTGGTAAGATACTATCATGCCCATAATATTTCACTCAAAAACACACCAATTTTTTTTTTTAAGGGATAAAAGTTTAAGTTTAAATTTTAACAGTGAACAAAAGTTTGTACAAATCAAATTTACATTCATCTTAAGATGATGATAACTAGATTTCTTAGGTTGTCTACCACGTGTGTTTACCATACTAGAAAGGGTTTGGTTCCTTATCTTGTCATCATTAGAGAAGTAGGTTACCCTAATGTACTACGATGCCAGTGAGTAAGCCAAATTCTATTCTTGGCAAGGCATCTCGATTAAAATTAAATACCAAATCAAAATGAATTATGATTATACTAATACCTTTAATTAGGCCTAACGTCGACGTTATACTACATTAGGTCATTAAGATGTATTTATTAAGCGTTGTGACAATATATCAAGGGAATCTAATTAACTAAATAATAGCTATACAAAATTTCATTAATTATAAAATTAAGTTACAATTTAACTTAAAATTTCCTATAATTTATTCCATAAGATACACACGTTCAACCCTTAAATGACATAAATAAAAACATAATGGTTGAATAATAATAATTATATTAATTATTAGTATTTAATAATTAATATAATTATTACATAACAAGGTAAATAAATAAATCATTAAATAATAAGATTAGTGAATTAAAAATATTAATTAATATAGAATATCAATTAATATTTTAATTAATTTGCAAATAATATTAATTATAATTAATAAATTAATTAATTGTTTAAATAATATTTATATTAATTAATATTATTAATATTATTAATATTAATTAATATTAATTAATATAAATATTAAATAATATAAAATAAATAATAAATTAATTATTAAATAATATTTATATTAATTAATAATATTAATATTAATTAATAGAAATATTAAATAATAATATTAATTGAAAAATGAATTAATAAAATAATAAAAAATAAAAAACTTTATGCGCTACCATTTGTTTAAAGTCCCATTGAAGGGACTTGCGGCGGGCCCACGCACTGCCAGTGCAGTACGTACCCTGCCTTGGCAGGTGCGCTACAAGCCCCCTCCTTACGCTAGTTGTGGGAGGAGTGGGTGGCGTGGGGTCCACCGCCCCACCCTCCACTTTAATATTTTTTTTTATTAAAAGTTAAATAATCCTTTTTAAAAAAGTCAAGCCCACAAACGTGGGTATAATATAAAGTGTTTTTTTTTAATTTATTTTATATTTTCATTCCTATTTTATTTTTTTGTTTAAATTTAATATTTGTTGCAACACATTGTTTAAAATTTTCTTTTTTTGGGGAACCTTTTTGGGGTGACAATCCATGTGGGTCCCCATAATGACTGGGCTTCTAGGATAGGATAGATTAGCTCTTTTTGTGTCTAGTCAACAAAAGGAATAGAGGAAACTAATTAAATATTGACTACGGCAAAGGAAAATGTATGGGAATTTTTCCCATACATTTTCTAGAGACCTGTAAGTCTCTTTTTACCTCTTTTCTCTAGTTTATTCACTTGTTTGATCACATTCTTTTCTCTCTTTTTTTTTCTTTAGTTTTCACAAGTCTATTATTAAAGAGATGTCAAGAGAGATTGCTTGATAAAGTGATTTAGTAAAACTTTGTGTAACTATTGAATATCTATTTTTATTTTAGTCCATTGCCTTCAACAAGATACTATCACTGCAATAAAACAACTACATTGAAAAAGAGAAAATGTGTTTGGATCATTCCTTTCCTATCACTAGAATTTTCAATCAAATGAAATCTGTAAAATGGAACCATAATGATACTACATGACTTTACTTCTTTATAATTTATCAACATATATTCATAGAGATTTATCAATGAGTAAGTAAACAATGCATTCTCAAACAGCATTCCAACAACCTTAGTTTATCAATGAAAAATACATTGTCCATCCTTTATTCAATATAACATGAGTACATTGAAATCTTCCTTTGATCAACATAATATATTCTCACATAATCATAAATCCATCAAAGGAAAGTTATACATTTCTTCAAAACTTGATGCAACATCACTATGACACAAGCATAAGCTTTGGAGTGTTAACTCCATTACAAGAATGCATTGAGCCCAAGGGATCCTTAAGATTCCCATACAATATCATTAAACACAAAACAAGATAGAATCCAAATCAACTTTTGAGTGCAATCCTCAACTTTCTTCAAGAACACAACTTCAACAAGAATTCTTCAATGGCTTCCAAACCTGCAAATAAACAAAAATAGGCCATGGAGTGCTCACCTCCCAACCTAGGCTTCTATGAAGCCACCCCTGAGCTTGGGGAACGATCACATAGACAAGTTTTCACACTCAACAACCACAAACACAATAACACAAAACCACATTTTAAACTCCCATCCAAGGCTAAAACAAGAGTCTCCAAATGACTCATAAAATTGGGGTGAAGGTGGAACCAGACTCAAGGGGAGAAAGCTCATTTCATAGAAATACAAGACAAGCCTACTCTTGGCTTTCTCAACACACATTTTTCCACAAAATCTCAACCCAACAACAAAACCTCCTTATGCCCCCCAAGGCTTCAAGCCACAAAATCCCTTATGACCCCCAAAAGAAATGGCTACATGGAGCCCATACATCCATGTTTTCTTCCTTCTCCTTTCCAAGGAGAGGCTCTACACCCATGGATGTCCCAATTGATCCCTTCACCCCCAAGGCTACTCTTCCCTCCCATGGGTGAGTATGGCCTTGAGAAATCCCTTAAGAAAACAATACAACACAACAAGAAATCTCAAGAAGTCAAATCTTCACATATACAATACAAAAAGATTTGCACAACATCTAGCATAAGATTTCACATATACAACTACAAATCTTGCAACACAACATACTCTCAACAACAAAAATATGGAGAACACAAAATTACAATACTACATACAATGAAATTATCATCTACATGAGCTTTCATGAAGAGCCACCAACCTAAGTCCAAACAATAATGGTGAGAGAGTTGAAGATGAGATCCTTTTGTCCAAGCTTTTTCCTCTATCCAAGTTCCTCCAAAATTAACTAGTCTCTAAGTTAGAGAGTGGGTGTCAAACTCTTCCAAAAGAAGAGTCCCCTCTAAAAATGCCTCCACACAATCTCCTAGGGATAGGATTACATTCCCATTGGGTGGTCTTCTCTAAGTCCCTTACAAGGTTTCCAATTTTGGTCTCTTACAAAGGTAACCTAAAAAGGTGGGATAAGGACTACCCTTCTAATGGGTGGTAGTCTTACCAAAACATGGTCCCAAAAGTTGATTTTCGTCCATCTTGGAAAACCAACTTTTGGATGGGTCATTTGATCAACTAAGGGTTATCCTATGGTGAAAAATGACCCTTACCCAAAGGTATATCAAGTGGGCTAACTAAAAATGGCCTAAACACTCCCCTAGGCACTTTTTTAACCCCCTAAAAGTGCATGCTAAGTTCAAATTCGAAATTCATTGAAATGACTCCACTTCAAGCTCCCTAACCAAGGGATTTTCATGGGGATCCTAAAAGGGGTACTATCCTAGGTTGATGGGCATCCAATCCCCAAGTGAACATGTCATAGCCACAAGTACACACACATGTTTCAAGTGACACAAATAAAAATGACACATCACAAGCCATGTGGCATATCCGCCTGGGCATACTCAACATTAATTACATAACAATTTAACATATAAATTAAATAAATTCATGCACATTACTTTCATGAATTAGATATGATACAACAAGGTTTTTGCCTCTCACTAGAAGCAACCTTGGATCGAACTAATTTACACAAAATTCTATGCTCTAGTTCCCTGAATTTACCATGGTCTAATTCCCTGCACACTAAAGTCCAACATCAGTAGTCCAAGGAAATTTTAAAAAAACATATAAATTCATAATATTAATGATCAAGATAATTCATCTGAAATATCATAATTCACATGGCATAATCATTCATCTATAACATACATACAACTCATCATGAAATATTCAATTCATCACTAAATTAAGCTTGTAGCATAATCATTGCACATATAATTCAATTGTAATTAAATGTCATCATGACACTCATAAACTTCACCTAAGTAATTAACTTTCAATTCACAATTAGAAATCTCATCGTATCATCATCGAGTCAAATCTCCATTTCCTAGTTACTTACGTAAGCATATAAAATTCATCACATCATCACAACATTCATAAATCAAAATAACCATACATTAGAATTCATATTTATATCATAAAAAAGTCATCCATAATTCATCACCTAACATTTAACCCGAAATGAAATACACATCTCAACCTTATTCATTTCTTGATTTTCACTTTCCTAACAACTCATGTCGACATAAATTCCCTAATTACACATCTCAGTATTTCATCTAAATCAATCATCATAATGTCAGTCATAATGTATCATAAAGTCAACATTGTGAGTATAGAAAGCATCATAAAATGTAATGTATTCTCATCTATTGTAATCAAATCTTTGTCTAAAAGAGTAAAATCTACTAAGCTAATCAAAACATTAAGCCAATTACTAGGGCTACCATAATGATAATGGAAAAACTATGACAGGTCTAGGGTGAGGCCTCACAAATACTCAGTGGTTGTAATGATGAACTTGTGTTCGTTGGAAGATGAAGGATAAAAGGAAGCAAGTCTTGAGCAATAGCGCAAATTAGATTCCCATGGAGCTGACATTTTTTATAGGTCTTAGAAAATTGAATGGCATCCTTTTCCATGGTAGGCTAGTAGTATCCTTCTCTTAAGTGTTTCTTAGCCAAGAAAAGACCATTCAAGTGAGATCCGCAAACACCCTCATGGAGTTCTCTTAACACTTTTTTGGATTCCTCACTTTCTAGACACCTAAGGAGGGTAATGTCTAGATTTATCTTAAATAATTCATTAGCAATGAGTAAATACGAGGATACACTTCTTATAAGGTTTTTTTTTAATTTTTAGATAGGCCTTCAAGAATGGTTTGGTGTCAAAGGTAGTGAAATATTTGGCTATAATGGGAAGTATTAGAAGCAATGATGGAGTAGAAAATATGGGAATTAGGTGTGTCATGTTGGCAAGTTGACTATACTATTTCATATGACTATAATTAAGTGTTGTCATTATGGAAACAAAGTTATATAGATTTTTGGAGTCAGCGCACTTACCCATGAGATTAGAAAATGGCTAAGTATGGAATATTGGATAGTTAGTAGAGCACCAGATGAACAGAGCATTAGCGCATGTGTGTATGACTGAGTTATGGCATGTGCCCTTGAAGATAAGCTTCTCAGTATGTAATCATGCTAATTCTAAGAGTGCATGATCATATAAGCTAGTATGAAGAAGTTACAGCAAGATGAAGTGACACAGACAGTGAGAGGCAGAACAGAACAGAGCATGGAGCTGACTATTGGTAATTTGGTTAGAGATTATTATATTATTTTGTAAAGACTATGTGCCTATTATATTTAGGTTATAGACATGTTAAAATCATTATATATAAACATGCTTGAGCCAATTCATTTGAAAGTGTTGTATGTAATAGGTTGAAGGCTGACCTAGTGAATAGTTTTGTTAGCGCATATAAATAAGACATGTGCCTTTATAATTAAGAATGGCATGGCATATAGAGTTGATAGTAGAAGAGAAGAAGTATGCAAAGAGCATTTAGAATGTTGTAGATCTTTACAAAAGGCTAAAGCATCACCGCACAAAAGGAACTGATCTGACAAGCAGTGTCACAGCAGCAATTCATCTTGCAGATATAGTGTGTATTTGAGATCCAAAAGGTTCTAGCCTTCACCACTTGAGCAGTGAGCTCTAGGATAGTGTGTCCCCACCCCTAATAGGGCTATTGTAAAAGACTCCTAATAGGGTCCAACCCTTGACCAGTTCATTGTACTAAAAGCATTGTAAAGATCAACTCCTAATAGGGTTGTAAAATCTTCTAACAGGGATCATAATACACTAGTGCGGTTCTTAGTGGGTGTCAATTCCCACTAGGGTTTTTACCTATTTGGATTTCCCCGTAATCATATCTGGTGTCATGTGTTATGATTTTTTATCCTCTGAAGATAAGTTTAACCACTTGATGAGATCATGGGTTTGGAAGAAGTGAAACATCTGAACAAGAATCTTGAAGCTACTCTTGAAGACCTTGATAGATCTGAAAAAGAAATTGAAGAACTGAAAGGAAAGGTTTGTGGTTCTCAAGTAGTCATCAAGAAATTGAGAAAAGATTTCAAGGATTGTTCAAATAGTGATTTAGGTAAAATGGTCAAAAATTTGAATGAGGAAAACACATCTCTGAAGGATCAGATTGAAGAATTGGATGAAAAGCTATTTAACAATCAAGAAGTCTATGAAGAACAGGTCAAAGAAAACAAATAGTTGGATGAAGAACTAAGGAAAACAAACATGAAAATCTTGTTGTTAGAGAACATCAAGAAGCAAGTAGAATCTAAATTAACTGAAGCTAAGAATCATATTGACAAATTGCACACAAGCAAGGATCTAATAGAATCACAATTATATGCACAGAAGATTAAAGGAGATACCTCTGGTATTGGATTCAATGAAGCCCAAGTTCAGATTGATGCTATGCAAGATAGAATGAAATCTCCTAAAGAACCTACAGAAGCTAAGAAGACTGAAGATCCCACCGAAGCTAAATCAAAACCATCTAAAGATGAGTGCAAGCCAGTAAAAAAAAGTTTTTATGCATGTAACAAGCATGGTCACATAGCAAGAGATTGCAAAGAGGTAAGACCTTTCAATGGTTACTATTATTCAAGCAATAAGTTTGGTCATAGAGCTATTAATTGTAGGTCAAATCCAAGAAATCAAACTCAGAACAATCAAAAAAATCATCCTCAGCAGAATGTTAGAAGTCCTCAGAACATTACATGACATCTATGTAATTATAATGGTCACACAGCTAGACAGTGAAAAATGGTAACTCACATTAGTGTGTCAAGGAATATAAGGCCTCTAGTTATTTTTCACTCTTGTAACAAGGCTAGACATATCTCAAAGTTTTTCAGATCAAAATCAAAAAGACAAGAAAGCCCTAAAAAGTGAGAAAGATCAATTTTGGATGAAGCAAGAGAAGTCAAGTTTGTGCGAGCTACAAAAGATGCGAGCTTGATTTGGAAGGAAGAAAAGAAGGATAATGTTAAGGAAATAGTTGAGGATGCATCCATAATGGATGCACCTCATATTTATGGTTAAATGACCACCATGGTCATAGGGGGAGCTAGATTAGCTCTAGACCCTTGCGCAGCTGGTATACTCACTCTTAGAGTATGCACCTTTGGATATAACTATTTAGAGACTAGTTGATGTAGTATGCAAGAGCGCACTACCTGATCGATAGCAAAAAGGAAGATTGGAATTCTCTGTGGGATTCTTTTTGTATGCGGTAAGCATTAATGGTAGAAAGTTGTTTTTATAGTCACCGAACATACTTTATTCACACATTTGCATTCAAGTTTGAGCATTTGAAGATCGCAGGAGTTAAAGCAATTCAGTTGTGAAGAATTTTAGTTGGATTATTAGGGAAAGGAAGTTAAGTTTGGTGTGAATCCCTAGTTTAGTCATGACATTTCAAGAAACCCTTGGAAACCGATTTGAAGAGATAAAACAACTAAGTTATGGCTACTCCAGTTGTTTTCAATGTTGCTGAAAGGAAAATATTTGTATTTAAGAAGCATCCATTCAAGTCTACCCTAGATGATTTGGAAGGAGCATTCTCTAGGACTCCCATAGGAGTAATGCACGTAGAGGATATATGTGCATATATTTACTATAAGAAGGAACCAGTTGGATTGGATATGATTAAGTCACACATGGAAACCATGATGAAACTAGACAAAACATTCCTAGATGAGTTTGTGCACCTGGAAAACAACCCTATTGTTGAATATGTGACTGCTTATGAGTTTTACAAATCTGAATGGATTAAGATTCTTTTGAGAAGAATTCACGATGACCTATTTTGGATAGGAGAAGTCCCAATAAGAATAACCATTAATCTCATTCATGAGATAATAGGATTACCCAAGACAGGTGCCATTCTTCCTGTAGGCAAGGATGTCAGGAAACTAGTTGAGCAGGCTTGTAAGTCCTACACTGACAAGCGCAGAATGACAGTTGAACCTATAGAAGAGAAATACATTAAACTGATGTCTATGATACTTGGATACAAGTTCCAACATGCTAACAGGGTCAATAGTGTGTCCACAGCCACTATTCTAGCAGCCATCAGGAATGTGAAATAAAATGGTGAATTCAACTTGTTTGAGATCATGCACGTACAATTGATGGACAATATAAGAGCTATCAAGCATGATAAAAGTAAGATATTTAGGTTTGGGTCACTGATAATCTACATGTATTTTCATATTGTTGGAAAAGTATCAGATTTATATTTAGACAAGAGCCTGCCTACAATGCCATAGATTTCATTGAAGGCATCATCTGAGACCACCTTGAGAGATTTCATAGAATGTGAAATCAAGACTTTTGGGATAAAGATGTAGAGAAGGTATAGGATACCTAAGAGCATGGTTGAAAAGTATAAGGACAACATTTGTTTCATGGTAGAGATAGACATTACATGCATGGAAGTAGTGGAACCTAGAACTAAGTGGATTCATCCACTTGGTTATGAAGTGGAGGAACATATCCTAGAAGCATATGCATAGGTCCTCCTATCAACACTGAAGGATCCCAATGAACCAAGATGGGGTACCTATGAGGAAAAGACAAGACAAATAGATGCAGTCCTAAATAGTGCTACGACCAAGAGGAAAGCTTCTAGAATCACCTCTGAAATACTAAAGATTCATGGTGTCACTCAAGATGACTTGGATAAAGCTAGAGAAGCCAAGATAGTAATGCAAATTGAGAACACACCCACTGGTTAAGTCAAAACAAAGAAGTCTGATGACCCTAAGGAGAAGAAAGTAAAAATTGAGAAAATAGATGATCCCAAGGAAAAGAAGAGTAAGACATATGATATCACTCCTATGCCCATAGATACAATTGACTTGGAGTCAATTGAAGCATCTCTTGAGCCAAGTAAGATGCTTAAGAGGAAGAAGAAGACAATCTCAAGCCATCCATCAGCAAGAGCCACAAGAAGATGAGGCAGAAATGTTCAATCACCTCCTGAGCTAGGATTACTACCGAGTCTAGAAGTACTACTGAGATCAAGAGTAGTTGATGAAGGTAGAATTGATCAAATAGCTAAGTTCTATGAAAAGTACCATGAGATAGATAAATCAGTGATCCATGGTATGATTATAAAGCACATGATCAAGTTTAAAAAGACTATTCTGTAACTTAAGACAGTAATTCCAAATAAAGTTTGGAAAATTATTTTGGATACATTGAAAAGACAAGTTGTTGAAGAAGGTTTAAGAATAAGAGAGAAGACACTGGATGATAACCTACCAATATGTTTAGTTGAAGAAACATCTTTGTTAATGAATTTGGTAAAGCCGCACCTTAGAACCAAGATGAGAACTTTACAAAATATGAATAAAGATTATGAACTAGTTGCTAAGGAAACTGAAAAAGCCTTTGAGAAGGAATTTTTGGAACAATGCATGCATCCATCATCTGCACCCACAACCCAAGTTCCCATTGAGCAAGTAAAAATAGTTGAGACTCCAAATGCACCTACAATATGTCCATAGGAATCTGCACCTATGCCTGAAGCCAAGGAGGACACAATTATGATTGATAATGTGGAGATATCAATGGAAGCCATAGACAAGGACTTAGATAAGTTTGAAGAAGCATTTGTGAGCACTGAGGAAGAAGAAACTCTATGCGGTGATAATTCACCTAAACATCAAGAAGTGTAGATTGAAGATTTAACTGGACAAGAAGAAGAAGAGGAGAAAGAGAAATAAGAGGAAAAAGAAGAAGAAGAAAAGGAAAATGAACCTGTTGATGAACCCTCTTTTGAAATGCATGTAAGGTTAAAAATTGAAGTGATGGAAAGCACACCTCTCACCCCTATGCCATCAATTTCATTGTTGTCAAGTTTGATTCCTGACACAACAAGTTTGGATTCATGGGGAGAATAAGACCTGATTAAGATCAGTGTGCTTGTAATGGAGAAGGCAAAGGAAAAATAGGTTATGAGAAATCCATTATTTGTTGAATCAATCAACATCCTAAATAGCTTACTGCCTGTAGACAAAAAGGTGTCTATTGTACATTCAGTGGATGATGTCATCACTATCATGACATGCTTCAAAGAAAATTTCTCAAGTCTTGAGGAATCAGCATCCAAGATAGCAAATGAAAAATACCTTAAGAAAATATTGAATGAGCTGACAAAAAACTTTCCACTTGACCTCAGCTCATCAAAATTTGGTCAAGCTTTATTGAAGGAGATAGTAGCTAAAGGAAGAAAAATCATAGCTGATTGTATGGACAAGGACAAACTAACTACAAACCTTTCAAAGAAGATTCAGGAAGTTGAATCAATGATAGAAGTAGTAAGGAGGTTAGTGCTATCTAAGGATTTAAATATGTGCAATAATGTCTACCAAGGACAATTGGACAAGATAGAGAAGGCAAAGCAAGAAATGGTTAAGATAAGGGAAAGGCAAGCTTAGTTGAGACATGCACTTGGGCCCTTAGTAGATGTGCTAAACAAGAACATTGAGGAGATTGATGCCAAAATGGTGACATACGACCAAGGCCAATGTATAGAATTGGAAAAGATGGAGAAATTGACTTATGCTTTGTGCACCCATCTCCAAACAGTAGATGCACTAAACGCATTTTGGCAGCAATAAATTACAAACCTTCAAACTGCATATCATGATTGATGTGAGTGTTCCAAGGCTTGCTAGCACTTCATCCAAGAGACATAGTTTGTCTCTTCTAGGAACCTAATCTCCTCTAGGTCCTGATTGGCTTAGATGATTAACTAAGACCAATTCCAACTCTTCTCTAAGATTTGTTAACCCTTGTGCTTCACCTTGAAAGACTAACACCTTTTAGTTAGTACAATCCTTCACCTTCACTTAGAAAGCTCTAAGTGATATCTTCTCACAAACTTCAATATTCATTATGGGGGTATCCATCCTCATGAAAACATTCATAACTTTTCCAATTTGATCCATTTTAGAAGGATCTTCAAACTTATCCTTACCGGGTTCAAGGATTCACCATCAAGAGACCTAATTAAGCCTATTTCTTGTAGCCTTTACCAGTGACTTTTTGCCAATTCTAGAAAAACTTTTCCAAACACCCTAAAAATATAAAAACATATTTGGATACCCATTTGGAAGTTTTAAAATATTTATTGGGTTTTAGAATCTGACAACCTTCGTACACTGGCTTCCTACAAACTAGGACAAATAGGGCTATTAGGCCTAATTTCTAGGACTGACTGTAACCTTGCTTGTATCTTGCTCAAACCTTGATCTAAGTGATTGGTATGAACCCAATCCTCATAGCATGTTGGGATATAAATATACCCTACCTAAAACTATACTTGTGTCATGTATTACCTCTCTACCTTGTAAGAAATCTTTAATCTTTCATTCCTAAACCTCTAACCAAGCTCTATCTGCTCGCCTAGGGCTTAGTGCTAAAAATAGATCTCCATACTTTCAAGACTCCTAATCCTAAACATATATACACTAATGACTCCCCTAATATATACATTGATCCTTAGGTGTTTCCCATGGCTAGATTTCATGGGGGAGCCATGAATGCACCGATTGGTTAGAACAGGACCAGTAAGGACTCTAAAACAAAAACAATTTATTCCACACAAAGATCTACTCTAAACAACTTTCTTATCAAATGAAAAACTCTTATAAGTAATCAAATAACATTATGCAATCACTAACTTAGATATTTCAATCCATTTCACATGATTGTCACAACAAAAGCTCGGGTTCTTCTTTGAAACAGTGTTGCAGAGTTGAATTTAATATTCACAAACTATTACAATGATTGTCTAACCTCAAGATTCAAGCCTTCCTTAACATAAGATTCCATTTCCATCATTCTAGGGCCTTTTTGCCAATCTCCCACTTCCTATTCTTAAGGGGATCCAAAGATAACCGAGTTGCATGCAACATTTGCAATAATTGCAAATGTTGTCATGACAACTTCTTAACAACATTTGGAATCTTTTTCTATGCCTTCATCCTATTTCCTAGGACCTCTATCCTCTCTAGATTCCAAGGAACCAACTCATTTAATGACCTTATGGCATCTTTACAACATCACTATGTGTTTAGAACACATTTAAGACTTTATTCTCACCTTAGACTTCTAACACTAAAAAAAATTAATAACTACTAACAATGGCTATTTGGGTGACCTTAGTCCTAATGAATAACTCACCTAGCCCACATTGCAATGACCTTCTAAGGTCTTAAAACAAATCAACATCCCTGACTTGGCTAGAGTCAAGTACAATCCAAAACAACTAGCATCATAGAGGTTAGCCTAGGTGTGCTCCTACACCATCCTCCCCAAAACAAAAAGTTCAATCCACCCTTGGATTGATGATGCTTGGATCAATTCCCATCTTCTTGAACTTTGATTCTTTTATCCATACTACATCAACATCAGTTTTCTCATGCTTCTTTATGAGATGTTCTTTATACTTCTTGGTCCTAGTCTTTTTATAGACCCTTGTGTCCAATACACTGTCAACTCATGTGACTGTAGTAGGGGGTAATTGGAGATCTTCTACATATTTGATCATTTTATGAAGGCTTTGATCCATATCTAGCTATGGTCCTTTGTAATGGACTAAGTCTGCATTGTTGAAGATAGGGGACAGACTACTATCTTCCGGTAGCTCAACTCTGAATGCATTATCTCCATACTTAGCCAAGATAGGATAGGGACCTATCCTTCTCATCTGCAACTTGTGAGGGACTCCCTTTTGAAGTCTTGATTTGTTAAGATGCACCATAACCAAGTCACCCACATTAAACTGAACTGTTCTTCTATGCTCATCCACCTTGGTTTTATGTTTCATGGTGTTCTCTATCAAGGTCTTCCTCACTGTATTATGTACCTCCTGCATAGCATATGCAAATTCATTAGTATATCCACTTCCCTTCACTCCATCCTTCAAATCTCTTAGTTCATATACTCCGCTAGGATGTAGTCCCTAGACTATTTCAAAGGGACTCTTCCCTGTGGATCTATTTATAGTGTCATTGTAGGCATATTCAGCTTGCCCAATCAACTGATCCCATTGTTGACCATACTCCTTGGTCAAGCATCTTAGTATATTGCCAAGGCTTCTATTGACGACCTCGGTCTAACCATCATTTTGGGGATGGTAGGCCCATCCAAAGACAAATTAGTGCCTAGCCTTTGCCAAAGAGTCTTCCAAAAGTGACTCATGAACTTAGTGTCTCTATCTGACACAATGTTGATAGGTAACCCATGAATTCTTACTATCTCCTTGAAAAAGAGAGAGGCTATTTGACTAGCATCATTAGTGGTTTTGCATGGCACAAAGTGATCCATCTTGCTGAATCTATCCACAACCACATAAACACTATCCATGCCTTGTCTTGTCTTGGGTAACCCAACTACAAATCCATACTCAAGCATTCCCATGGCCTAGTAGGAATAGGTAGTGGTTGGTAAAGGCCTGCATTTGAAGAAGTGCCCTTGGCCTTTTGACATACTACACAACTTTCAACATACCTCCTAACATCAAGATTCATTCTTGGCCAATAATAGAACCTTTGAACAAGTTCTTGAGTCTTAGTGATCCCAAAATGACCACTCAAAGCACCATTATGCTTTTCTTGAATCAAATTCTCTCTAATAGAGCCTCTAGGAATACATAATTGATTGCCTTTAAACAAGAGATCACTTTTCAAAGTATATTCAGCATACCTATTATGAAAATGATTCTTGTATTCAACACATACCTTATAAATGTTTGCAAAATCTTTATCATCTACATATAGATCCTTGAAGTGATCTATCCTTATGCTCTTCAACTGAATCTCTTGTATAGTGAGAGCTCTTCTAGACAATGCATCTACCACTTTATTGATGACTCCTTTCTTATGCTTGATAATAAAAGTATAAGATTGTAGGTATTCAACCCACTTCATGTGCTTGTGACTCAACTTTTCTTGTGAATTCAGGAAACTAAGTGCTTGGTTGTCTAAATACACTATGAATTCCTTGGGAAGCAAGTAGTGCCTCCATTTCCTTAGTGCTTGGACCAATGCATACATGTCAAGGTCATAAGAAGAGTACTTCTTCTTTGCCTCACTTAACTTCTCTGAATGAAAATCCACCGGTCTACCCTCTTGGCTTAGAACAGCCCCAATAGCTACATTGCTAGCATCACACTCAATGGTGAAAAGCTTCTCAAAGCTTGGCAATACTAAAATAGGTTGGGTAGCTATATTTTCCTTCAACAACTCAAAGCTTTTTTTAGCATTTACATTCCATAAAAACTTGGTCTCCATGCCTCCCTTAATAGTATCCAACATAGGAGCACAAATTGCACTAAATTGCCTTATGAATTTCCTATAATATTGTGCAAGGCCATGAAAACTCCTTACCTTTTTTTCTATCCTTGGAGTAGGCCAATTCATGATAGCCTCCACTTTTCTCTTGTCCATTTTCAAATTGTCATGTGATAGGACAAATCCAAGGTACACTAGCTCTATTTTGATGAACTCACACTTCTCCAAGTTGATCATCAACCTCTCATCATGTAGCTTCTTGAAAACAACCTCAAGGTGTTCTAGGTTCTCACTCCTTGTCTTGTTATAAATCAATATATCATCTAGATATACTACTACAAACTTTCCTATGTAGTCTTTGAGGACTTCATTCATGAGCCTCATGAATGTGGGGGGGGCATTGGATAATCCAAATGGCATGACAAGCCATTCATAAAAACCTTCATTGGTCTTGAAGGTTTTTTTCCACTCATCCCCTTCATGTATTCTTATTTGGTGATAGCCACTCTTCAATTCTATCTTGCTATAGTACTTAGCTTCACCTAGACAATCCATTAGGTCTTCAATCCTAGGGATAGGGAACCTATACCTTATGGTTATCCTATTTATAGCCCTTGAATCAGTACAAAGCCTCCAAGTTCCTCCTTTCTTAGGTGAAAGTATAGTGGGAACGGCACCTAGACTAATGCTCTTTCTAATTAGGCCTTGGTTTAGGAGTTCTTGTATTTGTCTTGCAATTTCCTCATTTTGTTGAGGGGTCATCTTGTAGGCTGCTTTATTGGGAAGCGTAGTTCCTAGGATAAGGTCTATCCTATGACTTATGGCTCTTTTAGTGGGTAAGGATGATGTTTTTCCATCACTCAATATACCTTGGTAAGTCTGTAGCATGCTTTGAATCTCATGTGGTAACTCTATCTTCTTAGTTACCTTGCCTTCATCTAACTCCTTTGGTCTCAACACCAATGCAAAGCCTACACCTTCACTCTCTTCCATGGTTTTTAAGAACTCTTTCTCACCCACCATAAGTACATTTGGACCTACTATCTTCACCTCAGCATCCTCCAATAGTGACTATATTTTGAAGGTCACATTGTCCTTCTTGAAAGAATGAGAATTATTTCCTCCATCATGTATGGCTTGGCAGTCAAATTGCCATGGTCTACCTAGGAGAAAATGGCATGCATCCATAGGTAGCACATCACACAAAAATTTGTCTTTGTACCTTCCAATGGAGAACTCCACCCATGCTTGTTCATTCACCAACACATGTTTGCCTTTATTGAGCCAAGTGACCTTGTAAGGATTGGTGTGGGGTATCCTTCTCAACTTTAGCTTGTTAACTACTTCCTCTGACACAATATTGTTAGTAGACCCTGAGTCAATGATGACTCTACATACTTTCCCCATCATCTTACACTTTATCCTAAACAAAGACCTCCTTTGTCTTGGCTCTTCCTTCACTGGCTCCTTGATCAAAGTTCTCATCATCATGAGGTTCTCTCCTTCCTCTGAATTCAATGGTACTTCAACATGTTTTTCTACTGCATTAGTCTCATCATGAACTAGGTTAGTTCTCTTGTCACCTCCTTGTGAAGAACTACCTTTCTCTGGACATCTATAAGTAGGGTGCCCCATTTGATTGAAATGGTAGCATTTCATATTGGAAAAATAGATGCCTCTTCCTCCTTGTCCACCATTCCTTCCTCTAGAGCTAGAGTTATAACTCCTTCCTCTACCACCTCTACTAGAGCTTCCTTCTTGTTGCTCACTAAATTTTATGTCTCCTTGAGTTCTTGATTTAGAACTTCTCCCACCATAGCCACCTCTTTGTCCTCTGCTATCCTTACCTTTACCTCTACCTTTGGAGGTTTGGTCTTGCTTTCTCTTACTTTTCTCTTCTATTTTCAAGGCCATTTGATAAAATTGGAAAATAGTTTTGAAGTTCACTAGACTCATTTCTTCTTGAATAGACCATTTGAAGCCATTAAAGTACCTTGCAAGCTTAATGCTTTCATCTTCAACTACCTTTGATCTCAGACATAGCTTTTGAAACTCCTCGGTGTATCCTTGGACATCTAGATCTTTTTGTCTAAGATTGTGTCTCCTCTTATGAAGCTGAACTTCATGATCATTAGGAAGGTAGTTCTGCTTCACTTTGGTTACCATGCCCTTCCATGTAAATATAGGACCTTTTCCATCCTTTTCTCTCTCGATTTGCACAAACTTCCACCAAGTAAGAGTTGAACCTCTTAGCCTAGACTTGGCCACCACAAATTTTTGTGCCTCAGAGATACCATCACATTCAAAATGGTTCTCAATGCTATCTATCCAATCCACAACTGAATCTGGATCCATTTGTCCACTAAATAGTGGCACACCTTCCAAAGCTTTGCCACTCAATGCCTTTAGTGCCTTTAAGAATGGATCTTCAGGAAGAACAAGGTCAGGTGTTGGAGCTTCCTCCTCCAAGTCTAATTCCTTCTCCCTTGCTTCTTTTTCTTCCTTTTGGTCAATTTTTTCTTTGATCTTATCAGCTTTGTCTTGGACTTCATCCAAGAGCTGCTCCATTTGAGCTAGTCTTTCCCTTAGCAACTTGTTATCTTCTTCTTGTTCCTCAACCTTCTTGGCTAACTCAGTGTTAGTCACCATGGATTTGTCTTCTACTGATCCAATTGGTGTATTTTTGCCCACTGATTTAGTAGGCTGCAACATCCACCAGAAGCCCGATCAATTCAAGCTCTGATACCAATATGATGTGTGTTCCAAGGCTTGCTAGCACTTCATCCAAGAGACCTAGCTTGTCTCTTCTAGGAATATAATCTCCTCTAGGTCCTGATAGGCTTAGATGATTAACTAAGACCAATTCCAAATCTTCTCTAAGATTTCTTAACCCTTTTTCTTCACCTTGAAATACTAACAACTTTTAGTTAGTACAATCCTTCACCTTCACTTAGAAAGCTCTCTAAAATTTCTTAACCCTTTTGCTTCACCTTGAAAGACTAACAACTTTTAGTTAGTACAATCCTTCACCTTCACTTAGAAAGCTCTAAGTGTTATCTTCTCACAAACTTCAATCTTCATTGCAAGGGTCTCCATCTATTGGAAACAATTATCTGAAGGAAATTGCTACTCAAATTATGTATTGTCTTTGATGTCACACTATGTCATAGTCCGCAGCATTCAGTACCTACCGAGCTCAGTCAATCTACCAGGTAGTAATATTAGTGCTTACCGAGTCCACTCGGTTATCAAAGAAAAATCAGCATTTACCGAGTTTAGTTGGTCGTCAAAGAAAATTTAGTGTTTACCGAGTTCATTCGGTCGTCAAAGAAAATTCAGTGTTTACCGAGTTCAGTCGGTTATCGAAGAAAAGCTAGCATCTACCGAGTTCAGTCAGTTTTTGAAGGAAAAGGATTACCAGTGTTTACCGAGTTCCCTCGGTCTCCGAAAGATTGTAGAAAGTTATGGTCACCGAGCATTGTCGGCCCTTGAAGGATTTTTGCAAATAAAGTTTGCTTAATTCAGCCGACTATTATACTAAGTAATGTCGATTTGACAAATCTAAAATCATATAAATAAAAGGTCAAATGTGAAAGATGAAATATACACAGCAGAAGATATATAGAAGAAAAGCAGAAAAGATGTGTGCGAATTTGTGAAGGATGATCAGATATCCTTGAGGAGCAGCAGAGATATATTTGATCAGGAAGGATCACACTTATGCAGAACAGAGATCTATAATCAGCAAGGCAGTTGCATTATTATACAGGTCATTTTCATTGTTACCTTCTTATCATTGTAACAGTGAATTCTAAATCTCTTAACCGAGTTGGTTTAACAGCCATATTGTAAATCCTCTAACAAGGTGAAAATTCCATTGAATTATTCTCAAGACCTCTTACCAGGCCACTCCTAGCAGTGTGATTAAATCCTCTAACAAGGTCACACCTAACAGTGTGTTTTGTAACCTTTTACCAGGTTGGCTTCTAACCGGGCATCACTTCAGAAAAGTGAAAATCAGTTTCTAGATACATTGGTGGTTTTTCCCATATTGGGTTTCCACGTTAAATCTTGTGTTCATAATTGCTATCTTAATCATATATAAGTGCTGATGAATATCTAAAGATAATTTACTAATACTTTCTGCATCTACAAAGTCACTGCAATCTATTTACCGAGTGTTAAACAAATAATATTCATTAAGATATCCTAAGGGATCTGGAAAGAAATAATAGTGAAGTGTTTTATGGTTGACTGATTCACCCCCCCCCCCCCCCCTCTCAGTCACTTCATCCATATTCCATCAATTGGTATCAGAGCTTTTGGTGCTTGTAGGAAGGCTTTCAAGGACCTAAGCTAAAGATCAGGATGTCTTACAAGAGGGAAATTCCAAAGCTCAACAGAGATAACTTTTCAGCATGGCAAGGTCTCATGTGACTTCATCTGGCTTCCATTGGTGATTCAGGATGCAAATACATTGATGAAGAATACACAGTTCCTACTGGTGCATTAACTGTTGAAGACGTTGCAGAGAAAAAGACTCATAACACCATAATGATAGACATTGCATCAGCTCTCAGCTATGAAGAATTTGATGATATTAAAGAATGCACTACTACATATGAAATGTGGATCGCACTGAAGAAAATATATGGTGGTGATGCAAATGTGAAAAGAGCCAAAGCAGAAAGCCTAAGAGGACAATTTGACAAGATGAATATGAAAGAAGATGAAAACATTGCAAAATATGTTGAAAGAATCAAAGCAAGTGTCAGTGCAATTAGAGCTTCTGGAGGAACAATCTCAGATGAAACTATTATAAGTAAGGTACTTAGAACATTACTCCCTATCTATGCAATTAGAGTATCAGCTATTCAAGAAAGAAGATGTGAAACAAACCACAATATAACTTTGGATGCTTTAGTTGGAAGATTGACAGCCTTTGAATTAGACAACTATGACAACTATGTTCCAAGTTCCAAAAATATTGAGTCAGCATTTGAGGCCAAGGTTTCACTAAGGAAGAACAAGAAAATTAAAGAAGTTCAGTCAGAAAGTGAAGAAGTATCAGAAGAAAGTTCTGATAGTGATCTTGAAATTGTAGAAGCATTACTTGCAAAGAGGTACTCTAAAGGGAAAGGTAAATATAAAGGTAAAACTCCTTTAATCTATTTTTCATGTGAATAAGTTGGACATATTGCAGCTAGGTGCCCAAACAAGCAGGTCAAGGAAGAGAAGAGAGGTCACAAATACTATGGCAAAAAGAATTTCAAATCATTCAAGGATAAAGGTAAGAAAACATGTTTTATGGCTAAAGATTCTGATGATAGTGAAGAAGAAATTGTCTTTATTTCTATAAAAGATGAATCTGATGATGATGAAGATAAGATGGCACTTATTTCTCATATAATCAAAGATGATATATGGATAATAGACAGTGGATGTTCACACCACATGATTGGTGACAAGACAAAATTTGAATACCTAGAAGACTGTGATAGTGGCAATGTAAGATTTGGAAACAATGAACCTTGTTGTATAAAAGGAAAAGGAAGAATCTCATTAACCAAAGAACTCATATGTGATAATGCCTATTGGGTTGAAGGACTAAAACATAATCTTCTAAGTGTAGCACAGCTAATCAACACTGGTTTCAAGGTTGAATTCATGAATGGTCAAGCAAGACTACTGGATGAAAAAGGAAAACTCATTGGATCAGGCAAACAAACAAAAGGTAACTTATTTTATCTTGATCTCAGTGAATATTCATGTTTTATTGCTCAAATTGAAGAAAGTTGGCTATGGCACAAAAGGTTATGTCATGTGAATTTTGATAACATGATAAAGATAAGAAAATTCAAGAAGGTAAGAGGCATTCCTACTTTGAAGAAACCTGATACTGGTCTATGTAAGAATTGTCAGATTGGCAAAATGAGTAAAACTAGTTTTAAGAGTAAGAACTATCAGTCTACAAAAATTTTGGAAATTGTGCATACTGATTTATGTGGACCTATTGGAATACAAAGCTATACTGGAGATAAATTCTTTATTCTTTTCGTTGATGATTATTCTAGAATGATGACTGTTATGTACTTAAGAGAAAAGTCAGAAGCATTTGAAAAATTCAAATGGTACTTGGCAAGAGTGGAAAAGGAAATAGGGAAAAGATTGAAATGCTTAAGATCAGACAGAGGTGGTGAATTCATCTCCCATGATTTTAACAACTTTTGCATTGAAAGAGGAATCAAAAGGCAGGTATCAGCTCCTAGAACTCCTGAGCAGAATGGAATAGCAGAAAGAAGAAACAGATCTATTATGGATTATGCAAGGACTCTAATGATAGAAAAGAACATCGCTATAAAGTACTGGAAGGAAGCTATCAGCACTATAGTTCATACCTTGAACCGAGTACAATTGAAGAAAGACACATTCAAAAATCCTTATGAATTATGGTATGGCTATAAACCCAATGTAAGTTACATGAAATTATTTGGTAGCAAATGTTATATCTTAAAAGAATCTAGAAGAAATAAATTTGATGTGAAAAGTGATGAAGGAATATTCTTAGGATATTCTAGCAAAAGCAAGGCATACAAATGTCTGAATTTGTCTACTCACAAAGTCATAGAAAGTATACATGTAAAATTTGATGAGTTTGCAGAAAAGACTGAAGAAGAAAGCAAAAGGGAACCTGAAAACTACAGAAGATTCATTTACATTGAACCTGAAACATTGGCAGACACAACTATCAATGAGGAAACTATATCTACCGAGCCAAGCACAGTTACCGAGTCACAGGAAGAAGTTCAAACCGAGTCACAAGAAGAAATTCAAACCGAGTCTCAGCCTGAAGCTACCGAGAAAATATCTACCGAGCCCGAGCAACCTGAAGAAGAGATCCTAGAAGACAACAACATGACACATTCAAAAAGCAAGGAACCTATACTAGCCAAATATGTCAGAAGGAATCATACACCAGATCAAATTATTGGAAACAAATCAGATGGTACTATGACAAGAAGCAAGCTAAAAGGTACATGTCTTCTTACTGATTTTGAACCTAGAAATATCAAAGATGTATTGAAAAATGAAAGTTGGATTGAAGCAATGAATGAAGAATTAGAAAAAATACAAAAGAACAAAACATGGACTCTTGTACCTAGACCTAAAGATAAGAATGTAATTGGAACAAAATGGGTATTCAGGAATAAGCTGAATGAAGATGGTCAAGTATCTAGAAACAAAGTTAGATTGGTATGTAAAGGTTATTCTCAAGAAGAAGGTATAGATTATGGAGCAACTTTTGCTCCTGTTGCAAGATTAGAAGGTGTAAGAACTCTACTTGCTTATGCAGCACATAAAGGATTTAAGGTATATCAGATGGATATAAAATCTGCATTTCTCAATGGAATTCTTGATGAAGAAGTCTACATTGAACAACCTGAAGGTTTTGTTGATCCAGATAAAAAGGACATGGTTTGCAGGTTACACAAAGCATTGTATGGATTGAAACAAGCTCCTAGAGCATGGTATGAAAGACTCCATAACTATTTGATTCAGATTAATTTCAAAAGAGCAAATGATAACAGCAATCTGTATATTAAAGAAGGACCGGATGACAAAATTGTATTGGCAGAAATATTTGTAGATGATACTATATTTACAGGGAATGAGGATCAGTGCAAAGAATTTTTAGAGCAAATGAACAAAGAATTTGAAATGTCTATGTTTGGTTTAATAAAATTCTTTGTTGGTCTTCAAATTCAGCAAAGCAAGAATGGTATATACATTACTCAATCTAAATACATTAAGGAAATACTTAAGAAGTTTGGTATGGAAGATTCAAAACCAGTTGGTACACCCATGTTTACTGGACTAAAACTTACCAAAAATGATGATTCAAAAGATGTAGATCAGACCTTATACTGATCTATGATTGGAAAATTGCAGTATGTAGTACACACAAGACTTGATATTGCCTTAGCAGTCAGTATAGTGGCTAGATTCTCAGCAAAACCTAAGGAAAATCATATGATGGCAATCGAAAGAATCTTAAGATACTTAAGAGGAACTGAAGAATATGGTTTGTGGTATAAATTTGGAGGCAATCTAGACTAAAAAGTATTTACTGATGCTAATTGGGCAGGCAACATTGATGACAGAAAAAGTACAAGTGGTGGAACATTTTTTCTTGGAAAAAGACTGGTATCTTGGACCAGTAAAAAGCAAAATTGCACATCTCAATCCACAGCTGAAGCAGAATATGTTGCTGTTGTAGTAAATTGTTCAAATGTTGTTTGGTTTAAACAGTTATTACAAGGTATGAAGGTTGAAATCAAAGAACCAGTTGTTATATTTTGTGACAATACTAGTGCAATAAACATTTCAAAGAATCCAGTGATGCATTCCAAAACCAAGCACATTGCTATTAAATATCACTTTGTCAGAGAATTGGTGTAGGACAAGGAAATCAGATTAGAATATATTCATACAAAAGAGCAGATTGCAGACATTTTCATCAACCCATTACCTAAGGATGCATTTGTGTATCTAAGAGGTAAGTTAGGGGTCATTCCCCTATCTGAGGCTCACTAAATACAGTTTTAGTGATGCATCAACCAGAACATGATTGAAAATCAACCAGTTGATGTAGCATATTCAAGAAATCACTGCATATGAATCAGTACTTGAGGTACATTAGTTTACACCGATAATATGTGAATTGTCTTTGGCATGTGTTGTCAAAGAGGGAGTGTTTGCTATGTCTTTTCTATTACTTCAAGAAATTTTCAATAGTCAGAAGGAAGAAACAGGAAGTTTGCTGATAGAGGGAGATTTGAATCTGAACCGAGCTAATTCTTTCAAATTTCTTTTGCTATGACATATTGTGTTGCCATCAATGCCAAAGAGGGAGATTGTTGGAAACAATTATCTAATGGAAATTGCTACTCAAATTATGTATTGTCTTTGATGTCACACTATGTCATAGTCTGCAGCATTCAGTACCTACCGAGCTCAGTCGGTCTGCCAGGCAGTAATATTAGTGCTTACCGAGTCCACTCGGTTATTAAAGAAAAATCAGCATTTACCGAGTTCAGTCGGTCGTCAAAGAAAATTCAGTGTTTACCAAGTTCAGTCGGTCGTCAAAGAAAATTTAGTGTTTACCGAGTTTAGTCAGTTATCGAAGAAAAGCTAGCATCTATCGAGTTCAGTCAGTTTTTGAAGGAAAAGGATTATCAATGTTTACCAAGTTCCCTCAGTCTCCGAAAGATTGTAGAAAGTTATGGTCACCGAGCACTATCGGCCCTTGAAGGATTTTTGCAAATAAAGTTTGCTTAATTCAGCCGACTGTTATACTAAGTAATGTTGATTTGACAAATCTAAAATCATATAAATAAAAGGTCAAATGCGAAAGATGAAATATACACAGCAGAAGATATATAGAAGAAAAGCAGAAAAGATGTGTGTGAATTTGTGAAGGATGATCAGATATCCTTGAGGAGCAGTAGATATATATTCAATCAGGAAGGATCACACTTATGCAGAACAGAGATCTGTAATTAGCAAGGCAGTTGCATTATTATACAGGTCATTTTCATTGTTACCTTCTTATCATTGTAACAGTGAATTCTAAATCTCTTAACTGAGTTGGTTTAACAGCCATATTGTAAATCCTCTAACAAGGTGACAATTCCATTGAATTGTTCTCAAGACCTCTTACCAGGCCACTCCTAGCAGGGTGATTAAATCCTCTAACAAGGTCACACCTAACAGTGTGTTTTGTAACCTTTTACCGGGTTGGCTTCTAATCAGGCATCACTTCAGAAAAGTGAAAATCAGTATCTAGATACATTGGTGGTTTTTCCCATATTGGGTTTCCACGTTAAATCTTGTGTTCTTAATTGCTATCTTAATCATATACAAGTGCTGATGAATATCTAAAGATAATTTACTAATACTTTCTGCATCTACAAAGTCACTACAATCTATTTACCGAGTGTTAAACAGATAATATTCATTAAGATATCCTAAGGGATCTGGAAAGAAATAATAGTGAAGTGTTTTATGGTTGACTGATTCACCCCCCCCCCCCCCTCTCAGTCACTTCATCCATATTCCATCACCATCCTCATGAAAACATTCATAAATTTTCCAATTTGATCCATTTTAGAAGGATCTTCAAACTTATCCTTATCGGGTTCAAGGATTCACCATCAAGAGACCTAATTAGGCCTATTTCTTGTAGCCTTTACCAGTGACTTTTTGCCAATTCTAGAAAAAAAATTCCAAACACCCTAAAAATATAAAAACATATTTGGATACCCATATGGAAGTTTTAAAAGATTCAATGGGTTTTAGGGTCTAACAACCTTCATACACTGGCTTCCTACAAACTAGGACAAATATGGCTATTAGGCCTGATTGTAACCTTGCTTGTATCTTGCTCAAACCTTGATCTAAGTGATTGGTATGAACCCAATCCTCATATCATGCTGGGATATAACTATACCCTACCTGAAACTGTACTTGTGTCATACAGTACCTCTCTACCCTACAAGAAATCTTCAATCTTTCATTCCTAAACCTCTAACTGGGCTCTATCTACTCGCCTAGGGCTTAGTGGTAAAAATAGCTCTCCATACTTTCAAGACTCCTAATCCTAAACATATATACACTAATAACTCCCCTAACATATCCATCTATCCTTAGGTGTTTCCCATGGCTAGATTTCATGGGGGAGCCATGAATGCACCGATTGGTCAAAATAGGACCAGTAAGGACTCTAAAACAAAAACAATTTATTCCACACAAAAGATCTACTCTAAAAAAAATTCTTATTCAAATTAAAAACTCTTAGAACTAATCAAAGAACACTATGCAATCACTAACTTAGATCTTTCAATCCATTTCACATGACTATCACAACAAAAGCTCGAGTTCTTCTTTGAAACAGTGTTGCAGAGCTGAATTTAATATTCACAAACTATTAAAATGATATTCCAACCTCAAGATTTGAGCCTTCCTTAAAATAAGATGTCATTTCCATCATTCTAGGGCCTATTGGCCGATCCCCCACTTCCTATTCTTAAGGGGATCCAAAGATAACCGAGTTGCATGCAACATTTGCAATAATTGCAAATGTTGTCATGACAACTTCTTAACAACATTTGGCATCTTTTTCTATGTCTTCATCCTATTTCCTAGGACTTATATCCTCTCTATATTCTGAGGAACCAACTCATTTAATGACCTTATGGAATCTTTACAACATCACTATGTGTTTAGAACACATTTAAGACTCTATTCTCACCTTAGACTTCTAACACTAAGAAAAATTAATAACTACTAGCAATGGCTATTTGGGTGACCTTAGTCCTAATGACTAACTCACCTATCCCACATTTCAATGACCTTCTAAGGTCTTAAATCAAATCAACATCCCTGACTTGGCTAGATTCAAGTACAAGCCAAAACAACTAGCATCATGGAGGTTCGCCTAGGTGTGCTCCTACACCAATGATGTATTATCAATGTAAGTACTTGAAGTTCAATTTTTGTGCACCTTTTTCATTAATGTCAAAGGGGGAGTAGAGTATATAGTATAAGGGAGAATATGGAGCTATGTATATGATGTAAAGGGAAGTAGAGTATACAGTAGAAGGGAGATATAAGATAGAGTATATGTTAGAAAGTTTTGTATAAAGATACAATTAGTAACTTCATCATATTCCTTTGTTTCCATTAATGACAAAGGGGGAGATTGTTGGAAAGATGACTATAATTAAGTTTTTTCATTATGGAAATAAAGTCATATGGATTTTTGGAGTCAGCGCACTTACTCATAAGATCAGAAAATGGCTAAGTATGGAAGACTGGACAGTCATCAAAGCACCAGATGAATAGAGCATTAGCACACATGTGTATGACTAAGTTATGGCATGCACCCTTAAAGATAAGCTTCTGAGTATGTAATCATGCTAAGTCTAAGAGCACATGATCATATGAGATAGTATGAAGAAGTTACAGCCAGATGAAGTGACACAGACAGTGAGCGACATAACAGAACATAGCATGGAGCTGACTGTTGGTAATTTGGTTAGTGATTATTATATTATTTTGTAAAGGCTATGTGCCTATTTTATTTAGGTTATATACATGTTAAAATCATTTTATGTAAACACGCTTGAGCCAATTCATTTGGAAGCATTGTATGTAATAGGTTGAAGGCCGACCTAGTGAATAGTTTTGTTAGCGCATATAAATAAGACATGCACTTTTATAGTTAAGAATGGCATGGCATATAGAGTTGATAGTAGCAAAGAAAAAGTATGCAAAGAGCAATTAGAATGTTTTAGATCTTTACAAAAGGCTAAAGCATCAGTGCACAATAGGAATTGATCTAACAAGCAGTGTCACAGCAACAGTTCATCTTGCAAATATAGCATGTATTTGAGATCCAAAAGGTTGTAGCCTTCACCACTTGAGCAGTGAGATCTAGGAAAGTGTGTCCCCACCCCTAATAGGGTTATTGTAAAATAATCCTAATAGGGTCTGACCCTTGACCAAGTCACTATACTAAAAGCATTGTAAAGATCAACTCCTAACAAGGTTGTAAGATCTTCTAACGGGGATCATAATACACTAGTGCAATTCTTAGTGGGTGTCAATTCCCACCGGGGTTTCTACCTATTTGGGTTTCTCCATAATCATATCTGGTGTCATGTGTTATGGTTGTTTATCTTACTTGCATTAATATTCATTTTAGTACTTAAGCAATTAAGTTAAGTTTCAAGATATCAAAAAAAGTAATATTATATAGAACACTAATTCACCCCCCCCCACCTCTCAGCATTCCCATTCCTAACATGTCATAGGTAGGAAATGGGAGTTCTTCCACTAGGAAGTCATAGTAGAATTGGTGTTCTTTAATTTGCAACATTGAGGCTAAGGTAGCCATGGAATTTTCTACTCTTTTTTCTGCATGTGGTAACTATTAGAAAGTCATAAACATAAAGTGCTTCTTCAAATTATCAAATAGGCATTTTTAGGGAAAGATCTTATCATCTCTAGTTTGGTATTCATTAGTGACTTGGTTGATTACTCTATGCACCCTAAAATAGTCACCTAGACTATGGGCCCCCATTCTTCAATTTATCAAATGACGGAATCAATTTATCAATTTCCAGAATCAATGCCTTGCAATATTTTCAATTCAAATCAATTTCCTTGATCAAATCGTAATTAGATCAAATATTTCAATATTTCCTAAGGTTTGATCATTTTATCTTAAGTTTTATTTAATTAAGAGAATATGCTCCCTTTTAATTAAATTTTTAAAAAAAATCTTTTAAATAAATAATAAAATCCACCTTATCCTATGTGTGCACATGAAAAAGGAATTTCTAAATTTAAAATAAAAAGAAAAAGAATTTTTGTCTACACATTGAATGCACACTTTCCAAGATGAGTGGAATCTCCTTTTGCCTCTTAATCTCTTCCACACATCTTTTTGCCTCTTAACCATGTACATTGATTTTGCCTCTTGAGAATCTTGTGCACCAAAGTCAAAATGAGAATTTTTCTCCACCCTTGGATTTTGCCTCTTAATCTCTACCATTCATTGCTCTTTAAAAGGAGCCCTCTCCTCATTTGAGGATCCAGATTTTATGTTATTTTTATGCTGCAGGTTTGGAGAGCAGTTTTGGAAGAGAGTTTGAGAAATTGAGCTTGAACATTGCAACTTCTTTCTTCGTGTCTTCTTCTCTCATGCATCCATGGCAATCTATTTAGATTACTCTTTCACTTTCATATTAGATTATATTCATATTTCATTTCATAGAATAATCTTCCATGTGTATTTTCTTTCATAGATTAGTTTGCTTCCATGCATTGTTATCATATAGAATAAGCTTCCAGTTTCATTTGCATGCATATTTGATGATCATGGAGACTATCATTCTTGCTTTTCCTCTTTGAATATCTTGTTTTATGGTGTACTTTCATGGGCATAAACTAGGTCTAAACTGAGAGCCTCCATTATAAACCCTTGCACTCCATGAATAGAGAGCTATGAGTCACCATTTGAGACCTCATTCTTGATCAATCTTGGATATAATGACTCATAGAAGTGTGTCAATATTTTAGCACACATTTTTGGCACCCACCCCTAACCATAGTGCAACCAACTTTTTATTTTATAGGACTATGTGTGTGAATGAAAAACATTTTGAGAACATACACAAGTAGAGTCCTTAGGGAGTAGAATGCTATGTCACTATTCTTGTTTATGCGCAAGGTTGCTTTGTCCCTTGCTCATTTTTTGAAGACAATTGTTTGCTTGAACTCCTTGATTGTTGTCTTGTGTGCTTGATTAATGATAAAAATATGTTAATGCATCTCATTAGTCAATTAAAACAAACAAAAACTGAGTTCCTAAATCAAAAAAAATAACTTTTTACAGCTTGTTGTCAGCACCTATCACCTATCCTTAGAGTGAGCTATCGCCCAATGCTGATTCATTGTCGCCTAAAACTATCAACTTGCTTGATTTTCTATCCTATCATTTCTAGTCTTTCTCTATCGATCCGAGTCATATCAAGTCACTTACCCCGCTATTAGAAGCCTGTTTGCACCTTGGATTCTTGCATTTTGACCTCTTGAACTACTAATATTTGATTTCACGAGTGACCTTTCTTGGAGCTAGTGAGCTAGAAACTGTCCTTATTGAGAAGATAAACCTTTGGATCCTTTGATAACATGCTTGGAGAGTTTTAGTAATCTCTTGTCCATTCACTTCCATAAAAATTCAAATTCAATCAATATAACTTGGGTAAATCATCCTCCTGATGCATATGTGTTAGGGTATTCACCCATTCAGTGGGCACCTCTGTGCCAGTGTTTTTTTACACCTCTTGCAAAATTATATCTTATCACCTCTCTTTTGGACAAGTGAGTGCTTTTACTATCCTGGTTTGGTACCAATGTTTCTTACAGTCATCCTATCACCTAGTACCTTTTCTTTCATGTCAGTTACAACAATCTGATATCAAGTAAATCAAGGAAAGCAACCTCAAGTAGTCTTTAACCAATTACCCTTAGTTCAAAATCACCAAAAATGTAAGGGAAAAGAACCCACATTTGATCAATCATAGAGGAACAACTTAGAAGTTTGGTTTGATCCCAAGAGTAACCTTAGTGAGTTGAGTATGCCCTTAGCATCTTCTCACTCGTATATGGATATGAGTTACAAAATGACTCGACAAGAGAGGGAAGAAATGGATAAAATCCTTGATGACATATTTGAAAAACATAGAGATGCAATTCCGTTTGGTAGTTCCTCTTGTGAAAATTGACTAGTCTCACCCCTTATTTCAACTAGATATCTGGATGCACACCAAAGGGCTGAAAGGAATGAGAGGTAAGCCTATCAAGAAGAACAATCACAACATAAAAACCAAGATGATGAACCTTATGACACTTGTGTGAATGCAGCATACACCAATGACTTGTTTAAACATTCAAGACCAAATTCACTGCTCAAAGCACCTTCAAGATAATTGAAAGACTTAAGAGAATTAAGCATGAAAAGAAAGCCTTCCTAGATGAACAAGCTGAAAAGGAAGAGCAATTTAGACTCCTAGAGTCAGAGAGACAAACCTTGTTGGAGATAGAAAGGAGAGCCTTCCAGGAAGAGCAAGATAGACTCTTGGATCAACAATTTAATGATCAATTTAACAACATGCGTGTTGGTGGTGGAAACAACTCTCCTCCATCCACCCCTCCTAAGACTCCATGAAGTGGAAGACATTCAAGAACACCTTCATGATCTCCTATCCCTAGAGGAAGAAGGGCTTCATGACATGATCATTATAGGAGACAAACACCTCTTAGGAACTCAAGACAACCTTCACAACATGCTCACCATGGTTCACAATATGGGGGTAGTAGCTCAAGTTTTGACCTCAACTCCCAAGACTTCATGAAGATACAACAAGAACCACTCTTCTAGCAATATGTGGAGAGATACTTAGAGAAAAACAAAGACAAGTTCCAAGAGAGTTTAATCGACAAGGGTACTAGAGTCCCCTACAACTTTGATGTGGACAAGAAGATTAAGAAGCAAGGTCCATCCCAAGAAGAAGAGATCAAAAAAATTAAGAGTATGATAGAAAAGATGTTGGCACCCAAGAGTTCATTCTCACTTGATTCAATTTGTCCTAATCTTTTTGACAAAAGTGTTAGCCTGAAAGACCTCCCTAGAAAGGTTGAGATCCTTCAATATGACAAGTATGATGGGAATGGAGATCCATGTGATCACGTGCATCAATTCTATACCACAAGTTTTGAGTTCCATCTAGATGACTTGTACCTCATGAGATTGTTCCCAAGGAGTCTTAAGGGTCAAGCAATGGAATGGTTCACCATCATAACTCCCCCCATTAAGACTTTCAAAGAGATCATCTATAGATTTGTCCAACATTTTGCATACAACCTTTCAAGATCTATCACCATGTTGGACTTATGCAACCTAAAGCAAAATCATTGGGAATCCTTTGTCACTTTCTTGCAAAGGTGGAGACAACAATGCTCTCGCTACTCTAGGACCATCCCTAAAAATGAGAAGATTGAAATCCTTGTTAGCAACTTGGTTCCCGAAATGTGGTATGAAGTTAGGAAGATGGTTTTTGATTCCTTTGACACCATGGTTACATTTAGGATTGAGGATGTTTTGAGAGAATGAGGAATTTTGACCAAACATGGAAACAAAAACAACAACAATGGTCAAGATAACAACAACCCTAACAAAGATAAAGGAAAGAATTCACATTGGAATAAGAAAAAATAAGTGGTCAATGATGGAGTTGTGGACTCCTCCAAACCCATAGATCAAGTTGTTTGACACTTTTCTAGTGTTGTTCAAGCCATGAAACTCAATGCATCTAATCAACAAGAGCATAGGCCAAGATACCAAGATAAGCCTAAGAAAGAGAGACATTAGTTTTCAAAACTTGGTGATTCATATGAGGATGTCTTGAGAACACTCATTGCCAACAACCTTGTACATCCTCAAGATCCCAGAAAGAATTATATACCTGATGTTAAGCCACATTGGTGGGATGAGAAATCCTTTTGCAAGTTTCACAATGGAATTGGACATGATAATGAAAACTACTAGAAACTCAAACATATCATCCAAGATCTCATTGAGAATGGAAAACTTAAGGTAGATGGATTGAACACCAACGCCAACCATAAGGCATTCAAAGAACCTTTTCCCAAGTATGAGAAGGGGGAAACCTCTAAATCTAGGAATGATGAGGCTGAGGTCAATTACACTTACACAAATGTAGAGAATGTTATCAACATGCTTGAAGTTGTAGAAGAGAATGTCAACATGATGAGGGATAAAGATCCCTATGGTTATGATCTAGACATGGACTCTCATCCTATCTTTGATGAAGAACCCATCCTAGTACTAAGGGGTCCTAACTCTAGAGTGTCATCTCAAACTCTCAATGCTATCACACGAAGTCAAGGTCCCCTTGTCATTAGAGGACCCAGTTCAAGTCAACCAAGTAAATCAAAGCAAGTGGCATCCAAGAATGTCACCTCAAAACTAGTAGTCAATCCTAAGTTGAGCTATAATCTTGTCAATTAGTTGCAAAGAACACCAGCTTAGATTTTGATCTTTGAGCCCTTAGAGTTGTCCCCGAGACACAAGAAAGTCCTTGGGGATGCTTTGCACACAGTGAATGTCCCCAACAACTTAGACATTGATCAATTCTAGAACATGGTTAACCATATTTCTAGCCCTTATTACCTTACATTTTCAGAGGATGATGATAAATCTTTGAGCCAGCCACACAATCTTGCTCTTCATATTGAGGTCATGATCCACAAAACTCATGTTAGGTGCATGTTGATAGATGGGGGTGTTGGGCTTAATATTTGTTCCTTGAGTCTTTTGTAGATGTTGGGTTATTTTGAACAAGTTATAGATACCAGAAAAAAGATCACTATCAAAGCCTATGATGATGTGGAAAGAAGTTCCAAGGGATTGGTCATCCTTCCTGTTAGGATTGGCCCTGTTGAAAAAGATGTTTTATTCCAAATAGTTGATGTTGGCCCCCTGGTGTACAATATCTTACTTGGTAGACCATGGATTCATGATATGCAAGCAGTGGTGTCTACCTATCATCAGTGTGTTAAGTTCCCTTGCAATGGAGTAGAGATTTGTATACCTAGGGATAACACTTTATATGTTAACTCAGTTTTAGTGAGTGCTCATGTTCCCCTCAATACAAAAGCAGAGGACATCAATGCAACCTTAGCTGAATGTAAAGACAAGTTCAAGTCAGTAGACCTTGGCATGGGGGGGTATCAACTCAACTCCCTCACAAATCTACCAGTTTCACCTAGGTCTTATGGCAAGCCTTCACAAGAAATGAAACCTTCCTCTTCAACTATGATTTTATTCAAATAGATGGGCTATCCTAGACATGGCCCTCTTAGTCACATATTAGATGCTAGAGCCGAACCCCTTGATCCTGATCATTTTGGATGCAAGTCTAAGAAGATGGTTGGCCTAGGATTTGCGAATCGCAACAAGAACACTACTCCTATCCTTAATGAGTCAGATAGTGAAGATGAACCAGAATACATACCTAATTTGACAAATCAGCAAGATATGTGTGAAGATTGGGTCCCTTCCACTAATCTCCTTTGGGGAGATTCAGATAGTCCAGTCACTCATGAGACAGTTGTAACCTTAGAAAAAGATGAATTAGATGTAGAAGATCCTATCAGAGAGCATCAATGAAAGAATCTTGTTTGTTTGATGGAAAGAGAAGGTGTTACCCTTGATGACATTAGAACTTCCACATCAAGACATCCCAAACCTTCATGGTGTAAACATCATAGTTGAATTTTAGAAAAAAGTTCATATGAGTATCAATGGGACTCCTTCTTAGAGCCTTCCATAGTTGATATGGATGTTGATGTCATCCACACTTATAGTTCTCAACCCAAGGTAACCGATGAGTCATGTGTAGGATTAGAGGATTTGAACCAACATGTTGCCTTAGTAGGTGATTATTCACTTGCTAGGATGAATCCCTATTTGGGTATCTTAGAAGGATACTTGATAGACTCTGACTCTTCAGTCACCAAAGATGATATCATTCATATTCACAACCTTGAACCATTCATTGACTTACCTCTTGTTCATCCTGACCTCATTGATTGGTCCCAACACTATCAAGAACCTGAGCTCTTAACATTCCAAAATAATTATGAGATAACTTGTTACTTGAATGCCATTGAACCTGTAGTCTCTTCCACTAGTGAACCAGATACCAGTATGATAGAGCTAGACATGAAGTACCTTAGTCACAAAATAAAAAGAAAAGAAAATCAAAAGAATAAGAGTTTTGATGGAGAAAACCACTGTGTGGCAATGTCAAAACCAAAAAAAGTAAAAATAAATGATGTATCCAAAGGTGAAAACCTCTCTAATGTGCCTAAGGATGGGGTACTTGATCGTCTCCCTATCTACTTTCAAGATAGATCTTCAGTGCTTATCAAACCAACACAAATAGTCAATTTGGATGCAAATGAGACTTCATAGATAGTACACTTGGCTCAGTCCTTGTCACCAGAAGAAAAATAAGCTTACACTAAGTTCTTAAAGGAAAAGAAGATCAACTTTACATGGACTTATGCAGATATGCCAGGGTTGGACACTAATCTTATTATGCATCATGTGTCCATAGCTCTGGGTGTCAAACCAGTTAAAAAGAAATTGAGAAAGATGCATCCTCACGTAGCTCTCCTAGTCAAAGAATAATTAGAGAAACTCCTTGGTGTAGGATTCATAAGAGCTATTGACTATGCTGAATGGATATCAAACATTGTACCAGTTTCCAAACATGACAAACCCATTCAAATTTGTACAGATTTTAGAGATGTCAATAGAGCATGCCCAAAGGATGACTTTCCACTTTCCAATATAGATATGATAGTGGATATGACTGTGGGTTATACTATTTATTCCATGATGGATGGTTTTTCTAGATACAATCAGATTAAGATAGCTCCCGAAGATCAAGAAAAGACTGCATTCACTTGTGCATGGGGTACCTATTGTTGGAATGTTATGCCTTTTGGATTAAAAAATGTAAGAGCCACCTATTAACGAGCTATGACAACCATTTTTCATGACATGATGCATAAAAACATGGAAGATTATGTGGATGACACCTTGGCCAAGTCTAAGAAAAGAGATATGCACTTAGATGATTTAGAAGTCAGTCTAGATCGCATGGAACAATTTCAACTAAGGTTAAATCCTAAAAAGTGTGCATTTGGTGTCACCTCTGGAAAACTACTAGGATTCATCATTTTAGCAAAAGGAATAGAGGTAGACCCTGAAAAAGTCCAAGCAATCATAGATATGCCACCTCTTAGAAAAATTAGTCAAATGATGAGTCTTCAAGGACATCTTCAATCCATAAGGAGATTCATTTCACAGTTGGCAAATAGAGCTCAACGTTTCAACAAGAACTTACACAAAGGATTCAAATGTGTTTGGAATGAGGATTGTCAAAAGAGCATAGATCAAATCAAGAAATACTTGGCAAATCCTCCCATTTCAATAACTCCTATCCCAGGAAAACCACTTATTCTATACATTTCAGCAACAGAATCTTCCTTGGGGGCATTACTAGCTCAACTTTATGAACATCAGAAAGAAAGAGAAATATACTACATTACTCACACTCTTGTTTCATATGAGGTTAACTACACCAGCATTGAGAAAACTTGCCTTGCAATTGTGTTTTCTTCCCAAAAGTTGTGACATTACATGCTTGTGCACACTATACACCTCATAGCAAAAATAGATCCACTCAAATATTTACTAGGTAAGGCTGCCCTCATAGGTAGACTTGATAAATGGATGATGATCCTTTCAGAGTTTGACATAGAGTACATTAAGCGTAAATAAATCAAAGGAAAAGCCATAGAAAATCAATTGGTTGATTTCTCGATACAAGATAATGCACCTATTCAAGTTGACTTCCCAGATGAACACCTCATGTATATGACTGAAAGAACATGGAACATGCAAAATAGTTCAGGAACTGGTGTTTTGTTTGTTTCTCCTCATGGGTACACAATTCCTAAGTCTTACAAGTTATGGTTCCCATGTACAAACAACATTGTTGAGTATGAAGCTTTAACAAATGGACTTAAGATGGCCATAGAATGGAGAATCATAGAGTTACACATCTATGGGGATTCACAGCTAATAATCAACCAAGTCAATGATGAATATCAAACAAAAAATGAGAAACTAGTACCTTACAAGAAAATGGCTGATTCCTTTAAACGATACTTCACATTTGTCACATTTTAGCAAATCCCTAGAGCAAAAAACAAAGCAGCTGATGCTATGGCTACACTTTCTTCACTCCTTCATTTAGGGGAACATGAATCCAGATTTGAATTTCTGGTGGAAGAGTTACATCACTCTATCTATGATTCCCAATAAAGTCATGTCATTTGTACCCTTGTTAGTCATGAGTCATCTTGTTATGGTGCCATTTACTCATACCTTCATGATGGCATTATACCTAAAACCTTTAACTAATCTAAATGCAGAAACCTTACCCAAAACACCTCTCTCCATTCCCTTATCTCTGGTGATTTGTATAGGAGGGGTCTAGATAGAACACTTATTAGATGCTTAGAAAAGGAAGAATCCAACCAAGCATTAGTTGACATCCACAAGGGCATCTATGGGGGACATTCCAATGGTCTTTCCATGGCCCGAAGGTTGCTTAGGGTGGGGTATTATTGGCCTACGATGCAGATTGATGCTGTAGCTTTTGCAAAGTCATGTGAAAAGTGTCAAAAACATGGTAACCTGATACATGCTCTAGGCAAGGAGCTCATTCCTTCTATATCTGATTGGCCATTTCAGTGTTGGGCCTTTGATCTTGTTGGGCAGATTCATCCCAACTCATTAGGTGGACACAAGTTTATCATCACTGCTATTGATTACTTCACTAAATGGGTAGAAGTTATCCCACTTTCTGTTGCCTCAGGCAAGACGGTCTCTTTATTCATTCTAAACCATATCATCTATCGATATGGAGTGCCTTCTGAGATTATCACTGACAATGCACTAGTACATTTGAGGCCAAATTCTGACGGCCATTTGTTAGATTTTCAACGCCTATTTGTCGACATTTTGACATATGTGTCCGTCGGTGTTTTTGCATTGCAAATTACAATGGAAGAGTTAAACGTCAATTTTCTGACATCGCATTTCATCGAAAACTTGCACATGAATATCATCTTTGTTATGATATTTCTTACAGTTGACCTATTGGAACTCTAATGACCCATGTAGGTGTCCCATCAGACCTATGTGTCGCAATAGCAACACATCGACAATAATTCTCTAACAGGTTGACCCATCAGAGATATGGCATGGCTGTCACAAATACCTATTGAAAAGAAGTACTTTTTGACATTATAACTATTGGAATAGTGACAGATCTATAGCCACAGTCCAACAGATAGACCTGTCGGTGCTATAGCATTCTTGTTGCACCTATCTGTCGAAAAGGAGATATCTCTGACATTGGACCTATCGGAAGAGTGATGGTATGGTAGTCTATCTCTGATGGGTATACCCATTAGATATATATCATTCCTTTCATAGTTATCCATCAAAAAGAAATTGTCTTTGACATTATATCTGTCAGCCAAGCGATGGGTGGAAGTGGACTCTGACGGGAGCATCCGTCAAATGTATAGCACCACTATCGAAAGTATTTTCTTTAGTGTCAAAAAAGCAATGGATATGCACATTAAAAATAAGAAAGCTCAAGAGACCATCATAGGTTGTCTCTTTCTTTAGTCTATATTATTGACAAAATGTTTTACCTTTCATTAGCTCATCAAATCCAAGGATTTGAAAGAATTTAATAGAATATTTTCATGATAACGTATATTATTTAAGTTGATGTTGCATGAATTTATCTACTTCATGCACTTGTAGACTATGAGGAGAGTGATAAAGAAGCATCTCCTCCCATGGCCTACATTACTAAAGCCACAGGAGGGGATGCCTCTTTATGGTTGTCCTTGTAGTATACAAGTGCGCGAAGTATATAAATTCATTCAGCGTTAAACTAAAATAATGTACATTATACATAAGAATATTCTATTAAAGTCTTTCAAATCCCTGAATTTGATGAGCTAATGAAAGGTAAAACATTTTGTCAATAATATAGACCAAAGAAAGAGATCAACTATGATGGTCTCTTGAGTTGTGTTATCTTTAGTCCTAGCTACTAGGTAAGGCCTAGAAAACTTATACCTATCGATCGTCAAGAATAATCACCACCTTGCATTTATGTACACTGCAAAGTATCCAATATAATTGATCCCAGTCTCACAAAAACATTTTACACTTATGTAGCTCATCAATACTGGAGGCCTGAAGTAATTTTATACGATCACTAGCACATTTCATGCATGGATGAGAAACAGTATCCAAAGTTTCTAGATTCTAAGAAGAGGTATGAGTGGAGGCCAAAGAAGGGATATTTGTGAAGGTTTTATAGATGTAGGTTATTGAATCATCATCTCTACACTGGTACTCAATCTGGCCTCCACTCCATATACATCTTCTCAGAATGTAAAAACTCTCCATCATTGATTCCAGTCATTTTTTTAGCATCTTTGTGGACTGAGACCTTAAATTATTGAGCTTCTCTTTGTTTCGAGAATAGTTTAACATTCTCTACTTAATAGGGCCAACCACATGAAGGTGGAAGCTCATCTGGCCCCTCCTAGGAGCCTCTTATGACCCTTTACGACATTTTAAGACCTCTAAGATGTATTCTTAGGGATCGTAAAGGGTCATAAGGGGTCTTGGGACACAATAGATAAGAAACATAAATGTAGGCATCATGGTCAAAAAAATTTGGAGACACAACAAAATTGAGTGGTATACCCAAATGATGCAAAGAAACCACTACTCCTCTAGTTTTAAGTTGACACTGCGAGGTCCAAAAATCATAGATAAGGAATCTATGGTTTTTGGATCCCGTAGTGTCAACTTAGAACCAGAGGAGTAGTGGTTGCTTTGCATCGTCTAGGTAAACCACTCAATTATGTTCTATCTCCAAAAAATTGTGACCATGATGCCTACATTTATGCTTCTTAGCTATTGTGATATCTACATCATAGTCTTTAGTTTTTGCAGTAGCAGAGCCTATCCATAATAGAAAGGAAGACATCTTTCTAGCCTAGGTCTGGATCCTACCCCAATTGTCAAAGGATCCAGGCCCAGGATAGAAAGATGTCTTCCCATTCAGTTTAAGCCATATTCCTTGATCTTGTCAAACTTCCTTGGTATGGTAGGCTTGCTCTTTGTAGTACTCTTCTTCAATCTATGTTCAATGATAAGCATCTTATTCTTCTTCCTAATTGCATCCAGAGCTTCCTTTTCATCAGGATTCAACTCCACTTCCCCCATCTCATCATCCTCATCACCCTCAACTGCCATCCTAAGCCCTTCTTCCCTCTCCAGTTCTTCAAGCCTCTACAAGATATCTGGATCAATAAAGTCTGCAACATTGTGTCCATCCATGATCTTAGGAGCATCATTGTATTTCTAGTCTTCATTTGCCAAAATATACCACTTCTTCAAGCTTGCATAGTAATCATATTAATAAAAGAACTCTTGCTAACATTAGGGTACCCAAAAATCAAAATAGTTGATGTTATTGGTGCTTGTACTCAAGGATATCGATTCACTATTTTGAAATGGCCAAATCATTTTTATTTCGATTGTAGAGAAAATGAGTAGGAGAAAATGAGCAGGTGAAAGTTGATCGAGCGCAAGAGAAGGCATTGCATTTTATTTGATCATGAATGCTCTCTGAAATGACCAATAATGTTTTCTATTTGATTCTTTTTGGTGCTTTTTTTCCCATATTTAGTAGATAAAAATCATGGTGGCAGCCACTTAGCCATATTTTTTATGTTCCAGGTATTTTACAAAGATACAGGTATGTGGATTTATCATTCAGTTGCTTGTAGTTATTGGTCAAATGCAAATATTTTGTCAAGTTGAAAGGGCAAGATATCAGTTTGGTGTTTTTGGTTTATGTTAAAATTTGATTTGGTAAAATCCTCAAAAAATACACTACATGTTCTAAAATGTAAAGAAGTTGAATTTTAAATGTAAGATATATATCTCATCCATAGTAATCAAAAGAAAGGACATGATACTTATAAGGAGATCTACCAATCCAAAAATATAAGAGAATAGAAAACATGATTGGTACCTTATGAATTGGTTTTTGAGGTGCACAATCTTCATCAATCTCCTCAGAAGAAGACCCCTCCTCACAAAAAATACATTTAACACAAAAAAGAAATTTACAAAACTGAACCAATGGCATGTTTAGAACAAAGAAATAGAATGATAATAATATGCTGAAAATTTTATTATGTTTAATACAGGCCAAAGGACCAATCCCAACAATTCTTAAACATACTTTAGCTAGATATGATAATAACATGCTAATTAAACTGATAAAGGCATTATCTGCATTTAATCTGCCAATTACTAATTACACAAAAAACAAATTTACAAAACTAAACCAATGCCATGTTCTTCGTGTGGTACAAGCAAGATTTGGCTATCAAATCTTTCTTTGTGAAAGTTGAGCATGAGAGAATGTATGTGATTTCTTCATCTTTGATTAGTATCTTTGACGGGCAACGTCTTTCGAGCCTCTGGCATCATATTCGACCATAAATTTCAAATGCATTGCATTTTATTTGATCATGAATGCTCACTAAAATGACCGCTTTCTATTGGTGTCATGCCCTAGCCTGTGCTTTATCTCCATTATTTGATGTTATTGGTGCTTGTGCTCAAGGATATTGATTCATTATTTTGAAATGTTTGGATCATTTTGGTCATGACTATTCCTATACACAGTCAGGAAATGTAACTGTCTAATGATTATATGTAATGTTGAATGGATTAAATGCTTTATTCTAGGTAGAAGTGAATGGAAGGAATAGTGTTGGTGTTAGGTTTCATTTATTATTGAATTAAATGGTTTCCAAGATGTGTTGAGGAGTTTTCTCCTTGTTTAATGTTAACTATTCCTACACAATCCACTCATAAAATAGTGAAATGCTATGTGATTGACAATTTCATACAACTGGTTCAGTTTTGTAAAAAAAAATCATGTTAATTTTTTTTTTCTATTTTTTCCATTTGATAACCATAGTCAACATTTCAAAATAGTGAATCGATATCCTTGAGCACAAGCACCAATAACATCAAATAATGGAGATAAAGCATGGGCTAGGGCACGACACCATTAGATTAAAACTGAACCAATGACATGTTTACAACAAAGAAATAAAATGATAATAATATGCTAAAAATTCTATTCTATTTAATACACGCCAAAGGACCAGTCCCAACCATTCTTAAACATACTTTATCTGATATGATGAATTTTTAATAAAGGTCTAATTCCGTAGACTGCTAGCATGAAGGATGATTTGACCTAGCCAAATCTTCCTTGTACCACACAAAAAATTGTGTGATAACTATGTCTACTCCAATCTTAATTGTTTAAGAATTTATCATATCAGATAAAGTATGTTTAAGAATTGTTGGGCATTCTATTAGACCTTTGTTGTAAACATGACATTGGTTTTGAAATGTTTGGATTTATTAAAGGATACAAAACCCTTCATTTTTGGGTTATTGTGTGTGGATTCAAATGTAGGTTTGATTTGGTTAATGTTTAGAAGAGATCAATAAAGTATTTAAAGACAATCTTACATGTTTGGAGAGGTTTGAGAGGCACTTATCATGACTGTACCCTCACAAATAGTGGCATAGACTAGTTTTACTAAGTTTCCTTTCTCTATTTTGAGGTTTCCTTTCTCTGCCATAGGGGTACAGTTAGAGGGTTCATTGACAAAATGATCCTTTGAATGGTTACTATGAATATGAATGATTTGAAATAGCATATTGCTCATTTTACTTGAAGTTTGGAATAGCTTGTGCAAGGGTGAAAGTACTTTTGATCATTTTGATCATGATTGTTCCTCTACACAGTTAGGAAGTGTAATTGTTTAATGATTATATGAAATGTTGAATGGATTAAATACTTTAATCTTAGTAGAAGTGAATGGAAGGAATACTGTTGGTGCTAGGTTTCATTTATTATTGAATTCAATGGTTTTGAAGATGTGTTGAGGATTTTCTCCTTGTTTAATGTTAAATGTTCCTGCACAATCCACTCATACAATAGTGAAGTTACAAAACTGAACCAATGGCATGTTTACAACAAAGAAATAGAATGATAATAATATGCTAAAAATTATATTCTATTTAATACACACCAAAGGATCAGTCCCAACAATTCTTAAACATACTAATTATCTAATATGATGAATTGTTAATAAAGGTCTAATTCTTTAGATTGCTAGCACGAAGGAAGATTTGACCTAGCCAAATCTTCCTTGTACGACACAAAAAAATGTGTGATAAATATGTCTACTCCAACCTTAATTGTTTAATAATTTATCATATCAGATAAAGTATGTTTAAGAATTGTTGGGAGTTCTATTAGACCTTTGTTGTAAACATGTCATTGGTTTTCAAATGTTTGGATTTATGTTTGTTGATATTACTAGCACTTTTAATGACGCCATTGTATATTGCTGAGATGCTCACTGAAATGACCGCATTCTACTGGTGTCATGCCCTAGCCCATGCTTTAACTCCATTATTTGATGTTATTGGTGCTTGTGCTCAAGGATATCCATTTTTTTGAAATGTTGATTGTGGTTATCAAATGGACAACCCGTGAGCTTCTAGCTAGGTGCCATTTATATTGATAGTTTAGGGAATCAAATGTATTGTATCGGTGATAGTTGATACTTTGTTAAAAGGAAATAGGATAAAGAATGATTTTGATTTATTTTCTCTATTTTGATCCCTAAGTGGCTTACAACCCTAGAGAAGTATATGCAGATTTACAGATGCAGTTGTAAGATACATAGCAGCTGATAATTCACAAGAAATCCATGCATCCAATTTTAATAGAAATTAATATAAAGAAATAGGGTCCTCCAATGGCCCAATCATCTAGACCTTGACTATCCCCTCAACCAATGACCCTTCAAAATTGGGTTATCATGCAATCAGTGAGTGATCCTTCATTCTCCTAGTCTGTCCTGCATCCAAACATATTGGAAATGCACAATACAATGATAAATAGTCTTTCACAATCCCCCTTCCCTCAAGGAACACTATCAACTATCCCTTCCACATAGCATTTCATTGTTGTATGAGTGGATCATGCAGGAATAGTTAATATTAAACAAGGAGAAAACTCCTCAACACATATTGGAAACCATTGAAAGGGAAAGAAATCAGTTTGGAGATGTTTGTTGTAAACATGCCATTGGTTCAGTTTTGTAAAAAAAAAAAAATTGTTAAATGCATTTAAATGGAACATTAAGCATAGTAATAATATGCTTAATCTATTAGTAATTGGTAGATTAAATGCACATAACACCTTTATCAATTTAGCATGTTATTATAAGATACTAAAGAAGACCTGATATTTGTCAGAGAAATCTTCACTATCCCCCACAATGAAGACAATGAAGATTGACCTCCTGCCCCACAACAAAGAACATTGTAATAAGAATAAGATATAATGTAGTGTTAGAATAAACTTTTAACAAAGACATGTAATGCTTATGTTAATGATCTAAAAAGATGCAAATATAGGAATTGAAAAAGAAGATAGTGCCAAGAAACATTTTCACAAACATGAAACGTGAGGAAAAGTAATAACATTAACAATGCCAAGATTCACAACATTAAATTTCACCTGTGGATGAGTTTCTTTAGTGGGTTGCCCAGCATCAAAAATATGTTGAGTTGCATTTGAGCTATAACTAAGAGTATCATCTAGAACAAACCCTAAACTTAGAAAGTGTTCTCCAGCCTAGGAATTCAAAATTCAATCTAGGCAAGCATCAATAAGTGAAATAAATTATAGACATCAACATCAACATCATCATAATCATTAGACATAAATTATAGACATCAACATCAACATAATCATAATCATTTGGAGGGTATTCATTTTTTATATTACTATGTTTCTTGAAAAATTTTTTGATGCTTCTAAACTTTAAAGACATATTTTATGGCTTAATGATAATATAGATTAGTGCTTTGTTTTCTGATGTAAAATATTTTCAATATAATCATGGAATGTTGTTGATCATTCATGGTCTTGAAGAAACTTTTCTTCTATTTGATGTATCCTGAATTCATTGAGTTCTAGTACAGGTGAATTGGCCAGATTGAATAATTTCTAGAGTTAAATTTTTGTTTACCTATGTAAGCTTCACATTCATTCTTTGCTTGTTTTGATTCTTGATTCTTGATGTTGTTTCTCAATGTGATATAGACTGACCACAAGTTGGTTTAGTTGGTCCTCCATTTCTATTTAATCATTTGTGTTCTTCATGGTGTAAGTGTCAATATGTTATAATCCAACCAGCACGTCATACCCCCACTTCTGAAAAACCTCACAGCATGCAAATCATAGCCAAAGACTTGGGTGATCAGCATACACAAACAGTGATTACCCTTAGGAAACAATTATCATTAATATTCATTAATGGCAAGCGGTGATTCCTTGGTGATAAAGGCATTGACAGCATTCATCTTCTTAACCAAGTCATGGGTGGTGATCCTTGAAATAGCACAATTAGTAAAAGGAAATAAAAACATAACATAATTTGGAGTGAGGAAGAAGGAAATTTGGAAAACAAAATATGGAATAATCAGGTTGGAATTGGAGAAGAATTCAAAAATAAACTGGAATTACAAAAAAGCCAAGTTATCCGGTTCTTTGTTTGAGGTTGGGTTTCGGTTCTACTTTTGTTCTCCTCTGGGTTCAACTTGGGTGCACCTATAGTATTATAAATATGATACATGAGGTATTTTATTCATAATTTTATAGGCTAACTCATTATTATAGTAACATGGGTATTACCACACTCCATGCCTAATGGTACTCGACATGGAGTGTGGTTCAAATGAAGTTGAACCAAATGCTGACCGTGATGGCTATGATCATGATGAAGATGAATATGAATATTAAATCTAAAATATGGCTTGTAATTTGAATTTTCATTGTGAATGAAGAAACTATAGATTCAAGTTGACTCATTCTATGTTGTAGTATATTTGTTCCCTTGATCTACCATATTATATATGTGTAACCTGTAAGGGACATCTTCTAATCATCCATGTATCAAAGCTTGGTAAGATTTCTTAGGATAAAGACAAGATGTCAGTGGGAGATGGAGAAACCAATCTTAGAATACCACTTGAAGCCTTGCAATGTTGAGAGTGGGATAAAGGCTACACTTGAGACCCTATATAAGGAACAATCTTATTGAGCTTCACTTTGTTTTGAGAATTGTTTTATATTCTATACTAAATAGGGCCAACCATGTGAAGGTGGAATCTCATTTGGCCCCACCCCCCACCCCCCCCCCCCCCCCTAACATCAATCTAAATTCCCCATTAACATCTAACATTCATTCATTATTTCATCCATTAATAAAATGTAACATTCATTAATTATCACACGATAATATTCATTAACACATTAATAAAATGTAACATTCATTAATTATCACATGATAACATTCATTAACAAATTATAAAATTTATGAACATTCAATACCACATAATTAAATTCATTTCCATATAAAAATTAATCATTATCAATTAAGGTGCATAGATGACAATCATTTCTTCTTTTTCTTTTGATTTCTAGTTTTTAAGAAGTAATTGCTAAGAGGAGCATCGATATTATCATGATCATCTCCCCTCTCATTAGATCTCAATGCATGTCTAGTTCTTTTTTGATGCAAAGGGGGGTCATCTACAATAACATATAAAAGGGTTAAATTAAAAACATTTTATTATAATTAAAAACATTAAAAATATTTTAAAGTATTTCAGTACTTTAAAGGCCATAATCATATAGCTCTTTACCTGATCTAGTCACATCATCAACATCAAGGTCAATTTGTCTGGCCTCAGCCTCAGCCTCAACCTACTCATTAACAGCGGCCTCTACACTCCCTACAGTTGCAATACAAATTGTTACATTACTCCAAACACCAATTGCAATTAAATTTGTATTACTACACCAATCAATTTAAGATGTTTACTTGTATTACTCTGATGCACATCCTCATTGTCATCAACACGCATAGGTTTTGTACAGCTAGAATCAGTAGGCTGCATTTCAATTTCATACACATTCATGTTATCATTGTTTTCTTACTTAAAATAAATTTACTCACTTTATGTTGGAATTTAACATCAAATAAACTAATTGGTAAATAATTAAATTTGAAATATCATCTATTTAGCTTACTTACCATGACGGATCCATCAGTAGAACCTTGTGCACTTCTTAGTCTTTCTACCATGGCTTTATAGCCTTGTTGGAAGCCAATTATCTTGTCCTCTTCTATGAGACTTATATTGAACTTTGTGCCATGCATTTTTTCTTGGTATCGTCAAATTTTATTTTATTGTTTCATCAAAACAAAAAAGATTTCAAATTATAAATAAATATTATAAAGATCAAAGTATTATTTTTAGTGTTAAAATCCATCTACAGATTGTATTTTTCCTCATTTAATTCTGACAATATTAACACTTACAACTTGTGCAGCAAGTTTGGAATAACTGCCAAATCCTAGCTTGTGTTGCTCGTGCTTTTGTAGTCTTGCCTTTGTTGCCTTTGATGTGTCAAGCAATCTATGAAGAGATTGAAATATGTTAGTTCAAAAAAATATGAAGAGTATTTAGTACACAATTACATTCTTAATAGTATCACATACCTTCTTCTATTCTCTGGTGGTGTATTTCCTTTTTTATTTCAGTTTTCTCATTTGCATCCAGAAGAAGAGATTTCCACTCTAAATTGGGAATGCAAGGGGGGAGTTGGTAATTTAAGTTTTTGGTTAATGTACACCTGTACTAGTCCCTAATATACCTCAAACATAACCTGGCTTTTTGAAGGAGCTTACCCTTCTCAAATACATGAGGTCCAAAAAAGTTTGTCATACTCTCTACGAGAGCATCCTTTAACTTTTGATTTTGGGTTTTTCACCCACTAGTAAATTTTACCTTAAATTTTGATGAGAATTAGTCAAATTTTCTACCACAATTGGTCGAATAGGCGACTAAAACTGTCGTCGATCTTTTTTCTTTGAATTTTCTACATGGTATATAATAGTCAAAATTTTGACCCCAAAACTAGTCGAATTATCGACTGCAACAATCGCTTGGAACTGGAAGAATAACTGGTCGATCGATTGGTGCAATGGTTGAAATGGAGACCATTATGTCGTCAAATTATCCATGACAATTTGACGAATTGAGTGTCAAATGTATTGCATCCTTGTCAAATTTAGTCCATTTGTCATCGAATTATCCACCAAAATTCATCGAAGTTATAGCATCCTGGTTGAATTTAGTACTATGTAAAGGATGAAATTTTGACCAATACTAAATTTTGTTTTAAAAAAAATGTGACACCATTTTCAATATATTCCTACTTTTAGTTGAATATATTGCTTGTCTATAATTAGTATGCATATATGAATCTATGAAGCTTTGATTTAGCTATTTTCTTCTATTTAGCACAATTAGATTGAACAAAGCATTTTCATTGTACCATTTATGCACAGCCTACAAATTTGTGTGCTTGTCTGAGTTTGATACATAGATCTGCATATCAAATTCAGACAAGCACACAAATCTATAAGTAAATGTTGATTAAATATTTATTTTTAATAGTAGTTTAAAAGACTATTTAAATGTTTTGACGGATAGTAGGTGGAGTTGAAAAAACACAACACGTTTATATTTTTGCGATGGTCTATAACTTAAAATACGTAATTAAAGACCTCTATCAAAAATGCAGCCCTGTTGTGTTTTTCAAGTCCACCTGATATCCTATGTATATGAATTGAGATTGCATATTGAACTAGGCTTCTCTTTCTGCATTGCCTGAAACCAAGAGACTGTCATAGTTAACATCTAAATGGCACGTCTCATCATCACAACTAATCCACCTTAAACAATTGAATAAGTTTTCTTGTATTAAATATTCATTAATCAAAATTCGAATAGAAAATGTATACCTTGAGTACTAGGTCACAAGAGCATATACAAGATTCTTGATAAAATAGATCTTGATTATGAAACATATGAATCATTCATGTTTGTGCATCCTCATTGTCTGTCGCATATTCATGTGTAGTTGATTTAAATAATAGATTCATCACGACAATGAGAAAGTTGCCACCACACGTCAAACATAATCCACCTTAAACAATTGAATATGTTTGCTTGTATTAAATATTCATTAATCAAAATTTGAATAGAAAATGTATACCTTGAGTACTACAATTCACATTAGAATTGATGCCTCCATCATGCTCGGTCGATGCAGTATCAATATCCATAGGCTGCATTCCAATGTAAATAATAGATTTAGATGATGATATCAAAGAAACGCCTAATTCACAGTCCATCATTTTTTCTCTAAAACACTAAATTAGGGATTTCTACGATATCCTCATCTGTATCTACAGCTATTGCCTCTGTTATTATAGGTGCTTTTACCCTATTTGATATTTATCTTCAGGTGTCCACACTCGTTCTGTTGGTTGTTGCCAGTTTCTCTTTGAGCTTCTCTTTGTTTCGAGAATAGTTTAACATTCTCTAAGAAACATAATTGTAGGCATCATGGTCAAATTTTTTTGGAGACAATGTAATTGAGTGGTATACCTAGACAATGGAGAGCAACTTCGGCACCTCTGAATCCAAGTTGTTATCCATCCCGCAGTGTCAACATGGAATCAGAGGTGCAGAAATTGCTCTCTGTGTAGGTATACAACTCAATTATGTTGTCTCCAAAAAAATGTGACCATGATGCCTACAATTATGTTTCAAGAATAGTTTAATTAAAATTCTCTACTTAATAGGGCCAACCACGTGAAGGTGGAAGCTCATGTGGCCCCTCCTAGGAGCCTCTTATGACCCTTTACGACATTTTAATACCTCTAAGATATATTCTTAGAGGTCATAAATGGTTGTAAAGGGTCATAAGGGGTCCTAGGACACAAAAACTAAGAAACATAAATGTAGGCATCATGGTCACAATGTTTTGGAAACACAACATAATTGAGTGGTATACCCAGATGATGCAACACAACCACTACTCCTATAGTTCTAAGTTGACACTGCAGGATCCAAAAACCAAAGATAAGGAATCTATATATGGTTTTTGGATCCACAGTGTCAACTTATAACTGTAGGAGTAGTGGTTGTGTTGCATTTTCTAGGTATACCACTCAATTATGTTGTGTCTCGAAACAATTGGGACCATGATGCCTACATTTATGTTTCTCAGTTGTTGTGATACCTACATTTATGTTTTGTAGCTGTCATGTTTATTTGCATGTTCTTTGTGTTTGGCTTCTCTCCCTCGAATCAAAAATAAGATTTTTCCCACTCTGAATCGAGAATGCACGTGCAACACAAGCAGAACATGCACGGATAGCAAGTGGAGTTGAAAAAACACAACACATTTACATTTTCACGATGGTCTATAAATTAAAATATGAAATTAAAGACCTCTATCACAAATGCAACCCTATTGTGTTTTTCAACTCCACTTGATATCCTATGTATATGAATTGAGATTGCATATTGAACTAGGCTTCTCCTTCTACATTGCCTGAAACCAAGAGACTATCACAGTTAACATCTAAATGGCGCATCTCATCATCACAACTAATCCACCTTAAACAATTGAATATGTTTGCTTGTATTAAATATTCATTAATCAAAATTTGAATAGAAAATGTATACCTTGAGTACTATAATTCACATTAGAATTGATGCCTCCATCGTGCTCATCCGGTGCAGTATCAATATCTGCAAGCTGCATTCCAATGTAAATAATAGATTTAGATGACGATATCGCAAAAACACCTAATTCACAATCCATCGTTTGTTCTCTGAAACACTAAATTAGGGATTTCTACGATATCCTCATCTGTATCTATAGCTATTGCCTCTATTGTTGCAGGTGCTTTTACCCTATTTGATATTTATCTTCAAGTGTCCACACTCGTTCTGTTGGTTGTTGCCAGCTTCTCTTTGAGCTTCTCTTTGTTTCGAGAATAGTTTAACATTCTCTAAGAAACATAATTGTAGGCATCATGGTCAATTTTTTTTGGAGACAATGTAATTGAGTGGTATACCTAGACGATGGAGAGCAACTTCTGCACCTTCGAATCCAAGTTGTTATCCATCCCGCAGTGTCAACTTGGAATCGGAGGTGCAAAAATTGCTCTCCATGTAGGTATACAACTCAATTATGTTGTCTCCAAAAAAATGTGACCATGATGCCTACAATTATGTTTCAAGAATAGTTTAATTAACATTCTCTACTTAACAGGGCCAACCACGTGAAGGTGGAAGCTCATCTGGCCCCTCCTAGGAGCCTCTTATGACCATTTACGACATTTTAAGACCTCTAAGATGTATTCTTAGAGGTCATAAATGGTCGTAAAGGGTCATAAGGGGTCCTAGGACACAACAGCTAAGAAACATAAATGTAGGCATCATGGTCACAATGTTTTGGAAACACAACATAATTGAGTGGTATACCTAGACGATGCAACGCAACCACTACTCATGTAGTTCTAAGTTAACACGGTGGGATCCAAAAACTAAAGATAAGGAATCTATATATGGTTTTTGGATCCACAGTGTCAACTTAGAATTGCAAGAGTAGTGGTTGTGTTGCATTTTTTGGGTATACCACTCAATTATGTTGTGTCTCGAAACAATTGGGACCATGATGCCTACATTTATGTTTCTCAGCTATTGTGATACCTACATTTATGTTTTGTAGCTGTCATGTTTATTTGCATGTTCTTTGTGTTTGGCTTCTCTCATCACATTGAAAATAAGATTTTTCCCACTCTGAATCAAGAATGCACATGCAACACAAGTAGAATATGCACGGATAGCAAGTGGAGTTGAAAAAACACAACACGTTTACATTTTCGCGATGGTCTATAACTTAAAATATGCAATTAAAGACCTCTATCACAAATGCAACCCTGTTGTGTTTTTCAACTCCACTTGATATCCTATGTATATGAATTGAGATTGCATATTGAACTAGGCTTCTCCTTTTGCATTGCCCGAAACCAAGAGACTATCACAGTTAACATCTAAATGCCACATCTCATCATCACAACTAATCCACCTTAAACAATTGAATATGTTTGCTTGTATTAAATATTCATTAATCAAAATTTGAATAGAAAATGTATACCTTGAGTACTACAATTCACATTAGAATCAATGCCTCCATCGTGCTCGGCTGGTGCAGTATCAATATCTGCAAGTTGCATTCCAATGTAAATATTAGATTTAGATGATGATATAGCAGAAACACCTAATTCACAATCCATCATTTGTTCTCTAAAACACTAAATTAGGGATTTCTATGATATCCTCATTTGTATCTATAGCTATTGCCTCTGTTGTTGCAGGTGCTTTTCCCCTATTTGATATTTATCTTCAGGTGTCCACACTCGTTCTATTGGTTGTTGCCAGCTTCTCTTTGTTTTGAGAATAGTTTAACATTCTCTGAGAAAAATAATTGTAGGCATCATGGTCACATTTTTTTGGAGATGATGTAATTGAGTGGTATACCCAGACGATAGAGAGAAACTTTTGCACCTCTGGTTCCAAGTTGTTCTCCATCCCACAATGTCAACTTGGAATAGTTTCATCCCCGATGTGACCATGATGCCTACAATTATGTTTCAAGAATAGTTTAATTAACATTCTCTACTTAACAAGGCCAACCACATGAAGGTGGAAGCTCATCTGGCCCCTCCTAGGAGCTCTTATGACCCTTTAAGACATTTTAAGACCTCTAAGATGTATTCTTAGAGGTCGTAAATGGTTGTAAAGGGTCATAAGGGGTCCTGGGACACAACAGCTGAGAAACATAATTGTAGGCATCATGATCACATTTTTTTGGAGACAACGTAATTGAGTGGCATACCCAGATGATGAAGATCAACTTCTGCTCCTCTAGTTCCAAGTTGACAATGCGGGATCCCAAGACCATAGATAAGGAATAAATTGAGAGAGCGGAGGAGGGCCATAATGACAAAAATAATACAGGACAAACCTCAAGTTAAATGAGGCAACTGCAAACATTTTAATAGAATTTTATTAAAATGTTTATAGTTGCCTCATTTAACTTGAGGTTCACCCTATATTATTTTGGTCATTATGGCCCTCCTCCACTCTCTCAATTTATTCCTTATCTTTGGTCTTTGGATCCCACAATGTCAACTTGGAATCGAAGGAGCAGAGGTTGCTCTCCATCATCTGGGTATACAACTCAACTATGTTGTCTCCAAAAAATTGTGACCATGATGCCTACAATTATGTTTCTCAGCTATTGTGAAATCTACATTTATGTTTCTCAGTTGTCGTGTTTATGTGTATGTTTTTTATGTGTTTGGGAAGACATCTTTCTAGCCTAAGCCTAGATCCTTCGGCAATTAGCTTAATAATAATTTTAGATGATAGATGAGCAATTAGCTATCCAAGAAAAAGCCCATAAATGAACTATATGTACCCCAATTAATGTGCCCTCTGTGCGTACCCAAATGATATATTTGAAACAACAAGGGTAAGGCTAAATTTACCCTTGTTGTTTCAAATATATCATTTAGGTATGAGCAGAAGGCACAGGAATTGGGGTACACACAATTCATTTACAAGATTTTTCTTGGGAAGCTAATTGCTTAGCTCTCATTTGCTTCATTTATTATCAAGATAATTGTCGAAGGATCCAAGCCTAGGCTAGAAAGATGTCTTCCCATTCTATTTAAGCCATATTCCTTGTTCTTGTCAAACTTCCTTGGTATGGTAGGCCTATTCTCTACAGTACTCTTCTTCAACGAGACTTGATACCATGTTGGGCTCAAACTTCAGTGAGACTTCATACCATGCAGCATCTGTAGATTACGTTCAATGCATTATTTACACTTGTATTGGTGGGAAAACTCTTGAAAACATGCAAAAGAGATAGTCAATCCATAGTCAAGGTCAAGGAACAAATGGAACAACCAAGAAAACACTATATGTTAAATCATGTGATTGATAGTAGATTGGGGCTCCCATGAGCCATAAACATGAATAATTATTAAAATATTAGTTACAATATGAAAATACTAAACTAACTAATTCCTGAGTTCATCTCTGCATATGGTCACAACAAATTAGATATGCGATTACAATACAGAGAAGGCATCGTAAAAATATAATTTCAAAATTTTCCCTAGCCTGACACATTTTGCACTCAAATCCTTCATTTTGAATAAGTGGAGATGGGTGGGTAGATGCAGATGAGTTGTCATCGACCCAACTAAAGTATCTGCAACCATTATTTCCCTATGATACCCAGTCTACATTAGTTCTTATATTATAATGAATAGTATTTACAGTAGAAACTTTAAATATATACACATTAGCAACCTTTTTTCGATTAGGGCAGCACCAAAATTATCGTCCAGGGTTCTTCAATGTCTGTGAAGTCTTCAACACACACTTCCCACCACCACATTGACAAGAGTCATCGAACCTATATCAATAATGCACCGCACCATCGTTACTACATTTATTATTTTTATATGATTATTTTTATAGTCCAAATACACCAAGGAGTACCATCAAAAATATTAACCATTTACAATAATGAAAAGTAAACCTAAATCAAATAGCTCATTTTTTTATCAACATGTGTAGTCTGTGTGTATATGAAAAATGAAAGAAATATGAAGTTGAAATAAAATAGTGAACAAAATAGTATTCCACATAGAATGAATGAAATATACCATCAAAAGAAGGTGACAAAATCCTATCACGAAGCACAGACATAGGAAATCAAAAAGGGACAAAAGACAAGAAATAAGAAAAATCATTACGATTATAGAAAAATCATTTATACTATAATCAAAAAAAGAAACACTCTTTGTCAACAATTTCCAAAATCATTAGGACTATAAAGGGACAGTTCTGATATTGCTTTGCCATTACAACAATTGAGCATTCATCATTTGGTACTTCTTGGTGTATTCCATTTAAGTTTTTCAGTTGCCGTGTTTATGTGCATGTTCTTTATGTGTTTGGCTTCTCTCCCTCGCAAGGGATACATTGATAGGTAATTGATTTGAAAGCATAATGATTTGATGATCTTTTTTTAGGATAGGCATAATCATCCCACCAACCTTAATTAGCAACATTGGTGTCCTATCATTGCACAAGTGCAAGACGGTAAGGGTCTATTCAAGGAGGGATGAAAAAAAGGTCATTTTAACCTTGCAAGCCTAGGTTTTGGAATAGGTTTAGGTTTCTCAATAAGGTTGACTACATTGTTTTCCGCATTATATGTAATGTCAACATTCATTGATTAGCAAATATTTCAAGTCTCCAAGTGTGGAGTTCACTGTCCCTGGCAGATCTCTATTGGTTTACAACAGTACTTCTTCCCATAATCAAACAATGGATTTGATTCCAACCTAAGATTACATAAAACCCCTCATAAAATTTCAAAACAATAAGAATACAGTCTTCATTCATAGTCACTGTCAATGTTCCTCAAATCAATGATTAGAACAAGTAATTAAAACATCCCTCAAATCATTAATCAGTTGATTATTATATAAGCTCCTCAAGCATGAGTTGGAGAGGACTACATCAAAACCAAAAACATTAATCAGTTGATTATTCTATAAGCTCCTCAAGCATGAGTTGGATGATGTGGATTATGTAGATATAAGAACTAATGTATCCACATCATCCAACTCATGCTTGAGGAGCTTATATTATTTATTGTCTCATAATAGTAAGATTGGTACCTATCCTAGTAAGTCATTATGAGACAGTAAATATGATCTACATCCAATCTTGGTCCACAAGCATGAGTTGGATGATGTGGATTATGTAGATATAAGAAATAATGTATCCACATCATCCAACTCATGCTTGAGGAGCTTATATTATTTACTGCCTTTTTGCCTTGGCATTTGTCATTATTTTTGAGAAATTTAGTCTATAAAAGGATGGTGAACAAAAATGACAGTCCAATAGATGGAAATTCAAGTCCCATAAATATCAGTGGACAGTGCTAAAACAAAATTATGACAACCTTCATGTTGAAGTGGTAGTCTTGCCTAAGAAAATACTAGACAATTGTAAGTCCAAACATTAAGGTTGTGTAGAAACAATCTATAAAAGCTTACAAGCAAGACAAGAACGGCCTTTGAAAATGTTGGATGGCATGTTGATAATGGTTTCCATATAGAAATAGAAAAGGAAAACCATAGAACAGTCAATCCTATGAAGAATTTAAAAGGCTAAAATGGAAGACAATCTAAATGGTCATGTGACAATCACAAATGTTGTTGGAGTTGAACAAAGAAAACTAGGCCAAGGGAATGATGAACTAATAGGTATAATAGTCAATGTTAAACAAGTTGGTGTCAAAAGAACATTGATCTCAAAGGATTTTTAGTTAACTGTGAAGGTAAAATTTTGAAGACAGCTAAAGACAACCAACAATCCAAGTATAGCCACAAGAAACATCACAATGAGGACAATCATCCCATGACAGTCATGTCAAACAACAATGAGCATGCAGTAGTTCTTGATGGAAAATCAAAGGAGAGTAGACAGAAAGTCAAGTTTTTGCAAGAAGTACATGAAATTTTTTTAGAGGCTCACTAGCATGACTCACTAATAGTTTGGAGGATAAGGTGACAGTCCACTAAAGGACATTCATCCAAGGCAGCATTATGCAAAGGACAATACTAGAAAATGAGAAGTTTGGTAATGATGGATGATGGAAAGGTCAATGAGAAAAGTATGAATGGATTGGATCAATGGATTGGAATGGATATGGGTAGAGTATAGAAGATTTTAGAATGATGTTAGAGTTTCTTATGGATGAGAAGGCAAAGCCATAGTGCTTAGGGGAATAGTGTGATGACTGTCCCAACTAGAGAATCCCTCATATTTCTCTCAGTAAGCTGAATAGTTGTGGCATAGGATCCTTCAACTATTTTTGGACCCTTTGTCTTGTAAACAATGACCAATCTTTCAATCAAATGCACCTTATTTTTTACGTGTGGTGGTAACTTTCTCATTTTAGTGACGAATCTATTGTTTAAATCAACTACACATGAATATGAGATAGACAATGAGGATGCACAAATAGGAATGATTCATATGTTTCAAGGTACAAAAATCTCCTAGATAGACAAAGGGTCCACAAACATTTGAAGGATCCTATGCCACAACTATTCTTACTGAGAGAAATATGATATGAAAATCTCACAACTAGATACAGCTACCCCAAGCAAGGCAGTTTGCATAATTGGACAAGTTGAAAGGTGCCATGAAGAACCTATAATATAAAGTTGTGATTCTCTAGTTGGGACAGTCATCACACTATTTAGAAGAAATATGAAGAAATATGAATATGAAGAAATAGTACTACTATCTAGGATATTTTTGTACCATTCTTTGGCACTTTCTTTTAAGGAATTCACAAACAATTTTATCATGGCATACTCATTGTCTGTCTCATATTCATGTGTAGTATTGTCAAACATATTGAGCACTTTAAATAAATAATACAATGGAAAAGAAAGAGAAAATAACTTTAAATCAAATTTTTAATTCAGTATTTTTTTTAAATGCCAAGTTACTGGCTAATTCTTTTAACCAAAACCAAATCCAAATCCAAGTGTAAGTCAAAAATCAGCTTGCCAAGTACTCATCAAATCAATATATCTTTTTATTTGAATGTCAATTTTTACTGTCTAAAAAAACTATACATGCACACCTATGATTCTCTAACATCATTCTAAACTCTTCTATACTCTGCCCATATCCATTCCAATCCATTGATCCGGCCAATCCATTCATACTTCTACACAAACAAATTAACTGACCAAAATGTTTTCATTCTGGGACAGTCATTATAGGGACAATGACCAATCTTTCAATCAAATGCACCTTATGTTTAATGTGTGGTGGTAACTTTCTCTATTGTTTAAATCAACTACACATGAATATGAGATAGACAATGAGGATGCACATATAGGAATGATTCATATGTTTCAAGGTACATTAGGAACAATAGATTCCAAGTGGAGATGCATTAGGAACCTTATTGTCATTCACTAAGATGTAACATTGAGGGAAAGATGATAGTTGGTTGGAATGGTTATATTAGGAAGTTATGGGATGGTTATGTTCCCTATTAGTTGGAATGGTTATGTTATGAATGGTCATAGGGAGTCTCTATTACAAAACAGTGAGAACAGACTGGTGTATGTTTTGGTGAACGAAAAGACAATAAAACTTTATTGTTCTCTGCAATTCGATGACTATTTGAAACTCTATTCATTTTATTATACTTGTCAATTTTATGAAACTTAATGTTTTTTTCTCCTTTGTTTTGCAAGGTGAATTGGAGGAGAAGCTAGGAGAAGCTAGGAAGGCGAGGAAATGATGGTGAAGTTAAGCTCAAGATTTCAAGCTCGAGGACTTCAAGTGAGAAGGAAAATTCAACATCAAGATTATCAAAGTACAAATTCAAGGCAAAATGAAGATCGAGTTCATGAAGATGCAAGTGATTCAAGTCATAGCAATGAGAAAATTTCTAGGAAAGAAGATGAAGAAGTTTTGAGAAGATGAAGCAATTTGGGAATGTGCCATCACATTGGAGAGCTTGATAATGTTGAGTATCAAGAGATATTTTTCCTTCACCAAAAGATCGATCAAGTCTACAAGATAAAGATGTTGAAGTGACACCTAGTTGTCTTCAACCAATCAAAAAATTCTAGTTACAAACACATTCAATTAGATCACTCCAAGAATAGAATGTTGGGTATCAAAGAAGGAAAAGAAAGATGTAACAGGAAATTGCATAATGGAATGCAGGACCGAATTCTCTATTTTAAATTATCTAAATGATTGCATAGATGTAAGATGGATTAAGGTTGGATTTATGTTGTATTCAAAATGTTATTTTTTATGCAGTTCGGTTTCGAAGATATATATTAATTTCTAGATGAAACCTAGTTTTGAGAAAGCATTATTAAGGGAGTTTATTTTATTGATGAATGGGTTTTTGACAGTGATAATCAAGAACTATTGGTAGCTTATGTATCAAGTATTATAGAAGAAGTTTAATAGTTATTGAAATTAGTTTGTAACTAGTCCTGATAACAAAGGAAGGTTCATAATAGTATGGTGGGACTGTATGCATTTTAACTTCAAATTTGTTGCGGGTTTGTGCTTTAGACATTCTAGTTTAGAATGAAGATAGTACTCTATTTTATTTGATTTTTGAATGGGATGTTGGAATGAATTTATGTGACAAAGAAGTGGAGTCAAAGGCTAAATCTTGTTCTTGAATATATATATTGAAATGGCTTAGCAACAAACCATTCACCAGTCTTTATGATAAGTCATCTTTGAAAAGGAGTAAAGGGGGTGAACCATCCATCTACATGTGTGCAGGTTCGCACTACAAGAGGCCCATATGAAGATTAAGAACCATCAAATCTAGAAGCAGTGTGATCTCATCCACCGTTGAGTGTTTGAGAAAATGAAACAAATGGTCTTTCCCTGCTTTCCGTCCATCGACATCGAGTTTCAATGGAAGAAACGTAGGTCAAGACTAAATGCCCATGACAGGGTGGACTATAGGGTTTCCAAGTCAGACTGTCAAAGGGTTTTAATTCTTGTGGTTATAGTCTCAAGCTTTTATGAAATGTTATAGACTTATTACATGAATTCAAAAACCCTAAATGAAATACAAGTCAATCCACAGAGATTTTCAACTCTCTCTAGTTGTAACTTGCCAAAACATGAATTAGAAACAAAACATGCTCGGTAATGAATAAGAACAAATTTCAGAACTATCAATCTAACAATCTACTTCACCATAGATAGGGAGTCACAATCTACCTCGAGTGTTGAGTGTTGGATATGAAGTGTGCTCAATCTCATGGACCACCAAATATCTGGAACTCTGTCTCGTACAATCTGTGGTCTACACAATTTGAAATCCCTTCGCTCCATTCCTGTATCCCTTCACTCCGTTCGTATATCTCTTCACGCGCTACAACCATAAAATGAAATCCTAATTTGCCCATAAAAATGAAATGGGTTGAAATGTTTTTTTTAAGGTTATATGGCCGTGTTGGTCAAAATTTTGACACACATGGTATTGGTCAAAATTTTGACCAACACGGACATGGATTTTTAAAAAAAACAAATTTTTCCTTCTATAATCGACCAACCTAAACCTTTTTAATTAATGGTCGATAATTTTCATAGAAAAATGATGTCAAATGTACTAGTGACCTTTTAAGAAAAAACAATGTTAGATTCAGAAATGAAGTGAAATTACCTTTAATATAATTTAAGAAATGGATGTGATGATAACTATCCTAGAAATGATATGAAATCAAAATAGTGGATTGGGATTTTAGTTCAGATATGATGTTCCACCCTGTACAGATGGTGGGCTCAAATATTCGCAAACACTTGTCACTAGTTTACCACAAAAAACATCATTCCCTGCAAAATAATCATGGGATCATTAGTTGAAGGATATAATAGTATAAAATAAGAATAAAATACATGTAAGCTTTTCATATTGAATGCAAGGTGTAATTAACATACGATTCTATAGTAAAAGAAAGGTCCAATCCTTAAAGTACCTAGAAGTTTTATTATTTTCAAGGGAACTCCTTCTTCGTCATTCACAAGCAATATGCAATCCTTCACCATTCTCGTACTAGGAATACTAGTACATCTAAGAAAATCACCATCAAGTGATGCATCCCCTATTGCATAAATTAAATCCATTACAAAATGGCCCTAAGAAAGAACACTTCAAGGGAAATAAACATATATATAATGACAGAGAAAATAAAATCTGTGTACGAGTAGGTGGTGCCATGGCATCTATGGCCATGCTACGTGTTGCCAACATTGAAGGATGTAGTACATCTGAGCCTACCATCATATGAGATGGTGATAGTAAATGATTATTGACACATGCTGAAGAATAAGACTGTTAGAGCTTAATAAAAGCAGTGATTAGCATGGACAATATTGTTAGAGAGTAAAAAAAATATATAGTCCAACATGAAATCTACTTGAACCAACTGCAGTACCCTCATCATGGTCGTGAGGATCAAAATTATGCAAAAAAAGTTGTAAAAGCAACACATCCGCCTATTTTTTAATGACATAAAAGACTAGTATAACATAAAAACTATTATTGAACTTTTGTTATAATTAAAAATTACATTAATACTTACTCTGTAATTTTGAGATGGGTGCATCAGTTTAGTTGCCCTCTTTTGTGACTCAGGAGTCAGAGGGAATATAGATGCCAATTCAGCCACTCTTTTTCTAATTTTGTGGAGGCATTTTTTAACTACAGAGGCCGGGTCATCAAAAGTAGTGAAATCAATAGCTAGGTCCTCATCAAAGGACTCCTCTTCAGGGACTGTGGGTTCCTTTCCCTTTCTCTGTTGAGCACCTGTCTATGGCAACAATATTACTAACACTATTAGAATTAATTTGAAACAATGATGAAAAGAATATAATAAAAAAAATTATTTAACATTTTGCTTCTATCTAATTTGTAGTACAATAACAAAGAGGTTTACCTGTTGGGAAGAAGTGCATGCATGATCATCATTTTCCCCTCTACGTGGTTGCTCCATATTGTGGCCCTGTGTTATTATTTAAAGTTAACTTATAATTAGAAAGGACTACATTAATAAATTTCATTAGAAGATGATGATGGAGATGAGGTGGATGGTGAGGAGACTCTCTAAATGTGGCTGACAAAAAAACTTAATTATTTAATGGTACATAGTATGTTCCTACACCCTAATGATAGTGACATCATTTGTATCTATTTGATTCAAATTGTAATCAATAAGAAGCTCTTCCCCTGCACTTATTGATTTTATCGCACATACAAATACATGATTTCTCTCGCGTGCCTCAAATATGCAATTGGGTTGCTTAATAGTTGACAGAGGTCATGTTCTATTTATAAAACCTACTATATTCCCTGATGCTTTTGGCCTTTTGTCAATGTATATAGCCACTCTTTTACTTTTCTCATTATGCTTTTGTTGAATATAATTTGTCAAGAGTGCATACCTATGCATACTTTTTTATTTGAACAATTTGCATCCAACTTTTGTAATAGTAACAAGGTCCAACATACTCCATCAATTCAACAACTTTGTTGTAAGAGACTTTTATGCCATCCATGGAAAATAGGCCCAAACCATGTATTAACAATGGTGCAATATGATATATCTTGCCTTTAACACTAAAATCAGTGTTTATTGGAGGAAGTTCCTTGGGGACCCATTGTTTCTATAGATTTTGGCACCTAGAGGGCACCTCGATGTCTCCTTTTCTCTCATCATCATAAGAACATGACCCCCTTTGAACAAGGAAAAATTTCATGCGTTATTGAATTTCCTTCTAGTCTTTTGACCTCTAGTTGATCTTCCTAATTTAGACATACTACATGACTCACTTTCTTCGCTCGAGGAAGACACATCTAACAAATACCTATTTGTTGCTACCTACACTCCATCAAATGAGAGAGATAGCAAGTAATATGAGATATTTTGCAAATTGTGAAATACATTAATCTCTATAGGGTGTATTGACTTATACCTATCGATCCATGAGACTGTGTGGGATGCTCGTGAAAGGGGTCCAGGTACCTACATATGTAATTCAATTATCTAATGTTAGCTAAAAAATTCATGATACATATACTCAAAACCACATAGTAAGTACATTAAAAACCATAAGCATCCCATATGAATTAAAAATATTAAAAAGTACATCATGAATTAATTAGATTAAGCATTGATTGCATAACTGCACATTTCTATTAAGAAATAAATATTAAATAGATTAAGCAGTGACCATGTAACTGTGCATTTCATTCATGTCATTCATCTTCCTCTTCATCCAACTCATCACCATGATCATTGTTGTCATCGACATCATCACCACCATCGTCATTTTCATCATCTTTGTCATCATCATCATCATCGGCATCATCATCATCATCATCATTAGCAACAGCATCAGCATCAGCATCAGCATCATCATCATCATCAGTAGCATCATCATCGTCATCATCTTCTTCTTCTTCAAGAAAATTTGTGTCAGGAACATCATTGACTAACTGTTGTTCATGATCATCATCTACATCATCTTCTAGTTGTTCACAATCTTCTTCTTCCATCACATTATACCTCATCGGCCTTCCTCTTGGATCATGTCTAACAACAAATGACCAACCCAATTTATGTGGAACCTCTGAGTAAAATACCTACTCACATTGGCTTAGAAGAACATAGGGCTCATCCCCAACTGGCTCAAACCACCTTGTATTAATCATTGGAAATCCATTGTCATGTTCAATAATAGTTCTATCAAGATCATTTTGATTAAGTTGTAGCCTATACCATTTGATGACGAAGAGAACTAATCTGAAAGAATTAAAGTCACACTCAAGTATATCATCCAAAATTCCATAGTATCAATTTTCAGACTCTCGAGGATGTAAATCATTTTTAGATAAAATATTAGTCACCTGAAAGACTACATTTATCCCAGAATCACAAGTTTTCTTTGTGTCATCCAACTTTTTGATACAAAATTTATGACCATTGCAAAACATAGCCTTGTGGTGTTTGACCTACATAAAATATGTCAAACATATATAAATTAATGCATCGAGAGTTCATAAATGTACGAGTGATTAACAAATTTATTCATACCTAGAAATCTCTTAAACCATGTGCTAAATCTATTTCCCTTTGTGTAACATTTGGATCTCTGTTACGATGAGCTTCATTAACCAATGAAGACACAACTTCCCATGTTAATGTGCAACCTAAATGATGACATCGTTCAATCCATACCATCATCAAATCTTGATTGTTTTCAATATACAAATGTATTGCATCCCACTCTTGAGCAGTTGTACAAAAAATAAATAGATGACTTACAACCGATTAATTTTGAAGATTAAGAATTAATTAACAGCTACAATAACATCTTATAATTTATTACCTCTCACTTTCCTCATTCTACCTTTCCCCACCAAGTACTCCCCTTTGAATTTTCTAATGGTGTCGAGATCCCAAATACGATCTATATGGATCTTTGCTGCAAGCTTAGGAAGATATTCAGTAACGTACACCATAGTCCAGTATACCATATATCCCTCCATCATAGAACCCTTAGGACGTGCTCTTTGCCGAACCAAAGCCTTCAAAAATTCTAAGTGCCTCTCAACCATCCACATTGACCGAGTGTGTATGGGTCCACACATTTCAATCTCCTCAACTTGGTGTATGAGGTAGTGTTCTTGTGCATTGAAAAAGGTTGAAGGTAGACACTTTTGCATTTCACACATTAGATGAAGAATTTTTCTCTTCCAATATTTTATATCTGCTTTATGGATTTCTTTAGATGAGAACCACCTACAAGACATTCAAGACACAAAAATATATAAACATGAGACTTTACAATATATACAACAAATTGAACAGATATCATTGCTTGCCTCATGTATTTTCCAAGATCATATATCACTTGTTTGATGTTATTGTTGAATTTCTCTGGGAGAGATAGGGGTAGCATGTACTACAACAATTATAAAAATAATCATGTCATTATTTTCTCATATAATACAATGATAAGTACATGCAATTTATAAATATATTGTAAATACAAAAGAACATGACTTATCTTGATGAAGGTATGCCAATCATGCATTTTAAACCCTGGCCCAAATTCACTTTTCTTTGATATGGTATTGCCTATGTTTGCAGAAAATCCTGTGGGAAATCAAATTTTTCGTATGACCTCTTTTATGGCATCACTTTGTTGTTTTGTTAATAACCAAGGAAGGGCACTTATATTAATCTGTTCTCCATTTCTATTTGATTCGATGAAATTTTTCATTGCATGATTGGATTCATGAATGTCGCTACGAATTTTGACATTTTTTTCTTTGTCACACCTTCCATCCAATATCTTCCACAATATCTCCGTTACATTCTTTCCAATATGCATAGTATCAAACAAATGCACAATTTGCAGTTGCTCGTAGTAGGGAAACCTACTAAATTGTCTGGGATAACTTTTTAGTCCATTTGGAAGGTGCTCAGTAGTATTGCCTTGACGACATTCACAATCATCAATCACATAATCAGAAAACAAAATACAGTATAAATATACAAATTCCAAACATAAACCATTAGGTAGAATGGTAGTACCTTGACGATTAATTCTATTATATTTCAACTTCCATAGGTGAGGTGTCATTCTCCGTGGCTTAGATGTAGTCTCTCCTTTCCCATTAAAAAGATGTTTTTCAGTAATTTGATAGTTATGATTTTTGTGGAGAAAGTGTTTATGCTCATAAAATACCTACTTTCCTAAACTTTTGAATGATGAGATTTCATCTTTGGACCACAAACTGGACATGCAAATTTTCCCTTTGTTTGAAGGCCTACAAGATAATGATACAATTGGATTAAATATGTTAATTTTTATTTTTAGAATTATCATGTGCAACTTGAATTCACCATAACATACCAAAAAAATGTGTTAGCCCTGGGGCATCATGTATTGTCCATACAAGCATTGCATGGAATTAAAATTGTCTGTCTCCTATTAGTCTAGAGATGTCACACATAGTGACACCATTCCATAACTCCACCAAATCATCAATAAGAGGCTCAATATATACATTCATATCTTTAACTTGGTATTTACCTAGTTGAATGAACAACAACATTACATAATTATTGTGACCATTTTACTGCAAGATTTATAATTACATGCAAATAACTATTAAATGATCAAATACCTAGAACAATCATTGCCAAGATAATGTGCTCCCTCTTTATTGACATCCATGGAGGAATGTTATTGTTGATGACAAAAATAGGCCAAACAGAGTAAATAGATCTTAACTCTCCAAATGGATTGACACTATCCGCTGCCACTAAAACCTTGAGATTTTGAGGTTCTTCAATAAAGTGTGGCCGCTTTTCCTCTATGTCCTTAAATACAGAACTATCCACAGGCATTCAAATAATTTCATCTCAACTCCTATTGCATGCATGGTAATCCATAAATTGTGCCAAGCTACTACACCTGAATAATCTTTGAAAACGTGGTATAATGGGGATGTAATGAAGAACCTTGTGAGGCACCTTTTTTATTATTTGATCTGTTCAATATCTACTTGTATGAAATTCAGGGCATTCTGTTGAAAATTCATGTTCTTTATGATAAATAATATGATCATTGGGATAAGCATTTATTGCTTGATACTCTATTCCAATATCTTTCATAGTGGCACATAATTCTCAGTATGAGCGAGGGAGAATATTCAATGGTGGTAACAAAAACTCACCTATCAATCTATAAAAAAAACTATAAGTGGTCAATATTAACAATATTTATGGTACATGTTTCACCCTTTAATTACTATAATGACATATATGACATACCTTAGCATACGTGACATTGTTGTGTTGGATAAACTATTCATAACCTTCAAGTTCAACAATAATATAGTAGAGAGAAGATTTGTTTGGGAGCCTTTGTAAAGGGTCGTGGTTGCCTTCTCAAGTAGAGGTATATCATGGATGACATCATCATCAGTTGCACCAATACCAAATGTGTCATAGATCAATGTATTAGTACCATCATCTGGCGCATCATCATCATCTTCCATGGGATCATAATCTTCAGGTTCAATATTCGCACCTCCATGATCCTCCACTTCCAAAGCCATATTCTCCATATTCGCACCTCCATGGTCCATATCATGTACTCCCCTGGGGAGGTCGACCTATATAAAAATGATGAACACAAATAAACTATGATAATGATCTCATCATCAAGTGTATTTCATATATATATTAATTGTTAAATAAATATAATGAAAAACTTACCAATTCATGATAATCAAACCCTCCTTCAATGTGACCATTATCCCTACAATATCTCTTAGCTATTTTGATTAGCAATCTTCTAGTGTTTAAGCCCTTACAAATATTGCATGGACAATAACATTTTCCATCGCCTTTTCTTTTCAAGTTAGAACACAATCTATTGATTGTATCCCTGTTACCTTCTTCACTTGGATTATCTGACATGATCCTTCTTCACTAAGATTATCTATAACCTAATAAAAATAAAATATCATATATATTATACACAAAATATTATCCCTACAGTGCATCAAATTTGACCAAGCACTACTAGCAGCTAGACCCGACAACAAATGGACTTGTGATGATTTTCACAATAATACATTTGTTGTAGGGTATAAGGTCCCAGTAGTGCTTAGGTAAATCTACATGGTGAAGGTTGTATATGTTGTATATGTTGTGTGTGTGCCTGCATAAAAAAGGGGGCCTTTATCTTTGAACTTAAAATGACAAATATGTCTATCTAGTGCTTTTTGAGGGTGCAGGGAACAACAAATGGAGGCAACTTGAGACCACAAATGGAGGAAAGTTGTTGATTGAAGGTGAAAGGAACAACACTCGTTAGTACTTTTATCAAATTGTAAATTTCAAATTTGAACCATTTTGTGAATATAGAACATGGATGTAATCTCAGAAAATAACAAAATGTAGACACGACATATTACTTATTTTGTTATTCTACATTACTTACTATTTGAGTGCATGTTCCACCTACAACTTGATCAAGTCTTGTTTGATTCTTTAATTTTGTGTTCACTATCCCGTAGAAGTACACAATTTTGTATTTCCCCAATATGTTATTTAAAAAATAACAATAGAATAAAATACTTGTTGAGAAAGATCATCATAGGAGTATTAGAAACTCAAGATCCAAAGGTAACTCAACATTATAAGACTCTTACATTCAACCTTCATCTCATGCACCTAATAAATAGGAGATAAAATACATGAAATTGAAAAATTACATTACAAAACAATGAGCTAAAACTACCTACCAATAGTTCTACAATTAAATCATCATAAATTTCTCATTACTTAATAATCACACATGGCACGGACTCTCTTCAAACTCACAATACATTGCATGTGTAGTACAAAACTCATGAGATTCTAAAGAAGGCCTCACTCTTAATCAGCCAAATCTTCCTTGTACCACACAAAAAATTGTGTGATAACTATGTCTACTCCAACCTTAATTGTTTAAGAATTCATCATATCAGATAAAGTATGTTTAAGAATTGTTGGGATTGGTCCTTTGGTGTGTATTCAACATAATAAAATTTTAAACATATTATTATCACTCTATTTCTTTGTTGTAAACATGCCATTGGTTCAGTTTTGTAAAAAAAAATTATGTTAGATGCATTTAAAATTATCTTCATTGTCTTCTGATTGTCTAAATGCTTCTTTATGTGTTAGCCAATTAATACATGCTAGTATATAAAGAAGACAATCAGAAGACAATGAAGATTTGTCTGACAAAAATGAATACACTAAACTAAACCAATGGCATGTTTACAAAAATTATCATAACTCACAAGCAAAACTGAAACAATAGCATGTTTATAACTGATTAAGAGTGAGGCCTTCTTTAGAATCTAATGAGTTTTGTACTACGCATGCAACGTATTGTGAGTTTGAAGAGAGTTTGTGCCATGTGTGATAGAACCTACTTTATCTAATATGGTGCATTGTTAAACAAATTAAGGGTAGAGTAGTTATTACTTAGTTTTTTGTGGGGGAAAATGAAGATTTGTCTGACAAATAGCAGGTCTTATTTAGTATTTCATGTATTTTTACCACATATATTGTTTCAAGCCTTTGAGTCCTGGAGAAGAAGAATGGTGTAAGTTGAATAGATCAAAGTGAATGGGGTGTTGAAACATAGTGAATAGACCATGATGAGATGATACTTGATGTTAGGATCAGGGTGAAAATTGTAGTTGAGGTGTATGCCAGAGGAATGGAGACAAGGTTAATGATCGATCAAAGATCATATGACACTATGTAAACCACTTTTAGTAATAAAAAATATAAATTTCATGTATATTGTCAGTCTCTGCCGTAGGGGTAGAATCAAAGGGTTCATTGAAAAAATGATCCTTTGAATGGTTATTATGAATATGAATCATTTGATATAGCATATTTCTTGTTTTACTTGAAGTTTGGAATAGCTTGTGCAAGGGTGAAAGTACTTTTGATCATTTTGGTCAGGATTGGTCCTATACACAGTCAAGAAATGTAACTATCTAATGATTATATGTAATGTTGAATGGATTAAATGCTTTATTGTTTGTAGAAGTGAATGGAAGGAATATTTTTGGTGTTAGGTTTCATTTATTATTAAATTCAATGGTTTCTAAGATGTGTTGAGGAGTTTGCTCCTTGTTTAATATTAGTTGTTCCTACACAATCCACTCATACAACAGTGAAATGCTATGTGGAAGGGATGGTTGATAGTGTTCCTTGAGGGAAGGGGGATTTTGAAATACTTGTTATCATTGTATTATATATTTCCAATATGTTTGGATGCAGGACAAACCAGGAGAATAAAGGATCACTCACTGATTGCATGATAACCTGGTTTTGAAGGGTCACTAGTTGAGGGGAATGAAGGATCACTCATTGATTGCATGATAACCCCACCAAGCATTCTTTCCTTTAATTTTCCACAATATCTCAAAGTATGATCATTATTCTTTACTTTCTTCTATAAACAACTCATACACAATAAAAAAGACAAAATCAGAGAACAAACATGACTACATATTACATCAAGTCATCTAAGATGTTATATTTCGGTATCTAAGTTTACTTGGATGACATTTAAGGCATAAGGATAGTATCTATAGGAGCTAGAGGTTAGTTTATCATCATTGTATTGTGAGACTATTGGAGGTTTGCCTCCTCAAAATAGTTTATTATTCTTAAGTATTATCAAGTACTTGCAGCATATATCCTATTATATTCTTCTCTTGTGCAAGTCATTTCATTACAAGTAGTATTATAACATGATATTGGCATGTAGAAGGTAATAAATAAGGCAAAATAAATCTGAGTAGGGAGTTCAAATTGTTAATTTCATATCTCTCTCTATTTGGTGAATTATTGCTTGATTTTTGGGGGGGTTTTTGAAGGACACAGTAAACATGCTACAATACATAGTTGAGGTCAATCAGATAAGGTTCTACATTAAACATGCTACCATTATGATTTCAAAGTATTTGGAGACATTGCAGATCTATCAAAAATGGTTCCCATATTTCTTCAAGATCTATTTGAATCATTATATTGCAATTTTGATTAGATTTAACCAATAGTTGATTTCATTAGTATTTTATAGCATATACTTCTAATGTGAACTATGGAGAGAAAGAAAGAGACACGCTAGGTATGAATTACACGATATACCTGTCATCACTTAGCACTTAAATAATAAATTATCGACAGGGAACAACCCCCTAACTTCTGGATGTTTGTTTCATGTTGGCCTCTTATTATATGCAAAGGTAGGCCTGTCTTAGGCTAACAACCACAATGTAGGGGCCATAAATTATGCATCCCAAAATAGGGCACACTTGTATTAAATTAGGTTCACTATACTACAAGGGAATGGAAACCATGCAATAGTGCCTCGTGGGGATGGAAGCAACCCTTCACCAAGAAGATGATTATGTCTGCAATATTTACTAGAGGCAAAGAATATAATTTGGTTCTAGCAATTACTCCTAGAAGATAATGGAACCCACAAAACACTCAGAAAAGATAGAACTCACTATATCTTTTATCACTCTTTTAAAGCTGGGACAATAAATCTCAAAGATAGATCAACGAATTCTTGAACATAAAGAACCATTGACAATTATGATTCATGTGTACAATATCTAACAACCAGTTGTTCCAGTCATGGTGTCCAATAATTATGTTAGAAAAAGCATCTACAAATCCCTTACACAACCATAATAGATTCAAACCATGAACCATAAGAACCTAACAATGGCACTAACAAAGATACAGCCTAAACAAATCTTGATCATATTCCACCCTATTGTAAGGCTCAAGAAGTAACTTTGTCTTAAAGCTACACATTCCTCTAGATGAAGCTCAAAGGTCAGGTAGCTAAAGAATAACAATACTTGAATTAATATAGGAATAATTTGATGTACAATCATTTGCTAGCTTGGTTTGTGGGTTTTCCACATAATATTTTCCCTCTAACCACATTTATAGTTTGAGAAAATCAGAAAAAATTATTTCAGATTTATATTATCCTTTTGAACTAGCACACTTCCATCAAAATGCATAATCATTGGTCATCTCAAGAAAAATCCTATTGATTAGTAGGATATCCTTAAAAAAATTTGATGCATGGATTTCTTGTGAATTATCGACTGCTATGTATCCTGCAACTATGGAAGGAATAGTGTTGGTGTTAGGTTTCATTTATTATTGAATTCAATGGTTTCCAAGATGTGTTGAGGAGTTTTCTCATTGTTTAATGTTAACTGTTCCTGCACAATCCACTCATACAATAGTGAAATGCTATGTGGAAGGGATGGTTGATAGTGTTCCTTGAGGGAAGGGGGATTGTGAAAGACTTGTTATCATTGTATTGTGTATTTCCAATATGTTTGGATGTAGGGCAGACCAGGAGAATGAAGGAACACTCACTGATTGCATGATAACCCATTTTTGAAGGGTCACTAGTTGAGGGGACAGTCAAGGTCCGGATGATTGGGCCATTAGAGGACCCTATTTCTTTGTATTTTTTGCTATTCTAATTGGATACATGGATTTCTTGTGAATTACCAGTTGTTATGTATCCTGCAACTACATCTATAAATCTTTATATACTTCTCTCGGGTTGTAAGCCACTTAGGGATCAAAATAGAGAAAATAAATCAAAATCATTCTTTGTCCTATTTCCTTTTAACAAAGTCTCAACTATCAAAGATACAATATATTTGATGCCCTAAGCTATCAATACAAATGGCACCTAGCTAGAAGCTCACGGGCTGTCCATTTGATAACCACAGTCAACATTTCAAAAAAATGGATATCCTTGAGCACAAGCACCAATAACATCAAATAGTGGAGTTAAAGCATGGGCTAGGACATGACACCAGTATAATGCATTCATTTCAGTGAGCATCTCAGTAATATACAATGTTGTCACTAAATGTGCCAGTAATATCAACAAATGTGAATCCAAACGTTTGAAAATAGTGAATCGATATCCTTGAGCACAAGCACCAATAACATCAAATAATAGAGATAAAGCACTGGCTAGGGCACGACACTAGTAGAATGTGGTCATTTCAGAGAGCATTCACGATCAAATAAAATGCAATGCATTTGAAATTTTTCATTGAATATGATGCTAGAGGCTCGAACGATGAAGAAATCACATACCTTCTCTCGTGCTCAGCTTTCACTCCTTTTCTCCCACTCCTTCTCTATCCAATTGAAATAAAAATGATGAGGCCGATTCACTTTTTTTTTTTCATCTATACCCCAAAGCTGTTAGAATTTTGATGGTCAATTAAACACCCATCAGAATATTGACACCATCGGGGCCTATTACAAAAAAAGAACACCAAATTCATATAAAAAAATTACCCATCGGAATTTTCTATCAAAATTTGGGCCCAAATGTAGTAGTGACTGGGGCTAGTTCAAAAATAAAGACCTTAAACAACTCTACAAGAAATTCAAGATTAAACAACATTGGTCCTCCATTTACATCCTGCAAGGAAATAGTCAAGCAGAGGCATCAAACAAAACCATTCTTAAAATCCTATATAGAACAGTTTGTAAGAGTGGCAGAGATTGGCACTTACAGATAAATTTGGCTTTGTGGGCCTATAGAATGAGTATTCATACTCCTGTTGGGGCTACTCCTTTTGCCCTTACATATGGTGTTGAAGCAGTGTTACCTTTAGAGGTTGATATCCCTTCACTTAGAGTTTCCCTCAAAGGTCTACTTATAGATGAAGACTACTATGCCATGAGACTTCAAGAGTTAGAACTTCTAGATGAGAAACATCAAGCATCATTTGACCATATGAGGGTTTATCAAAACCATATGTCCAAAGCCTTCAACAAAAAGGTTCTCCCTAGAGAATTCCAAGTGGGACATCTTGTCCTACGTAAAAATCCTAAGAATCAATAGCATAGAGATCAAAAGGGAAAATTTGAACCTAATTGGCTTGGACCTTACATCATTACAACAACTTTTGGGTTAGGTGCTTATTTATTGTCTACGATAGCAAGAGAGTAGCTCTCTGATCCTATCAATGTCTTGCACCTGAAGAAGTTCTATCCATGATGCCCATTCTATCTAGGGGCATCCTTTGTACATACTTATTGATCTTGAAAAAATCCAAAAAAATGTCCTAAAAAATGATCATCTTAGTGAAAACCTAGCAATAGGAGCTTTGATGTATCTCCCAAAAAAATTATATATTCCAAAAATACCTAAAAAATTCAAAAATTCATAAAAAATAGAAAAAGTGCGTTGGTGATAACTTGGAAATAGGCACCTTGGTAGAAAAATAAAATTATATAAAGTCCTAAAAAAAAAATTGCAATAAAATCCAAGTGGTGAAAACTTGGAAATGGGTGCTACTTGAGGCCTTTGCACCCATGTTTCTTAGCACGTGTCCTTGACACTTAGCCATTATCCATCATGCCTTGTCCTTGTTGCCTTGGTTTGGAATTGGTCTTTGTCTTTGTCTAGGGGGCATAACTATGATAGCTTTGGTCTCTTGGATGTGTTAGTCTTTAGGACACCTCACAAATGGTGTTTTTCAACACCACCCCAACTATATTTTTCAACACAACCTCTCACATCGAATGTTTTTCAACACTTATCAGTTTGGTCTTACCCAATTTTGTCATGTGATCTTACCTACTTGCAAGCATTCGATCCTTATCCTCAAAACTCAGTATCAGTTAACACACTTAAATTTTTAAACACAACACTTAATGCTTGAGCTATGTCATGATCTTTTCTTTGTGTGCTGACTATTATTGATTTTCATTGAGTGTCCTTGTATAATAAGTCTCTCCGGTATGCATAACTAGAGGACTTGGGTCATGGGGCATGTTTTTATTTTCTTTCTTCTTGTGGGTGTGGTCTTGAAACTCTAGAGTGTCTCTTGTTGTCCCCTTGAAACACTTAGGAGATTTGAGGCATCATCCTTGACTATTTTTGCACAACCATGTTAGGAATGAATGTTGAATATATCCTATGGGAGTATTAGTAGCCATTCTATAGTAGTTGTTGTTGCATTCATGACTGTCATTGTCATTGATGTCAACACAGTGATCTACTGAAGATTAGCAGAAGAGAAGACAGTGTTTGGATTAGCGCACATGAGATATTAGAGATCAAGCTCTATGATGTTGAGGCCTTACTCTATGATGTGTTATATGTTCATGGTTAAGAGCATAGATAGTAATTCATTTATTCATGGAAGTTATGAGCATTTCAGTGGAAGCAGTATTCAGGTAGTGTTCCTGAGTAGCGGTTTGTGGAAATCGGATGATATCTCCTATTCGAGATGGAATCTAGTTATGCTCAGTTAGAGAGAAATTGAAGGCATGTTGATAGTGATTTGGATGATAGTGCAAACTTCGAGGTCACATGAGTGAAGAGTTATTCTAATTGGAAGAAGATACTTTTGTGTAATTTTGATGTAACATGTGAAAACTTTTATTTTGTAATTTAGTTGCTGACTCATTTGTAATTACTTGAGTGTGGTATAAAGGAAGGAATTTTTCCTTGTTGTAATGTATTAATGTAAGAGTGAATGAAATTATGAAAGTGAATTTTTGGAAAGAGGATATGCAAGGTACAAAGATCTAAAATTGAGATCCGGTGTAGCAGTGAGTGCGGTTTGGCACAGTTAGAGAAGAGGTAACATGTTGTTGAGATCAGTAATATTTTGATATTATTCTATTGAATAATCTAGAGATTAGTTGGACAGTGTGTTTAGTGATCTTTCCATTGAATTTGTTTGGGTAGTGGGTCCTTCTGTCTTCCATAATTCCTAACAGGGTTAGAATCTTTTAGTAGGGATTCAAAATATCCTAACAGAAATTCATATGTACTGAATGTATTTCATAAGACTCCTAACAGGGTCCATCCTTTCACAAGGAACTTTCATATTAGTGCATCTTTTGTGGGCATCATTCCCACCGAGGTTTACTCTTTGATCAAGAGGTTCCCTAGTCAACATATCTTGTGTCATTGTGTTATTGTGTATGAATATCTTTCTATGGTTGTTGGTTACATTTCTTATATGGTTAAAACATATTGAAGTTGATAAAAGTTATAATTATCTGATAACTGATTCAGCCCCCCCCCCTCCCCCCTATCAGTTATCTTGGTGGAATTTACTTTCTAACAATTGGTATCAGAGTAGTAGGTCCTTGAAAGAAAAGTTTAACAGCTTAAGGAGATCCATGATGAATTTCCAGAAAGAAAGCCCTAAGTTTGATGGAGTGAATTTTGACAGCTGGAAAGAAAAGATGAAGACACATCTACTGTGTTTAGGACCATGTTATTGGTTGATTACTAAGAATGAGAAGACTATCATTGATGAGGATAATATTGAAACATGTACTAATGATGAAAGAGATCTATTCATGTGTAACATACTTTCCAGAGAAGCACTTTTGTCAGCCCTTCCAGAGAATGAGTATAGTTAGGTGAAATATTTGAAAAATCTCATGAAATTTGGATATCTTTACACTCTAATTTTGAAGGTGATGAACATGCAAAGAAAGTTAGATTACATAATTGGATATGTGCATTTGAAGATATAAGAATGATGGAAGATGAATCTGTTAGAAGCTATATTGGTAGAATGTCAGAGATTGTTGTAGGTATAAAATCTTGTGGAGGAACAAAGATAGGGAATGAAGTGATATGGAAAATTTTGAGGACATTGACTCCTACATTTAATCAGACAACACAAATGATTGAACAAGTTATACCTTATACTATGAACTTTACAAGAGAGACTCTTCTTGGAAGATTGGAAGTAGCAGAAATGAACTTGAGGTTATCAAGAGACTTACCTAGAATGGAGATAGCATTCAGTGTGCTTAGTGTTCACCCTACTTTTTCAAGAAGCATCAGTGTGAGCAAAGATTATGCTGGCAATAGCAGATCTAGAAATGAAGAAGATAGGAAGATTGAAGAAGGTATTGCCTTGCTTGTGAAGAGAGAACCAGACGGTAAGAAAAATTTTAAATGTTGGACATGTCAAGAATATGATCATTTTGCATCTAAATGTACTAAGAGAGTTAACAAGTATAGAAACAATTTTAAGCCTAGAAGATCTAAGGAATTTTATTATGCTAATGATGAAGAACTTGAAGCTAGTATAGAGAGAACCTTAAGTGAAAGTGATACTAAGAATAATGATGATATAGGATTTGTAGCAATTAAAGAAGAAAATATTGAAATAGAGGTTAAGGAAGAAAAAGCTCTAGTTTCTCAAGTTGAAAAGAAATCTGATTGGATTATAGATAGTGGTTGTTCACATCATATGACTGGAGACATGAAAAAGTTCATAAAGTTTAACAATTATGATGGAGGAGTTGTTAGAGTTGGAAACAATGCACCTTGTTTGATTAAAGGTATAGGATCTATTACTCTTGATGGAAAGACTAATACTGATGATGTTTACTTTGTGGATGGTTTGAAACATAATCTTTTGAGTGTTGGATAGTTAGTTGATAAGGGATATCAAGTTTGGTTTACTGAGAAAACTTGTGTGATAAAAGACAAAGATGGAAATTTGATTGGTACTGGATCTAGAACTAGAGGTAATGTATTTCAATTGAATCCTACTGAGATGACATGTTTGATTACTAAGATTGATGACAGTTGGTTATGGCATAGAACATTTTGTCATATAAATTTTGATAACATTGTGAAAGTGAGTACTACACTTGTAATAAGAGATTTGCCTAGAATTATGAAGCCTACTAACATGATTTGCAAGGAATGTGTGATGGCTAAATAGAAGAGAAGCTCATTTCCTAGTAAGAAGTTTACATCAACAGAGAAGTTGGAGATTGTTCATATAGACTTGAGTGGTCCTACAAGGACTAGAGGATTCTATGGAGAAAGATATTTTATGATTCTTGTTGATGACTTTACAAGAATGATGTGGATTGCATTTCTTAAAGAAAAATATGAAGCATTTGATAAGTTTAAGATCATTAAGAATAAAGTTAAGAATGAATCTGGAATGAAGATTAAATGTTTGAGATTAGATAGAGGTGGATAATTTACTTCTAGATAATTTAACACCTTTTGTGAAGTGAATGGTATTAAGAGACAATTTTCAGCCCCTAGGACACCTGAAAAAAATGGTATTGCAGAAAGAAGGAATAGATCAGTGACTGAAGTAGCAAGAGCTATGTTATTTGAGAATGACTTAGCAAAGATATCCTAGAGAGAAGTAGTGAACACAATAGTGTATACAATGAATAGAGTACAAATCAGAGCAGACACAGACAAGACACCCTATGAACTATGGTTTGAACATGCACCCTTAGTTAAGTATTTTAGAATTTTTGGAAGCAAATGTTATATAAAGAGAGATGATGACATTGGAAAGTTTGATCCTAGAAGTGATGAAGGTATATTTCTTGGATATTCTTTGAAAAGCAAAGCTTATAGATGTTACAATAAGAGAACTAAGACTATTTTTGAGAGCGCAAATGTTAAAGTTGATGAAAAGTTCAAAATTTAGGAAAGAATGCTTGATTATGAATCAGATGAAAGAACTTATCCTAGATCTAACATTGAGGCTACTAAATTATTCTATGAAACTGACAGTGATTTGTTGAATGAAAGCCACAGTGAGATCATTGAAGAACCGACACCTGAAGTGAGATCTGAGACAGTGACACCTAACAAGAATTTATCAAGGAATCATCATGTTGAGCAGATTATTGGAAGCATAGATAGAGGAGTTCTAACTCAAAATAAGGTACAAGAACATTTATGTTTGATTTCTCAAATTGAACCTAAATCTACTAGTGAAGCTGGTGAAGATGAACATTGGATTAAAGCTATGAAAGAAGAGCTAGATCAAATTGAAAAGAACAAAACATGGGAATTGGTCCCTAGACCTAAAGATAAGAATGTTATAGGAACAAAATGGGTATTCAAAAACAAGATGAATGAACAAGGAGAAGTAGTAAGGAACAAAATAAGATTGGTATGTAAAAGATACTCACAGTAGGAAGGAATTGACTATGAAGAAACTTTTAAACCAGTAACAAGAATTGAAGCAGTAAGAATGTTTTTGGCTTATGCATCTTACAAGAAGTTCAAAGTATATCAGATGGATGTAAAGTCAGGATTTCTAAATGGAGAGTTGGAAGAAGAAGTCTACATTGAGTAGCCTAAATTTTTTCCTTTAACTCAAGGAGACATGGTATGTAAAACTAAAGAAAGCTTTATATGGACTAAAGCAAGCACCTAGAACTTGGTATGCAAGATTGGACAAGTATTTGATAAAATTAGGATTTATAAAAGGAACAACTGATAGCAACCTGTACACAAAAGAAATTGAAAATGGTTTGGTTTTTGTAGTTATTTTTGTTGATGATATCATTTTTGGAGGAGAAGATGAAGCCAGTGATAAATTTGCAGATGAAATGAAGACTGAATTTGAAATGAGTATGATTGGTGAAATGAAATATTTTTTGGGATTGCAGATAACATAGAATAGTGATGGTATCCTTTTAAGTCAGACAAAGTACTTGAATGATTTGTTAAAGATATTTGGAATGGAGAACTGTAAACTAGTTGGAACACCTATGGTAACTGGACATAAGTTATCTAGCACATATGAGACTCCTGCAGTGGAACAGAAGAAGTACAGCTCTATGATTGGAGGATTACAGTACTTGACACATACAAGACCTGATATAGCACATTCAGTTGGAATTCTAGCAAGATTTCAAACTGAACCTAGAGAATCACATTATGCAGTAGTGAAGAGGATACTGAGATATTTAAGAGGCACAATTGAGTATGGATTGTGGTATGAAAAATCTGATGATTTTACCCTATGTGCATATATAGATGTTGATTGGGGAGGTAGTGTTGATGATAAAAAGAGCACCAGTGGTGGAGCATTTTTCCTTGGAGGAAGATTGGTTTCTTGGCTAAGAAAGAAGCTAAATTGTATTTCACAAAGCATAGCAGAAGTAGCGTATGTAGCAACAACAAACAATTGTAACCAAATAATTTAGATGAAGCAGATGCTGAAGGATATTGGAATAAAATTTGTTGAGCCTGTTGTTATACATTGTGACAACACTAACACAGTTAATATGTCTAAGAACCCTATATTACATTCTAAGACAAAGCATATAGAGATAAAGTATCATGTAGTAAGAGAGAAAGTTGTTGAGAAAGAAGTTAAACTTGAATACATAAGCATAAAGGAGCAGATTGTAGACATATTTACAAAACCTTTTCCTAAGGATACATTTGAGTATCTGAGAGGTATGCTTGGGGTTATGTCCTAGCCTACTTTTGAGAAGTGATGCAGATTGTTGCATCTGTCCAGTGGTATATGAGCCCTATCTTTCTTCTGGACTGAATGTTAGTACTTCCTCTATGAGGGAGTATGTGTATCTGAGTTGAGTCATGAGGACTCTAGTGAATGTATTTTATGAACAGTGTCTTTTGACATTGGAGTTGTTGTTGACATAATGATGAAATTTCTATCGTTGATGTCAATGGGGGAGAAGTGTACATGAAAAACCATTTGTACCATCTATTGGAGAGAATTGAATAGGAAAATGAAGCAAGATTTGATTGATGAAGAGGACTTGAAGTATTTTTCAGAGCAGCAGTGTTGCAATGTTGGATTTATGGAACATTGGATATTTTTCATCTTTGTTGCCATCAATTCCAATGGGGGAGATTATTAGGAATGAATTTTGAATATATCCTATGGGAGTATTAGTAGCCATTCTATAGTAGTTATTGTTTCATTCATGACTGTGATTGTCATTGATGTCAACACAGTGATCTACTAAAGATTAGCAGAGGAGCAGACAGTGTTTGGACTAGCACACGTGGGATATTAGAGATCAAGCTATGAAATGTTAAGAACTTACTCTATGATGTGCTATATGTTCATGGTTAAGAGTGCAAATAGTAATTCATTTATTTATGGAAGTTATGAGCATTTCAGTAGAAGTAGTATTTAGGCAATGTTCTTGAGTAGCAGTTTGTGGAAATTGGATGATATCTCCTAATAGGGATGGAATCTAGTTATGCATAGTTAGAGAGTAGTTTAAGATATGTTGATAGTGATGTGGATGATAGTGCAAACTTTGAGGTCACACGAGTGAAGAGTTATTCTAATTGGAAGTCGATAGTTTTGTGTAATTTTGATGTAACGTGTGGAAAATTTTATTTTGTAATTTGGTTGCCGACTCATTTGTAATTACTTGAAAGTGGTATAAAGGAAGGAATGTTTTCCTTGTTGTAATGTATTAATGTAAGAGTGAATAAAATTGTGAAAGTGAATTTTTGGAAAGAGGATATGTGAGGTATAGAGATCTAAAATTGAGATCCGGTGTAGCAGTGAGTGGGATTTGGAATAGTTAGAGAAGAGGTAATATATTTTTGAGATTAATAATATTTTGATATTATTCTATTGAATAATCTAGAGATTAGTTGGACAGTGTGTTCAATGATCTTTCCATTGAATTTGTTTGGGCAGTGGGTCCTTATGTCTTCCATAACTCCTAATAGGGTTAGAATCTTTTAGCAGGGACTCAAAATCTCCTAATAGGGATTCATATGTACTAAATGTATTTCATAAGACTCCTAACAGAGTCCATTCTTTCACAAGGAACTTTCATATTAGTGCATCTTTTGTGGGCATCATTCCCATCGGGGTTTACTCTTTGATCAAGAGGTTCCCTAGTCAACATATCTTGTGTCATTGTGTTATTGTGTATGAATATCTTTCTATGGTTGTTGGTTACATTGCTTATATGGTTAAAATATATTGAAGTTAATAAAATTTATAATTATCTGATAACTGATTCACCCCCCCCCCCCTCTCAGTTATCTTGGTGGACTTTACTTTCTAACAAACTATTTTTATGGTCATCTCGGCATCTATGCCTTGATGCGAGCATGGTTTTGCTACATTAAATTGGGTAAGATAATATCGAAGTCATCTTGACCTTTATGTATTTGATGCTTATGTTAGAATCTTTCACATTCCAATCTGATATAAATCACATTCATATCTTCATAAGTTGCGATTGTGACTAGTGATGATTGTGTGATTTTTCGATGTCCGTTAATAATGGCCCAATGATGAAAATAAGTTCCTTAACATTCTCTAATGAATGATGAACACAAGATCCTATGTTACAGTTTCTCTATTGCAAGTACACCTTTGCATTTTTATGTAGCTTGCATTGTTAGACTTCATGTTAATTTGCATTTTTGGGCTGCATTATGAGTTTGAGAGGGTTTTCCTTCATCTTTCTTTTGGACTTTTAATCAACCGTGGTCATGTTTTTATCTTCATTTCCTTATCTTCTTTCATGATCTCAATCAAAATTTTCTATCTTAAATAGATGATTTATTTTGGGGCATTCTCTTTCTTAAGGAAAATTCTCTTTCTTCTCTCCATTTCTTTCCACCTCTTCCAAACTTCTATCTTCCATTCTCTTTCACCCCACTTCTTTTCTTCTAATTCAACCTTGGGGCATAATCTTTCATGCTTGATGATCTACCTTGGTTCTGTGATCCTTATATCTTTCATCTTACATCAAGAACCTTATTTTTAGTTTGATTTGATCAAATTTATCAATTTTTTGTTTCTCCTCTATTTCATTTTGATTTTGATCACAAGGGGGCAGTACCCATCAAACTTCAATCCTTGATTTAGCTTTATCAATCCTATCAATTTCTTTGCTTGGAGCAACCTTGCTTGAGATTCTTATCTTGGACATGTCAATTACCTATTTATAGGGGTGTTGACCTTGTCTTTTTCAATCAGCTTATCTTTGTCCTGATGTGTTCCTGTCCATCGATCACACGTCTGGATTTTTTTGTGATCCCAAATCGATCTCACACTTCAACTGCATTCTTTGACTACATGTGTTCCCATAAAGATCACACATTAGTTAAAGAGGGGCAAATGTATGCACCCTAAAATGGTCACCTAGACTATGGGCCCCCATTCTTCAATTTATCAAATGACGAAATCAATTTATCAATTTCTGGAATCAACGTCTTGCAATATTTTCAACTCAAATCAATTTCCTTGATCAAATCATAATTAATTCAAATATTTCAATATTTCCTAAGGTTTGATCATTTTATCCTAAGTTTTATTTAATTAAGAGAATATGCTCCCTTTTAATTAAATTAAAAAAATCTTATAAATAAATAATAAAATCCACCTTATCCTGTGTGCACATGAAAAAGGAATTTCTAAATTTAAAATAAAAAGAAAAAGACTTGTTGTCTACACATTGAATGCACACTTTCCAAGATGAGTGGAATCTCCTTTTGCCTCTTAATCTCTTCCACCCATCTTTTTGTCTCTTAACCATGTCCATTGATTTTGCCTCTTGAGAATCTTGTGCACCAAAGTCAAAATGAGAATTTTTCTCCACCCTTGGATTTTGCCTCTTAATCTCTACCATTCATTGCTCTTTAAAAGCCCTCTCCTTCTCATTTGAGGATCCAGATTTTATGTTATTTTTATGTTGCAAGTTTGGAGAGAAATTTTGGAAGAGAGTTTGAGCAATTGAGCTTGAACCTTACAACTTCTTTCTTCTTGTCTTCTTCTCTCATGCATCCATGGCAATCCATTTAGATTACTCTTGCACTTGCATATTAGATTAGATTCATATTTCATTTCATAGAATAATCTTGCATATGTATTTTATTTCATAGATTAGTTTGCTTTCATGCATTTTTATCATATAGAATAAGCTTCCATTTTCATTTGCATGCATATTTGATGATCATGGAGACTAGCATTCTTTCTTTTCCTCTTTGAATCTCTTGTTTTATGGTGTACTTGCATGGGCACAAACTAGGTCTAAACTAAGATCCTCCATTATAAACCCTTGCACTCCATGAATAGAGAGCTATGAGTCACCATTTGGGACCTCATTCTTGAGCAATCTTGGATATAATGACTCATAGAAGTGTGTCAACTTTTTAGCACGCAATTACCAGCTGAGAGTTATCGTAGACATGAAGTTCTTTGATTTTCCACTCAATAGATAATTTGAGTCCATTAGCTAATCATTCATAGTCTTTCACATTATTCATGTTAGATAACTGAGAGGGGGGTGAATCAATTAATTCTAGTTATCCTATAGTCCCAAACTCTCATATGTATATAATCAAACTTTTTCAAACAAATAATCAACTCGGTAAGATAGCTATAATAACTTTCTACTCATTTATCGAATACCAGTAAATTCAATACCATGTTTACAAATTAATCTAGATATGAAATGTGTAAACTAAAATAATAATCCAATCACATCAAATACACATAACACAAGGATTTTAACGTGGAAACCCTGCTAAGGGAAAAACCACCTAGGACCGGTAACCCAAAATATTTCACTCTTCTGAAGTGAGCTCGATTAGGAGCCAACCCTATTAAAGGTTGCAATGCACACTGTGAGGTATGACCTGGTTAGAGGATTTATCACTAATAGTTAACTCTTTACTAGCATTCAATATGGGGTCAACTAGAAAACCATCAACATTACTTGAATGTCATTTTAAAATACAAATAAGACTGTTAAGTCCACTTCGTTAAGAGATTTAGTTGTAACAATGGTTAAACTAATATAGTAATGATTTGATTCAAATACAAATAATATTTGTAGATTTTTAGATCTATGCTAAGCTCAAAATACCTCCTCTGATCAATAATCACCTCAATCCTTCATATCCTTCAACATATTCAACTCGGTGAATAATACTCTGACGCTCGACAATTTCTACAGTTATGCTCAATTCTATTTGTAACTAGTTTGATCAGTAGTGCATGAAAATAGTCCTTCCATGTGATTTCTCCCGCAAAGTCAATTATACCAGACTAAATAATGAATCTCATGTCTCTTTAAATAGATGTCATAAACTGTTTTCTTCTCATCCATTAGATTTTACCTCTTAATCTCCATCGTTCATTTTGCCACTTCAAGATTCCTCGGAAGATGTGTTTATAACACATTTCATCCTTCTCCATTTGATTAATCTTGAATTTTTTCACTTGTTAAATCATCATAATAAAATTTATCTTTTACCTCAGAATCATAAAAAAAAATCCAACTCAATAATTCAGTCATTTGTTATAAACTTTAATTGTTTCTCTCACTCAGTTAATACAGAATGTGTCAGTGAATACTAACTCAGTTATTACTATTACTTGGTATACACTGCACTATCTCAATTTATACATAAATCTTCAATTTACCGACCACATTAACTTGTTTCATTTTGATCTCCAATACATAACAAATTCATGTAATACAATCAAGTCAACAACATGATACCATAGACTCATCAATAAGTTACCCAATGTATACCTTAGCCATATCTCCATATCCATCTCATCTTCATGTAGATATCTCATTTCTTTACCATTTTCCTTCTTCAGATGTTTGTAACCATCATGATAAGTATAGTCAAAACTAGCTGACATCAATGACAATACATATTGACTAATTTAATAGCCTTACATATCACTTTAGTTGCTCGATGATCTCTAATCACTCTCTTTCATTTTTCCATTTAGTTCATCAAATTATTCAATCAGTTGTAGGTTATCAATCTCTCCCTTTGGCATTGATGGCAACACAATATGAAATATGCCATAGAATACCAAACATATGTACTACAACTCTCTCAGTAAATTTTGTAGCTTGGTAAGCTCTCCCTAGCTTGATGATTTAATATGTTTAATCACTACATAGAATATCAGCATTTCAGGTAGTGACACAATCAAGGGGGAGAATCCAAGAATGGATAGTCCAAACCTTACACTAATAACATCAACACAACAAAGAGAATGCTCAAATAGAATTTCATTCACATGTCCAGTTGTAAGGCCTTCTGGGTTAGGTCCAAATACAAACAATTACAATAGTAATTCTATAAGACCTTCCAAGATCTAACTCCTAGCTAGCCAGATCTATAACAATAGGCTACATAACTAGTAGAAACCCCAAGAAAGTCTAAATGTGTGCTCACAAGCAACCAAGCAATCTTCTTGTCTTCCAAGCTCACACTTAGCTACTAGCTCTTCTTAATATCATTTATCTTTGCTACTCCATATTGAAATAATTATCCTACAAACCTATCCAGACCCTCCTTAAATATGCTTCTTCAGCCACAAGTTGGCTGGAAGAAAGAAATAACTCTAAGCCCAAGTCAGCTTCTAAAACAAACAAAAATACAAGTTGGCTCTCAAATAGCCTTACAAATAATTAATTCTCCATGGAAGCCTCTAGATCTACCTAGGAGAATGTAACACATGCTACCCACATTAAATTCATCAAGTCAGCCAACCAAATCCATAAGAACTCCAATCGATAAGCTAAAATACCGAGTGCCAGCAAAAACTACTAAGTAAGCTAGGCACCACTAAGCAAGTACATCGACTGAGCACCACAAGCATCATCAAGAATAGCTTCTATTGAGCACTAGAAGTTACCAAGTTCTTCAGTGACCGATCCCCTTCAGTGAATGAGATCCTTTAGTGACCAAACTCCTTCAGTCAACACTCCAACATGCAGGATTGCTAACTACCCCAGGATGCTCTTGCATTAGACACCCCAAGTGCGAAAAGATGTTCTTAAAGGTTGGAAGAACATCTTATGGGATTCAAAAAATAAATCCCAAACTAGTTCTTCACATACATGTCCTCCAAGTCTTCAACACTCTTACCCTAGATCCACTTCTTCTTTCCCTACCTTTTCAAGTCTTTCCTTGACAATCCATAGGTTTGTTCTCCATACTGATCTCCAACCCTCCCATAATCTATCAACTCAACTCAACTTCTGAAACTCATTTTCCTCCTACCAAGCATTACATCCAACAAAGGCATCAGGGAAAACTTCATGCCACTCTTCTCAACAATAAACACATTCTTGACACAATCATGCATAGCCCTGCAATCATACTACCTAGTCTACTGAGCAATATGTGACAGCTACTCATGTCCACAATATCAAACAATACTTGATCCTTATATTGGCCAATCTAAAAATAAACTAGACATTGCTCCTTCACTTCCAAAGTATGCACATCTTGCAACCAACCAATCCTATAAGGACAAGGATGTCTCACTCTTTTCAAACCAAGTTTTGGAACCATCTACTCAGCTACAAGGTTATTAGTACTACCACTATCCACAATCACATTACAAATTTTACCTCCTGACTTGCATCGAGTTATGAACAAGTTACTCCTCTAACAAGGTTCCACCTTAGTACCGAGCAATGTTCTTCGAACCAGCAAGTTTTTTGACTCTACCTCAGGTTCATTCAATTTTTTCTCATTCACCACAACATTCCTACTATTACCAACCTTCTTATGGGAACATTCAAATTATATATGTCCTTCTTCACCATAGTTATAACAAGTACCATTAAAGGCAACCTTTCATGTCCTCTTCCTTGACTCAACAAGTTTTGGTTTATCTTCAGCAGTCGATTTATCCTTCACCAAGTGATCTTGTTTTTCCTTCCCTCGGGAATTACCATGTTGTCTCCTCTTCAACTTATCTTCTACCTTCAGGGCATATTGATAAGAATCCTCAACAAAATCAATCATCAACATACCAATCTCATCCTAAATATTGAATCTCAAACCATTCACATATCAAGATACATTTTCTTGACCAAGTTCTCTATGTCCAAACTGAATAGTCAACTTATAAAACTCCTTGGTATAATCTTCAACAGTCAATTCTTTCTGCTTCAAATTTTGTAACTTCTTAAACAACTCAAGCTCATAGTCAAAAGGTATGAACTTAGCCTTCAATTTAGCCACCATCAACCTCCACCGATTGATCTTAGTTTCACCTTAATCTTCTTTATCTTTCTGCAAGTCTTTCCACCAAAGAGTAGCATGTCCTTTCAACTTAGTCTATGCCAACCTCACTCTAAGAGGATCTTCAATTTCTTCAAGATTAAAGAAGTCTTCTAACCCACCAATCTAATCAACCAAGTCCTTAGTTCTCAAAGTACCAAAAAATTTAGAAACTTCCATTCAGTAACTAGTACTTAACTGAGCTCCAGATCTCTACCACCAACCAGTTTTGTCCTCACTAGATCTATCCCTCCAATCGGTTCTATCATCTCCACTAGATCCAGCATCTTCAAAGTCTTTAGCAGCTTCCTCATAGCCATCATCAGTACCAAGATTCCTTGGCATGCCAACAATAGCCCTCACAATCTCAGTGATCATGTCATTCTTTATCAATTCCATCTCAGATATGAAATATTCTTTAACCTTCTCTATAATCTTTGATTCTATAGTATCATAGAGATCTATAATCTCCCTAGGGTCCAATCTTCTTAGAGGCATCTTTAAGATCTTTGCTAACCCAAGGAAATAAATCACCAACCCAAGGTTCTGGTGCAAACTACCTCAACTTCGGTGATCTGTCCACACACTCAAGAACTTCAAGCTCTGATACCACTTGATGCAATCAAGGGGGGGAATCCAAGAATGGATAGTCTAAACCTTACACTAACAACATCAACACAACAAAGAGAATGCTAAAATATAATTTCATTCACATGCCCAATTTTAAGGCCTTCTAGGTTAGGGCCAAATACAAACAATTACAATAGTAATTCTGCAAGACCTCACAAGATCCAACTCCCAGCTAGCTAGATCTATAACAATAGGCTACAACAACCAGTAGAAACCCCAAGAAAGTCTAAACTTGTGCTCGTAAGAAACCAAGAAATCTTCTTGTCTTCCAAGCCCACACTTAGCTACTAGCTCTACTCAATATCATTCCTCTTCGCTACTCCATGCTAAAATAATTATCTTACAAACCTACCTAGACCCTCCTTAAATATGCTTCTTCAACCACAAGTCATCTGGAAGAAAGAAATAACTCTAAGCCCAAGTCGATTTCTAAAACAAACAAATATTAAATGCAATACAAGTCGGCTCTCAAATAGCCTTAAAAATAATTAATTCTCCATGTCGGCCTCTAGATCTACCTAGGAGAATGTAACATATGCTACCCACATTAAATTCATCAAATCGGCCAACCAAATTCAAAAGAACTCTAGTCGGTAAGCCAAAATACCGAGCGCCAGCAAAAACTACCGAGAAAGCTAGGCATCACTGAGAAAACATGTCAACTAAGCACCACAAGCATCACCAAGTACAGGTTCTATTGAGCACCAAAATTTACCGAGTTCTTCAATAATTGAGCCCCTTCAGTGACTGAACTCCTTTGGCGACCAAGCTCCTTTAGTCAACATTGTAATCAAGCAACAAAACACTCCAACATGAAGGATTTCTAACTACCCTAGGATGATCCTGGATTAAGCAGATTGTCCCTACAAATTCTATCTTCTTCTTCCTTTCTTATTCTCCATAGATTCTCTATTAATACTTTCTCTCAATTCTTTGTGTTCTCTCTAACTAATATTTCATATAAAATATTTCTCTCTCTTTGACAACAATGCTAAAAATAATCAACAGCTCTCCAATAGCCAAAAATATCTCTATTGTTTGATTTAGATTATGTACCTTAATGTACAAATATATAATTTTCTTTGTTCTAGATTTCACAACCTTAGGAAGCCTAAAGTGTGAACAATATGCATCAACATCTTTTGATTTTTTTATTATGTATAGGTTGATGCAACCTCCTGATCACCTTAGTGACCGACAGATAAGGGATGGACCCCTAGTCTAGTCCTCAAGTACTCAAATGTATCCTTTGGTAAGGGTTTAGTAAATATGTCTGTAAGTTATTCTTTAGATTTCACAAACTCCATTTTCACTTTCTTTTCTTGTACTTGTTCTCTCAAATAGTGATACTTTATAGATATTTTATTTGTCTTATCATGCATCACCAGATTCTTGGAAATGTTTATAGAACTTGTGTTGTCACAATATATAATCACTGGATCAGTCACCTCCTCATTCATGTCTTTCAATAGTTGTTTTATTTATGCAATATTTGAATAATTAGCAGCAACAACAACATATTTTTCTTCAGTAGTATACTGAGAAATACATGCATGTTTCTTACGTATCCAAGTAACTAACCTTTCTCCCAAAAAGAATGCTCCATCAATTGTGCTTTTCTGGTCATCAATATTTCTAGCCTAATCTACATTGATGTAAACTTGTAGTTCAAAATTGCCTTGTTTCTTATACCATAAACCATAATTCTCGGTGTTCTTCAAGTATCTCAAAATCCTCTTAACAATAGTCATATGTGATTCCTTAGGATTAGCAGAAAATATTGCTACAATCCCAACAACATGTGCAATATCAGGTCTACTATGCACAACATACATTAGTTTCAAATCATTGATCTATATAATGTTTGATTTACCTTAGTTGATTGATCATCATTTATCAATTTGCATCTTGTGACGATCGGTGTACCTACTAGTTTTGAATCTTCCATTCCAAAATTCTTTAACACTTCTTTGATGTACTTTGATTATGTTATGAATATCCCTTCATTTTGTTGTATAATTTGCAAACCTAGAAATAATTTAATCTCTCCAAACATTGACATCTCAAATTCATTTCTCATTTCATTATCAAATGCTTTGCAAATATTATCATGTCCTCCAAATATAATATCATCAAAAAAAAATTTAGTAATAAGAATATTGTCATCAGTTTCCCCTTTCAAATACAAATTTATATTGTCACTTATCCTCACAAGTCCAATACTAATAAGATATGCATGGAATCTTTCATACCATGTTCTTGATGCTTGTTTTAGTCTATATAGTGCTTTGTACAATTTACATACCATGTGCTTCTTATTTGAATCAACAAAACCTTCAGGTTGTTCAATATAAACCTATTCCTTAAGTATCCCATTCAAAAATGCAGATTTAACATCCATTTGATATACTTTAAATCCTTTGTGTGTAGCATATGTAAGTAGTATTCAAACTCCTTCAAGTCTAGCAACTAGTGCAAAAGTCTCACCATAATCAATACCTTCTTCTTGTGCATATCCTTTACATACAAGTATTGCTTTGTTCCTAGTGACTTCACCACTCTCATTCAACTTGTTTCTGAATATCTATTTGGTTCTAATAATATTTTTATCACTCAGTCTTGGTACCAACATCTATGTTTTTTTTTTCTCTGTCTTGTCAATTTATTCATTCATGGCTTTAATCTATTCCTCATTCTCAAGTGCATCTCTAACATTTTTAGGCTCAAATTCACAAACTAAACATTTGTTTTGTCTCAACTTACTTTGTGTCATCATGCCATCTTTCTTGTCTCCAATAATCTGATTCTATGGATGGTGTCTTCTCACAAATTTAGCTAATACTTTCTCTCTCCTTTGTTCATCAGTCGGTGCAGGTTCAATTTCTTCCTTGATAGCAATTTCTTGATTCTCAGTCTCTATAGGCTGATGCTTGGTGTCTTTATCATGTTTCTCAGTAGCTTCAATATGTCTCTCGGGTAGAGGGTCAGGAAACTCAATGAATGTATATCTATCATAGTCTTCTGGTTCTTTCATGCTTTCTTCATTTTTCTCAACAAACTCATCAACATTCACATCTCCTTCGTAGACTAGTGTAAGTTTGTCCCACATTGCTTTTTGTTGAAGTACATGCTTTGACATCTTCAAATTTTGCATCAAATAAGGAAGCAACAATCTCTATTATTATCATTTTATGTTCATGTCCATCTCTTAGCTGATCAACATTCAAAGGTCCAATAGACGGTTGGATATAAGAATTGTCTAGGTGAAATATTGCAGATTCTCCAATTCAAGATATATGCAACCTCATTCTGCTTTGCCATGTCAAGAAGTTGTCTTTGTTTAGCTTTGGCACCTCTCTCTTATACATGTTGTGATCTTTAGCTCAAGTCCTTCAAACTTCCTTTTCAAGCACACAAGCTTTGATACCAATGGTTAGATAACTGAGAGGGGGTGTAAATCAGTTAATTCCAGTTATCCTACTATCCCAAACTCCTAGATGTATATAATCAAACTTTTTCAAACAAATAATCAACTCGGTAAGATAGCTATAATAATTTTGTGTTCATTTACCAAACACCAGTAAATTCAATATTGTGTTTACTGATTAATCCAAATATGAAATGTGTAAAGTAAAATAATAATCCAATCACATCAAATACACATAACACAAGAATTTTAACGTGGAAACCTTGCTAAGGGAAAAGCCACCTGGGACTAGTAACCCAAAATATTTGACTCTTCTAAAGTGAGCTTGGTTAGGAGACAACCATGTTAAAGGTTACAATGCACAATGTGAGGTGCGACCTGGCTAGAGGATTTATTGACTTGTTATCTTTAGAGATAGACACAATATTGGATATCTAGTCAGCATAGTCTATAGCCCGAATAAACATGGCTTTCAGTAGTTTCTCAATTTTTGTTTTAACTAGTAATGCAATATGGGATACATTTTCCTCAATTTTTTTTTAACTGGCTTGATTTCTGGAGAAATAGACAAATGATGCATGATAAGGTTCTTATCCCACCTGGGCATATCAGAATAAGACCATGAGAAATTGATTTTCTTCTTAGTGAAGAACTGGATAAACGGTTGTCTTTCATCTTTAGATAATAATTGTGTAAGATGTATAATTTTTGGATTCTTTGTTGTACCCAAATTTACATGTTGTGTAGGCTCTATAAGAACTAATGGCCATTATTGGAATTTCTCAGGGAGAGTATCAAGTATCTCATATGTAGGTGCCTCAGAGAGGTTTTAACCATTGGATTTGTCATTTATTTTTACTATTTTAGGATCTGATTCTGCCATAGAGTGATTTTTACCATCAGATCACTTGTTATTTATTTATTTTATTTCTTTGAATGAGATACTTGATATCTTCCACTACCATATCTTCATTTATTACAGTGGTGGAAGAGGGGTAAAATTCAACAACATTTTGATAACAGGATAGCTCATAGTCAGTGTCAAAGGATATGATTTGGATAGATTTAGAAGGAGTCCAGTCAATTAACTCGGGATGGATAAGGGATAAAGGTTCAATGAGAGTGAGTGCAAAGACATTGATATCATCCTCATCATTCATGAATGTCCTTGATAGGTCAAGAAAGTTATCCTCCATAGAGTATTGTCAATTGTGAGTTGTCCTATAAGAGTCGAAGGAGTTTAGAGGAGTATTACATGAATCTAATCAAGATAGCCTATTATTAGAACTAAGTCCCTCTTCTTCTTCTTCTTGAATAGTCATTTGTTCCAAAAATGTATGAACATGAACTGTATCCATCCTAGACCTTCCTAAATTCCATGTAGTTATTGTAGGATGAGGTCTTATATACCCATGTTTTGATTGATTATCTAGAGTGTTGTCTTGATTATAAGATGGCCTAGGATTCACGGGGATGATCTCCATAGGAGGATTGAAGGGATCTTCAATATTTGTTCGGCCTTGAGAATTTTATCTATCTCCTCTTTCAAAATTTGTAGAAGTGGCATACTTGTGTATGACATCAACCTGAATCTCTACTTTAGCATTTGATACAACATATTCTTGAATTTAATAACCCATCCTAGATAGCCTATTCTTAGAACTAATTCCCTCTTCTTCTTCTTGAATAATCATTTGTTCCAGAAATGTATGAACATGAACCATATGCATCCTAGACCTTCCTAAATTCCATGTAGTTGTCATAGGATGAGGTCTTATATATTCATGGTTTGATTGATTAGCTGGAGTGTTGTCTTTATTATAATAATATGGCATAGGAGTCATGGGAATGATCTCCATAGGAGGATTGAATGGATCTTCATTATCTTTTTGGCCTTGAGAATTTGATCTCTCTCCTCTTTCAAAATTTGTAGAAGTGGCATACTTGTGTATGACATCAACCTAAATCTCTACTATAGAATCTATCTCACTATTGTGATAATGTATGATGTAGTCAGATAGGGTTATTGTAGGAGGAATGTCTTCATCCTCAATTTCTTCTATCTCAAGAGGTGTACTTTCAGTGATGGGAGTTTGTTCAGTAGTAGTACTAGAAGAGTAGTCTAGAATAGGAATGAATCTAGGCATATCCAAGACATAGGAAATATCAACAAGTTTCCCCCAATTAGGATGCATGTGATCAAGATCAACAATATTTTCAACAACAAGACTAGTAGCAGCATTACTACTAGTAGTATTAATGATTGGCTCAGGAGATGGAGTGAGGTCTTCCTAATTAAGACTATTTTATGCTAGATCCACCAATTCCACTATATTATTTTCTTGAGGCACTTGAGATGGCATATAAGGCTCTCCTTGATAATCTGGATTAGTAGTTTGAATATGCAACAATTTTTCGTATGTCATAGTTTGAATTTCTACTTCTTCTTCATCATCTGAGTCCTCATATTGGTCAAATGTAGGAATGATGCTACTAGGTTTGTCAAACTTATGTTCATGGTAGCCTACACTAGTCTTGTCCTTGAGATTCTTGAATTCATTGTGTAGAGGTTCAAGGAGGCCTTTTCCTTTTCCAAGAGGACTTCTTCCATCATATCCCATCTTTTTCATAAGTTGGTAACCTACACCATATTTTTTAGGTGAAATATTAGCATATTTTACCTCTTGTTTAGATTATTATCCCTTATAGATCCATTGTAGCACAACATTTTCTTCCCTTTCTAGTTCTAGGGGAATCCTTCATGTATGACATGTGTTGTTTCATCTATAGGAAGGAATGAGGGAGATGGTATTCCATAGGATCTTAGGGAAATCAGAAGTGTATACTCGATATTCTCCCATACCAGTGGGTCTGACTAATGTTCTTTTCCCATAATCAAATAAGGCAGATTTTTACCTTTATTATATTTCTTGAGGACTTGACCATGCTTTTTATGAGGAACCATTCTCTTTGTTTATTTAAGATTGTCACATGTGTATGCAAAGTTTGCAGGAATAGTGACCTCAATTCTATTGTGAGGGAATTTAATGCATTGATGGTACATAGAAGGGATTTATTTCATTTCATGGATCCATGGGCAACCTAGAAGTATGTTATATGACATAGGAAAGTCCAAGACCTAAAAAATGAAGTCTTTCTGAATAGGACCTACCTGAATGGGCAAGACTACCATGCCTTTTGAAGAGCGTTCCTCTTCATCACATGTCTTGATCATTATTTTGCATCAAGGATCAATAGAATGTTCAAGTGATTTAACCAAATTAAAACTAAAAATATTCAAACTCAAGCCTCCATCTATAAAAAAATGCTTAACCCTATGCTTGTGTATAAGGACTTCAATTTGGAGAGGTTGACTATGAGGATGGCTGATAGATTCGTCATCTTCTTTTAAAAAATTTAGATAATGAGGTGAAGTGAGATGACAGACTATAGACTTGAATTTATCTATGTATAGGTCCTTAGGTACATTAGGTGCAAGAAGGGCTTGATCAAGAATCTCCTTGAGTAGGAGAGATTTTTAGCAATTCAAGGATTGAAATATGAGCTGACGTGAGTTGGATTTGGTCAACTAGATTGTAATCATGGGTCGTGGAAGAAGTAGTAGGTTTTGACACTTGTTTTATTGTTGGTTTGGAAGAAAATGAGGAGGACTCACTAGCTCCTCATATAGATACTTTTCCTTGAGAATGGGTTACTGCATTAGATGACTCAACCTAAGCTTTTCCCTTGATCTTGATAACATTGATGGTGTGGTTAGAGAAATCAAGCATGTGAATCACATTGTCAGTATCAGGATATTGTAAGATATAAAATAGGTATGGGGTCCTAGAACAATGATTTGCACATAAAAGAGACCCCAAAGCCAATATTTTACACATACATATAAATTCTAAGGGGATGGAATGAAAATTTGGAAATGCTAATGTTGAAATAAATAAATAAAGGTACATACCTCTGAAAAAGAATCAGCTAAAAACCCTATCAAACAGTCTCAAAAATTATTGATTTTTGCGATCTTGAACCGAAACTACGAGATTTACAAAACCCAAAAATATTTTTCCGATCTGATGAAAGGTCAACCTTGACCTAGGTAGGAAAATTTGACCTTGACCCAAGGTTGACCTTGACCTAAAAAGTTGACCTTGACCTGCAAAGATATGATGAAAAGTTTGACGAAAAGGGTATCCAGATCTGCACTTTAATTCATCGTCCCACACCTGTACCTACAAGAAAAATGGTTTTATTTGTTGGGGGAGGGGTTTTCCTTAGTCAAACCCCAATTTAGGAATTAACCTTGAAATTGAATTGAAATTGCTAGAATAAACAAAGTAAATGGAACAATTCACCTTGCTTATGTTAAAACCCTTGTGGAGGATTCAAATCCTTGAATCCACAAGTCTGGATGCTCCAAATGAATGTAGAATTGAATGTAGGATGTCTCAAATCAATTTTCTTTAGATCTTCAATACCAATCTTGAATGGATGAATCTTCAACAAGAGGGCTCCATAGAGCTTGAATCCTTCAATGGCTACTAATGGATCTCCTTGATGAATTCAATGCTTGAAGGCTTAAAGGCTTGAATGCTTGATGATGGATGCTTGATTCCAAAACTTGATGGAGAGATCTTGCTCTTGATAATGGATGGATAAAATGAGAGAGGAAGGCTCCCTTTTATAGTGATCTAGGGCACAAACTTCTAGAGAGGCCACATAGAAAACAATAATTAAGGGCCCATGGCACAAAACTATAGAGAGGTGTACATGGAGAGGAAATTAAATTAAAGTCTTGACACAAAAATCTAGAAGGGGACCACCCTTAATATAGAAATAAAAATAATTATTTAAGAGCCTTGTCACATAATTCAAGGTAAGGCCAACCCCAAAGTTAATTTGAGCATTAGGCACAAAACTCAAGAAAGGCTAATCTCCAATAATAAATTAGGAATCCTATACAAATCTTGAGAAAGGTCCACCTCAAATATTAATTTGAGAATTCGATACTTAACTCAAGAAATAGTGGCCCCAAAGAGGAAAAAGATATAATTTTAATGAAACCCCAAAACCAGAATCTAACCCTGAGGATCCCGGACCCTAGCGTCAAGGTCGACATTGACCTTGACCTAGGTTAGGGTCAAGGTTGACCTTGACCTTGAGGTCAAGAATCTCAAGTTTGCAATTCAGGATGCTAGAATTATATCAAGAAGAAGTGGAAAATAGGGCAGAATAGGGGAAAAAGCTAGATCCAAGTCAAATACCCATTCAAGGCATTTGACACGACCCTAAACCACTTACTCAGAGGGCTAAATGTTCTTAACATGGAAGTGCTTCCATTTTAAGACGATACATTAAGCCCCCACTTTAGCAAGAGTATGGACTCGATGCAAACTCTTGGTAAAGGAGATCACAAAGAAAAATATAATCTTATTGAAATCAAAGGGACAAAGGAATCCTCAAGCCCCCAGGGACTCGATTCTTCATCAACTCCAAGATTGAAATAAGAGATAAATCACTAGAAAAAAGAGAAAAGGGAAGAGAGGATTGGCTAGCTCACCCAATAAGATGTGTGTATCTCATTGTGAACCACAAAAAGGATAAGATGGCCCACCAAGAAAGCACTTGATAGTCACCCCATAAAGTTGTGCACCTTCTAGCAGCTTTGTGCCTGTATGTAGTGCATCTTTTGATGGCTTTTATAAAGTACCCATGGATCCATATCCTCGTATCACCATAGAATACCTTTGGAAAATGTGTATCTCTTTAGGATTTAGCAACTTATGTGTGTTGCCTTCGAAGGATTTAGAATATTTGAAATTGAAAATGCATGTCTCTTCAGGATTTAGCAACTTATGTGCATTACCTTTTGAGGATTTAGCATATTTGAAATTGGAAATGTGTGTCTCTTCAGGATTTAGCAACTTATGTGTGTTACCTTCTAAGGATATAGCATATTGCAAAATAAAAGGTTAGAACAAAGATACATAATATAAAATGAGGGAGGCCTTATATATGCCCCCCTCCTTAATATGACAAAATACATACTATTTTGACATGTTAAGGAAAGAAAAGAACAAGGATACAACCTTCTTCAACATCAAGACAATATCCATAGACAACACCCAGTCCAAGCCAAGAAGGTCACAACTCCTATGAGGCCATGGAAGGGATGAATGCAAAGAGATATCATGCAAGAATGGAAAAAGTAATCCTTGTGAGGGATAGCACACTATTCAGCTTCCAAGGTGAGAGATTTATCAACCATGGAAACCCAATGTCAAACAATGAAAAAGGTTATGATCAAGGACAAAGATCCTCAATGCAAACCAAAATATTCATGTATGATTGGATATCACATAATAGATAGATATTTCTTAACCAAGGAAAGAGGCAAATCCCAAAAAGATAGAAAAGAAGGAAATGGCATCCTTGCCCCCCAAGTGTAGGAACAAAGATGGAAAGGGACCTATTATATCACTCACAAAACTAGACAAGACAACCAGCCCCCAAGGATTAGGCTAACATTGTTTACATAATGCAGAGCTCCATAATAGGAACATAAATATTATTTAGAGAAAACAAGATTGAAATACAACTCATTTCCACATGATATATAAATAACCTTACTATCAATGAGCTGCCTAATCTTATAATGTAAAGCTTGACATTCATTAGTAGAGTGATCATGAAATCTATGATACAAAAAAAAGGAAGAGTCTTCAAGTGTGGACTACGTTTCTTTTTGCGTTTAGGTCTAGTAATCATCTTAGCACGAATGAGTTTAGGCAAAAGAACTTCTTGGTCAAATTCTTTCATAGGTTCATCATGTTTTGAAGTGTTATTTGAGATGTTGTTAACATTGATTTGTTGTTGAGGATTAAATCCCAATCCATAAGAATGCCCATGCTCCCCATTTTGTAAGGGTATTTGAATTCCCTATTTATGTTTACCACATGCTTGACCATTAAATCCTTGTTTGACAAGTAAATGATAACTAGGACCATAATGAGAAGCCATATCAGAAGAAGTCAATGGAACTTCAGTAATCACTATGTCATCATTAGTAGGTTTGACAGATTCATTATGGGTAGAAGCAGTGACAAAGTTATTATGAGGGGTATTAGAAGTAGAAGTAAAAACTCATTGTCCAAACTCTCTTTGTTGCTTCATAAAATCAAGATCAGAAACTTTATACTCTCTAATAAAGGTAGGATTAAAATCCAAGGTTCCCAAATCATTGTCAGGAAGAGTATTAGAGGAAGAAGGATTACTATTAGGAATAGAAGTAGTGTGGGTTTGAATATTCAAACAAGGATTTGGCGCATCATCCACATGAAGCATATACATCATGTTGTTGTGTATAAACTTGACTTTATGATGAAGGGTGGAAGGAACATCATGCATCTCATGTAACCAAGGTCTACCCAAAAGAAGGTTGTAATTGAGAGGTCCAGGCATAACATGAATAGGTGTATTCAGGATGACCAGACCTACTTTTATAGGTAAGGTAATGATGCCTAAAGTGTTCTTAGTAATGTTATCAAAGCCATGTATAGGAACATTGTTAGGTTGAATAGTCGAAAGATCGGCATTAATTGCTTTGAGAATGTCCATGCTACTAACATTAAGCCTAGATCCATTATCAATTAAGGTCCTATGAATGATACTCTTATTGATAGTAACAACAACCATAAGAGCATCATATTGATTCTGAACTTCTTTAGAAGGTAAATCCTTTTGAGTAAATACAATGTCAAGAGCACCCGGGGTAGTATGCATGCATTGTAAGAAGTTATTGATGTTCTCTTGATTAGGAGGTGGAGTAGGAAGAGTTGCTAGATCTTTTTGCAAGGCTTCATAGTAGGTAGGTGAAATTTGAAGAAGCTCCCATAAAGAAATCTTGGCAGGAGTATTTTGCAATTGGTTTATCAAATCATACTCCTTGCTAGGAATATGGGGTGGAGGAGAAAGAATGGGTTGAGAAGGTGGTAAAGAAGTAGAAACCACCGGATTAGGTTGAGGGTTATTCCTTGTATGATAGGTGTGAGCTATTGAATCTTGATCATTGAAAGACTCTAAAGACTCCATAGGTTTACCTTTGATAGTAATGTGAGGACAACCTTTGACAGTCAACAAGGGTTTCGAAAAAACCATATTAGTTGTCTCAACACTACAAATAGATTCACAAGAAGGAATCAAAGAAGACATCCTAGGAGGAGATGAGGTAAGATCTTGATTCTCCATAAGATCAACACTAAGAGGGAAATTATTAAGGGATCCACTAATGCCTCATCGCTAGAAGGAATCCCAAATGGAGGTAAAGCATCTATAATATCATCTTATTCTGCTAAAATGTCTGCATAAGGTGAGTGTATTTTAGAAAAATAGTTATCATCATGTATGAATAAATTTCCCTCTTGTATCAAATCTTCTTCATGAGGAGGGGATAAATCAATGTCTTTATCCAAGGGATCATCCATAATGGTTTCATGAGGAAGAGAAAAATAAACATCCCCATCCAAAGGTTCATCCCAAATAGGAGGATTATCATCCTTATCAATAAACCTCCTTGCAGGGTCTCCATAATTCACTAAAGCTTGATCCCTAGAGGGGGAAGAAGGTAAATTATATTCTAAAGTAGGCTCATAGAAAGGACATATATTAGGAGAAGAATTAACATCAATCCTGAACTCATCTCCATAAAGAGAAATATGATGGAGATGTAGATTAAGGTCATCTTCTTGCTCTAATATATCCTTATACGGTAATTCAAAAGAGGACAAAGCAACATCACATGCACTAAATCAAGTCTTTCTAGGTGTAACGCCATGCAATGGTAAGGTAAGAGGAGGATGTTGTGTAATCCCAAAAGTTTTGGAAAACATTTGAAACAACTTGTGCAACATGATAACAAATAGATCTAGATATATCCAAATGCATTCAAATGAATTTATAAACATGAAAATGAAATCAAACACAATAGGGCATCTAATTCCACAAAGTAATGTAAATGTTTTTGTATTTTTGAAGAAATTTTGTTATTTTTTTGTATTTTTGAAATATAAATACAAGAGCATAAAATAAATCTACTCTATATTGTAAGATCTAACACAAAATGCAAATCTAACACCAAAAAGAAAGAGTTGTCGTAAACGAGTTCACCAAAATGTAAGATATAAAATAGGTATGGGGTCCTAGAACAATGATTTGCACATAAAAGAGACCCAAAAGCCAATATTTTACACATACATATAAATTCTAAGGGGATGGAATGAAAATCTGGAAATGCTAATGTTGAAATGAAGAAATAAAGGTACTTACCTCCAAAAAAGAATCGGCTAAAAACCCTGTCAAACTATCTTAGAAACTGTTGATTTTGACTATGTTAAACTGAAACTGTGAGATCTACAAAACCCAAAAATCTTCTTCTAATCTGATGAAAGGTTGACCTTGACCTAGGTAGGCAAATTCAACCTTGACCCAAGGTTGACCTTGACCTAAAAAGTCAACCTTGACCTGCGAAGCTCCGACAGAAAGTTTGACAAAAAGGGTATCCAAATCTGCACTTTAATTCATCGTCCCGCACCTATACCTGCAAGAAAAATAGTTTTGTTTGTTGGGGGAGGGGTTTTCTTTAGTCAAACCCCAATTTAAGAATTAACCTTGAAATTGAATTGAAATTGTTGGAATAAACAAAGTAAATGGAACAATTCACCTTGCTTATGTTGAAACCCTTGTGGAGGATTTGAATCCTTGAATCCACAAGTATGGATGCTCCAATTGAATGTAGGATGTCTCAAATCAATTATCTTTAGATCTTCAACACCAATCTTAAATGGATCTTGGATTAAGAAGAGGCTTGAATGGATGAATCTTCAACAAGAGGGCTCCATAGAGCTTGAATCCTTCAATGGCTACTAATGGATCTCCTTGATGAATTCAATGCTTGAATGCTTGAAGATGGATGCTTGATTCCAAAACTTGATGGAGAGATCTTGCTCTTGATAATGGATGGAGAAAATGAGAGAGGAAGGCTCCCTTTTATAGTGATCTAGGGCACAAACTTCTAGAGAGGCCACATAGAAAATAATAATTAAGGGCCCATGGCATAGAACTCTAGAGAGGTGCACATGGAGAGGAAATTAAATTAAATTCTTGACACAAAAATCTAGAAGGGGACATCCCTTAATATAGAAATAAAAATAATTATTTAAGAGCCTTGTCACAAAATTTGAGGTAAGGCCAACCCCAAAGTTAATTTGAGCATTAGGCACAAAAATCAAGAAAGCCTAATGTCCAATAATAAACTAGGAATCCTATACAAATCTTGAGAAAGGTCCACCTCAAATATTAATTTGAGAATTCGATACTTAACTCAAGAAATAGTGGCCCCGAAGAGGGAAAAGATATAATTTTGATGAAACCTTGAAACCAAAATCTAACCCCAAGGATCTCAGACCCTAGGTTTAAGGTCGAGGTTGACCTTGAACTAGGTCAGGGTCAAGGTTGACCTTGACCCAAAAGGTTGACCTTGAACCTGAGGTCAAGAATCTCAGGTTTGTAATTCAGGATGCTAGAATTATGTCGGGAAGAAGTGGAAAATAGGGCAGAATAGGGGAAAAAGCCAAATCCAAGTCAAATACCCATTCAAGGCATTCGACATGACCCTAAACCACTTACTCGGAGGGCTAAACATTCTTAACATGGAAGTGCTTCCATTTTAAGATGATATAGATATGTATAACTAACTTTGTTGTCTCTTGCCTTAGAAGACTCCCCTTTCTCATATTTGAGAAAAGGATCCTTAAAAGCCTTGTGATTAGTATTTATTTGTGGGGGATCAACCAAAATTATCTCATTATCAATTAGATCTTGGATGAGATATTTGAGCTTCATATAGTCATTAGTCTTGTGACCTTTTTTGTGATGGTAATCACAGTAGTGGTTTTTATTCCACCACTTAGGCTTAATCTCATGATAATATGGCTTAGAATTGTCATGAAAACTAATGATCTTATTGGTTAAAAGTGTCTTCAAGGCATTCTCAAGAGATCTTCCAAGAGGAGTAAAGTCTCTCTTAGGCCTAGGAATCAATGGCCTATCTCTATTGGTTTCAATTTTAGAGCTAGTTTGAGTGCTCTTGTTAGCTTTCATAGCGGTAGAAAAGTTGAAAACTAGTTCTTTGGGCTTAGTAGAGGTTGATGTCAAGGTTGTACCTATGATTCCATCATTTATGACACCTTTGGTTTTGTTCCAAAACTTGTTCTATCCTTGTTATGTTGGTTGTTGGAAGAGGGCTTGCGTTCTTTATACTAAAGAGTGATTTTTCCCTTATGAACAAGGACATCATCTATGCAAATAGATGATTCAACCAATTTGTCAAACAAAGTGTGTGTTTGCATTTACAATACATAGTTCATCTTAGGAACCAAAGTATTAATGAATATGTCAATTTTCTCTATCTTAGGAATATGTCGAGGATATCAAGAAAACATTCTCTTCCATCATTGGATGAATGTGACAAAGGGTTCTCCCATACGCTACTTTGTGTTGCATAAATCAAGCATAGTGACAGTATGAGAGATATTGTAGGAATATTATTAGATAAACTTTTGGATAAGATCATCAAAGGTTTTAATGCTAGGGGCTAGAGAAGTGAACCAAATCATGTCCTGGAAACTGAGACTTCAAGGAAATAGTCTCATTAGATAGGTCTGTTCATGCATAAATTCCATGCTTAGAGCACAAAATTCATGCACATGACCTTGAGGATCCTTATTGCCATCATACTTGTCATATTTGGGGATCTCCACCATGGATGGAAAAGGAAGCATGTAGAGATTTTTGTCAAAAGGGAAAGTACAAATTGATTCAAGTGAGTACTTATTAGAGGGTTGGTCCTTATCCTTCTTTAGTTGATAAATCTCACAATGTAAATCTTGTAGTTTCTTAGTAAGGATAGTAAGAGGAGACTCTTCCTATTTTTGTAGTAAAGTGTTGACATCAAAGTCTAGATGAAGCTTCACACCCATGGAATCAAGATGCATGAAATAGTGATCTTTATCTTGGCTCATGATGGCTTGCATCACATTGTGAAAGTTCTTGTCTTCCTAACACATTTGAATTTATTCTTGTGTGGGTTCTTCATCCTCATAGGAGTCAGATTCATGCCTTTTGTAGGCACCTGACTCAAAGTTTTACATATTGAGGTAATCAAATCTTTTAACATTAGAAAAGGGTACTGGCTGAAAATCAGAGGCTTGATACAAAGGTTCTTCATGAAAACATGGTCCAATAGTATTGTAAGTAGCTTTCCCTCTAGGAGCAGTTGTAGTCTTATAGAAACAACTAAGAGTTCTGATTGGCATGGAAGATGAGGTTAACCAGCCAATAATAATAAGGTAACTTAAGCTCATACTAAGATATCAAGGTAATGATAGTTTTGTCTCAAGAATAAGTAGTTGATAGTAAAGTGGTTGGAACAAGGTGTAAGGTACCAAGATTGAGGCCTAAATGCCTGTTGAGTGGAACTTGCAACTAGGTTGATATATCCAAGAGAACTAAGTACAAGGTACCAAGAGTGAGGCCTGAATTCTTACTATGTGGCACTTGTGATGAAGTTTTAAGAAAAGTGTAATTTTAAAAGGGTGCTTGAGACAAGACTAGAGCACTTTCAAGATCTTAAAGAAAAAACAAAGAGACACCAAATCACTAATCAAAAGGTCAACCAATTGGGAATACCAATTTGTAGATGAATATATACTAATCAAAAGGAGCCAAGAGGACACCTAGGCAATCAAGATCAGAAAATATGGGAACAAGCTATGATAATCAATCAAACATAGGATGATAAATTTACCATTATTTTTAAGATTTTTAATCAACCTAGACAAGTTTGGCTTCAGATTAGTGATAAGTCTATGTGCCCCTAAACCAAGTTTGAATATTTCCAAGAAAGAAATAGTGTGATAAAACAATTGTCTCCAAACAATCCACCAAAGGACAAATCAACTTTGGAGATACAATAAATTGTGAAGTATAACAAGGTATAGCAATGTGTCCTATGTATCAAGTGAATGTTCACAATAGTCTTCACGGGTATTTATCACATTAAAGCACATCAAGCATAAGCTACCTAAGGTCAAAGAGGGTAGTGTTTCAACCTTTTCCAAAAACTTAATGCTCTTGTCCCCACAATTAAATGGTTGAATTGCATTTCCTAGGACTATGCAAGTTATGGATCAATTGGAAGAGAACAATACTCATAGTGCATGTATTTCCATATTGCGACATTCAAATTTAACATCCAAGAGAGAAAATATGGTGAGTAATCTTGGGGTGATTTGGGTAAAGTCCACTTGGATCAATCCTTTCACAAAAGAAGTCACATGGCTAAAATGGTTGGCCTCTAGATCCTAAGGTGTTTAGTAAGGGTCTTTGTTCATGACTACCCCTTATAGTTTCGCAAGCAGAATTAAGGTCTATAGCCCTACAAGCACTCAAAATGTATATTATCACAAGAAATATTGAGACTTCTTGGACATATACAAGATGAATTTAATTCCCTTTTATCCTTGTAAGAAATATTGATACCATAAAGTCCCTACAAGCACTTAGTCAAGTGTAGTCTTGCTTATGAAGATTAAGGCAACTAGGCCCTACACATGAAGAAGCATTGGAAGTAGAAAATAGTCGAGTCTTCCCTCTCTATAGATTGAAGGAAACCTTTTGATTATAGTGTGATGGAGTTAGTTGGGTTCACTTGTTCCCCACTTGGGTCATTCCCAAAATATTGCTCTCTTGGCAGGTCCTCTAAAGGTAAATAGAAGAAAGTAAAATGGATAGCTAATGGAGGTCAAGATTTCTAATTTTTCACAAAGAAAAAAGAATATTCTCCTAATCCATATTTTCCCCCAAGAACATCAAGCACATGTTCATTCACCTAAGATTCCCTTTACAAGTAACCAGTCAAGTAGGTCAAGATTTTTGATTCATCCTCTAGGAGGTGAAGAACATACTCTCCTACTACTCAACCAATCACAAGAAAAGAAACCTTCTAATTAAGCTAGATACCTAGAAAAAAAACTTATGAAAATACAATGTTTATTTGTATATCAAAGGAAACCTACAAAAACAATGAATTATTATTCTCCAAATGAGTCTTTGATAAGCATCCTACATCACAAAAGTATTAGTAGTCATGAAACATGTAAGTGTTGATGTCTTTGGCAAGCGATTTCTTTATAAAACACCTTGCAAAAACCTATTAGACCCTGAAAAATAGAAGATCAAGGCCAAGAGAAATCCAAAATAAGCATCTAAATCCAAAAAAATTGACAGCTAGGACCCTAAAAGTTATATCTATTTCTGATATGAGAAAACACAAATAAACTCCTGAGATGAAGACTCGTACGAGCATTCACATAGTGCAGTATGAGTAAACTCTTTGTTTATCTTTCCAATATAATAATTATCATAGAGAAGTATGATTATTCTCATAGTATAGTATGAGTAAACTCCTATTCTGATATGAGTATTCTCACTACATGATACGAGCATAGTCACAGTTTTAGAAAAAAGCCAAAAAAACATGCAAATAAAGGGGTAATTTCTTGATTATTTCCCCACGGTGGGTGCCAAAGATGCATGGTCAAAAATTGGTACTCAAATTGAGGAATAACCAACACTCAATATGCCATTAGCTCAATAATTTATCTATAGGAGTTCATATCGAAAGAACCAACTAAATTCACAAAAGCGGCTTATTGCTTCCTAGTTGAAGAAAATTTAATCCTTCTCATGATGCTCATCAAATTGGCATGAAGGATTAGTGACTTGACTACTCAAAAATGAAAGATTAAAATGCAAATGCAAAAATATAAATGAACTAGAATGCAATATTTAAGCTAGAATGGGAGATTAAGCTAGAACGGACGCAAACAACTAGTATTCTAGAATGAAAGTGCAAGAACTATACTATGATTAACAATGCAAGAAAGATAACTAGATTAAAAATACCTAAGGGATATAAGAATATGATAAAATAAACTAAGATCTAGGAATTCAAATAACAAGATTACTCTTAGAAAGAAAGAAAGATTGAATGAAAGAATGTAAGATAGAACTTTTGAATGCAAGAGAATGGACCCTTGAGCCAAGGAAGAGCTTCCTTTTAAAATAATTTCCTCAAGAACGAAGGGTGGAGATTAAGTGGAAAAAGAATGTGTGATTGAAACCCTAAATCAGGCATTAAGGCAAAACAACAATTCTATCCTGACAATGGAAACCTCTCCTAGCTGTGGGTAGACTATGAATGAAGAGAAATCTCTAGATTCTAGGCCGGTTCTTATAAAATATGGAATATCACTTTTCCTGATCTGCAATTTGTTGGGAAAAGGGAAAAGAATAGTATAACTGAAAGATTAGGGTGATACACCAATAAATATTTCAGTCTTTGTAGAAACGATGAAACATCAACCCTAACTCAAAAATGAAGATCTCAATACTCTGAATCTTTGTTCAACATATAGGTTGACAAAACATGCTCTCAGGTTTCTACCACAAATAGCTTGGATAATCAACAAACATACATTTCTCATACAAGGTCTTGGAGCAATTGATTATCTTGAGAAGGAAAAGAAATCTACTCACTTCGTTTAGATAATAAATGATTTAACACTTGTTAGAAAAGATGAAAATAGGATCCAATATCAAAACAATTTCACAAATATGAGTCAAAATATCTAGTTCATTCCCTCCAAAATCTAATAAAAATGATTACAAAATGGCCTTCCAAGCACTTAGGAACAATATGTTCACTATATGCCCTCTTTCCAAAATTTGCAACCCCCAATTGATCATTCAAAATCAATTTTATATACAGCCCTAGCTTCAAATCTGAAAATCTAAATTCCCCAACAATACCCTAAAAATGGCCAAAAACATGCCAATAACTAAGCCTAATGAAAATTCAAATCTAAGTTCCCCTTAAATATTGGCTTATATTAAGGATTTTACCCTTTTACATTTCTTGCCAATATTTCAAAAAAAAAAAATATAGTTATTATTAGATAAAATCTAATATCAAATAATCTAATTATCGACTCCTAACTTAGATGAAAATATGTAAGTATGAAATATGAAAAGTGGAGATAGTCGATATGATTGCTCAATCCACTTGCAATGGAATGCAAAAATTGAGGAGGTGAGTATGTGAGGTGGCACTATGAGTAGTTTTCAAGGCTCTACAGGAATAAGACATGCATTGATGGCATTGAATATCGCTCATCTTGTGGACTCCAAACTTGGTTATGCTTATTTTGATCTCGACACTTGTGTTTATCTCATTCTTCACAAAGAAGTTTAAGGGAAAAAGAAACCCTAACTTGCAGGAAAGACTTCAAAAACTTCTGATGAAGCTTAGTTTGACTGTAAAAGAACCCCAATGTTGAACTCAAGCCTTCTGTTATACTGGAGGTCACTGCCATTCTTCACTGATGTGTGTCCTAAACAAGGAACTTAGCATTGAATACAAACTCAAGTTCACCAAACTGTAAGTTTATTTTAAAACTCTTTGTTTATCTTATGAAGTTTATTTTCTGGTATGAATATCATGAAATTGTAACTTTTCTTCAGCATAAGTCATGGCCTCTTTTCCTGTTATATGTTCCTTCACTGTTGCTTCCAAGAGATGACTATTGTTTAATAATATGGAGCCATGAATAAGTCACAATCATGACTGATGTGTATCTTGCTTTTATTTCTATCAGTAAGATTGAGAGTTTTCTCTTCTTTGTGTCTTCAAGCTGCAAGCTTCGAGTTTATTCTATATAATAGTTAGTGATCTCTTAATCTCTTGTACTTTGCTTCTATTTGTAAGTCGTAAGCTTCACTTTGCTAAGAACCATAGCCTATGTTGCTTTATTCTACTTCTTTTATGGGTTCAAACTATGAGCTCGAACTATGATTGATTACAGTCACGGCTTTATGACTGGTGTAACCTTTTCTACTTGAAAATAAAGTTGTGACTACATTTTGTAGCTCCATTCCAAAGCTTAGATTTGACTGAGGTTCTACTTACATATATGGTTGAGCTTGTAATAATGATTCTTTTGTAAGAGCTCAAGCTTCCTAATCTGGAACTCATGGGTTGAATAATCTATTTTCATTTTTAACTCATGGCTATGAGCAGATGCTTAACATTTGATTTAAAACTTGTAAAAAGTTGTCAAGTAACTGAGAATGACTCAACTTTGACCGAGAGCTCACTGATATTGTATATAATGAAAACTAGCAGCTTTGAATACTTGTACTTGAAAGTTGGCAAACATTGCTCGAGACTTTTGAGTAGTGAACATTGCATACTTTTCATTGTTGTAACATGAAGCTCACCTAATCTTGCTGAAGTCGTGATCTTGCAATATTCTCTTGACTCTATAGATGTGCTTGACTGGTAGACATATAACATTCTCTATTGTTGTAACATGAAGCTCACTTTGCACACCAAAACAAAAATTGTTCATCACACTTGCATAACTTTGAATTAATGTCTATAGTGACTTCATTAAATATGGTCTTCTGCTCAACATATAACTGTGATAATAATGAAAACTAGAAAGCTTGACAGGGAATTCTAAACATAACAGATGAATACTCTTTTTCTGAGAAGCTTTATGAAAACACTCTATATAAAATAGAGAGTAACTAGAAATTGATTTAAAAGCTTTCTACAGTTTGTACATAAACTATGATTATAATATTCAAACTATTTCATTCTGCTGATCTAAAATGAACTTGTGTAATCAACAGCAATAAATTTGATGAACTAGTGGACTCCTTCCTTCACAAATCATATATTATGAGCTCAGCAATGATGGACAATTGCTCCAGTAAACTATGAAACACCTCTAATGACTTACTAAAGTTGCAAGGTTATGAGTGAAAAATGTTAAAAGATATAATCAATTATAAATAAAACTATCACATCTTTCACTCATAACCTTCGTAAACCTTAGAAGGTGATTACGACTGAGAGATGCTCAACATATAACTATTGTCCATTCCATAGTAGATAAGTTGATATTCCTCTGTTAGCTATACATACTCTATTCCATTTTATACATATTCTATACTTTCTATTTAGCTTGCATCCTATAGCTTTGTCCACTATATACAATTCTCATTGATGCTCAATCTGCACTTAATATGATAAGTACAACAAGATGAAAATGTTTGTTCACTATTAATGAAGTTCAAGCATGGGCTTGTGGCATTTAAAAACACCAGAATGTTAACTAATGAGGTTTGAACACAAGTTCGTGACACTCAATAAAAACAAACTGTAAACATTTTATCATTTTATGGCTCAATCTTGAAGCACTCTTTTTGTATTCAGCAAAAAATATGTCTATGGCTTGAAATGTACTTTTGAAATAGTAAGGACATATTATACCAGTATTTATGTAGCACCATTTATATCTTGAACTTGAAAGTTTACAATCATTGGCACTTCCTATAGCACTCTATATGGGATCCCAGCTTGATCTGCATCTTTGACAATGACTGAATGTGAAAACCAATCAGCTCTTATCTGCAAGATAATTTGTTAAGCTCTCAAATAACATCATTATGAAATTCATTATCTGAAAAAGGTTTCTCAGTTTGAAACATACTAAGTCCCTTTAATTCAGACACCTGGTTAATAAAAAGGACAACATACACCACAATTATCATTATTAGTAAAAGGTTTCATGTCATAAACAAGTCCCTTTAACACTACCTTGCAGTGAGTGTCAGTGTACATTTCCTTATTTCATTTGATTTTCCAGATTGATATGCAGTATTGAAAACTTGATTGCTACAGTATGTTATTTTTTTCTCACGTATTTCTTAGATCCAATAGGATCTAGCCATATTTTTCTTTCTTATGTAGATGGAAACCTTAAAGACCTAGATGCAGATGGAAACCTTTAAGACCTAGATGCAGATGGAGACTTTAAAGACCTAGATGCAAATGGAGACTCGGACTTATGAAGACCTAAATGCAAAGACCTAGCAGACAACTAGCTGACACAAACCAATACAAAAGGCAATGCATGGGACCCCTATTCCATACTTCAATCTTTCTTTCAATTTTTCAATGTACTCTACTTATTGATGAAACATGAAATAAGAAAGGACATTTGTATATCACATTCAGTTTGAAAGCACAATGTAATGATTATTTATGAATTTATGAATTTTTGGAATAATAATCAATACTTAGAGTACAATAATGACATCTAGAATGAATGTAATAATGACATGTAAACTAACAAAACCTGCAAGGTAGTGTTAATTAGACAAACAAATGCCACTTTTTCCTACTTATGCTTATTGTATTGTATGTTGTATTTTTTAGTAACAATTTTGGTGACTTCTGTTGGATGTCTGCCTACTAGACATGACATGTAGGCTTATCATAGGGCAATAGAATTTTGGAAAACTAAACCATGAATGCAACCTTTATTGAAATGAAAATGCATCTAAACTAGACTCAATGCAACCTAAGGACCTAGTGCTTGGACAACACTTATTGAATTTGAAAAAATGAAACTAACCTAACCCTCAAAGCAAAGCTTGAGGTGTATTCCATTAACTAGAATCTGCAATTCTTCCCCTTTAGTTGTGGACAACTGAAAAGCATTGTTCTCCTTACAGGCTGTTATAACAAAAGGGCCTGACCAAAAATTATCAAATTTATCATGCTACCCTGGCCTGCTCTTTAGCACATCCCACTTGAGTACTAAATCTCCTTCCTTAAATTCTCTAAACTTAGCTTTCCTATCAAAAGATCTTTTAGTTTATTCTTGCTTAAGTTCCATTATTTCCAATGCTTTTCTCCTTTCCTCTTCAAGCTGCAACAACTCAGCATACCTCAGTTTAAGGGGATCTTCTTCTCTAAATAATAACATCTGATCAGCCAGCTACAAGGCTGGAAATTCAGTGGAAACTAGTAATTTGGCCTCTTTACCATAAACCAGTTTATAAGGGGAATTCCCAATTACCTATTTAGGTGTAATCCTATCCAGCCATAAGGCTGCCTTCAATTTAGAATGCCAATCTCTCTTGTTATCCTGCAGAGTTTTTCTGATAATTCTGATTAGATTTTTATTTGTAGATTCTGCAAGACCATTACCCTGAGGATAATAGTTAGAAGAAGTGTTTAAGTAAATCTCATTCTTCACAGCCCATTCTGTAATAGCTAAACCAATGAAAGCCATAGCATTATCAGAAATAATTGATTGAGGGACTCCAAACCTGGTTGTAACATCTTCATAAAACTTTAGCACCGTAGGCCCAGTAGCCTCTTTTATTGCAATAGCTTCAGTCCATCTTGTGAAATAATCAGTAGCAGTCAAAATTCATTTATGACCTACACTAGAATTAGGATTGATAGGACCAATAAAGTCCATACCCCACTTAGCAAATGGTTGATCAACCACAATTGGTTTTAATGGAAATGCTGCTAACCTTTGTTTACCTACAAATATTGCACATTTCTGACATTCTCTGGCCCAAACATGAGCATCCTTAAATAAATCAGGCCAATAATAGCCTGCCCTTAGTATTTTCTAGGCTTTAGTTTTAGGACTGAAATGTCCTCCACAAGATCCATCATGAAACTCAGATAAAATTCTACCTTGATCTAGTGAATCAATACATTTAAGAAACATTCCAAAATAGTCTTTTCTATATAGAACACCATCAATAAGAACATAGGGAATAGATTGCAACCTGTAGTATCTCCTTTTTGCCTTATCAAGATTATTTGGGCATTGCCCAGTTTGCAAGAATATGGTCATATCTGACAACCAAGTCATAGGATCATTGAATAATATAATATCACCTTGTAAATTTTTAGATTCTTTAGAAACTTCAAATTGTTCTTCCTCTTCCGCCATTTGAGCACAAAGGCCCTTGCCTCTAATCAGCCTAGCCACATGAATCTGTACATCATACTCCATAACCCTTGTTATCCAACCAGCTCTCTTTTCATTAACATCCTTGTTTAGCAAAAACTCTTTGATGCTAGGATGAGCAATCATTAAGTGCACTTTATTTCTGTCAATTAAATGCTTAAATTTCTTCAAAGCTTTAATAACAGCTAGTACATGCTTTTCAATAAAAGTGTACCTTTTTTCATAGTCATCCATACCTTTGTTGAAAAAAGCAACTGGCTGCTCTAGTTTTTCATCATTCTTTTGAACCAGCATTGTTGAAATGGTATCAGAACCACCATAGGCATACAGAATAAAATCTTTAGTAAAATCAGGATTAACAAGAGTAGGGGCTGAAGACAAAGCATGTTTTATTAGTTCAAAATTATTTTTTCCTTCATCAGTCCAGCTGAAAGGAATATCTTTTTTAAGCATGGTAGTCAATGGTTTTAGTAGATTTGCAATATTAGGGATAAACCTCCTTACAAAATTAATTCTCCCAATAAAACTTTGCAATCCTTTCTTGTGTTTAGGCAATGAAAGCTCATTAATTGCATGAATTCTTTTAGGATCTATTGTGGTTCCTTCCTTAGACACCTGGTATCCTAAGATTTTTCCCTCATGAACTGCAAGCATGAATTTCTTAGGATTTAAGGAAATTTTGAATTCTCTACATCTTTGTAATATCTGTCTCAAATGATCAATGTGCTTATTTGCAACCTTGTTGTAAATTTTCACATCATCTAGGTATACTAAAACAAACTTATACATTAAATTCTTGAAAGCCATATCTATTGCTTTCTAAAAAGTGGCTCCAGCATTTGATAGCCCAAATGGCATTCTTCTGTAAGCCATGGTACCCCATTTAGTTGTAAAAGTTGTTTTAAATTGATCAGATTCTTTGACTAAAATCTGGTTGTAACCAGAATATCCATCTAAGAGTGAGAATCTCTCAGAACCTGAAACATATTGTAAAATATATTCCATGGAAGGAAGAGGGTGTCTATCTTTCAGAGATGCCCTATTAAGGTCTCTAAAGTCTACACAGAGTCTTATCTCTCCATTCTTTTTTCTTACTAGAACTAAGTTAGAAACCCAAGATGTGTGCTTAATTGGAAATATGATACCACCATCTAAAAGTTTTCTTAGCTCTTTTAATAATGGCTCTAACTTGGGGTTTATAGGCCTTTGCCTTTGTCTAATTAGCCTAGCATTAGGCTCCAATTCTATAGTATGATGGGTTAATTAGAGATCAAAACCCTTTAGATCAGAGTAATCCCATGCAAAAACATCATTATAGTCTCTAAAAAGATCAATAAACAGTTCTTTTTCTTCAGGAGAATTTATTTTACCAACCTTCAACCGCTTATCTCTGAAAATTTCCACTTCTTCATAATGATCTTGTTTAATCAACAAGCTGGTTTTACCCTTCGTAAACCGATCATCAGAATTAAAAGTTGATTCCAAGCTGACTAATCCCTTTGGAAGCTTATTGGTTTTCAACTGAATAATCTGGTTTTCTATTTGCTGAATGTTTTTGTTATCTCTTGAAGCTGAAAAGCCATCTGTTTCTGTCAAAAAACTTAAGATATGTTCATCAATATTGAAAACTTGCCAATAAGTTTCATTATCTGGAATGGATGGCCTAACAATTATCTTAATATGTGACTGGTCTGAAATCAATCCTTTATTTTTCATTATTGCAATATGAGCACCAATACCAGCCAGCCTATTAGCATGCAGATTTTCCCTTCTAGGAATTGAAATCAGGTTGAAAGCATCAAATTCATCTAGAATATCAGAAACTCTAGATTTATACATCTTAAGTAGATCATTTTTAATAGTATTGATGCCTCTCACCTACTTAACAATAAGCTCATTGTCACCAAATGCTCTTAGACACTTAATACCTCTCAATCTTTCCCACTCTAATCCCTGTATCAAACTCTCATATTCAGCCACATTGTTTGAAAAAGGAAAGGACAACTTAAAAGTAGCATAAAATTTATCACCGTCAGGTGATACCAGCATAACCCCTACACCAACTCCATCCTTATTCCTTGACCCATCAAAATATGAATCCCAAAGCTGGTTAGACACATCAGATTCAGATTCTAGATCTTTAATCAAATTAGGCACTACTAAATCAGATTCTAAAATCATGTAGTTTCCAAAACCAGCATCAAAAATGTCATCATACTATTCATTCCTAGTAGCCCATTCATCTAGAACAATATCTGGATATGCTTCAGTTTGAGTATTATACGCTAGATAATTAAGTATTTCATCTTGATCCATGATCACACAACTTGCATTTATAGGACTTGGATTATAAGGCTCTATGTGATTTTTGGCCAGTGATTCTAATTTTATGGTTACCTTGATACCGTATCTAGTTTTGAAGTACAAATGTGACCAATCTGATGAAAAATAGCCATCTATTTTGGCTGTAAAATCTCTAGATAGACACATAGCAAAATATGTTGGTAAATCAATAACATATATGTCCTATGGAATTAAAAAATTTGGGCAGGAATGCAGGGTCAAACTTGCATTTTTAATAACTCCTAAAGTCTTAACAGAAGTTTCATCGAAGTTGGACCACACCCTTCTTAAGAGGCTCATATTTTAAGTTCAGCAAATCTGCTACTTTCTTAGGCATGACAATACTGGTTGCACCACTATCAACCATACAATTATGAACTAATTTATTTCCAATAATCAAGGAGGCATAAAAAGGAGGAGGATTTTCATTTGCAAATTTCTTACCTTCCTTTTCTGATGTCTTTTGTACATTTAACAGTTTCTTATCAGTAGTTACTGATGTTTTTTCAATATTTGCAGCCTTCTTGACTTCTGGTATGATTGGCTGCTAAACTTTAGCAGGCTTTTTCTCTTGTTTTGATGGCTTTTCCTGAACCTTAGGAGGCTCTGAGTTAGTCATGACTACACTTGGTGACTGCTATATTATTTTTTGTGAATTAATTACCAGCTTGGACAACTCTTCTTTCAAAATCTCAATCTGTCCTGGAATAGACAAAGTTTCCCATTCAGACAAATTAACATTTTTTTTCATTGTATCAACAATATTGAATGAAATAGTAAATTGTACCTTATGTGATGATCTAAGAGAACTTTGATCAACATTCCTTTGAATTTGATCTTTATTAGTGGAAGCTGACAGATTCTTTAAAATATAAACTGGTGGAGAAGAAACATTCCTAGTAGATTGATCTGCTTCAAGGGCTCTCTTTTTTGCTCTTGTATTTGTTGTGATTGATGAATCTTCATTAATTCCACAAAATTCTTCCTCTTGCCAGTTTAAGAATCTAGTATCTGTAGCACTTTTGTCTGGTTGATTTTGGACCTCTTCAATAGACACATTCTGCTGTGAATTCATTGAATTTTGTACCATGAGAGCTTGATTAAGAATTCCATTAGAACATGTAGACTGATCATGTGGCTCATTGCATGGAAAACACCAGTCAGTAGCAATGTTATTCTGAGTAGGAACAATATCCCTAACAGTATTAAGAAGTGCTGGATTGTACTGTCTATTTGGTCTCATATTCCAATTCTGCCTATTTGCATTAGTATTTCCTTGAAATTGCTGCCTACTAGCCTAAAAATTAGGCTGGCTAGGATATTGTGAAGAAGAACTAGCAAACTGATTTTGAATAGCAGGGTTTTCCTAAGCTTGATTCCTCTTAAGGGCCACTAGATCATTACCAAAAGATTGCAGCAAACTTTCAATTTTTTGTTGACTATCCTTAATAGTCTGTAATTCATTTAGAGGGGCTGGAAGAGCTATTTCTAAAGGTTTATAAGATGGGACAATAGATAATGGTGGAACTACCAATGGCATATTAGACTGTATATTAGGAAAGAAAGGCATAGGAGGCCTAGGAGCTATCTTTCCTACCTGGATAAGACTATTCTCTACCCTAATAGCAGTATCAAAAGCTTGAGGTAAAGTATTACCTCCCATAGATTGAATCATTACAAAGATATCACTATTCAAACTCTTCAAATAATATAAAAATGCATATTTAGCTAAAGGTCTTACTGTAACAGGGATCTGATTCCAAGTCTTTTGAAAATGAAGATTAAAATCACTCATCTCCTCTTGTGGGGCTCTCTTGATTGTAGTTAATTGTTCCACAAGAGACAAGTTATCAAATTTTTCCTCAAAAAATTTAGATAGCCTTTCACCCAGTGCATCCCAAGTAGCAATAGAATCCACCAGGAGAGTTCTGAACCAGTCAAGAGCTTAACCCTTGAGTGATGTAGCCAACAGCTTCAAAGCCACATCTTCTTCTATAACATGATGAACATTGCAAAGAGTTGCAACATCTATGATGTGTTCAATGGTTGTTATTGTTCCTTCTCCAGTAAATGATGGCAAGCCTTTAAGAGCAGCTAATGGAACATTATTGTGATTTGCAATCCTCAAAGGACTACCTTGATTGAATGTAACAAATAGCAAATTCCTAGCCATTTCTTGATGTGGAAGAGCTTGCTGCTGAATATCTGGTGTAACAAAAGGTTGAGCAGGTTGAACTACCTTCCTTTGATAAGTCTTTAGATTCTAGGGAGTTACTACAGTACCACTTACAGAAGCTCTGAGAATAGAATTATCTATAGATAAATTTTCAATACTTGGAAATTCTGATCTGGTATGATTAGGAACATCTAGATCCTCAGGAAGATTGAGCTCCTTAATGATAACCTCAAGTTCTTCTAAATTTGCAGCTTGTTTTTTGAAAATAGGATTATCAAATGATGAGAAATCTGAATTCAAAGAAGTACCTCTTGGATCATGTGATGTTCTTCCACCTCTTGATGATCTTCCTCCCCTTCTACTTGGTTGTAATTCTTGATACACGAAACCCTCCTTATTTGATCTCGTTGGAGTTCTGCTCATTAAAATCCACACTTAGAGCTACAACTAAAATTTGAAACAACCATAAATCTAACAACTTAGAACTAAGAAGCAATTCATGGTCCCACCAAGCATGCCAAAAAATTTTCAGGCTTAGAATTGTCACCCTAAATCAGGCATTAAGGTAAAACAACAATTCTATCCTGACAATGGAAACCTCTCCTAGCTATGGGTAGACTATGAATGAAAAGGAATCTTCAGATTCTAGGCCGGTTCCTATAAAATATGGAATATCACTTTTCCTAATCTGCAATTTGTTGGGAAAAGGGAAAAGAATACTATAATTGAAAGATTAAGGTGATGCACCAATAAATATTTCAAACTTTGCAGAAATGATGAAACATCAATCCTAACTCAAAAATGAAGATCTCAATACTCTGAATCTCTATTCAACATATAGGTTGACAAAACATGCTCTCAGGGTTCTACCACAAATAGCTTGGATAATCAACAAATATACATTTCTCATACAAGGTCTTGGAGCAATTGATTATCCTGAGAAGGAACAGAAATCTACTCACTTCCTTTAGATAATAAATGATTTAACACTTGTTAGAAAAGATGAAAATAGGATCCAATATCAAAACAATTTCACAAATATGAGTCAAAATATCTATTTCATTCCCTCCAAAATCTGACAAAAATGATTACAAAATGGCCTTCCAAGAACTTAGGAACAATATGTTCACTATATGTCCTCTTTCCAAAATCTGCAACCCCCAATTGATCATTCAAAATCAATTTTATATCCATCCCTAGCTTCAAATCTGAAAATCTAAATTCCCCAAAAATGCCCTAAAAATGGCCAAAAACATGCCAATAACTAAGCCTAATGAAAATTCAACTCTAAGTGCCCCTTAAATATTGGCTTATATTAAGGATTTTACCCTTTTACATTTCTTGCCAATATTTCAAAAAAAAAAAAATATAGTTATTATTAGATAAAATCTAATATCAAATAATCTAATTATCGACTCCTAACTTAGATGAAAATCTGTAAGTATGAAATATGCAAAGTGGAGATAGTCGATATGACTGCTCAATCCACTTGCAACACAATGCAAAAATCAAGGAGGTGAGTACGCGAGGTGGCACCATGAGCATTTTTTGAGGCTCTACAGGAATAAGACATGCATTGATGGCATTGAATATTGCTCATCTTGTGGACTCCAAACTTGGTTATGCTTATTTTGATCTCGGCACTTGTTTTTATCTCATTCTTCACAAAGAAGTTTAAAGGAAAAAGAAACCCTAACTTGCAGGAAAGACTTCAAAAACTTCTGATGAAGCTTAGTTTGACTGTAAAAGAACCCCAATGTTGAACTCGAGCCTTCTGTTATACTAGAGGTCACTGCCATTATTCACTAATATGCATCCTAAATAGGGAACTCGACATTGAATACAAACTCAAGTTCACCGAACTGTAAGTTTATTTTAAAACTCTCTATTTATCTTATGAAGTTTATTTTCTGGTATGAATATCATGAAATTGTAACTTTTCTTCAGCATAAGTCATGGCCTCTTTTCTTGTTATATGTTCCTTCATTGTTGCTTCCAAGAGATGACTATTGTTTAATAATATGGAGCCATGAATAAGTCACAGTCGTGACTAATGTGTATCTTGCTTTTGTTTCTATCAGTAAGACTACGAGTTTTCTCTTCTTTGTGTCTTCAAGCTGCAAGCTTCAAGTTTATTCTATATAATAGTTAGTGATCTCTTAATCTCTTGTACTTTTCTTCTATCTATAAGTCATAAGCTTCACTTTGCTAAGAACCACGGCCTATGTTGTTTTATTCTACTTCTTTTATGTGTTCAAACTATGAGCTCGAACTATGATTGATTGCAGTCATGGCTTTATGACTAGTGTAACCTTTTCTACTTGAAAATAAAGCTGCGACTACATTCTATAGCTCCATTCCAAAGCTTAGATTTGACTGAGGTTCTGCTTACATATATGGTTGGGCTTGTAATAATGATTCTTTTGTAAGAGCTCGAGCTTCCTAATCTGGAACTCGTGGGTTGAATAATATATTTTCATTTTTAACTCACGGATGTGAGTAGATGCTTAACATTTGATTTAAAACTTGTAAAAAGTTGTCAAGTAACTAAGAATGACTCAGCTTTGACCGAGAGCTCATTGATATTGTATATAATGAAAACTAGCAGCTTTGAATACTTGTACTTGAAAGTTGGCAAACATTGCTCGAGCCTTTTGACTAGTGAACATTTCATACTTTTCATTATTGTAACATGAAGCTCACCTGATCTTGCTAAAGCTATGATCTTGCAATATTCTCTTGACTCTATAGATGTGCTTGATTGGTAGACATATAACATTCTCTATTGTTGTAACATGAAGCTCACTTTGCACACCAAAACAAAAACTATTCATCACACTTGCATAACTTTGAATTACTGTCTATAGTGACTTCATTAAATCTGGTCTTCTGCTCAACATATAACTGTGATAATAATGAAAACCATAAAGCTTGACAGGGAATTCTGAACATAACAGATGAATACTCTTTTTCTGAGAAGCTTTATGAAAACACTATGTATAAAATAGAGAGTAACTAGAAATTGATTTAAAAGCTTTCTATAGTTTGTACATAAACTGTGATTATAATATTCAAACTGTTTCATTCTGCTGATCTAAAATGAACTTGTGTAATCAACAGCAATAAATTTGATGAGCTAGTGGACTCGTTCCTTCGCAAACCATATATTATGAGCTCAGCAATGATGAACAGTTGCTCCAGTAAACTATGAAACACCTCTAATGACTTACTAAAGTTGCAAGGTTATGAGTGAAAAATGTTAAAAGATATAATCAATTATAAACAAAACTATCACATCTTTCACTCATAACCTTCGCAAACCTTAGAAGGTGATTACGACTGAGAGATGCTCAACATATAACTATTATCCATTCCACAATAGATAAGTTGATATTCCTTTGTTAGTTGTACATACTTTATTCTAGTTTATACATATTCTATACTTTCTGTTCAGCTTGCATCTTGTAGCTTTGTCCACTGTATACAATTCTCATTGATGTTGAATCTGCACTTAATATGATAAGTACAACAAGATGAAAATGTTTGTTCATTGTTAATGAAGTTCAAGCATGGGCTCGTGACATTTAAAAACACCAGAATGTTAACTAATGAGGTTCAAACACGGGTTTGTGACACTCAATAAAAACAAATTGTAAACATTTTATTATTTTATGGCTCAATCTTGAAGCACTCTTTCTGTATTCAGCAACTAATATGTTTATGGCTTGAAATATACTTTTGAAATAGTAAGGACATATTATACCAGTATTTATGCAGCACCATTTGTATCTTGAACTTGAAAGTTTACAATCATTAGCATTTCCTGTAGCACTCTATATGGGATCCCAGCTTGATCTGCATCTTTGACAATGAATGAATGTTAAAACTAGTCAGCTGTTATCTGCAAGATAATCTGTTAAGCTCTCAAATAACATCATTATGAAATGCATTATCTAAAAAAGGTTTGTCAGTTTAAAACATACTAAGTCCCTTTAATTCAGACACCTAGTTAATAAAAAGGACAACATACACCACAATGATCATTAGTAGTAAAAGGTTTCATGTTAGAAACAAGTCCCTTTAACACTACCTTACAGTGAGTGTCAGTGTACATTTCCTTATTTCATTTAATTTTTCAGATAGATATGCAGTATTGAAAACTTGATTTCTACAGTATGTTATTTGTTTCTCATGTATTGCTTAGTTCTAATAGGATCTAACCATATTTTCCTTTCTTATGCAGATGGAAACCTTAAAGACCTAGATGCAGATGGAAACCTTAAAGACCTAGATGCAGATGGAGACTTTAAAGACCTAGATGCAGATGGAGACTCAAAATTATGAAGACCTAAATGTAGAGACCTAGCAGACAACCAGCTGACACAAACTAATACAAAAGACAATGCATGGGACCCCTATTCCATACTTCAATCTTTCTTTCAATTTTGCAATGTACTCTACTTATTAATGAAACATGAAACAAGAAAGGACATTTGTATATCACATTCAGTTTGAAAGCACAATGTAATGATTATTTATGAATTTATGAATTTTTGGAATAATAATCAATACTTAGAGTACAATAATGACATCTAGAATGAATGTAATAATGACATGTAAACTAACAAAACCTGCAAGGTAGTGTTAATTAGACAAACAAATTCCACCTTTTCCTAATCATGCTTATTGTATTGTATGAATAGTAAAAAGGAGACTGAAGGAGATGCAAGGTTAGGTAGAGATGAGTGGTGAGTGTTGGTTTAATTAATTATTTACTAATTACACTTTACTTAAGTTTACTTAGGATAATGCATTTGCATAATTAGTTGTCTTTAAGACACCGAGAAGTTTACATTTCTTTTTAGCAAATGGTTAGAAGAATCTCCACTTTAGGTGTGATAGTTGTCATCATATACCTCTTTGTGTGTGAGATCCACTTTTAGTGCTCTTATCACATTATCATCCTCTCATTGTTGCACATGTTTCTCATACTTTCATGTACAATGGAGGATGATCCACCTTTGGTGGACATGTGATTCCACCATGTCTAGTTGTGATCTTATCACTTGCATATCTTCTAGTTATCATGCATTGCCTATATATTGAGGCATTTCTACATTGTATGTAATCAATCAATCAATTATCCATCATTTGATCATTATTGAATTCTTCATTTGATCATATTGTATTGTCTCTCTTGTTTGTTCTATCTCTTGAGCTTCTAGATCTTGGTTTCTATTCTTTGCCTTAGTCAAATTCTTACATGGTATCAGAGACAAAGGAGTCTTCATTGGATAGCCATTGGAGAGCGATTCATTGCTTCAACTTTTGGAGGGCCACGAACCAAATCTAGGATTAGCATTTTGTGGGAGCATTTTGAGCAAGATCGGACCTCACCATTGCATCCGGGTGGCTGTTTCCATAAATTTTGACTATAAATTTGCCTACCTTGGGCAAAAGTCAAATTCGAGGCAAAAAAAATTTGCAAACCGGACCTCTAAGGCCTGATCTGCAAAATTGGGTAATTATTCTACCAATTTATGTTCATATCTAAATTTTTATTCTATTTCCATCATTTATTTTGTCGGATTTGCAATCAGCATTTGTTTTTTGGATTTGGATATATATAATTTTCTATTTTGGAAAATATATTTTGTGTCAAAAATTTTGCCATATTTGGCCTATGTGTTGTACACAGTGCATAGGTCAACATATCAACCCAGCACCGGCACATTGGAGACAATCTCAGCTCATATCCTGCATGGAAGTCAAACCTTGCTCAAGACCGAGCTCTTTGATTAACTAAGTGGGTGTTGTGGGTTTTAAAAAACCTAAATATAAGTGATGTGGTCAATGTGGGACTAACCCACATTACCGCCACCACACAAACCCTCCGCTCTACCTCCACACAGGACAGCACACCTCCTCCCGCTCGGTCCTCTGCAACGCAAGGTGGCAACAGATCAGAGTGCCACAAAAGCTAGCTCGGTGCTATGTCACAGTCCTCCACTCACAGGCATCCTCCGCAGTGATAGGCACCACCACGCCGCTCTGCAGACAAAAGTGTCGCTCGGCTCACGGGCATCCTCCGCCAGTAGTGCGCTCTACCAACGTGGGCCACGGTCTTAGATCCCTCTCGTCGGCACTGCTCTCACCACCCTCAGCTCGGTCGCTCGCCCAAAAACCTCCATCGGTTGCAGATAGGAAGACACTGCCAAAGAACACCAAAGCTCTTCCGCTCTCTTCCGTCGGCAATGCCAGTGCATGGGCCAGTAATGCCACGCTCCGCCCTGCCAGCCCACGCAGGCCAAAACCCCTACAAATAACAACTTGACACATGGCATAGCAGAAAAAGGGTATTTTTTATAATAAAAAAATTCAAACTTTCATAGTTTTCACTAGCTTAAAGTTGACGGTCATCCAGCCGTCAACTGTGGCATTTTTTGTTTAGCGATGATGGTCAACAAGACGTCAAATTTAATCTGTTGATAGCATCATCATTTTATGAGGTAAAATTTGACAGCCATTTAATCGTCAAACTTGGGCACTTTAACACTACGACGACGATCATTTGAACGTCAAATTTAACACCGTGAAACTAGTCATGTCAGTAGTTTTCAAAAATTTGCAACCCTCACCAATTACATTTTGGATTTGGCAGTCCAACTTTGGGAGGCCATAACTTGGTCATCCAGACTCCAAATTGATTGCAATTTTTTTTATTTTAGCTAAAATTTCCTAAACTTTTCAGTGGTGGTGTTCTTTTCTGGTTTTGGATCATGGATTTTGTAGAAATTGTAGTTTTTGGTGACTGTACCTGTCTTATCCCTATTTTTGCAACTTCAGAGGCTTCATACGAACACATTTTCAGGTGCAATTTTTTTTGAAAGTGCATAATTTCTTGTCTACTTTCCAGATCTGGTATCAATTTGGAGAAATATTGGGTAGACATAGTACTTTCAAAATATGGTCTTTTTTGGCCTATTGTGGCACTTGTAAGTGATTACATCCTTGAGGGATCTTCTATCCTATCTTCTTGAGTCTATTGTAGCTTCATATTTTTAGTTGTAAACATTAAAATCAAAAGTCCACTTTGATCCATTTTGTCAAGTGGCAATTGTACACGCACTAGCTATAAAGTGCCAAAATCATCATTTTTTTATTTTTTTATTTTTTATTTTTTTTTTTGGGGGGGGGTTCTTTGATTGAGTGAGGATTAAGAGGAAAAAGAGAGATGTTAGGTAAGATAAGATAAAATAGCAATTTTGAGAGCACAAATCCTCTTTAATTACTAATTAATCAGGATTAAGTGTGTGTACACATGTGAATGTGTTCTTTTAATAAAAATGTAGAAACTTTATATTAAAAGCAATGTTATAGCAACTAAACAAGTATGCAAGCTCTAGAAATTAGACCATAGTATAAGATTGATTTAAGATTTTTTATTTTTTATTTAATTATGTAAAGGAGATTTTTAGGGTTACTCTACACAATTATGTCTAGTAAATATGCCTTTGAGATTTAGGATTTAATTTGAGGCAATTTGATCAAAATTAGGGGCTTAGGTTCTACTAAACAAATTGTAGGTGATTACAAGTATGAGTGTAGACATGCTATTATGTCTAATCTAGTAATTAGAAACTCTAAAGTCATTAAATGCATGAGATATTCACTATGGAATATTAGGTTGATATTTTTTGGAAGAACAGACAATTCAGAGAAATTGAATCGGTCTACTAGGTAAATCATTTTTGTTTATCAATCTAACGATTGTTAATGATATTGTTTGTTAATATGATTTAGAACAATGGAGAGGGGGGGTGAATCAGTTGTTCTCAAGTCCAGATGTATAAAAATAAACTTTAAAACTCTTCAACAAATCAAATCCAACAACCAACAGCTACTCAGTCATTACTAATTGCACAACAGAAACATATAACAGTGCAGTCCACTATCCAATAGTATCTAACTTGTAAAACACAGAAATGTTCAAACCAAAACATTCACACAAGTATTAACACCAAGATTTATAGTGGAAAACCAATTTGGGAAAAACCACTTTGTAACATGTTATTATTATTTTCACTCTTCTAAAGTGAGCTTTGTGAAAAGCCAACCCTGTCAAAGGTTACAAACACACTTGTTAGTATTATAAGGCACTGAGAAGGGGGAGGTGAATTAGTGCAACCAAAAATCTGAAACTAATACTGATTATCCTTCCAATTAACCAACATGCAAATATAAATATCAAGTAACAAAACAACTCGTAAAGCATTCACGTAATAGAACACTTGAACACAACATTTTTCTCATGGAAACCCTTGTTAGAGGGAGAAAACCATGTTTGGCGATGATGCCCACAATATTTCACTAGTGCACTTGGAAATTAGGCATGTTAGGACCGATTACAATAACCCTTTTGGGTTTATACCTAGTTAAGAGTATTTACAACCCAATTAAGAGATTTGAAGACCTGTTAAAATCTACTCTACTAGGAGATTTCTAAATCAAGCTAATGATTTGCCATGTTAAAGGATTTATCCTTAAGATCCTACTCACTCTATTAGGAGTGACCTTGTTAGAGGATTTATCTTTCTAATCTGTTAGAATCATCGAGAGAAGGACCTGATATTTTCAGTCAATGCATGACAGATCTAATGTATTTGTGATCAATTACATTGCTCATAATGTTTTTTGTCTCTTTTCTATCTCCAGTAACCATCACATACCTTCACAATAATTAACATCATCACAACAACCATTTATATACTTTTTTTAGGTCGGTGCTAGAACCCTAAAACATTTTACAAGTCGGCCCTCAAATACAACTTAAACATATGAGTGCACCAAAAATAAAATTTAACATGCTTGATGTTGGATCAAAACATTAAAACTCTAAAACATGTTGGTCAACCGCTAAGATTTTCCCTTAACACCAATCAAACAAACTTTATTAACTAGTTCACTATTCTAACTACCAAAATCACTTCAATCTTCAATAACTCTTTCAAATCTTCACATTAAATGATAAAATTATAGGAATATTTAGATATACATTTGTAAATTTTATTTCTATGACCACACACCATAACTTGATTTACTATTCCGCATTTGATTTATTGTTCATTGTACATTGATTTGTTGCCTCTAATGAATTAATTTTCCAATCATGATAATACCATAATACATTTTCATGGTCAAAGACAACATCAACTTCATCAAATTCATTAAATGCCAACAATCTCCCCCTTTGGCATTGATGGAAACACTAAGAAATTAGAAAAGTGTCTAACCAATGCATAAGTGAAAAATACATCACAATGATCACCCTTCTACTGTCTACCTTGGGAATGAATTTAGGCATGACAGTCTTCTTGATAAACTTGTGACACTTCTCAAAGTACTCATTTTCTCTGTCCAGTTTGATATCAGTACACAATGCACCATTGATATCGAAAGCCTCCACTATGCTATCCCTATCAATTCTAACGAGCTCAGGCATATCCTTCTTTCTAATTACTCCAGTCATAGCATCATGCTTTATTTCTAACTCTCTCAACAAGTCCACATCCATGTATATGTCTAGGCAAATTATCTTTTCCAGACCCAACTCCCAAGGGTTTGAGATAGGGACTTTAACCCTATTCTCTCAGAAAAAGTGGAAGAGAAATGCACCACTCATGTCAGGAGTGTCAACATTGTTTCATTGGCCCCATGAATCTCGCCATTGAAATTCATTTGAAGCATTTGAATTTTAACATCCTAAGAGAAACCTAATAAACTCATCAGATAATCTATTGCCCTTCTCCTTCTTGGTGAGTGACCTAGTGGTTGATTGACTCATCCTGATATACTTCTAAAACTTGCAACTGATAAAAACTCCTTCACTACTACTTGAACATTGAATCTGCAATCAAATCTCAGTGCACACACAAAATTTGGAAAAGCGCAAAGGGAAAAGTACTTGAAAATTGACAACATGCATTCTTTTAAAGCTTCTCGAGTTGTTTTCATGTCATAACCTCAATGCACTATCATCATCATTATGCAATCTTCATAATGATCTCTACCTCGTAAATCACATGCAAAGTTGATATACTATAATAACTTTGGATTTTCTATTACTATTTTGAATCATAATCGTGCGCTTCAATGGGTAGCTCCAGGTGTCAAATAATGATTCACCAGACTTTTTACTTTTCTTCACTTTATGCATAAGTCTCTCCAAATCTCTAACACTTTTCATCAAGCCTTACTAACCACAACAAGTTGGTGATCAAACCCAAACACACACCCACTAGGTCTCCAAGATTTCTCTTCCACTTCCTTCACGACCTAGCGACCAAAGGAAAATCACTTAACCTTTAACCTTTATTGCCAACTCGCTAGCATTCATCTTAACCACCCAAACCCATAGTGAGTTGGTGACTAAACCTTTTCCTTTAGCACTTTATTTTATCGTAGGCTTGGTGATTATTTCTCTTAATCGTTAAATCACTTCACGATCTAGTGATGAAGCCTTCATTCTTATTTAAACAACTACCACTTGTCACATTGTCATTTACTTGCCAAGACAAATAGAATATCCACAGATACTTTGTGAGCCAGTGACCACCGTAGATATAATCTTCATAACATGCCACAACATGGACACATGGAAATATATCATTAACTCGCAAGGCAAACACTCAATTTATTAAAAGAGTCAGCAAGTTAGCAATAAACATTTAAAACTCGTACTCTCCAAGTCACTAAGGTTAACATAAATCACTACATAAAGTTCAGCGAGCCTATGATAAGGAAACAACATAAACACTCGCTAGGTCGTCATGGTTAACATAAGATCTTTAAACCTCCCGCGAGCTAGCGACCAAGGATTTCACTAAACAATTTCCCACTTGTGGCGATTAACTTAACATTCATAAAAATTCCTATGAGCTAGTGATGGACATTTTAAATGGCTGGCGAGTTGGCAACTATGCATAAAAGGTAAACTTCACTTAAAAACTAGACTTAGTCATTTTTAGAAAGAGATACGCTCAAGACCAAAAGGCGGGAAGGAAAACTTAGACAAAGAGTCGGACATAACTAGAACAAAAACCTAAGGCCATACCAAGATACATGATGAAACATATGTAACCAACACAACATACACACTAAGACTCACAAGTCCTTTGCAAAGAGATCAAATCATAACCATAACGTGTTATTCCCACAAGATTGCTTTGTCTCTTGTGGGATTGTTGGCTCACATTTTTCCAAAGGTCAAAAATTGCTCAAAATTCAAGCCAAGGTATACTTACCGTAGTCACTACCTAGTTTGACCAAACCACAATTCACAAAGTTCAGAGACATTTTTCACCTTCAACATCCTTAAGATCAAAAACTTGGACACATGACTGATTCAGTGAAACACAAGAAGATGAAACTACCAGTTGCCCATGTGTATAAGGAGAAGAAATCCATTGAATGCAAGATCATATATCACCAACCTATTTTGACCACTATCCAAGAAGAGATTAAATACCAAGATAAACTTGATAGAGTGACATACAATGCCAAAATTTTGCAATTTGGAGCCCATTTTCAGATACATCGTGTCTTTGTTACCCTTGAAAGAGAAGACTAGTCAGCTTATCACACAAATATATCCTTTTCATTTTCACAAGATCATCTCACTACCCTTGCATCTTAGATCATCCTTTAGGCACATTTAATATCATCTCTTTAGGCAACCTTATTTAGATCAAACCATCATCCTTGCTTTAGAATCCAAGTCACCCAAAAATCCAATCAAATCGTTACCCACCACTTAGGGTCATATCCTATTGAGTTTTTATATCCTCTATCCTAAATTAAAGTCATCCTATAGCTCTACCCTTTGGCTAAGAATTGTCTAAGGTATCTAGTACTTGTCTGTGTAGCCTCATCATCTCGATCTAAATATTGGCTCACATTGATAAGGATCTCATCTTCCAAAGATCATAAGTCTATCTAAGGTTGACAATCCCATCCATTTGATCCTACACCAAGAAAGACAATTCATTCTCATTTGACACCAAGTAATCCTTATATCCTTAAGACATCCCCATAATCTCAATCAAACAGCATACAAGCATCCCTTGATCCATCTAGGTTCATCCTAAGTTTTTCACTTACCCTTAGATATCTTAGGGCCATCCTAACCCAAATCTTTAGGTTTCCTTAGGATCATCTTAAATTCACATTATCCTTTTAAACCCAGGATCCATCGTTGCATCTTCATTCTACATCCTGGGATCTTCATTTCATGTCTGTTGAGACACGATCAAAGAAGAGAAAGGCTATGGATCCTAACCTCATTGCTAGCTCATCTGACCCAAATGATCCTAACAATACCAGGGTGTCATATGATCTACAACCGCAAGCCCAAATCGAGAACTATGGATGGACCTAGATGAGACACCCATCACAGGATCTATGGAGCCATTTGTGAGTCATCCTAACAATGCACATATGGTTAGTGTTATTATAGCCCAGAATTGTCTCACCATTTGGGCCAACTATGTGCACGAGGTTACTCCCATTCTACTAGGACTTCATCCCTTCAACCCTTCAACCCCACACATCCCATACACTTCCCCAATAACACCTTGAATATTGTTATCTAATAAATCATAGACCCTAGCTTCAAATATCCCAAGTGTCCTCACCCATTCTCCACCTATTGCAATCTAGTATCACTTTACCCACAATATACGCAATGGCCCAATCCACTCCTTTCTCCATCATGTGACTACCACCCTCACCCTCGATAGCTCAAATTGTCACTCAAGCACAAAGCTTCGTGCAAGCACCACCTCTACCCCCTACACAAGGCTCCATATAGGCACAACATCCACCTTCTTTATCCCAAATATCCACTTCAAAGCCACTTTTCTAAGGAGAAACACAAGCACCTCCATCTACCACCCAAAAAACCTTCACCCAAGAACTCAAGCACCCAATCCACCTAATACTACCCAACCAACCTCCACACATGTTTCTCTCCCACCTTTCATCTCCACTATGCAAACCCAACAACTATTTTACACAATAGAGATGCCACCTATAGGACCCAAAAATTAGCCACTTGTATTAGAAATCTCCATTGTCGCATCCATATTCCCACTCACTTCCACATCTCAACCTATTGCAAGGTCAGTCTAAGAGCAAAACTTACGGACTGAGAGAAAAAATTTTCAGTTTGAAGAAGTTTGTCCCTATCCCTTTGATCGATTTATCATAATGATCCCCTTTTCCAAACATTTTGAGACCCCTAAGTTTGACAAATACCGAGGGAAGGGATATCCAATCAACAATGTCAATGATTTCTACATGCCTTGTCAAGAGGTTGCCTATAGTGACACTTTTATCATGCACCTCTTTTCCAAGAGCCTAGAGGGAACTGCCATTGAGTGGTTCTATAAGATACCTTATGGATCAGTATGAACCTTTGTACAATTATCTAAAAAATTTATAGCACAATACACGCATAACATTGAGAATGAACTATCTCTCTTGGATCTCTACAACTCAAAACAAAAAGGATGTGAGAGCTTGGCTAATTATTTACAAAGATGATAGAGTCTCACTACAATACTCTCATATCAACCTCTAAAGAAACATCTAACAAATATATTTATTGATAACTTACACCTAAATTTATCCCACTTCATGTGCATGAACTATATCTAGACCTTCCAAGATATCAAGAGAAAAGGTATGAACATCAAGAAGGGCCTCTTAGATGATGGCAACATTAGGCACTATAAAGAAATCCAACAAGATAGGCCCAATAATAACTGACCTCGCTACTAGAACAAAAAACAAGAATGTAGTCATCAATAGATCCACTGATACCAAGCATGTCCAAGTTATTGTGGCCGACCCTAAATTTCCCACGCCAGCGTACCAACAACATACACCTATCTATCAAATACTTGCGATAGTTTACCAACAACCTATGCAAAAATTTCAATCCCTAGAAAATCAAACTAATGCCATATCAGTCACCCTAGGATAGACCAAACCACATATCTAAATCAACCAAAAATGCACATCCACTCCTCTTAGTGAACCATTGGATGTAATATTTCATCGAATGACCAATGCCAACATGATCATCTATCCTTAAACTCAACCATTAGATGAGTCAACCCTAAGTCCTGTAGGATACAAATATAATGAGTATTGTGAGTATCACCGTGTCAAGGGACACATTACCATGAAGTGAATGAAACTCAAGAACTATATCTAGGATATCATAGACAAGGAGATCATAGTTGATGCACCTACCTAGGTCTCACCCAATGCTAACCTACAAATCTATCAAAATGTGTTTCCTCAACACAATTCTGGAAAAAACACCACTAACACGAACCCACCAGCCCAGAACCAAGGTAAGGGTACACAAGGTGACCATGTTGATGGAAAGGATTACACAACTGCCTACATCAATTATGATAAATTGTTTGGATGCATCTCCCAGGTTGAACCCACAGTTAATGTCATTAATGTCAAAGGTGCAGATAATCAATGTACAGTCACCACACGTAGGTATAGAATATATGTTCCTAGTGTTAATTTTTCTTCCTCATCTAATGCACAATGCAACCTCATAGAACACCTTGGGAATACTCCCACCTAAGTCTCCATCCTGGATCTTCTTTGTACCTCACCTATCCATGAATAAATACTCAACAAGGCCCTCCAAGAAGCTTGTGTCCCCACAGACATTAATACCACTCAATTCAAGAATCTTGTGGGGTACTTATATGCATCTTGTACCCTTTCATTAAAACCTTTTGACCTATCATCCATCAAACTAGACCACAATCTCCCACTCTACATTACCATCATGGTCAATGACTTTACAGTCAAGCGGGTCATGATAGATAATGGTTTAACCCTCAATATATGTACACTAAAGCTCACTAAACAAGTGGGATACATTGAAGCAAACATATCACATGAGGTCATCACCATTAAAGCTTATGACATCCTATAGCATACTTTAGAAGGTACCATTTTTTTACCCATCAAATTGGATCATGTGATATAAGAAACTATATATCACGTTGTTGATCTTGACCTCCCCTATAACATCCTCCTCGGTTGACTATGGATTCATTCCATAAAATTTGTTCCTTCCACCTACCATCAGTGCATCAAATTCCCACACCAAGGAACAAAAATCACCATTCATGTTGATCCACAACCCTTCGCATAATTTTGTGTGTTGGAAGCCTCATTCCCACATTACACCCATTGTCCCGAAATTGACATTGGCACTTATGTTGCCAGTTCCTCCTAGTCCCATTGCAATCCATAAACAATACTTGCCTCGACCCTTACCACTATCAAGATCAATAATAGGGCTTGCAGTGAATATAGTCTAAAAGATGCCTTCACAGTAGGGTCCCTCCCCCTTGACCCATGTACTCAAGAGCGCCCATCTCACCAAAGCACAACCCAATAGGAGGAACCTACAACAAAGGAAATGGGATCATCCACGTTCATGTCACATGGCATCCTAAATAGTCAAGAGATGGATCTTGATATCAATAAATGGCTATACAAATATCCTCCACCTCCTTAAACTGAGCTTCGCAGGTACTTCAAAGATAAATACCCCACGTCACACAAATGGGCCACGTAATAATGTAATTATCAAGGTGGTGGTCTAGGACCTAAAGAAGGTGGTATAAAAGACCCACTTGAAGCCTCTCATCAGCCAAGATATTGAGTCCTTGGATTTTTCCACAACACCACTTGCCTTCATGTACAAGGTCAAGATACCATGACTTGGGGCACTAATGTACCCAACGTTAGCCTCTTGGATATCCAGGGTGAAATCATGGAATTCAAAGATATCCTGGAAGATGAAATAAAGAAATCCTATGATGATATATTCGGTGATAAAAAAAATTCTAGATAATTTTTTCCTCTATCAAATATCCATAAATATCATTAACCTCCCACTCATCCACCCTGAACTCATAGACTAGGACCAACCAAGTGTTCCACATATTGATGAGTTCCAAAGCAAGGATGCAATCCTAACATTCATGGGAGTAGTAGAACAACAACAAGATCACATGCACACTTCAACATATGTCTACAAGATGGAACCTAAAGGATACTTTGGGGAATAGGAAGTCTTTAGCCGCAAAATCAAAAGTAAAAAAGAACAAAATGAGTCTTTTTGTGAAAACCCCTTTGGGGCACTTCTTGACTCCAAAAAAAAGTAAAAATAAAGGGTGTATTTTCTAGCAAAAAAATATCTAAGGCACCAGAAGATGAATAATTACCTCTTCCTCTTATCCATGATTAAAATCTAGAGAAATCATCTATACTCATTGAATAAACCAAGCTTGTTAACCTGAGAATTGAGGAATGTCCTAGAATAACATACATCACAACATCACTATCTGAGGTAGAGGAAGCAACCTTCATCACACTTCTCTAGGAAGCCATAATAAACTTCACATGGTCATATGCTCATATGCATGGATTATACCCTAGCCTAGTTGTTCATTATCTCACATTTGACCCAAGTGCCAAACCAATCAAGCAGAAACTCTGCAAGATGCACCCCAAAGTGGCCTTGCTAGTAAAGGAATAACTGGAAAAGCTCCTACATGAAAAAATAATAGATGTCATTGACTATTCAAAATGGATCTCCAAAATGGTAATAGTTTCCAAACCTTTAGGTGAAATAAGAATATGCATTGACTTCCGTGACCTCAATAAAGCATGTCTGAAGGATGATTTCCTGCTACCAAAAATTGATATGATCATGGAACTTACTAGTCGATCATGAGATGTTATCACTCATGGATGGTTTCTCTAGCTATAACCAGATACATATTACAAAAGAAGGTTAGCATAAGACAACCTTCATGACCCCATGGGTTACCTTCTTCTATAATATGATGTCATTTGGTCTGAATAATGCGGGGGCCACATATCAACGAGCCATGGCTATTATATTTCATGACATGATCCACAAGATCTTAGAAGACTATGTGGATGACATCTTGGTGAAATAAAAAACAAGGTTGGACCATCTTAATGTGTTGGAATGTGTCTTTGAATGCCTCCATCATTATGGCCTAAACCTCAATCCTAAGAAGTGTGTGTTTGGAGTCACGTTAGGAAAGCTCATAGGGTTCATTGTATCCCACCAAGGCATAGAGATTTATCCTAAGAAAGTCAAGGCTATAATGGAAATGCCTCCCCCTATGACGCTCAAGTAATTACAAAGTTTACAAGGCAAGCTACAATCTGTCAGAAGGTTCATATCATAGCTTGCAGACAAGTGACAACCATTCACTCACCTACTATGTAAGGAAACCAATTTCAAATGGGATCCTTTATTCCAAAGAAGTTTTGAGAAGATTAAGAAATACTTGGAAAATCTAGAAATCCTCATACAACCTACTGTAGGGGAACCACTCATTTTATACACATCAACCACCACTACAACACTGGAGGCATACTTGGCATAGCTTGACAATAATAGAAAAGAGTGAGTTGTCTATTACATTAGTCATACACTTGTTGGTTATGAGCTCAATTACACACCAATGGAAAAATCATGCCTTACGATAATTTTTGCTACCTAAAATCTATGACACTATATGCTCAATCACGTAGTGAAGCTCATTTCCAAAATAGATCCACTCAAGTACCTACTCTCACACACAACCTTCATAGGATGAATGGAAAAATGGGTAATGCTCCTTTGAATTTGACATTCAGTATGTAGACAGGAAGGTGATCAAGGGCTAGGTTATCATATATCAACTATCTGAGGCACCTCTAGTGGATGCATATCCATTGGTACTCAAATTTCCAGATGAACACTTGTGTATGATTGAATAACAACCATCATGGAAACTATATTTTGACAGATCCTTCGCATCACATGGACCAAGGGAAAGAATTCTCTTTGTCACTCCTCAAGGTGACTATATCCCCAAATCATTTAAATTGGGATTTCCTTATACTAGCAATATTGTAGAATATGAGGCACTCATCTAAGGCCTCAAAACAACTATTCACTAGAACATCACAGAGTTACAAGTATTTGGAGATTCACAAATCATCATTAAGAAATTTGTGGATTAGTGGATAAGATGAAAGAACAATTCTTGAGCCTTCAATTCATGCAAGTACTCTGATTACAAAAAAGGTCATAGACGCAATTGCAACAATTAGATCTCTTCTTGAAATCCCTCGAGAGGCCACATAGTATGAATTCTTAATTGAGCAGCTCCACACACCCACTTAAGAGAATGCTAATTTATAAATGGTGTACGTCTTTATTTTTCCTTAGTCCCATTGGTACCACAATATCCACACTTATCTAAAAAATGGTATCATATCCCCCCACCTCGCCAACACCCAACACTAGAACCTTATTCATAGAGCATCCTGATACACTCTCATAGCCAACACTCTATGTTATCATGGGTATCATAACGTCCTCTCTAGGTGTTTAGACTTGAATGAGGTTGTCCAAGATTTACTAGAGTGACATGTCAGAATCTATGGTACCCACAATGGAACATGATGCTTGTGAATTTGTGTAGAAATGCCTACCATGTCAACAACATGCCAATTTGATTCATGGCCCAGCGCAGGACTTGCATCCTATTTCACCACTGTGGCCTTTCTCCTATTGGGACTTCAATCTTGTCAATAAGATAACTCCCCTTTCCTCGCATGGACATAAGTATATTATCATGGCTACTGAATACTTTATAAAATGGGTTGAAGCAATTCCTCTCACCCTTACTACTAGTGTCCAAATATCCAAATTCTTCCTCTACCACATCATTTGTTGCTTCAACATCCCCTCCACCATATTCTCAAATTACAGAATGCCATTTGAAAACCAACACATGAAGGATCTGTATGACCAATTTTGTATACATCATTGATTCTCCAACCCATTATTTCCCCAAGGGAAAGGCCAAGCTGAGGCAACATACAAAACCATCTTACGCATCCTCAAGAAGGTTATCAATGATTCTAGTCATGATTGGCACCTCCAAATTAATCTCACCCTCTAGGCATATCACACTTCCTTCCACACTCCCACATACACCACCCCATTCTCTCTAGTATATGGTGTTGCAGTCATCTTACCAATTAAGGTCGAGTTACCTTTTCTATGCATGTCCCTAAGGAACTATATCACCAATGAAGATTATCACATAGTGCACCTCACATACTTGGACCTCTTAGATGAGAAGAGACAACAAGCATATGATCACCAAGTTGTATACTAGAACCATCTTAAGAGAAGCTACAACAAAAGGTCCATCCTAGATAGTTCTAGGTAGGGGACATGGTCCTTAAGGAGAATTAGAAGGTACAAGTAGATCAGGAAAAGAAAGACAAGTTTTAACCTTCCTAGTTGGGTCCCTCTATTGTCACAACCTATTTCAGCTCAGGCACATACTAGTTATTGACACCTAGAGGGGAACCTCTGAATGATCCCATCAACATCATTCATTTAAAGAAGTTATATGCCTAAGCTACAAAGTGTATCCCATGTATCAGAAAAATCCATAAAAATTGAAAAATGTCCTATAAAAAAATCATTGTCTTGATGAAAACCTGGTAAACAGGTGCCCTGATGATAATAAAAAAAAAAAAAAAAATTAAAAAAGTAAAGAGAAATAATCATCCAACGATGAAAAATTGGCAATCGAGCACCTTGGGCAAGTATGTTGGCAAAAACCTAGAAAAAGCACCATACATAGTGGACCGCATCATTATCTATCAAAATCCCACTCCATCACAATCTCACATCCACCCACTATCTCCCTACTGAAATCCATGTCTCAAACCCACATTCCCAGGGTGTTCCAATATCACATGCATGAATCAAAAGTTTCTTTTAGACCCACCACCCTAAGCTTCCTATATGTATTAGTTATAAAGCATGTCCTATCCCCAAATCCTGAGCCTTTGCATATATTTTTGACCTATCCTAATTCCTATGCTTTTGTAAATACCCAATGTATATTTAGTCGCTCTAGTTGTTTATATTGCTAGGTCCCATTGTACATATTATCGCTCATCTTGCAGAAACATGGTCAGTTATGTTGTCTCACCAAGCCTCGTACTTCAACAAGTGCCTTATAAAAAATTATCAATTATATGGTTGTCCCAAAGTCATCTTTTTCCATCAAAACATAGTTTTGCAACAGATCCTTGTAGGATGCATCCTTCCTCATGTCTGACCTAATCCCAAATAACTTTTAGTTATTCAATCTCTTTTGGCAAAGGTCATCTTTTGGATTTTATCACTTTGATTTTGAATTGATTCTTTAGTTCTTGATAATCTTTTTAAAGGCTTCGCATTGTTCCTCTCCTCCAAGTCGCCACAATCTCATTATATCATGGTGTGCTACAAATAGGGGCAATCCGGGGCAAGGTTCTTTTGATCTTTTCACTTTCTACCTATGAGTCAATTAGATGTGACCCTTACATTGTGTAATCACTTGTGGTCACATGGTGCACTTGGGAAATATCATTTATTTGTGGGTTCCTCAGCATCGTGTCCACCTTTAATCCTTCGGGGCTCATGTGTGACACTAGGGAAATCCTTGCATGTTTGTACAGTCAGTCCTATGCAACGTTGGTGACTAGGCCTTGAGTTCCTAGTAACCTCAATAGGTCTTTGATGTTGCTATATCAAAATAAGTGCTCAAAACTACATGGTGGTATTCCATCTCAGAATACCCCGCACTCAAGCTTCAAGAAAAATCCCCCCATCAATCCCTAGCTAAAATACCATCCAAGATCCTAAGAAAATCCTAAAAATCCACATAAAAAATTGTCATTACTCCAATCATCACCTACAAACCAATCTCCCTCAAATCCATCCCCTCTCCAAAAATAACCCATCATCCTGATGCAAACCTGAAACACTAATCCCATCATGTTGCCTAAATTCCTAACCCAAGGATTTTGATTGTGCAAGTGTTCCCCCCCATCCTAGTTAGCCTCTCACAATGAGGGTTTAGTTGACTCGTGATATGCAACATATATGCATCATGCCTATACATTTTTCATGCCCCATCCCCATCTTATTCATGTTAGATTTTACACTTTGCATTAATTTTCGTTTGCATTTATTTTAGTGTACATTTATTTTAGTGTGCATTCATTCTAGTGTGCATTCATTTTAGGTTGCATTCTTTTTTAAGATGGAATTTAGGTTACATTTATTACATTATTTTAGAGTTATAATCATATCATTAATTATTTCATTAATCATTATCTGCATTGAGTGCGTTCATTCTGTATTTACTTCATTATCTCATTTTAGTTGCCTCATTTTAATTGTATTTAATATTTTTTTTGCCTTCATTTCTTAAGCTTTGTGCATTTCATCCATTTTAAGTGTTCATTTAAACTGAGCATTTAATAACATTTTCATGCATTCATTGATTCATTCAATTATCTTGCATTGTTAATAATTTAGCTATCTTGCATTGTTAATCATTTGGTTATCTTGCATTAATCATTTAGTTATCTTGCATTGTTAATCATTTAGTTATCTTGCAGTGTTAATCATTTAGTTAGCTTGAATTGTTAATCATTTGTATCTTGCATTGTTACAACATAATCAATAGGAACATCATAAATCATAAATAAATCACATACATCCATCAAATGTATAAAAATAAAATCACAAGACACACACACATCATATCCACCCTGTATCCACAAAGCGTCAATAATTCCATCCTACATAAATCAAATTTGACACACAATGTATCACATAGATATCAAATATATACATCAAAATTCATAACACATCACATCTTGCATCACAAATATGTTAGTCTCATATAATAATCACCTAAAGCATCATATCCTACATCACACACATCAGTACATCATAATCCATACATCTATACATTTTCATCCATAAACATAAGAAAATAAGATCATAACACATAGAATCCCACCCAACTCAACATCATATGTATATATCTCACAAAAATAATAATAAAATGTCCCCAAACCCCACATCAATGAATCAATAAATATCTAAATGTCCCATAAGTGTCCATCAGAGAATAATATACATATCAGGGACAATGCCCTCAAAAAATAGTATACATCATGTAATACATCATATGGTACAAGGAAAAACCATGCAACATATCATTTCTCATATGTCTCTCCTAGGGAATGTTGCATTTGAGCATCTGAGTCAAGGAGGGCAATGGTGTCCTGTATGAGATGTGAAACTGGGCCAACCTATTCTGGATCTTGTGGAGACATGGTTGTCACCTATATCCTCATCACCCTAGGCTGGGGTCTCTCCACTGAACTATGGACACCTGTAACTTGTAATTGTGTGGGTTCCTAAGAAGGCTTGGTCACATCTCCCTCCTACCTTGCACCAAACATAGCAATACCCAACCCCTCACCCTCTACCATTTGTGCTCCTGATTGACCACTACTGACTCTAGCCTATCCAGTGGCTCTCCCTCCCTCTCTTGTGAGAGGGACCAGCTCCAAAAATTCTACCACCAGTGTGCTAGCTACTTCCCCCTCCTATCCCTATCCTTGTCCCAGTGGCCCCTGATTGGTTGGCTTGCCTATAGTGGACAATCCTATCCTATGGAAAAGAGGTGTGATACATGACATTGTACCACCTCACCTACTCTCTGAGATCCATCACCTACCTATGTGATCTCATGACCTTCCTAGACTCACTTCCAATCTTCCCCCTCTCCTAGCCTAAGCTACGACTAGTTCTTGCATTATTTAATCCTACTCACCCTATAGCTTGTCCTTCTCTGCCTAAAGGTTGTCCCTCTCCCACCTCAACTGATCTTGCTCATATAAGGTGTCCATATCATCCTATAATGTTTTTGATAGATCATTAATGAGAGTATCCCTCTCCCTCTATGTGTATCATGTAGCATTTTCCTGACTATGACATGTGTTTCTTGGAGTGACGCTAGTTGTTCCATGAGATATATCCCTCCCCCACCTGAAAATGATCTTGCCCCTGTGTCACATGTTGGTGCCTATCCTGATGTTAGGACTTGTGGACCATGACCTCCCTCTCCAACCCCATGACATCCTACATCCACCTCCATCTCATCCCCCCTTCTGATAGCCTCCTCCAACCCCCTATCCTCTCCTCCCCTAGTCTCCTTGTGACCTCTCTTCTTGTGTCCATCATCTCCCCTCCCTACCCACCATGGGGCCTACCTCTCTAGTGCTTCCATTGCTGATCTACTAACCCAAGATGGTATGACTACCCCCACCCTCTCCCTAATCTCCCCCTTTCTATCCTCTTCACCACCTAGGTCATTTTTGTCTTCACCCTCTCAACCTCTAGTGGCAATCCTACCCTCCCCACCGCCTGTGGCCTCCTGAACCACATCTTGTACTCCTACGTACTCCCTGCATTGACCTCCCCCCTTGCCAATCCCAGTGAACAACCTAGATTTCTCTCCATGCCGCAATCAATTCCTGCCTGTCGAGAGGAGGACATAAATCTAAGAACCTCTCTCGTGTGGTCCACTGGTACCAGTGCTCTACATCTAGTACTCCCTATATGTATCTAAATTGGTGGACTACCTAATTTGCCTTGTACTTCTCTACAATATACTCCCACTACCCGGTCAGGTATGTTGGGTTCATGGCAAAGGGTAGTTGCATCCAATCCTCTGATCATGACCCCACTCTCATGTATGGCCTCCAAGTGATGTTATACCTCACTCCATCCAGAACCTCCATCCAATAGTTTGTGTTATCCATATCATGGTAATTTAATGGCTCATCCCATCTGTAAACTAGAGGATGATCTTCCTACCTATCTCACCTCCCCACTAGCCTCAGCACAATAATGTGCTCTCACCTCCATACCTACAGTAGGGTCACAAACCCTATACTCCTACTTTGTACCTCCCTACCATGATAAATAATAAGGTGGAGGTCCATGTATAGATTTGCGAGTATTAGTGTGCCTCATGCAACAAGCACCCTGACATCCACAATCTACACGATCACCAAGATCAACACTAGAGTCACACTAGTCCCTCCTGTGTCAGGGGAAATGTACTCCAAAACAAACCTCCACACATAAAAAAAATATATGTCGAGCCCCAGGTATCGCATCCAAATGCCTATCCAAGGATAACTATCCATGACATAGAATAGGTACAACACTTGGGCCACTAGTGTTCTCATCATCTATTATTGTGTCCTGTCTCTCACAATAACCTTTGTACCTTAGATCAAGAGCTGAAATATCTTATATACATCCTCAAGAGTGCTCATCATCTCCCCCATTGTAAGATGAAATATGGCATTCTCTGAGTGTCACCACTCACACAACACTATCACCATCACCATGTAGGCCCTCTTGTGGGGTATTCGAGCCAGTACTCCAGTCCAATCACATCCACCTGTGCCCAATCAACATGAGTAAACTAATCCATCTCACGCAACACTACTACCTACCTCTCTTGTGATGTCAATCGATCCATGGACTACTGCAACCAACCAAACCAAGGTGTATCAATTATTTTCCTACCAAATCCTAGCCTAGAGACCCTCATTCATCCCCTAACCCCATCCTCTTCTAATCATCCCCTTTTTTACCCAAATTCCATGTTCTCACTGCCCAGTCCTTGCATTCCCTCAAATCTATCACTTCTCGCAATCTCATAGGTGTGAGATTGCTTAAAATACTTTTAACCCGTTGTTGTGAGAACACATTCTCATGATGTTGTCCCTACCCCCGTAATCCCTTGTGGGATCGCATAATTTTCTACCCACCCAACCTTTTTCTCTGAGAACGTGATCCTACTAGAAATTCATAACAAGATCGCATTCTCATGATAATGCCCGACACCCAACCCATTTCGATGACCTGGACCAAAAATCCAACTATTTCCTACCCCTACCCTCGATCCCATGTATTTTTTGCAGGATCAGAATCAGGCCAAACCAAAGGACGATCTCATCGATCTTGAGCCTACAAGATTGTGCATTTGCAACATAAAAATTAAAATAAAGAACAAGACAAAAAGTACAAAGTCAAGTCAAAGACTCTACTTTTCTATTTGGGTCCCAATACTACTATACACTCCTCACTATCTTTTTATGATGCCTTGGTTGTCCTCCTCTCACTATCATAACGTTTGATATCAAAGATAAAAAATACAAAGGATCTTTAAGCTTGAATATACGTAAATAGCCCCTTTCAGACCCTCTTGCCCCTTATTAAAATCACCCCTTACTCCCTTTCTCCTCCTAAACCCCCTAATACTCCCATTTTTCCCCCTTTCCCTCCCATGCCCCATTTTCATGCCCGTATCACTTTTCCTTCACATGTTGTTCCTCCTTTCCCTCTTCTCTCGCCAACCCTATTTTCCTTTTGAGACACCGCTCAGGCCCCCTTTTATTTCCCCGTTTCCCTCTTGAGAGGACATCACTCTGTCTAACTCTCCTCTCTGTATCCTGGGGCAACAATGTTGCTTGTTAATTCTTTGTGTCGTCTATTATTTCAAAATGTCTTTGAAATAGTATTTTTTTAACACTATGTCGAAGAGGAGGAAAATGTAGACACCTAAGTTTGATTACATAATTAAGTAATCTTATTTAGTTCTCTACTATAACATTGTTGAATAAATATTTAATATATATCTAATTTATGTCATACCCCTAGTTAATCAATTTAATTAATTAACTATTGATGCAGGAGCATCCTGGGTGTAAGAGCAATCTTGCATCACCCAAAAATATTTCTATTTTTGTATTCAATAAGGGCTATCTTGTGCAGAGTTGCTATTTGTGGAAACTTGCTATTTTTAGTAAGTTGGTCATCCGATCTTGGAATGTTCTAATTTCTTTCCTAGAGGTTCATTTTGGTCATATCAACCTGCCAGTAAAGTTTCATTGATAGATCAAGTCTAGCTTTGTAGATATTGAAGATTTTTGGTATTGGCAACAGGGTACAAAAACTTTGAACTCATTTTTTAAGGCTTTAGAGGCCCCAAATGAGGTTGAAAATTTGGGCGACAAGCGCTTGTGCGAGTCAAGCCTATAGAGCACTTCGTGGCGTTTCCAGAATGGGATCATAATAGTCAATCGAGTCAACTAGTGATGACTTATGGTCTTCGGAAGTTGGGTCACCTGAAATGGCGGAAAATGATTTTCCTTCAAAAAATTTGTTTGGGTTTCAAAAATTATTTTGAGCTGACTTTGATATAATAAATTGTAAAATAAAATAATTCTAAGTTTGGTCGGCCTTGTTGGCTAAAATTCTGGAACCTTCCCAAGCGGTGGAAAATTGCCTATATAAGGAAGGTTGTAGTGTTGTCTGTAATACCCCTCTAACCCTAATATAAGTTTTGTGTTTTTGAAAGAATTAAGATCCTTCGATATTTTCTTATAGCTTAAGTTGTACATGATACTTGTTTGATCTATTCCTATAGTTGTTTATAATAATTTCATAAGCTAGTACTCAATGATTCTAATATCAGACATACTATCTAAAGGTATCATTTTTGTATGTATTTATCTCCATGTATGTATTGAGTACCTACAAGACCTTTATGAACATAGTTAGGATGTTATATGATATGTACTTGATAGATATATATAAGTGGTTATTTATATTTTCTTCTATTAAGGTTACCTTGGATGAATCTTGTATCTCACTTGATGATTTGATTATGTTAATTTATTATTAGTATTGATAAGAGACTAACACAATGCTTGAGATTCTAACCTTCATTATGATGATGCTACATGCTTTGAGTGTATATATATACATGATGTGTTTTCATGATTCAGGACGAAGTCGTAGTTACTCACATAGCTGAGGTCCACATGATGTATCGATCCTGGTCATCTGTCTGCAATGTTTTCTTTTATATGTATATCCATGCATATGTATTTCTTCTTGTGATGCAGGCTTGCAGGTACCGAGCATCGACTTCACCTGGATTCACAGGTCTGAGCATGCCCTCAAATCCTCGATGGTTGTTGTTATGGAGATAGTACTAAGGCCCCTACATGAGTCTTCCTTTGTCATTATTCTAATTTACGAATATTAGGGTTCCTTCTTTGTCAGTCAACCTTTGGGTCAAAAACCCAGATCCAACGCACCCAGTTGGGCATGGTTGTAGTTAGTGCCTTGTGACCACTTGAATTCATTTGGTTGTATGATTTGTTTACTCATTTTATTTATTTCTCCTTCTTGGTATGATTCTTAGTTAATCTTTCTATGTTGTGTTTCAGGAGTTTGGCTTGACTTTCCTTGTTGACTTTGGTTGACCTTGTTTGATCTTATGGTTTTCTCGATATGTTTCATAGATGATTTGTATGGCCTCTTTGGATGATTAGATTTATTTTGAGGCATGTGATTTTATTCTACCTCGGTGTTATATCCTATAACAATTATAAATAGATAATAATATTGTGATCTACTACTTCATAATCTTATAGATTATAGTGTTTGGTATTTGGCATGTATCTATATAAATATAAATATATATATATATATATGGAAATATATATATGGGTGTACACATATATGTATTTATATATATATATATAATTTATATGTGATTATATGTTAATTATTGTAGATATTGTTGATGGTGTATATTTTGGGATTAATGTAAAGTATAATATTATTAATAATTAAATATTAAATAATGCGAGGTATATTATTCTCAATTGTTAATTATTAATAATGAGGATAGGTTATATATATAGATATTGATGTAATTAATGATGGAATATGCATATATGTTAGGATAATATTACATATGTGTATGAATGAATACAAATAATCTTTTATTGTATATTTGAGTAATATAGTTGTATGATAGTAAGTTATTTTATAATACCCTTTAGTTAAGAGTTAGTTGGGAGTTGGTTACTTTTCCTCTCAACCTTTGGAAATCTATTTATATGCACTACTTTCTCATTTGAAGAGAGGAGATTTTGGGGCTGAAGCATTGAGGAGAGGATGGCCTTACTTTTCATGGAGATTTTGGAGAGAAAACTTGGAGATGTGAGGGAGAGTTTGTAAGCATATGTCTTTAAGAATTTTTGGTTATCTTTGCTTTTGGGAGAGAGATATTTTTGTGAGAATTTCAGTAGTTGAGAGAGGGATTCTTTGCTATGGAATTATTTCTTTCTTTCATGGATATTTCTGAAAGTGGATAGGGTTTGAAAGATGCATCTCAAGTTTGGATTTGTCTTCTCTTTTGTTTCCTTCCTTCTTCGATTCAACCTTCGTAGGACATGAGGTATGGATTGAATATGTTAGTTACTTTATTTCTCTGATAGATTATGGATCTATTTATATATTATAATTATTTATTATATATGTACTTTTAATTTCTATGGTTATTTTAAAGTTTTGAGTTTTTGTTTGTAAGAATTGGCATGTGTTTTCCTAGGGTTTTTAGCAACCCATTTTTGGAGATCTATTATTATAATAATTTAAATTGCATCTAGGTTTTTACTAAATTGATTTTCTGGAAGAAAAATTCACAGATCTCAAATGGGTATCTCTCTGATTTTATTTTTAGGGTCGAATTAATGCCTTATTTTTGACATTTTGGCAGACTATGCCTGTCCATTCTCGATTCTGAATTTTCTGTCAAATGTATTCATATGCTACAGGCTGATATGATTATATAAAAGTCTAAATTTGATATAAAATATTCTCTTAAGTCTTATATTTCATTTCCAATTGGTTTGGAGAATTTTTATTATGTTTTGTGAAAATTACAACCGTTTTAGTGAAGGCAGGTCTGAACCCTAACCAGAATTTTCTGTTTTAAACCAAAAGTTATAACTTTCTTTCCCACCGTTGGATCTTCCTAAAAATCAAATTGAGAGTCCATAATTATGTTATCTAAATCTCCACCGAAGCGATTGACTTTATTATTTTTTTTGTGGAAGATATGGATGACTTTTCTATGATGACTATTCTTTGCATTTAATCCTTGCTTGAAATAATTCAGTTTAAGAACATCATTAAGTTTCAAGGTTTCGTATGGTCACCAGAGGCTATTAGAATGTTTTTTTTTAGTTAATTGGATCTATGTATACTCTGAATATGTTTATAATATCACTTGGATGTCTTCTTATATGTTTGGAACATTCTGTATGCCATATTGGGTTTAGGGTTGTCAAGTGGACTAGGGACAACATATGTTTTCCTAAACTCAATCAAATGTTGTTATGAAATTGATATGAATTATTGATGATGGATCTATTATTCTCTTATGATTTTTATATGTATTTTAGGGAACCTAAGTACACTAGGTGAGTGGCTCATAGTGAGGGGCCGGGGCCCTAAGTGGCTAGTACCAGGATAACCTACTATGAGTTATTTAATCAAGTGATAACCTAAATAAATGAATTGGGAATGGGAGATTATTGGAATGGAAAATTACACACTAATCAAGATTAATTATGCCTCGCCCATGCCTTTAGTGCTAGTAAAGACTAAGGATGGGAGTGGGAGAAGGTACCTATGCATAGGTACGACTGGATGACCTTGTCTGTACAAGAGACATTCGGTTCCGCATGTGCCTACTTGGGGGCCGGGGCCAACAGTGGCTAGTACCAGGACAACCCAAGGGGTGAGGGCTATGCGATGACACTCACCTAGCTTTTAGCTTAGAGTCTCTACTAAATTTGATCATGCCTCTGGTAGTCCTTGTGGTCTTCTTGTCTTTTCTTTTGTGTTGTGACTTTGGGGAAATTTTTATCACCACCTTAGGAATTTCCTAGTTGTTACCTCTTGTATGGGCCTTTGGTTCTATCTCCTAGCTCGGGGGAGTGGGCCTATTGGTTCCACATGGTTGGGTGGTTAATATTTATATCGAGGTATTGATCGTGATTCTTTGGATGATCCTAGCACATATTCCTTTCCAGATCTGCAGTTGAAGATTTCTTATTGGATATTTTAATATGTTGAGATGTACTTATGTATTTGTATTCATGTAATTTTTAATCTCCTAAAAAGAGTCTTGTAGTATTGATGCAATCTCAATTCAAAGCAATGCATAAGGGAATGGGTAGTTCTAGGTAAAAGAAAGGGAAAAGAATGTGGAATATTGGACATGTTACTAGCATTAAAAGAAAGTGTTTATGTTATTTATCCTATCCTCTTATGTTGTCCATGTGTAAAGGAAATAATCTTAAATATAATTATATATAATGATGTATCACAACAATAATGTATTCTCTCTTGATGAAAGAATTCAAAGAGATTATTGAGAAATGATAGATTAGTGATTGGAATTATTAACAATGAATGATTATGAAAAAATGCAATAAAATAGTAACTTGATTATAATGTTAATACTTGGTTCATGTTAATAAAGTACCTAGGATAATGCCTACCTTAATGAATATTAATCTCTTACCTAAATTATTTGAGAAAAGTGATATAAAGGATAGTAGATGTACATGAAATCAATATGAATTTATGGAATGAGTTGATAAAAGGAATAATGATGTTGGATGATTAACCTATGTTTAATAAAAGAAATAAGTTAGGGACATTTAACTTGGTGCATTAAAATGAATGTAGATCTTTTAAGCTCATGATTCCGTGAATATCTTATGCATGTAAATGGTTTATATGATGTTGCTTTAGTAGCGACGTTAGGGAACCCGGGAGGACTTAAGTTGTATAAATCTTACATTCAAGTAGTAGAAAATTATTTCTTCTTTTAGAAATATGAAGTGTAATGATGAATATTATTCTAGCTAAAATAAATAAATAAATAAATAAAAATTCACTACTTGCATTTTATAGAGGTTTTATGTCTTGTCCTCTTGGGTTGCCTGGCGGGGCGTTACATTGTCTTAGGCAGTTCAGGTAGTTCTGAGGAGTAGATCTGGGTAATAATTTGAGGCTTTTTCCTATAGAATATTGTAAGGGAATGCCCATGTGGCTTTTCATATTGTAATTCTGAAAGTTTGTAATTCCACATTTGTGGAGATAATAAGAAGCCCCTTTTATGTTCTTGCATATTGTTGTTCTTTCTTTGTTTTTGTTATGTGTTTGTGGTATTAAGGGGAGCACCCTTCATCAAGTGGTATTAGAGTAGGAGTTTATGAGTGTGTAAATAGATCATCGATTGTGAGGTAGTTTGCACTAGGACCATGGGTTAGGGTTTCTATGTAAACAGATTGCTGACTGTGAGGTAGTTTGCACCAGGACCGTGGTTAGGGTTTTAGTGTGCATTGTGAAAATGTCTCCATGAAGGGAATGTGGTAGCAGAGATGATGTTGTATCACCTAAGGTTAGAGCACTCTAGAGACAAGTGCAAGCATTACAAGAAGAAATTTGCAGAGGAATGAATCTTAATGTCAGAGACGAAAGCAAGGCTGAAGTCGAAGAAGAAGATCAAGAAGGAGAAGTTGAAGTTGTGAACCTAGAGGAAGAAAGACTTTTTAGGGCCATTTCCAAGATTGGGAAAAGACCTAAGATTGAGGTTCTGACATTTTCTGGAAATCTTCACCTAGAGGAGTTGATCGACTGGATCAATGAATGTGAAGAATATTTTGAGTATGAAGATATTGAGGATCCTGATAGGGTCAAATTTGTGAAGGCCAGACTGAAAGGTCATGTGAAGATCTGGTGGTAAGAGATTCAATTGGAGAAAAATAGAAGAGGGAAAGATAAAATCACAAGATGGGATCAGATGGTGGATAAATTGAAGTGACAGTTCATCCCTGTTGATTATGAGCTTGACCTACTAAAGAAAATGCAAAGTTTGAAGCAAGCAAGATGATCTGTTCAGGAGTATACAGAGGAGTTCTATCGAATCCTCATCAAAATAGGCCATGTGGAAGCTGATAAGGATAAATTTGCTCGTTACCTTAATGGTTTGAGGCCAAGCATTAAGGAGGAGCTGAATCTGGTTCGAATGAATAGTATTGAAGAGGCATACTAGTTTTCCCTAAAAGTAGAGGAAAAGTTGAACAAGAAGTTTGAGAGCAGACAACATGGAAGAGGTTGTGTTGGACGGTCATATGGAGGCTAAAATGAAGATCCGAAAAAGAAGGATGAAGCCAGTAGGAGTCAAAATCAAAGAGGAAATAATTCCAATCATTTCCAAGATCAGAATAATAGAGATCGGAGAGAAAGAGGAAGAGGACAATGTTCAGGAAGAGGAGGCTTCCGTGGAACATGTTTTCACTGTGGAGAAGGTCATAGGGAATTTGAATGTCCTCAACACCAAGGAAGGATGGATAGGAGAAATGAAGGCCAGGCCAGAGTTGCACATGTTGATGAAGATGCCAGATCATCAAATTTTAAAGATGCTGAAAGAGGAGAAACGTTGATTAACAGAAGAGTCCTGGTGAGTGGTGAGAATGAACCTGAACAAAGGAGGAGCCTATTTCACACTAGATGCAAGTGTGAGGGTAAATTCTATGATGTGATTATTGATAGTGGAAGCACTACCAATTTAGTGTCAGAAGAGATGGTGACAAAGTTGAAGCTCAAGAGACAGAAACACACACATCCATATCAGATTGCCTGGGTGTAGGATAACCACAAGGTCATGGTCAGTGAACAGTGCCTAGTAAAGTTCAAGATTGGCGGGTACCATGATGAGGTACTATGTGATATCATACCTATGGATGCATGTCACATCTTGTTGGGTAGGCCGTGGCAGTTTGACAAATATGTTGTACACGATGGTCGTGCAAATACCTATTCCTTGACAAAGGATGGAGTGTGACATAAGCTAAAGCCATTGAAGGAGACCGAAGAAATGGTATGTGGTAATGCAAGAATAACTTTTGTTGATGGAGGAAATTTCTTAGATGGTATGTGGTATGAGCATATGTGTTTTACCTTAATTCCAAAGGTTGGGAAAGAGGAAGTGGAAGATGTACCTGTAGAAGTTGCAAAATTATTGAATGAGTTTTAGGATATTATATCCGATAATGTGTTTGATGGATTACCACCAGTAAGAAAGATCAATCATCAGATGGACTTGATTCCAAGAGCTAGTTTGCCAAATAAGGCAGCACAGGGAATGACACTAGCAGAAAGTGAAGAGTTGAAGACAAATTTGAAGTTTAGTTCATCACATCATCCACAGATTGTATATGGAAATAGTCCCAGAAATGCATTTGAGTGGAGAAAGATAGATAAAGGAGAAATAAGTAGTCCTAAAGCTGAGGATTTTGTAAAACATTTGAAGAACATCCATGAAGAGGTGAGGAAGCATATTACCAAGGTGAATGTGTAGTATAAGGCTAAGGAAAATGAGAAAAGGAGGCATAAGAAATTTCAGATTGGAGATGAAGTCATAGTTCATTTGCGAAAGGAGTGATTTCTGGTTGGTACATATAACAAGTTGAAAATGAAGAAGTTTGGACCATGTAAGATACTGAAGAAGTATGATTCAAGAAATGCATATGAGGTAGAATTACCTACTGAGCTGAATATTTCAACAGTGTTTAACATTTTAGATTTGACAAATTATCATGAAGGAGGTGTTGAAGATGAGATCACAACAGCACAGTGGAGTATTCCAGCAACTGGTTCAGATACCAAAGAGATTAAGGACATATTGGATAATCATGTTGGCAGAAGCACAAGGAACAAGACATATGAAAAATATCTTGTCAAATGGAAAGGATGACCTGTTGAAGATTCATCATGGCTATCAAGGGAGGAGGTTAGCCGTCTTGGTTTTCCTCTTCACACCTAAGTCATGACAGGGTCACTTCTCAAATTACCTCGGGTGTCTGATGCAGGAGCATCCTGGGTGTAAGAGCAATCTTGCATCACCCAAAAATATTTATGTTTTTGTATTCAATAAGGGTTATCTTGTACAGAGTTGTTATTTGTGGAAACTTGCTATTTTTAGTAAGTTGGTCATCTGATCTCAGAATGTTCTGATTTCTTCCCTGGAGGTTCATTTTGGTCATATCAGCCTACCAGTAAAGTTTCATTGATAGATCAAGTCTAGCTTTGTAGATATTGAAGATTTTTTATATTGGCAACAGGGTACAAAAACTTTGAACTTAGTTTTGAAGGCTTGAGAGGTCCTAGATGAGGTCAAAAATTTGGGTGACAGGCACTTGCACAAGTCAAGCCTGTAGAGCGCTTCGTGGCCTTTCCAGAATGGGGTCATAATAGTCAATCGGGTCAACTAGCGATGACTTATGGTCTTCGGAAGTTGGGTCACCTGAAATGGCGAAAAAATATTTTCCTTCAAAATTTTTGTTTGGGTTTCAAAAATTATTTTGAGCTGACTTTGATGTAATAAATTGTAAAATAAAATAATTCTAAGTTTGGTCGGCCTTGTTGGCTAAAATTTTGGAACCTTCCCAAGTGGTGGAAAATTGCCTATATAAGGAAGGCTGTAGTGTTGTCTTAGGCAGTTCGGGTAGTTCTGAGTAGTAGATTTGGGTAATAATTCAAGGCTTTGTCCTATAGAATATTGTAAGGGAATGCCCATGTGGCTTTTCATATTGTAATTCTGAAAGTTTGTAATTCCACATTTGTGGAGATAATAAGAAGCCCCTTTTCTGTTCTTGCATATTGTTGTTGTTTCTCTGTTTCTGTTATGTGTTTGTGGTATTAAGGGGAGCACCCTTCATCAACTATAGTCTAATTAATTATCTAAATGACAACTCATAGTCTAATAATTAATTAATTAAATCTCCTTCCTCTATTAATTTAAATTAATTCATAAACCCCTTTCCTCCCACTTGGAATTAAATAATATATTTAATCCATTAAGAGCACATGACTCCTAGCTTTAACCCCAACCTAATCCTTGACTTGACCACCTAACTCTTAGTTCCAACCCAACCCAACCTAGCCTATTCACACATACTAATCCTCCTTAATTAGATAAAAACCCATGATTAGATAATCTAACCTTCCATTAATTCTCTCTCCTCCCATCACATCCTCATAATCCTCCCACTTGCCCTCTAATCCAAGCCTAATCACCCACTAAACATTTGCACAATCATAATCAAAGAATTAAGAAATCTTAACCAAACCCAAGTCAACCCTCATGTCACATCCTCGCATCCCTTAACCTCTAAACCTCATGTCAACCTTAAATGCTCTTACATTCCTCTTACACAGTTCACTCATCTCTTACACTTTTGTCCCCTCTCACATCTTCCAAAATGGTCACATTCCCCCATTCTTCCAAACCTCTCTCCTTGTGACACTTGTCACAAAGAGAGATTTGAGAAAACAAAATCCATGTGCTCTCTCTCAAATGCATCTCCACCCTTTCTGAGGTTTGCATCTTGACTTTCCATTCTATCATCCCTTTTCCTATAAATTGAACCCTTCATTCCTTCATTTTCATCCACCATCTATACATTGTTATAATGCCATTTTGTCTTGAATTTCATAAGAAAAATAACCTCATAATACAAAAATCCTACCAAACCATTGAAGCTTGAGCAAGTTTATTGAGCACACATCCATCTTGGACAAATCCAACTACACTTGGAGCTATTGAGAGTTTGAAGGTTTTCATTCTTCTTTGATGTTTGGTTTTATTTGTAGGTCTTTGCATATGTGTTTATCTAGTTTGTTTTGTTGAATATTTAGCTTGCTTTATATTCCTTAATACTACATTTTAGGTGATACACAATCATTCATGTAGCACTTAAAATACTAATAAAAGAGACACACCTTCTTCATGTCAACCTTTATCAAATTTTAAAAAATTACATTTCTTTCATTTTGTTGTGATTGATGATATATAATCTATGTTGGACCAAGTTTGTTAAAACACATTGACTAAGTTGCGCAAAACATTCCTATATTAGAATAAAAGTACATTCAATTTTAATGTATGTTGGGTTGTCTCATTCAAGATAATAATTTGAAGCAACTTCTAGATAGTGGTTACATTGGAAATATTTTTTTGATTCCTTCGTGATAATGATAAAGTTACATTATGTTTAGTAATACATTTGTTTTGTAAAAATGACTTGGTTGAAAAAAGGATTTTTTTCTCTTTGCAAGTTTGGGCAAGTGGCGATGCTTGCCTACACTTGTAAAGTTTGTGTGGTTATCATGGGTGCTTTGTGGGTTTTGGTGTGGTGTCAACATATTCCTTTTTGTCCTTTCGTATTATTCATGTTTGTTTTGTGATTATTTATCTCTTTGAGCATTTATGTTTGTACGTGTGTGCATGCATTCTCCCACTGGTGTTATCTAGGGCCAATCTCTTGAGGTCATTTTAGTGATTTCTTCGCTATATAGAGAGAGTGAATGGTGTAAGTCAGAATGGTGAGAGTGGAAAGAGCATTTATAATAATGCAAATCGTGTTGAGGGTGATAAAAAGGTCCATGTGCAAGAAAAATGCAAACCCTCGTTTAAGGATATTGCCCTGAATCTACGTTCTTTAATGGAAGATTTTGCAGGGAAGTTACCGACCCACTTGACGGGGGAATACATTCTAGAGCCGATGGATATAGAATGGTAGACGGTAGCATCATCAAGGATTTAGACCTTGAAAGGGGAGAGAAGGGTAATTTCCCTCATCTTAGATTGAAAACCCTCTCTTTGACTCTGAATGAAGACATGATAGGAGCAATCAAAATTGAACAAAATCAATTAAAAAATATTTCTATTTTTTTGTTTGCATGGACAATAAATTTTTACCTGCAAGGAAATTTCTCGATGATTGGTTTAATAATGTTTGGGGCAAGAGACTTGGAATTTATGTTAACTTTAGCAAAATGATTCAAAGAGGATTATTTGTAATTTTTCTAAAAAATAATTCTATGCAAGAAAGAGTCCTCAAAAAGTTTGCTTTCCCGTGGTCTCCCAATGGTTGCCTAGATAATGTTGTTGCGAGATCTTCTCCACAGTGGATTGAAATTCATAATGTCCAACCAAAATCCTAGCTATTTATCCCCTAGAATCTTAAGCCCTTGGGGTTAGTCCTGCAAGTGGAAGAATCTAGAGTCACTCTCCCCCATCTTAATGCTAGGTCTCTTATTGTTGTGCACCATGAAGTTGACTTCCCAAAGGTGATTGCTCTCAAACTTGATGGTAGATTATTTGAGTGGGAGATTTATCTCCTTAGTTATTTGAGTGATTGCTTTCATTGCAAACTTAATAAACATACTAGGAAAGAATGCCCTTCTCTAAAAAATATCCAAAAAACTTTTGAGGTTGCCGTCAATGATAATGATAGTAATAGGATTGCGAATAACACTAACGAGGATGGTACACCTAGTAATAATTCAAATATTTTTCCTAATAAAGCGACTATTAGTTGTAATGACAAGAACATTCCCAAAGGCAATTCAAGTAATATTGAGTTTGATAATAACAGGAAAAAATTCATCTCACTTTCAAACCCCCTTTTTTAGGATGATCTTGAAATCATTCCTGCTAAATGTGTGAAAAATGTGGGTAGTAGTTTTAAAGTCGATTATCAACCAAAATATAATAATTGCAAAAATAATTTGGAGATATCTAAAAGGAAAGACACAAGTAATAAGAAAAACACACAACCAATTGGCTTGGAAAGCATTAAAGAGAAGGCAATAACACATAGAAAATCCCAAGAAGCATCTGTAGTTCAGAGTCCTCCCTCGCCTGAGATCGTTAAAACTTTAGAAGAATCCAACAATAAATATATTATAACATATGAATCTCTTGGGGACATGGTGATTGAATTAAGCGAACAATTTACTAAGGTTCTAAGCAAAATCACAAAGAAAAAAAGAAAACTCACAAAGAGGCAGTCTCTATTGAAGAATAAAAATAAGGAGTCTAGGGAAGAAATACCAAAATGTTTAAACAAACTTTCTAATAGTAAGAAGAATATCACTCAATAATTTTTTTTATGATGTTACATATTCATAGCTGGAATGTTTGAGGGTTAGAGATGCCTAATAGAAAGTATGTTGTTAGAAAATGGTGTAGTGGTTTAAAAAGTAAAGATAACATATGTCTGCAAGAGATTAAAGTTGTTGGATATCATGTGTTCAACACTTTGAAATTCATCTGGGAGAAGGCCATGTGTTAGTATATGAACCATGAGAAGGGAAAAGGGGGTACCACATATCTAATTAATTCCAATTGGGCAAAGAAGTTTGTGAGTGAAGGTTGCTCTCCATGTCAAAGAGCTCACTAGATCCTATTACCAACTTACTTTACCTAAATTGATAGATTCAAAATTTTCCTCTGAATTAAAACTAGGTGTTTTATGTTGTTGTCCATACACATTACAAAAAGATTTGAATGCAGAATGTAAAGTGTATAATGCAAAAAATAGTGAAATTTGATCATTTTTATTCAAATTTACATATGGATACAAAAGTAGTAAAATATTTTTTATTGAAATATATTATGGAACTACTTTACAAGGCACAAATGTTCAAATTTTATACAAGTAGTTGATACAATGCATTCAGATACCACACAAGTTGTGGTAGCTCTTAAAAATATTTATCTGAATAAACAGATTGTAAAATATAAAAGTGATGGGAGAGAGAACGAAGAGCCTCCATTGCCTGAATGGAAGGCTATTGAGTTGAATTTTGAAGAAGACCGAGGCTCATATATTCAATGTGAGTAGACATGCAAAATAAAAAAAGAGGGGGCCAGTTCATGTGAACTGGGCAATGGAAGGTATTCCAAATATCTATGTAATATAAATAATTCCTACAATATGGTCATTTAGATGTATGCATTTAAAGAACGCAAAAGGAGTAACATTTGAAAGTAAGGCAGGTTTTATGCTAACATGTTTGTTTCATGTGTAGATACAGGTATGAAGACCAAGTAGGTTGTTGAAGGGACACACATATACTACAAGTGTGAAACTTTCCAACCGAAGTTATGTAGAGGCGAAGATTAATTAAAGAGATTGTAGAGGGGGCCTACATATTAAGTATGTGACCTTCCAATTGAATTAATGGAGCTGATGAAGATTGGTTGTTGAAGGGACATGACCTTTTATCATGAAACCTTTCAACCTATTACACTTGTGTATAATTTCAATTTGATGCATGAAGAATCATAATTGCTATCAGAGGTAGTTACATGTTAATACAATATCAGTTTGTTGGAGGAAGAAGTTTGCTACAAGAATCAATAAAATTTATGCATAACTCTAGTCATAATGCTATAGGAAGTTTTGATGCTATAGGAGAAATCAAATTTCTACAGGAAGCAACTACATTTCGATACAATTTCAAAATGCTATAGGAAGGAGTTTGCTAGAAGAAGTCTATGATATTTCTGCATAATACCATTCTGCTACAGGAGGTCATGATGCTAGAGGAGGCCATGTGAAAATGTGTTCATGGATCAGTATTGGTAATCATTTAAGTTGCTACATGAGGTTTAAAAGGAGGTTTTTATGTTTCATGATTTACATTTTGCTTGTCTGGAAAAGAGTCATACATGATATGATTATTTGAAAATCAAACATACACAATATAAACATCAGTACAATAATTCAGAAATCAATTCAAGTGAAAATGAAAAGGATATCATTATTATTTGCAAATATGATCAAAGTATGAAAATAATTATTTTGCTACAAGATGTCAGTTTCTAGTTTTATTCAACTGATTGCTACAGAAGAATGGTATTGATAAGTATTAAAAAAATGTTGATAGTAATCAGAATTATTACAGTGATCAGTCATAAAATACTGACGAGGTTATATCATATGTGCTCAAAATAACTAGTTCTTTTCAACTGTCACATATTTGTAAAGGACTAGTATATCAAAAGCATGAAGACAAATTTGCAAAAGGGTTGATAGAGGTAAATCACATCAGCTATATCAATATTTTTATTCATGGACTGCAATTTCATTTCAAATCCTACTAAGTAGATAAGAAATTATGAGTCATGCCAACTACTAATGAACCCATTGGGACAACACACAACAACAAGAATTTTTTAAAATGACTCATCAGTATGGGTTTCCCCAATGGAGTCATTAGTTTAATGAAGCATTAATATAGACATAATTCAACAAAGAGAAAGATGGCAGCCTCAAGGCAACTGAGAGTTGTAGAGATTCATAGTATTTAATCATTGCATGGAGAGGAATTTTAAAATCTGTTCATACGGAATTTACACTTCATACTATAGCACTGGGGTTTCATTTTTATTAACATAATTAAAATGTAGAAAATAAATCGTGTGCTGTAGTATGAAATAAACCTATGTGCTACAACATAAAGTATGATAGAAAATACAAATAAAAGGTTTTTTGGCTGAGCATGTGCCAAAATTGGAAAAAGATTGTCATTAGTTTTTCACAGAAGATATTATGTTTAACCCTTGTGTTAAAGCGAATACATCAAAGATCACACAGTAAGGGAAAAAGAAACCAGTGCTTGAATATAGAGAATCTTCAAACCATGAAAAGCTTCAAATATTGCTGAAAAAATTTACAACCACTGATTTAAGCATTAATATCAGAGCTACAACAAAGTCGGGAAAAAGTAGAAAATTGGAAAATATAGTCTTTTCATATGCATTTTATGGGCACATGAGGACGAATCTGAAAATTATAAAATATGGGTTTTGTCCAGAAAGGAGTGATTTAGGTTTGAAAGCAAGAAAAATCCCCATAACATCGAAGGAAGAATAGATAAATATTATTTTATGAAGATAGCTTCAATATTAGTGCATATTCAAAGTAGTGCAACAAATAAAGACAAGCAGTCGTGTTTTTGCCTTTTCTCCCAAACCACAATCTGGATTTGTCTAAATTTTTTACTAGAGTTATAAAACTAGAAAATGTAAAAACCCATTAAATTTCATGAGAATACAAGTTGTATTGCACCGCAGCTCAGAGAAAGGAAGAAACATAAAACTAAAGGGCATGACAAGCTACAGAAGATCTCACGACAAATACAAATGAAAATAGAATAGTTTTATTTTGCCCTAGTAAACTTCATATATTTATGCGATCTTCATAAAATATTGTTCAAAGAAGGACCCAACATTCATAATAGCCATGGAAATATATAATAGAAAACTAGATAGATCAAAATACATGTGTCGTGATCGAAGAAAAATGAGTCTTCAAGCAAAATCCTTCCCACTTTTTGCAAATCGTCAAACCCTAGCAATGGTGGCCCTCACAATTAAAAATGCAAATGAAAATGTGTTTAGGGTTTATTCCCTTTTCATAACCAAATTCCTTTTCTCCATATTTTTGGTCGATAAGGATTTCGGGTCCATTTGATATGGGCTTTTAAATGTTTTATCTTTTATTTTATGGGGATAACATTATTATTTATATATTAAATGTTTATCATTTAATATATATAAATAATCATTATTATATTCATCCTTATTTTTATTATTTTATTTAATATTTATTAAATACTATTATTTAATAAATATTAAATAATGTAATAAATAAAATACAAGGTTTAATTTTTAAATATGGCTCTGCAACTTGGAGGTCGCTAACGTCCTTGACCTCTCGGCCTGACAAGCATTCAATGTTGTCCTCTTTTATTTTCCCTATACTTCCCTATGGCCACTCATTCTATTGGTCTGGGTTCAAAAGGTCAAGGCAAGACTTTTAAACAAGCACTCAATGAGGAGGTAGTTCTTCCGCATGAGGCTAAGTTCATCATTGATGGCAACCAAACATCAAAGGTAGGAGAAGGAACCAACATTGGAGGTGAGAATTCTAACCCTACTACTATTTGTGTTATCAAACCTAATTCGTATATGTCCATTACTATTGAAAAAGAAAAAGACTGTCTTAGAAACACTGCAATTTTTTTAGCCACTGAAGACATCAATAAACTCACGTCAAGATCATTCCTCAAAGACTGGCTTCACAATATTTGGGGTAAAAAAATTGGATACCATTTTTCTTTCCTTCGTATGATTCAGAAAGGTCTTTTTTTGATATTTAAAAAAAAACTAATTCTCAGAAAGAAATCCTCGTCAAACAATTCTGGCAGATTGGCAATGCCAACTTTAGGGCACTCCCCTGGACACCCAACACATCCCACAACAAAGTGTTGGCCCCGTTGAGCCCCCACTAGATTACTATGGGTAGTGTTCCATCATTTATGTGGAACATTATCCCTCAAGCTCTAGAACCTTTCGATACGATCCTTAGGGTTGACAAAACTGACGTGCTTCTCCCCCACATAGATGATAGGATTATGATCATGATCAACCCAGGGATTGATCTCTTGGGTGAGATTCTTTTTGACCTAGGTAGCCGCTCCTATTTTTGGCCTATTTCCTTCCTAGGAGGACTTAATTCTTGCTTCTTATGCAAAAGGGAAGGCCACATGAGACATGAGTGCCATCTATTGAATAAAAAGAAGGTAGACCCAAAATCTAAAGTCAAAAAAAAGTTAGACCCTAAACCTACCAGAGAAAGAACTGGCTCTACCGCTCCCAGATAGGATAGTTTTAATAGCCTTGGAATATCTATCCCAATGACATCAGATGCTATAGCTACTTCTTTATAAACACTCAAGAAGGCCTTCAATGATGATTCATGTCATATCCCCCCTCTAGAGCGAGCATTGAAGAGGCATTAGAACCCCCATAAGTTGAGTGCCTTGACTTTGGGTTGAAGCTGAAGAACCTTGTATCTAGTCACAAGAACTTGAATTCCCAACAAATTGTCCTTAACAAGATCAAGAAGATCTCAACCCTCAAAAGAAGAGAACCCACTCCTATTCTTAGAGAGTTTGGAACTATTTATTTAGTATCTTCAACTCAAAACTTAGAGAAACCCTTCGATGATAGTACATTTGGTGCCCTAGAAGCTATTAGCGATGCATACGACAAGGAATATAGACTAAAAAATGTATCTATTACTATGATCCCTGCCCCCTCAACCCGTGTGCCTTCTATTCGAGAGGATCTTTCCCTCCCTGAGAAGAGGTTCTCTAGAAATGAGAAGAGTTCCACCCCTAAGAGGTGTAGGGTGAGTGAAGACCTGGAAGAAGGTGAGATCAGGGGGTTGGAGCTGGCTATAGTTGGAGACAAAGGGAATGGACCCTCTGAGTTTACCTTCAAGGCCAAGGAGAAGGTCAGGAAACCCCAAACCAGTGAACCAGAACTAGAGGCTAAGGTTGGAGGAGATGACCCTCAAGAAGAAGGAGGGACTCCCATGAACAAAAGGAAGAGAGGCAGACCTCCTAATCATGTCTCCAATATAAAACCATCGAAAATAGAAAAGAGAAGTCTTCCCAGTTGTTTTAAGAGCTTCCAATCTCCCATGGAAGAAGACTCTTAATGTTGCCATGGAATTTAAACTTGCAACCTAGAATGTGAGGGGCCTAGAGTCCCCAAACAGGAAGTACGTAGTCAAAAGACTCATTAGAATACAAAAAGGATTTTACTTCCTTTTGATCCAAGAAATCAAGGTAGTAGGATTTTCCTTTGATGTTTCCTTAAAGTGTATTTGGCAAGATGCCAGGATTGTGTAGACCAATCATCAAAGAGGTAAGGAGGGAGTGCCATACTTATTCACCCTAGATGGGCCAAAAAAGTCTCAAATTGGGGATGCTCCCTGTGTGATAAAATCGTCTGGGTGAGCATTATTCATAAAAATGTTGAATTTGGAATTTGTTTTGTCTATGCACCAAATGATCACTATGATAGAATTAGACTATGGGAATGGATGTGCAGTATGAAGGATATTCCTTGGGTTGTTGTTGGGGACTTCAACATGATGGAGTCCCCATAGGATAAAGGAGGTGGGACTAGGATGGAATGGAAAGGCAATGAGAAGTATTTCTAGACTATAAGGATAACAAAGCAAGTAATAGTCTACAAGATCTCGCAAGATCCAAATCTTTTCCACAACATTAGTACTCAACTAGCCCAGATTTGTAACAAGACAAGATGTTGGTAGGACCCCAAGAAAGATCTAACTTGTACTCCCAACTTCCAAGAAATCTCCCTATTTCTAAGCTTGCAAGATTCTAACTCCCACCACCACTCCCTACCCCAAACAACTACCCAAGCATCTACTTAAATACTAAATCCCAGCCACAATTCGACTCTACAGGGATATGCAAATATTAAATATAAAACATCAGTCAGCTCTCAAATAGCCTTAAAATAAATAAATTCTCCAAGATGTCCCCAAATGGTCATCAGATCAGCATAGAAGAATGCAACACACCAGATCTAGGTCCCCACACATCCAACGGTCAATCCATAACTTGAGGAGCACAACCCAAAATAAATGCACTAGTCGGCCAAGCTGATTTATCCAAATAACCACATCGGTTAGCAAGAACACCAAGCGCTAGAGAACTGACCATGCCAAGCATGACCGAGCAACATAGTTATCACCGAGTGTCAGAAGAAACTGACACCTTCAGTTACCGAGCATTCTTCAGAGACCGAGCACCTAGGTAAACACAGAAATTAAGCAACCAGTCTCCCAAAGTGAGCAAGTACTCCACCAATAAAGATCAAAACTACTAATCTACCTTCAAAGACAAACATATTTTTGGTTGATACAGGATTTCCAAGAATCCTAGGATGCTCTTGCATCACTTTGAAGTAGGTTGCCTAGGATCAGAGATCAATACTGGATGCATTAAACTCATACCCAAGGAGGGAGATAAAACCTTGATTAAGAACTGGAGACCTATTACCCTATTAAATGTGTCTTACAAAATATTGGCCAAAGTGCTAGCAAGGAGGCATGTTGATATCCTTCCCAAAGTGATTAGCCCCACCCAAACATGGTTTTTGAAGGGAAGATACATTTTGGAGAACCTTATTACCAGTTGGGAGACTATGGAATGGGCAAGAACCTCTAGTTAATAGGTCAGTATGCTCCTTATCGACTATGATAAGGCATATAATAGGATGGAATGGCAATTTATAATCACAATGCTAAAGGCTCTGGGATTTCCTAAAGAACTCAACCGCATGGTTTTGACCTTAATGAAGGGGGCTACTACTATAGTATATGTGAATGGAACAAGGTCTGAACCCTTCCCATTAACCAGATCTATAAGACAAGGATGCCCATTGGCCCCGACACTATTTGTAATTGATGCAAACTCCTTATTCAACATTCTTAGAGATGACTCCATCTTCCCAAAGGTTATGGGAGTCAGACTACCAAATGATGAGGAACTAATTAATATTTAGTTTTTAGATTATGCCTCCCTCATGGTTGAGATGAGTGAAAACAACTTTAAGTACCTCATGGACAAGTTAGACATATTCTATTCGACCTCAAGAAACAAGGTGTCCATCCCTAAATCAACTCTGCTAGGATGGGATGATTCTCCACTAGAGTTGTGCAACCAATTTGGATTTGCTTGGGGAGGTCCTCTTCATCAAGTTAGATCCCTAGGCATTCCATTTTATGTCAAACCTGACCTCAAAAACATGTGGAGTTGGGTAAAGTATAAGATTGAAGGGAAGTTGAACAAATGAAACAATAGATTCCTCTCATTGGCAGGTAGAGTCCAAGTTTGCCAAAAGATATTGGCTGCTTATTCTATTTACTACTCTTCGACCTGGCTCTTTAATCAAGCTCAGATCAACTTCATTCATAAAGCTATCAGAGACTATTTGTAGTTGGATGGTAAAGGAAATAAGAAAGATCACATTGTCAAGTGGGACTGGTGCACAAGGACAATTGTGCAAGGGTTCTAGAACTGAAAGATCTCAGATGGCAGGGTATAGCGCTTGTAGTTAAATGGGTAGCTAAAGCCTCTCAAGGTAATGAGCCTTGGAAGATCCTCGTGAGACACAACATTAGCAAGGGTACACTTGCCTAGGCTAAGCACTAGAAAAATTTGTCACTCATTGATCTCATGTCAGGGAAGTTCAAGGTGGTAGTAACAGGATCTGAAGTTTTCCAATCTACATGTGATGCAAGAGCATCTAGGGTACTTGGAAATCCTGTGTCACCAAAAACAATTTGGAGTTTGTCTATGTTGCTCAGTTTCTGCTTTGACCAAGTTGGTCAGTTTCCTTTGGTTACCGAGTGTGGTTGGTTATTTCCTGGGTGGTTGGTTGTTTCACTGGCACTCGGCATTGCCTATCTGCTGCTCGGTTATCTTGCTCAGTGACAGGTTTAGTTTTAGTTTCTGTTGTGGCTGACTTGTGCATTTATATTGGATCATGGATTTAATGTTGGAATCCATCATTGGGAAGTGTGTGGTCCCAGATCTGACTGTTCCTTCTATTGATTATGGATTTGAAGGATGACTCAGTTCGGTAGCTTCTTGTATAAATGTAGTTGTTGGTTTAGAGTTTAGAGGCAATTTTTTGGATGGCAGTTGGATAGAAGATAGAAGTAGAGATTTTGGTAGATCCTCGCATGTTGGAGGACTTATGTAATTCATTGTAATATCTGGCCCTAACTGGGAAGGCCTTACAACCTGGCATGTATTAGTCTATTTGATGAAATATATGAAAGACTTTGCATTCTCTCTCTCACTATTGTTGTTTGTTGCTTCCGCATGTGTTGGGAAGGCTTGGATTAGTAGGGTGTGCCATTGTTTGGCCCCTCTTGCTCCCTGCTTTGCATCAGGTGGTATCAGAGTGAGGTGAGATCTTGATCTAGGTCTACGGATCTAGGTTTGTAGGTTCCTCTTGAAGCCCTAGTTGATTGTTGTGGGGTAGTAGATTGCGATCTGACCTGCAATTATAGGGGGTTGTCAAGATGGTTCGTGGGAGGTGAGATGTAGATCCAGGATTGGAAGATATGCTAAGGCAGATTGTTACTAGGTTAGAAGCTATTGAAATAGCCCAAAGAAGAGGCAGACATCTTGAAGATGTTAGTGATGATGAAGTTGAGGAAGAACAAGAAAATGCAGAATTTGCACCTGTTATGGATCAAGGTGAAGAAATATTTTTGAAGGCTTTGATAAGTCTGAAGTCAACACCACATTTCAATCCTCCTGAGTATGGTGGAAAGCTAGATTTTGATGAATTGGTGGACTAGATCACCGAGATGGAAAAGTATTTTGAATATGAAAACATTCCTGAAGACAAGAAGGTGAAGATTGCAAGCACAAAGTTGAAAAGTCATGTCCTTATGGTGGGAACATCTGCAACTAGATAGGAAGAGGAAAGGAAAAGACAAAATCAAGGTATGGAATAAAATGGTGAACACATTGAAAGAAAAGTTCTTACCTTGTGATTATCAAATTAACCTAGTTCGATTAATGTAAAGTTTGAGGCAGAAAGATAGCTCGGTAAATGAGCATACTGAGGAATTCTATAGATTAGATATTAGATCTAGACATGATGAAGATGATGTGGAAAGAATCGATAGATACCTGAATGGTTTGAGAGTTTCCATCCAAGAGGAAATTAGTATGGTCAAGTTGGAGAACATTGAAGAGGCTTATCAATTTACTTTGAAGGCCGAGGAGAAATTGAACAAGAGACATAAACAAAGACAAAGAGGTCAAGGTGGTAGATTCCCTAGAGGAAGAGGTAGATCTAATGGTGAAAATGGTAGATCTAAACCATAAAAGACAAATCTAGACAAAGGTAAGACCGAGTAGAAAGGTAAAAGTTCATCTAAAGGTATAGGCAGTAACTACCGAGGTGGTTATGGATGAGGAAGTTTATGAGGAACTTGTTACAATTGTGGAGAAGAAGGACATAGATCTTTTAAATGTACACATGCTAGTAAGAAGGCTGGTAGTAGTAGAAATGCTTTGGTGCAAGAAGAGTCACCGAATGAACCTGAGAAAGAAAAAACTTGATGGTAAGGAGAGCACTATGGGATGAAAGCAAGAAGGAAGATTCGGTAAGGAAAAGTTTGTTCAAGACCAGATGTAGAGTTTCTAACAAATTTTGGAAGGTAATCATTGATAGTGGTAGCTCAGAGAATCTGGCATCTGAAGAGATGGTCATAAAATTGTAGTTGGAAAGGTTGGTACATTTGAAGCCCTATCAGATTTCATGGATCAAAGATGAGCATACACTACTGGTAAGTGAACAATGTTATGTGAATTTGAAGATTGGAAAGTACTATGATAAGGTGTTATGTGATATCATGCCTATGGATTGTTGTTGTATTTTGTTGGGTAGACCTTGGCAATATGATAGACATGCTATATATGATGGGAGATTGCATAAGTATACTATTATGGTTGATGGAAAGAAACAAATCTTGTTACCATTGATGGAAGAGCCTGTTAGTAATGTTTGCACATCTGTGAAAGTTTGTTTGATGGAGGGAAGAAAGTTTGTTAACTCTTTGAAGAAGAATGATGTATGTTTTGTTGTGATCCCTAACAAATCGAGTAAGAAAATAGAGGATAATGTCCCTGAGGAGATTGATAAGTTACTCACCGAGTACAGTGATATCATTTATGATAATGTACCTGATGGTTTTCCACTGAAAAGAAGTATTGATCATTGTATGGATCTAATCCCTAGAGCTAGTTTACCGAATAAAGAACCTCATCAGTTGACACCTACCGAGAATCAGAAATTGAACTGATAGATTCAAGAGTTGTTGGAGAAAGGTTTAATTAGAGAAATTTTGAGCCCTTGTGTAGTGCCTATTGTATTGGCACCAAAGAAGAATGGAGAATGGAGAATGTGTACTGATTCTAGAGTAATCAATAAGATAACAATGAAGTTTAGGTTTCCTATACCGAGAATGGATGATATAATGGACAGTTTGACTAGAACAAAGTATTTCACAAAGATTGATTTGAAAAGTGGGTATCATCGGATCAGAATTAGAGAGGGTGATGAATGGAAGACTGATTTTAAGACAAAAGAAGGTTTGTATGAGTGGTTGGTTATGCCTTTTGGTTTAACTAATGTACCAAGCACTTTTATGAGGTTGATGAATGAAGTTTTGAAGAAATTCTTAGGTAAGTTTGTGATTGTATATCTTGATGATATTCTGATATTCAGTAAGACCAAAGAAAAACATTTGTTACATGTTAGACAAGTTTTGCAGAGATTGAAAGAGGAAAAGTTGCTGATAAATCTAAAAAAGTGTTCATTCATGAAGGAGGAGATTGTGTATTTGGGATTTGTTATTTCGGCTGATGGTTAGAAGATGGATCCTAAAAAGGTTGAAGCTATTTTGAATTAGCCTACACCTGTGAATGCTAGTGAGGTAAGATCATTTCATGGTTTGGCAAGTTTTTATTGAAAGTTCATAAGGAATTTTAGTTCAATTTGTAATGCTATGATTGAGACTATGAGAAGAGACAAATCAAGTGGACACATGGAGTTGACAAAAGTTTTGAGACTTTGAAGCAAAAGGTTGCTAAATTACCTGTTTTGGCATTACCTAATTTTAGTAAAGTATTTCAAGTAGAATGTGATGCAAGTGGAAGTGCAATTGGAGTTGTGTTGAGTCAAGAAGGTAAACCTATTGCTTTCTTTAGTGAAAAGTTGAATGATGCTAGAAGGAAATATTCTATGTATGATCAAGAATTCTATGCTATTGTTCAAGCACTGAAGAAATGGAGACATTATTTGATACCGAGTGAATTTGTGTTGTATACTGATCATAAGGCTTTACAATATTTGGGTAGTCAGAATAAGTTGAATTAGAGACATATGAAATGGGTTGAGTATTTGCAGAGTTACACATTTGTGATAAAGCATAAGAGTGGAGTCACTAACCGAGTTGCTAATGCATTGAGTAGAAGAAGATCTTTGATGACCGAGATGAAAATTGAAGTTCTTAGTTTTGATGAGATGAGAGATTCTTATGAGTTTGACCCTATTTTTTTGAGCCATGGAGAAAGTGCAGAGTACCTATTCAAGATCAACAAGATACTAAATGGGATGAATATTTTATTCAGGAAGGTATGTTGTTTAAAGGTATTCAATTGTGTATACCGAGAGGAGTAATGAGATCTAATTTGATAAAGGAGAAACATATTAGTGGTTTGGCTGGATATTTTGGTATTGATAAAACATGGAATTTGCTTAAGAAGTACTATTGGCTGCAGTTGTATAAAGATGTCCAGAAATTTGTGAAAAGTTGTGGAATTTGTCAAGTTGCAAAAGGAGTAAGTCAGAATACTGGATTGTATACACCGATTGTTGTTCCTGAGAAACCTTGGATTGACATCAGTATGGATTTTATTCTTGGCTTATCGAAGACAGTAAGAGGTAATGATTCTATATTTGTTGTTGTGGACAGATTTTCAAAAATGGCACATTTTATACCTTGTAGAAAGACATCAGATGCAATACATGTAGCAAATCTTTTCTTTAAGGAAATTGTCAAATAACATGGATTACCGAGGAGTATTATCTCTGACCGAGACAATAAATTTGTTGGATACTTTTAGAAGACCCTTTGGAAGAAATTTGGCACTGAGTTGAAATATAGTTCTACATTTCACCCACAAACCGATGGACAAACTGAAGTTGTGAAGAAAAGTTTGGGAAATCTTTTGAGATGTTTAGTTAGAGACACACCAAGTAATTGGGATTCTGTGTTGGCACAAGCACAGTTTGCATACAATAATTCAATGAATAGGAGTACTAGAAAGACACCATTTGAGATTGTGAATGGCACAAAACCGAGAGGAATATACATTGCTGATGAGAATAAGAAAAGTGCTAAAGGAGTAAAATTTGCTGAGTACATGAAAACATTGCATGAAGATGTGAAGCTGAAGCTGGAAGACAGTAACTAAAAATACAAAGACAGATCTGATAGATCAAGGAGACATAAAACTTTGGATGTTGGTGATGAAGTGATGGTTCATTTGAAGAAAGGCCGATTTCTTGTTAGAACGTATGGGAAGCTAAAGATGAAGAAGTTTGGACCTTGCAAGATTTTGAAAAAATTTGGCAGTGAAAATGCATATGAGATTGAGTTGCCTGATGACATGGACATATCACCTATTTTAAACATTGCTAATTTGTATGAGTATCCTGAACCCGATGAAGAAGTGACAGTACTGACAGAATATCCTAAGAAGCAGAATGATGAAGTTGAACAGATTTTGAAGGAAAGAGTTGGCAAGGGTACAAGAGGAAAACAATATATGGAATATCTAGTAAAGTGGAAGAATAGACCGATGGAAGAAAATTCATGGATTTCACAGTCTGAGTTGGATGCATCTCAAACTAGACCTACCAAATGATTCGGAGAATCATTTCAAAATAACACTAGGTGTCTGATGCAGGAGCATCTCGGGTCCTTGGCAATCCTGTGTCACTAAAAAAAATTTGGAGTTTGTTTATGTTGCTTAGTTTCTACTTTAATCGAGTTGGTCGATAGTTGGTCAATTTCCTTTGGTTACTGAGTGTGGTCAGTTATTTCCTGGGCGGTCAGTTGTTTCGGGCTTGGCATTACCGTCTGCTACTCGGTTATCTTACTCACCAATGGGTTTAGTTTTAGTTTATGTTGTGGCTGACTTGTGCATTTATATTGGATCGCAGATTTAATGTTGGAATCCATCATTGGGAAGTGTGTGGTCCCAGATCTAACTGTTCCTTCCATTGATTATGGATTTGAAGGCCGACTTAGTTTGGTAGCTTCTTGTATAAATGTAGTTGTTGGTTTAGAGTTTAGAGGCAGTTTTTTGGATAGGAGTTGGATAGAAGATAGAAGTAGAGATTTTGGTAGATCCTCACATGTTGGAGGACTTCTATAATTCATTGCAATCCAGGAAGGCCTTACAACTTGACATGTATCAATCTATTTGATGAAATATATGAAAGATTCTGCATTCTCTCTCTCACTGTTGTTGTTTGTTGCTTCTGCATGTGTTGGGCAGGCTTGGATCATTAGGGTGTGCCATTATTTGGCCCCTATTGCTCCTTGCTTTACATCAATATGGAAGGGTTGGGAGGAGGTTAGATCGAGTGTGACAAGGAATGACCTACTTGATTAGGATCAGAATGTGTATGGAGAGAGGTCCATTTAGTGGAACCTATACAAATGAGATAAACCCTTGGCTCAGCTGGAGGGATGCTCTGCTAAAAAATAGAATTCATATGGCATTAGTTACTTTTTAGATAATATTGAGAATGGGAATATGATTTCCTGGAATGACCTTGTTTCTAGATTTTGCTTACCTCTCTCCTAGTGGAGGACATACACCACTATTAGGGATGCATGCTCAATGCTCAATCTTCCCAGAGACACTATAGTGGACTCTGATAGGATGGACCTTATCAAATGGATTGATGACACCCCATTATGGAATACTAAAGCCAAAGCAGTATATAGAATACTTGCAAACACATATACTATCTATGAAAACCTTAATGCTAAATGGAATTTGAACCTAGACCCCAATACATGGAGTAAATACCTTGAAAAATTATGGCACACCCTTGCTGAACCTAAAGTGCTCTGTTTTATGTGGCGTTGTCTTCTGCATAGGTTGCTTATTAAGAAGCCTTCTGGTGAACCAAATGTCTATTCCTTCTGCTCTGAACCTGAAACTATCCTGCATATATTCTTTGACTATCAATTTGCCTCTGTCGTATGTAACTTTTTGGGTTGGAACTAAATAGAAACTTTCATATAATGGATATCCTTTTGGGGACTATGTTGGGACTAAATAAAAAATGCAACCTTTTCTGGACTTCTCTTTCCTTTTACATACTTTGGCATATAATCATGGGGAGATTTGAAATGATTATAGAAAGTTTAGGAATGATGATATTTTCAATAGTAGGAGTAGAATTCTCACCGAGTCTCTACGGAGACTCCTATTTCTTAATGTTGCCACGTAGGTCACCATGATCATGCAGGTTAAAGAACATCAAGCTTTGAAGGTCATTAGGGAAGTTAGAAAAGTGCTGGACAGAGAATGAATAACATGTAATATGACCACCATAGCTAGTGAGGACTTCGATTTTAATGTCACCATTGGGCATATGCTACAACAAATTAAAGACCAAAAGGAGTAAGAGAAACAATAAGGTATAGGAGTTGGGGATGCCCAGGGGATCAACATAGGAGGTAGGTCTATTCAGGGGAACACCACCGCTGAGGATATTATGGTTGACGAGCAGGTGACTAGTAGCAGTGAGTCGATAGGGTTAAACCAAGGGCTATAGGATCAGACTATAGTTGACATCCCCACTAGTCAAGCTCCCAGGGTTGACTCACTTTATGTGTCGCCTATGTCAGAGCACCCTCCACTTTCCTGGGAGGCCTACTTCTCTAACCCATATAATGTCATCACCCAGGGCAATCTGTGACTCAAATGGACAGACCATCAATGACCATGGACAACCTGGTTTCCTAGGTAGAGCTGGTTAACAATATCTTATATATATGCTACTTTAATGGTCTTTGATACAATATTGGTTTCATGAATTTTGACTCCCACCGTATATATGTGATGATGTAATATTTTGTAAAGCTTATACTGTTGTAAACTCTCAGTATTTTCAACTTTAATATATTATAGTTAATAGAAAATAATAATAATAATAATAAATTCTTGCATGCATACTACATTGTAAAATCAATTTTTCTAAAGTGTTCAATTCATAAGACACTTAGAGTAAATTGATTATTTTTTATGCAAGAATAGGTAAGAGGCAAAGTTGAGATGATTTTTCATGCGAACTTAAGAGTTCAATTTTAGAGATTAGAGATTGTTTTAGTTAACTACATGCTATAGGGAGTTCATTTTCAATCTCGGGGAAAGTTCTTTTTCCCATGTAGTCAGTGAGCAGATATATGCTATTTTTAAGTAGATAGAGGCAGTTTTCAGTGAGCTATCAGTTGGACATGGACTAAAGGGCAGTTTTGATGGGTTTCTTCACAATTTGGAGCAATTTTGACATTGATTTTCATGCATGGTTTTTTGCATTCGAGTTAGGCTTTTGTTCTCTATTTATTATATTTTCACCTCATTTTTTGGGGTCCCTCTTTTGGCTCTTTTTTTCCACATTGCAAATTTTTGAGTAGGAGCACTTTGTAGAAAAGATTTTTCTAGCATTAATTATATAGATACAACAATTCCTTCTCATTGATTTAGGTGCAATATTGTGGATTCTTTATTTTTATGTTGTGTTTATCCTTCATTCTAATTACATTCCTTATTGTGTATTTGAATCTCGATACTTGTAATTGCAGGTCTTTGTTTGTGTCCTTATTCTTTTGCATAAAATTGGTAAAGCCTAAGTTTTCCTTTTAAAACAAAAGATTTCAGGTCCTTGCATAGAATCACTTTTGTAACTGCATGCTTGTCTGAGTATTGAGAATCATTAGTATCTTCAATAATTCATGTTGATTCAATTGAAGTTGCATACAAATTATTGGTGTATCACTTTATTTTAGGTTTTAAGTATTCATATTTTCTCATCCCTTTACCTATATGAATTTTTATTTTAGGTGAACACTACTAGGAACTGGCCTGTATTCCAGAGATTCTTCTCTCATTTTAGGACAACCCACCACCCGCAAGAGTTTTCATGTTTCAACAGGATAGCTAGATTTCACATCAAGCTATATGCGCAATCCTGATTGACAACAGATCCTTTTCAATTTTAATGACAAGATGGTAGAAATTTGTAATATTTATGCTACCAATGATTATATGGATCAGGCCATATTTTGGGAATGGATTTCAAACAACCTTCCTAGGGCTCATTGGATTTTTGTGGGAGACTTCAATATGATAGAAACAAAGGAAGATAAATGTGGAGGCAATGGCTATAGTTGGAAAGGGAATGAATACTTTTTTGGACTAGCTTTAAAATGAGGTTTAAATTGGTTAACCCTATGGAGAGAAAGAGAATTGATGGAAAAGACATCTCGTTCACTTGGTGTAACAACCAGACAAGGAAACAAAGGGTGTACTGCAGACTTGACGTAATATATTTTGACTCATCTTTCCTTGGTGTCTATCATGACTCTAACTCATATCTTGTCCTAGTTTCTCTTGCAAGTATTTCAGATCACTCTCCCATCTCTTATGATATTATTATTGATATTCATCAGAAAAGAAAGGTTGTCAACATAAAGGCTAATCTGTTTAAACTTAATGTCTCCCTCCTACAAAATCAGGATACTAACAATGCTATTAGAATAGTTACTTGTTTGTCTAAGTTTAGTTGTGGATCGTCCTCCCCTAGTGAACAATGGAGCCATCTACTCGAGGCCTAGAGGAAAATGTTTTAATCAATGGGGAAGAAATATGCTATGGACAAGAGACAGAAAGAGGCTATATTTCAGAAGAAACTTACTGAAATTGAAGAAGAGCTTCAGGTCATAATAGATAGTTGGAGAAGGAATTAGCTAGCACTAAATTTGAGATAGGAAAATATCAGAATCATGAGATCAAAGGGCAGAAAATCAGAGCTAAAATGAATTGTCTTAAGGAAGGAGACAAAGGCACCAAATATTTCATCAACATTATCAGGGATAAATAGAGGAGAGAAATCAGTGAAGATATCCAGACCAACACAAGCCTATCAAAGGATAACAAAGATAATCTGGAGGCTTTTTTCCAATTCTATAAGGGGCTATTCACATATGAATGTATAGAGAGAAGTAACAAAGCATTACAAGATTGTATGAAATTCATCCCTAAGATAATTAACAAAGAATAATATAGGTTGTTGGAAAAAAAATTAGCCTCAAGGAGATTGAAGAGGCCATTGGGTCTATGGCTAATGGCAAGTCTCCTGGGCTAGATGAGCTCCCCATTGAGTTTTATAAGGAGTTTAGTGATTGGATTTGCTAGGAGTTGTTGAATGTCTATGAGGAAGCTTATGATAGGGGTACGCTTGGGGAAAAAATTAATAGAGGCATTATTAAATTGCTCCCACAAAATGGAGATAAGACCCAAGTAAATAAATTGAGACCTATCACACTCCTAAATCTTTCATATAAAATTATTACTAAAGTTCTTGCCAAAATAATTGATAATATACTGGGCAAGATCATCTTGGTAACTCAAAATGGCTTCATTAAAGGTAGATATATTTTGGAGAATTTGATCACCAGTTGGGAGGCCATGAACTAGGCTCAAAAAGAAGGTCAAGATGTTGTTATGGTTCTTCTTGATTTTGAAAAACCCCATGACAGGATATAGTGGCCATTTGTGATCAACATGATGTAAGCTTTTGGGTTTCCCCCATATTAGTGCAAGTGGATCTTTGTCCTATTTAAAGACTCTTCCATAGTCATTGAAGTTAATGGTGAGATATCTAAGCCCATACCAATTCAAAGATCAATCAGACAAGGTTGCCCCATTGCCCCATTCTTATTTGTAATTGCAACAAATGCTCTTTTTTATATTCTTAGAGCTTCGGAATTAGGCCCTCTAGTGAAAGGATTGACCCTCTCTAATGGTGAAGACTTGATCAATGCTCAATTTGCTGATGACACCCCTCTCTTCCTTGAACTTTCCTCGAATAATTTTGATAACATCATGGATAGATTGTAGGTCTTTTGTTTGGTATCTGGAGACAAGGTTGCTCCTCATAAATATACTATTCTCGGATGGAAGGAGAATCCCCAGATTGGGTTATTCAAAAAGGGTGGATGTGGAATGACCCATACACCATTGTGAGGTATCTAGGTATTCCCTTTGGTGTTGAACCTTCACTTAAAGATATGTGGTAGGGGATTTACTCCAAAATTGAGAATAAACATATTAAGTGGCAGACTCATATGTTTTCCTTGGCTAGAAGGGCACAAGTTGTTCAAAAAGTGTTATCCTCGCATGACATTTATTATGCTTCCTCCTGCCTATTTGGTAAATACCATAACAACAAACTTGATAGGATTCTTAGGGACTTCCTTTGGTCTAATGGTATGGGAACATAGAAAAGACATTGTGTTAAATGGGAGTGGTGTTGTACTCCTAGAAGTCTAGGAGGACTGAGGTTTAAAGACCTGCAAGCACACAGGGCAGCCTTGGCTTCTAAATGGATTATTAGTAGTCTCTCTAGAGATGAACCGTGGAAACTTTTGGTTAGAAATAACATCCAAAAGTCCACCATTAAGAAAGAAAAGATGTGGAAGGATATACCAATGGTTGACATTGTATTGGGAAAATTTGATATTAAATGCTTTGGTTCTAAGGTGTTCAATTCTATTTGGAAGGCATAGACTCGGGTGAGAAGTCTACTCTGTTCTAAAGATGCTATTGGGAGATCACCATCATTTGCCGTCTTGAATAGATTAGTTTAGTGGGGCATTTATTTGAATAACAAACCTTTGGTGCTAACTCAAGGGTGTTCAGCCAAAGCTTGGAATAAAAAATGCATTTCTCTTATTTGTGATATTCTGGTTGATAATTGGCTTTGTAGCTGGACTGAGATTAAAGATAAATTTGGTGTGCCTGATTTGCAGAAGAAGACTTATACTATGTTAGTTAAAGCTTTGGGCTCTTTTTTTCTTGGTAAAATTGTTCAAGTCAATCAGGCTCTCTACCAAATTAAGTGGGCCAATGGAGATTCTTTATTTAATACTTCTACTAAATCTATTTATAACATGCTCAAAGAAGGCACTTCCATTTTCAATAGAATTATTCATAGTTGGGGCTTTAATTGATCGGTCTCTAGATGACACCATGTGTTTGATTTGTTCTAGCACTCACAGGTTGAACCTAAGAAGGTGTGCTTTAGGTGGATTTTGCTACTTAAAAATTTGGTTGTTGGTTCTAGTCTTGTGTTTGTTGGTTTGGAACCTGTTACTTGTTCTGTCTGCGATTGTCCAAAATCCTTTGAACACTTGTTTTTTGACTGTAAGTATGCCTGCAAAGTCTGGTCTATTTTCCTTGGTAATCCAGTCCCGTGGAATAGCCAACCTAGGTTGTCGTGGCATGAGATTCTTGTGGGGTGTGTTGAGCCTTTTGGTCTATCCCTTAATAATTTTTGGTTTGCTATATTACTGTTGAGACTCTTTGGTTTCTCTAGAGGAGGAGAAATGAAGAGGTGTTCCAACACAAGAATATGGTGCTTACTAAGTTTAATTATAAACTCACACACTTTTTTATTATGTCTCAGGTTTTTGTTGTATTGGAGATCCCTAAAGATAGATTTATGGTCCTGGTACGAGAGGGAGCTATGATTATTTACAAAGAAGATATACTCTCAGCACACTACTTTGACATTTATGCTAATGATTTAAACCAAGAAGAGCTAGACAGTTTGAAGATGTTTATTAAAGAGAAGCAGATTAATGTAGATAAAGAGAATGAAAGGATTAGAAACGAACAAGAGCTTAGAGGGTCGAGTTGGGAAAATGCTTCCAATATTCCTCCTGCTATGGACCCACCCATTGGAGTCTTTTAAGGTGACAAAGTTGAATGCAACAACAACATTGTTGGTCAATGGGACTAGTCACTTTTACTGTTAATAAGATTTATTATGCCTGTTTCAAGGGTTTTGTATACTGTCCTGATACTCGTTTGAACTCAAAATTTTGCTCATAACTATAATTTTGTAAATCTTGTACTCAACTAGCTGGTTAGTATATTTTTTGGTAGGGTGGTATTTTGGTTATTGGTTGGGAACTTGATTCTCAGATGATGTAACTTCCAACTTTATAAACTATCTTAATATAAAAAAATGACTTGGTTGCATTACATAACAAACAACTATTGACATCAAAGGCCACACCTTTAATCTGATGTATAGCTAAGCAAATAAGGGGTAGGATAAAATTTAAATTACAAACAAATAAATATAGACCTATTGTGCACTTGATAATATGTCATGCTAAAATCAAAATTCGAAGTTCGCAACTAGACTCATTAATGATATACTTAGGAATTTTTTTGCCAATGCTTACAAAAATGAGAGTTGAACACTTGATCCACAACTCTCTATTGTCATGAAGTTTAAACATTACATTGGACAAATTGCCTTAAGGATGGCTTGTACAACTAATCCATAAAAAATGAGCACCAATCAACATTGGAATCTCAAACTATTATGATCTTACATTCACAATGGTGTCACAAGTTTAAATATTATCTAGAATCTAAAGAGTTCTCCTATATTCCCATTTTAACAATATACTTACATGTAGACCAATATGTATGAAAATCCTTAAGAACAAAGAAGAGTATCTTAAAAGAATTTTGACATAAAATTTTTGAAATCTATTTTATTACTCTTATCTTATCATATATTGTACAAAACACAAAAATATGTTTTAATAACAAGAAAAATTAGAAACTAAAATATGCTTTAATATCAATGATTTTTCCATATATGCTACTAATGTGCACTTTTATATAGAACTTGGGCACTCTCAAAATCATGTTCAATTAATATTTTTATATTTATTTTTTAAACATGAAATATATTCTTTGCATTATGTAATGTTATTCCAATTTTATTTTACCCCACGCAATCTTTTTATCCATCATCATTTAAAATTTTCACTAAGTAAAATAAACTCATATTTTCAGATTTTTCTTGGAGCGAAAAGCAAAAGATTGGTGCTATAAATGTAAGAAGATCATTTAAAACTTTTGAAAAATTAGTTTTAACAATATTTTAACGGCTCACTCCCTTGAATCACGCGCGAAGGAGAGGCAGTGCTTTTAAAAAAAAAAAAAACAGGTAGTCCGTACCCAACTGAACGGCTCTCTGGCGCGTGTGAGGATGTCTATAATCGTACCGTTGGGCATGAAAAGCAGATGATGTTGATCGTACCGTTGGACAGAAATGGAAAAGCAGGGGAGAGGCAGAGCAGAGTCTGGCTATCAGTGATTTCATTGATAGTATTCATGTTTCTTCACTCACATATGCGCATTAGGCAGGATTTCTCTTCTGCAGTGGATTTATGATTGTGGGGCGTGAAGAGAAATCGAGGTACCGATTCTCATGACCCTTCTCCAATTGAAAGTTTTCTGGGTGTTCTGAGGGCAGTAACGAACAGAGTAGGGCAAGTCGAGCTTAATAGAGTACCGTTGGCCATGAATAGCAGAGGAATGAGACATGAAATGCAGAAGACGTGATAGAGGAATGGGAGAGGCGGAAGTTGCAGATCAATAGACGAATTTATACCAATTGGAGATGTGGGAAGATATTTATGTTGTGGGTATTCATCGATCAACCAGCCACATACCAATAAGACAGAAATGAACAGGAATTTATCTCCTGCAGTCGATTTATGATTGTGGGGCGTAAAGAGGAATCGAGGTAATTGCAAAATGGGTTCTCATGACCCTTCTCCAACAGAAAATGTATGTTTAGTACCGGAGGGAGGCGCCAAATAGGGTGCAGCTAAGAACCTTGCATTCTTTCATGTTGTATGTCGTGGGGAGATATCTATGCTGTGGGTATTCATCGACCCACCAGTCACGTAACAATAAGACAGTAATGAAGATGAATTTCTCTCTTACAGTGGATTTATGATATTGGGGCGTGAAGAGGAATCGAGGTAATTTCAAGATGGGCTCCCATGACCCTTCTCCAATAGAAAATGTATGATTAGTAGTGGAGGGCAGCTGCCAAAAAGTGTGCAGCTAAGAACCTTGCATTCTTTCATGGTGGATGTCGTGGGTATTCATCGGCCCACCAGTCACATATCAATAAGGCAGTGATGAACATGAATTTCACCCGTACAGGGAATCTATGATGGTGGGGCGTGAAGCGGAATCGAGGTAATTCAAGATGGGTTCTCATGACCCTTCTCCAATAGAAAATAATATGATTAGTAGTGGAGGGGAGTCGCCAAATAGGGTGCAGCTAAGAAACTTGCATTTCTTCATGTTGGACGTCGTGGGAAGATATTTATGTTGTGGGTATTCATCGACCCACTAGTCACATAACAATAAGGCAGTAACGAACGAAGTAGCGCAAGTCAAGCTTAACAGAGTACCGTTGGCCATTTATAACAGAGGAATGGGACAGGAAAAGCAGAAGAGGTGAGGAGAGTCAGCAAGCAAAGCAATTGGAGTGGAAGAATTCTTTTTCCAGGCAATGTATATCAGTTTCTAATATGTATTATCTCGTACTTCTTGCAATAGGACATGGGTAGATTTTGTTTATGTTATTTTCTTTAAATTTCTTATCGTTCTGCTATGTTGAAATTTTTTGATGCGAGAAATTTTAATCGACGCCTCTATATTAAAAGATTTCTTTTAAAGGGCCTTTTCCATTCACCTCAACCTGTTGCCTCCTCATGCTTAGAATTTCAAGTGGAATACTCCATTGCCCATCTTTGTCATCTTCCATTTCCTTAGGCTTATCAACCCGCCATACCTCATTTATCAAGTTCCAGTCTCTCAAATAGCCAATGTTTTAAGCCATAAAGTCAGGGTTACAGAGGACAAGGAGGAAATCCAGGTCATCTACCATCTGGTGCTCCTTGAAATATCATTGCTGTCAGATTGAATTGTTATTAGTTTACCACCCACTAACACGGAACTTGACATTTTTTTGGATTTTGACCCCATGTTAAATAAGAAAAATAGCTCAAGAGCATCATGCCTTTTAATGTTAGATCGCATTCCTTTTATACTTTCTTGGTTTTTCATTTCCAACAAGGCGATATTGAGTTTACTGACTCTTGTTTAGCTTAATGTCAGTAGTTTACTGATTCTTTTTTAGCTGTTCATAATTTTACAGTGAAACACGGGGACTTGCACCCCCCCCAAAACCTCGATGTACCCGTCCCCGAGACGTCCCCGCACCGAGTACTTGGAGTACCCAAGTACCCCCACCTCCGCCATTCCGCAACCACACCGCTGGCAGGACGGGTACTTGAATTTATATTTATATTTATATTTTTGAATGTTACTATTGGGTATGTACTATATTACTATGTTGAATGTTCAATAGTTCTGATTTGTGTTGCAATTTTTCTATGTTCGTGTATTTTAATTTGGTAAGTTATACTGAAACATCATTTCATAACTAGAATTTCAAGTTCTATATATGTATAGTATACAACACCCCCCTACCCCCTCACCCCCTGCCGCCGCCCCCCCACCGTTCCCCCGCCGTCCCAAAATTGAGGCCCTTTGTCCCCTCGTCCCGGCGTGCCGACGTCCCGACGTACCCAAGCATCGGTGTTACACTGTAATTTTAAAGGTTTTAAGAATTTGAATAGTGCAATGGGTCCATGAAATATTATCATGTAATTTGGCCTTTCTAATCTTGGCGCGGTTATCTCTGTACTTAGGTTTCTCGTTATCAAGGCCAGTTATTGTCTTAGGTGGAAGAAGAGGGCGGTCAAATTTACTAGAAAGAATATTGGCTATTATCATAAACTTGCATCATTTACTTAACAAAGGAAAAAAGAAAATAATTGTCCTGTGGAGGATGTGGCTAAACTAACCTCAATATTTATTGAAAAGCAAGTTGAAAATAATGTCCAAAGTCCTTTTGCATCCCGCCCACTCAGTTTTTTTGTTATGGTCTTGTTAACACACAAATATGCACCCTTGCTAAAGAATGCTTAGCTTAGCTATCTAGTGAAAGATCAGATGATCTCTTTGTGGGCTCTGATAGTTAGAGATCAACCTCCAATTATAGAGTTAGTTTTCTATTTTATGTAGCTTTGGAGAGTGGAAACTAATCTACTTCCTACACTAACACTCACCGAGGAAAGGGAGAGGAAAGATAACTGAAACTAAAATATGACAACGCACCAATTATAGGACAGAATTATTAACTTGCTCCCAAGTGCACAAGTTTATCAAAAAAATAAAACTAATAGTTTCTTGCACACAATCTCCAATCTCACTAGCATTCACATAAATATTGTCAATGAAGGCAGAAGTTACAGGGTCATCAGGACCTCAACTATTCATGGATCAAATGTTGAAGCACAACATACAACCTGCAAATAGATGATTAATTCTACATAAAAGTATATGGCTAGATAGAAATATACAACCAAAACAATACACATTACACTGAAAATTGCAGGAAGGTCTAAACTTAATTTATTGCCAATCCGAGTTCGAAGACTACAGGCTACTGTATTGCCACTGTTTTCTTAAAAAACCAGAGATCCTAATCTCATTGAATCTTCATGCTTTTATCTTCTTGCCAAAGCATATTTTTCAAAAATGAATAAAAAACCTTTCTCGATCCTCTAGGAGCTAGTTGATAGTTTGATAACAATAACTCCTTTCATTATACTGGTTCAAAACTTTTGGGCGTTGGAAGATTCTTCTCAAAGATTCCTAAAATAATCAACATACCTAAGTATGGCATATAAGATGATGGTCATTTGACTTATTCAGCTCAAAATATGGAAACTCTCCCTGTAAGACTCAAACTGATATTCCACCTCCTGCATCAATAAACGATGATTGCCAACTGCAATAAATGTCCTTGATGGCCATAAATCAACCCAAATTGCTTTTACATAAAAACAGGGCACATTTCTTGGATTCTCACCAATTGATTGTAATTTTTTCAATTGGCATTTGGAACCCAAGGCTTCACTATGGGTAATTCTGTTCTCAGCTTATCAACTTCATAATATGCACCAGGCCAGCTTCTATAGTCTTAAGATCATCATCGATATGGTTCCTTGGATGATGATGATGCTTTTTAAAATATTTTTATCAAATGCAATCTTCAGTAGCTATGTGCCCCGTTCGCTAAGCTTCTAAATGACTGATAAACAATAACCATTTTGTGAAAAATGCAAGTGAACAGTTTGAATAGCTTCCTTGCCCTTTCAATGTCATTTTGCATTATGTCAAAAAACTTGTGTGCTTTGTTTATGGTCCCACAATTTGTAAACATGCTGGCCAACAGTGCTCTCATAACCATTTTATACAGGCTTTTGGTCAATGCATTGAGCTTCTATGCAAAATTTTCAAGCGAGTACTTGGTGTGCACCTATTGTTGAGGCACTCAACTCATCATATTGCCGACCTCCATTAGAAAGAAAGAACAGTCCCAATGTCTTTCAATGACTCCACTAATGTGATAATTATTTCATGCACATAATAAAAACCCATGTGTTTTGTATTGCTAGCACAATTCTTAAGATCATGACCCTCAAACAAGATTGATTCCAGCAACGACATTTCTTTATTCATTTTTGGAATTTCACACCCAAGAAGTTCTCTTTCAAAGCGGTTTCTTCATAATTTTGATGGGACGTCCTTCCAGACTTTGGTACTTTCGCAGTTGAATCTTAAATTAGCTCTTCTTCGAATTTTTTCAAATTTTTGTTAATCTGTTAGAATAAACCCTTCTATAATCTGAAATCTATATGAGAATTTACATGCTGGCATTTGTGTATGTATCCTGTCAACCCATTACACCAATTCTCAGAGAAAGCCTTGTCGAAGATCATTTCCACATTGACGGAAAGGAGAGCCCACTCTCAATGTACGCTGGAAATGGTCCTCTCGTACTTCATTTCATTTTTTTGTTTGGTTTGTTGTGTTATAGTTTTTAAGCTTTGATGAAGTGTATGAAGTACAACATATTCTTATTATTTATGTTTTGAGTAATGAGCTTGTGATTATTTTTCATTGTAGTTTCATTCCCCTTCTAATTTCTGTTCTAACAATTTTTTTGTGGTGTGCAAGCTATAGCAGTCATCACAATGTGTGCACTTTTTGTGGCAAATTACGGTACTGTCTTACTCAGAAATCTTGTAGTGGTTTACACAATTTCTGTGGAACTTTATAAACTTGTAGAATATTTAAAAGACTTATGTTGTCCTCATACCTATGTTCCTAATTTTGCTACCTACCCACCTCTATGTACACAACATTTTGCTAATTTGAATTTTAACCTCCCTTCGTGAAGCTTTCTTGTGTGATGACTCTGACATGCAGGGCTGAAGACGCTATTTTTGAATAGGCGCCTAACACAAAGGGGCCAGACCTGCCACACGGAGGGCATCTGTCTCACGAATGCTTGACTACAAAGAGATGAGTATCTTTTGCATCTATCCATTTTTAATCTATGCTATACTTTATTAATGAATCTAGCACTGTGATTATTTTAGTTTATTAGTAATAAATAGAATAAGGCACAAAATTTAGGAATACTTGTCTTGATTTATGTAACATTGACTTGTTATTTTGTTTTTCTTCTTCTGACTTACACGACTCTTTGATCATGAAATGCTTTAGAAGCCTGCTGCTCGCTTTAGGTAAAAGCTCATGGTTACGAGTGCAATTGAATTGCTTCACAACATTGACCCTTCTCACAATCACCAGGCACGACAATTGGCTATTTTCATATGATTTTCTTGCATTCGAGTCATTACTAACTAGGTTTCTTCTCGAGTGATTTGGTTACTCAATTTTCGTATATCTTTTACAATTTCTAGTTGGATCTAGCGCTTAGCCATGTACGATTCAACAGACATTTAGGCCTTGTTCAGTAAGCGATTTATTTGGTCAAAGATAGAGAATATAAATATCTACAAACAATAATGAAATTTTCTTGTATAGTATAATAATATGGCTACACTTTCAAAGAAGTTGGATGGTAGATCATTTCTGCGTGGAGGGAGAGGAGGGCCGACTCTCAAGAAATGCTAGCAATGATCTCTTGTATTTCTATTTGTAGTGTCGTAAAATTGCACCGAGTGTAACTTAGCATTATATGATGCTCCTATCTTTGTGAAAAAACATAATTCCACACAAGCCTCCACTTCACTCTTTCTCCCTCTTCCTTTTTCGTTAAGATTCTTGACGATGCAGCATGGGCGGCATAGGACACGTATGTTACGCGGAGACGTCTGCGCGATGTGCACTTTTTTGGCGAATCTGTAGACGTGCAGTGAGCCTCAGAGACGTTACAACTTCCACCACTGTAGTGTGAGGCCTCGTACCTTGGCACACCGACGTCGAGAATCAGTCTACAAGCTTAAAATTTCATTCTTTCGTGTCATTTGGTCTTCTTCATGCTCATTTTCTCTTCCGCCATACTTTTTGAAGCTTCTTGACCATTTTCACAGCCTATTCTTCCATCTTGGACAGCTGCCGCACAACATCTTGGCATTCAAAACATCACACTTCGCTGTCTTCATCACCTTACCTCCACACCATTGGTCTCCGTCTTTGTGTCTTGAAGGGGAGTTGCACCATTTCATTTCATAGTTTGATAGCATATCATAGTCTCTTGATAATAGTCTTACAATATTGTTCGCTTTATTATTTATTCATTGTCTTTGCTGTTATCTATCATCGATCATCTCAACTATCTATCTGGCTGTAGTGTAGGTGGAAACAACAAAGCAGGGACTTAACTGAGGCAAGTCTAAAAACAGCCCCAATAGTTTTTCCTTGTATCCGTGTATGGAGGTTTTTTTAGAAGGAGAAAGGTGAGGAGCTCTTGGGATTCTTACACCTCCTACGGTTGTGAGTTTATTATTTATTAATGTGCTTGTGATTATTATTTGTTGTATTTTCGTTTGCTTTCCACATTCCAGTTTAACATTTTTCTTGTAGTGCGAGAGCTATGGGTATTGTCAGATGTGTATAGGTTGATATTTTGATGTACTTCCAGCTCCGATATCAATTTGCACAATTTCTGTATAAGTTATTTTGTGTTGCAGCATCTCTTAAACGGTGATGCTGTTCTTATAGAAAAGTTGCAGCTTTTGCTCTCTATGCATCTCCCCTCCGTTGACATCATTGCACAATTGTACTGGTAAACCGAACTGTCTGAATTTGGACCTTTCTTGATGAAGTTTTCTGTTTCGATGATTTTGACATGTAGAACTGACGATTATTCTTTTAACTGTTACCTAGCATTCAGGGGTTGCACGTGCCACATGGAGGGCGTATATCTCAGCGATTCATGACTGCAAATGGACGAGTAGCTGCTACATCTTATTATTGTTTATCATTTATTAATGTGCTTCTGATTATTATTTGTTGTATTTTTGTTTGCTTTCCAATATCCAGTTTAAAATTTTTCTTGTAGTGCGGGAGCTATGGGTATCGTCAGATGTGTACAGGTTGATATTTTGATGTACTTCCGGCTCCAATAGCAATTTGGACAATTTCTGTATCAGTTTTTTGTGTTGTAGCATCCTTTAAACGGTGATGGTGTTCTTATAGAAAAGTTGCTACTTCTCCTCTCTATGCATCTCCCCTCCGTAGAGATCATTGCACAATTGTACTGGTAAACTGAATTGTTTGAATTTGGACATTTCTTGATGAATTTTTCTTTTGTGATGATTTTGACATTTAGGACTGACGATTATTCTTTTAACTGTTACCTAGCATTCAGGGGTTGCACGTTCCACATGGAGGGAGTATATCTCAGTGACTCATGGCTGCAAATAGATGAGTAGGTGCTACGTCTTTTTATTCCACACTTTATTGGAGAATCCATAGTTATGTTTGTTTTTGGTGAATGCAAGTATTAAATGCTATAAATTCAGAATTTAAAAATATTTGTTGTGATTTATCCAATATTGATTTTTTTTTGTATTTGTTTTCTTTTGGGTTATAGGATTCATTTATCATGAGATGCTTGAGAATATCGCTATGCTATTTTGGATAAAGCAAACAATTGCCGGTGTCGGGATATGTCCTCAAGACATTTGAAGCTTCTTTAACATTTTCACAGCCTATTCTTGCATCTTGGACAACTTCAACACAACATCTTGGCATTCACAGCATCATAGTTTCGTCGTCTTCATCACCTTACCTTCATTCCATTGGACACCGACTTCGTAGCTTTGAAGGGGAGTTACACCATTTCATTTAATATTTTGATAGCATATGATAGTCTCTTGATAACAGTCTTACAATATTGTTCCCTTTATCATTGATCCTCTGTCTTTGCGGTTATCAATCTTCTATTGGCTCGACTCTCGTCCATCAATTTGGCTATAGCTGAGGTGGAAACACCAAAGCAGGGACTTGACTGAGGCAAGTCTCGAAACAGCCCCAACAATTTTTCCTTGTTTTCGTGTGTGCAGGTTTTCGTAGGATAAAGGAGAGGAGCTCTTGGGATTCTCCCACCTCCTTTGCTTGTGAGTTTATTATTGTTTATTTTTTTATTAATGTGGGTGTGATTATTATTTCTCGTATCTCTCTTTGCTTTTCAATTTCTTGTCAAACATTTTTTTTGTAGTGTGAAAGCTATAGTTATCATCACATGTGTACAGGTTCTATGGACAATTATGATATTGTGACGTATTTCCAGCTGAAATAACGATTCTCACAATTTTTGTATAAGTTTGTTGTATTGTACCATCTTTCGAACGATGACGTTCTTATAGCAAAGTTGGTAATTCTGCTATTTGCGCATCTCGCCTCTGTACCCGCCATTGCACAATGATACCGGTAAACTGAACTGTTTGAATTTGCGTCTTTCTTGATGAAATATTCGTTTGAGGTGATTTTGACATGTAGAAATTAAGATTATTCTTTGAGTTGTTGCGTAGCATTGAGGGGTTGCACGTGCCACATGGAGGGCCTCTATCTCGGTGATTCATGACTGCAATGAGATGAGTAGCTTCTACATCTTGTTTATTCCGCACTTTATGGAAGAATCCGTAGTTGTGTTTGTTTTTTGTGAATGTGAGTATTAAATGCAATAAAGTTCAGAATTTAAGAATTTTTGTTCTGATTTCTCCAATAATGATTTTTATTGTATTTGTTTTCCTCTGGGTTACGTGATTCATTTGTTATCAGAGGCTTGAAAAGATCGCTATGACGTTTAGGACAAAGCTCACGATTGCTGCTGCCAGGATATACCCTCAAGACATTGACCATGATCACTTTTGGCAGTTATTACAGTTGAGTATTTCTACATGATTTTTGAGGAATCGAACTGTTTTCAAATAAATTTCTTATCTAGAATGTTGGTATTTTAAGTATGGTGATATCTTCTCAAGTTTATGATGGATGTGTTATGTAGCCGCGAACAATTTTGTCGACCTTTGGGCACTTATCGGTAAGGCATCTCTGTTTATGTAAAGATAGAATATGCGATGAAGTTTGTTTGATTGAATTTGTTGTGAGAAAAGTATCAAGTGGGCAAATTATTCAGTTTTGTCGGTTTTAATTTTGATTGCATGCAGTCCATCATGATGTTTTTGCTTTGTAGAAACACCTACTGTTTTTAGGATTGATGCATAAATATCACTATAGGAAGAAATAGGTAACTCCAGATTGAGCATGCTGATGCAACTGGCACTGCAAAGTTTATTTTCCAACGAAATCAATGCACAAATTTTTTACATAAAATATGGCAACACCGAATGCCTTGACATGACAGGTTGGTTGTTTGTGGACAAAGCTGAAGTTGAAGGTGAAGGTTGTCATATAGATGCAGGGAGAGTCTGCTACAGCAGCGATTTCTATTGAAACCCAACTGTAAGAGGTTGCAGAGTAGGAACAGCAGTGTGAAATTTGCCTATTTTTTTATCACTTTGAGCTTAGAGCCCAATCCCGACTTGCCAATATCTTCGTTCATTTCTAGAAAACAATATTACACTCAACTGCTAAATCAGAATGTCAACATGCTACAAGCTGCTTACAACCAGCCATGTGCTGTTTGTATTTTGGATGATGGGCAGTATGCAGCAGCAGTAGGAGCAGAGCATGGTACTTGCTTGGTGAGATTTTGTGTGAAAGGAGTTTTTTGATGTATAAAATGCCCATGCCATCTTGGGCTTTAGCTGAGTATTGGAATCATGTAGGATTTGTGCTACTTAAAAATATTTGATATTAATATGAATATGTGAATGTATCTGGTACGTCCAGAACAATGATATTGTTAGGATGTTAATAGCAAATTGATAATAACCACATAATTTGCAAAGCTCAACACAAGTCCTTAATTGTGCATTAGGTAGTAAGTGTGATTGAGAATAGAAGGAATTTGTTGGCTTGAAGCCTTTTGAAATCGCATGTTCAATTGAGTCTCCAAACATGGAAATCAATTGAAATTCATTGTTCAATATGTGTTTCATTGTCAGGTAATAAATGGATTTTTTTAATGGGGCCCTTACCAAAGACTACAAATGGGATATAACATAAAAATTGGAAATGACACGAACTTCCCTTGACCAAGGCATGATCGGGCTATAATGAGATAAGAAAAGTATTAACAGTCTAGCATATATGTCTAAATCTAGATAAATCGCAAGCATAATTTTAGAACCCTTGTACGTAAAAACATCAATAGAACGAATATGATACTGTGCACACCATATCTTTCAGAATTATGGTAATTTTTGAAGTCATTGGGACTGTGTATTTGCAAGAGATGGGTACTCTTGCAAATGGAGGCTTTCAGAATTTCTACTAGGAGTTGATCAAACAAATGCTTGCAGGTATCCGTATGTGCATATGATTATTAAAAAGAGGTGGAAGAAAAGATGTAGAGCCCTGGAAGCTCTTTGGAATAATTGTAAAAAAGGAGGATAGACATGAAAGATGTACAACATGGGTGAAGAAAACTGCACCATTTTAAGTCCCTAGCCTCTTGCATGACACCATACTTCTCTCCTTTAAACTTCGACGTTCTGTATCTTTCTTGCTGAACAGTTCAACATTCCTTGCAACATTGTGTTGATGTCAGTTTTGTACCACTTCATAACATATAGCAATTGAATACTTGATATAGCATAGCAAACACTCAACTCTCTCTTGAAAAGTAATTACTCATGAAGAACATGAGAAAAACTCCAAGGTTCCTTACACTTGTCGATACTAACTCAGTTATATTAATGTGATTTTCTGGTTAATCACATAGGCGGGCTTACGTTGTTCTCTTGAGAATGTCGAATTCTCGTTATGATGATGATGGGATCTAGCTTTGCAATGTATGCTCAAATGTATATCACTTCCAACTTTGCTCTTCAAAACTCTAACTACTAAACTACTTCTTGCTTTACTACTACTTCTATGGAATGGAAAGATTGGCAAATGGACGGGGATCAACCTAATGAAAGCTTGCTAGCGGCGCTACCTCCATAGATGCAATGATTCAAGGGGAATGAGACTAGATTATCACACAAGGCTCCTTAACAAGCCGCTAAGATGCTAGTGGCGTAGTATATAGATCCCTATCAAACATTTACCAATATCACCATACAACTAGCCATCTACTTCTATCCTTTAACAATTTTCTTGAAATGAAATCTACTTTAACAACTCAATGAAATCTAATTTTAACTATTGGAATTAGAAACCATGCAATAACACCAAGTGTTTTTAATCACCATGCAAGACACAACAATGACAAGAGAAGCAATTTTGGTATTATATTAGCAACAATTTTCTTGAACCCTTTACAAATGAGAGTACTTGGCCTTATATAGAGGCTCAAAATTACAACCAACGGTAGAGATTAAGAGGCAAAATCAACGATCCAGATTAAATCCCAGAAACCCTAATTAGGGTTGCCACCCCATTGGCCAATGAGAAGACGCCACCTCATCAATGGACCAATGAAAAAAAAGGAAAAATGGCAACCAATGAGAAGGCACCAAAATTGTAGCCAATCAGAATCAGACACCTATCCTACCCAAGAAGAAAGGAGAATTTGCCACTTGGGCTTACATCAAATGATCTTCTAATACAATTCTACCCTTTTCTTTCATCTATTTAGCATAAGCAATGAATTTAGCTAACATGTTGTTGACTTCCTCCATGGGAGGGCAAGGTGTATGCCTAATCCTGAGCTCAGTTGTATTCATCATGTTCTTTGCTGCTTGCAGTGTCTTCTCACTCTCCTTCTCATCATCTCTTGCAAACTCGATAAGGGCCCTGAGAGAGGCAAGGATGCCCAACTGTTTCTCTCTGGCGACAACCTTCCCTAACTTATCCAATCTCGATCCAAACTCTGTCTCATTAAAATCCTCTTTGATTTCTTCAAAATCAAATGCAATCCTCGCATCGCTCAAAATGTTTGAAATGAAAGTGTTGATGCTTGGACTGTATTGTGCAATCTCATCCTGTATCTCTTCTAGTACCCTCAATCTGATAGTCAAGTCAACATACCAAGACTCAATAATATTCTTTCCTCCTTCACTGACCAACTTGGCCTTCACCAAAGATCCCTTTGATAGCTTTATGGCCGCCTGTAGCCTGGGAATGCCCAAGTCGTGGATTGGAAGGAAACCCTTCCACTCTCCTTCAAATGCTTTGAATTTGTCCCTAAGAGACACAAACGACTTGAATGTCGAGATAAAGGCAGGCAAGAACTTTCGCCCTTGTTGAATTGTATTATTGATCCAATCTTTAGTTCCTTGCTCTTGAGCTAATATCTCCTCCAGATTGCTCCCACTATCTTGTGGAAGGGCCGCCTGAGGCAACTGTTGGATAGGTTGACATACTTCATGATAGCTATCCCTCCAATACTTGTTTTCAATCTCCAACTCTGCAATCCTTTCGTTCACCTTTCTCAACCTTTCCCTAATTGAAGCTATGCCTTCCTGAACCTCCTCACACTCCATGTCATCTGTGATTTTTCCCATGTCATGCTCCACTATCTCATAATCTTGGGCCACAATTTCGCCCACTGCCTTGCTAACCTTCGGTACCGCAATTTGAACCTTTCGGTGACCATCATCACCATCCCTGATTACCTTTGCCACTGTTCTTGCAATTTGTTTCTGTTCGACATCATCTTCCTTTTCCACTAACCCTTGAATATCCTCAACTGTCCGGATGGTCACAACCTTGCCCCTTGGCATAAGCATCTGTCTCAACCATAGTGGTGCAATGCATCTCCCCAAATCTGGATTCGGTTCGACTAGCACAGCATCACCAACAGCCTTGGGCGCTTGGCTTCCTTCCTCAGCTGATAGAGCCTCGATGTCAACAGGCTTATCTCCTTCATCACTGACTGTCATATCCTCCTCAACTTGGTTCTTTGAGAGAGGAGAGTACCCTATACTGTTACTATAACCACTTGATTCTGAACCAGAGCTCACCTCTACCGCTGCCCTTTGCTCACTTGTAGCAACCTCTTGGCTCCTAGCCTCAACTGTGCTCTCTCTTGATGGTACTTTACTCTGTTTCTTTGCTGGAGGCTCTTGATGTTCTCTATCTTTCTCAACCTCCAAGCTCCTTTTCTTACTCTTAACTACTTGCTGCTGTTGTTGGCTACTGCTCCCACCCTGCTGTCCGACTAACTCCGCTGGAATCTCCTCCTCTAGTTTCATCTTCTCATAGGTAAGGTGTATCTTCCGACTTTGTAATTGCCTAAACTTTCTATTGTACCACCACTTAGTGTGTAGCTCAACTGTTCTTGTTACTGCATCTAAGGATGGATCTTGATGATCATCCCACTCAACTGGATTCAATTCTGTTCCCTCTACTGTATTGTAATCTTCCCTTAGCACATCTTCATCCTCTTCCAATTGATCTGGAATATTAAGATTTCTCCATCTGATTGCCCTCATCATGCTCATCGATAACCTTGAGAAAGCCAACTTCCTCACATGAAAGTCATCCTGTGCATTGGCCCAAAAATCCTCCAAAGTAGGAATATGCTTGAATGGATCCCCATGAGATGCCTTGATTAGACCATTAGGATCGAATCCTTGCCTTGCCCTATACCATGCTAGATGATATTGCTCTAACTCTTTCTCCGCAGCTGCAAAGGCGACAGGATTGGGACAACTGTCATTGCCTATCATGAGTGAGAAGGTAACCCCTATCTCACCCTTGAGCTTCATCATTTTGTCATATTGCTCAAGTTGCCTAGCCAACTCCATCAAAACTATCCTATCGGGTGGGTACCTTGGAAGCCTTTTGGGACAAGCCATGCATCCAGCCACTCTGATATAAGTGAATTGCGGAAATTGGATGAACCAACTTGTTGTGAGGTTTCACATCATCGCCCCAAAGTATTTGGGGACCCCCTTTTTTTTGAGCAACCTTGGCTTTCTCTTTGATCTCGATATCCCGATGCCTTGATGATTTTGTAGGACTTGAATCCACGATGTTGATTTTTGAAGATTATTGATGAAATTGGAGTGCTTGGTTTGGATTTTCGATCGTGTTTGGCCATCCTATGGGAAAATTTTGCGAATTTTGTATGATAGATTGAATTGCCAAAAGGGGAGCTGACTTGCCAAACGAAGATTTAGTGCTAAATTGAAATTATTCCTTGGCAGTTCGAAAATTTGGGCCACTTAAAATTGAATTTTGAGCTTTAAAATCTAAGATCTTGGCAATAAATTAAAAATTTGGGTGCTAAATAATAAATTTGGCCTTTTAAAATAAAAATCTGGGCAATTCACATTGGGATCTAGTCTTTAGAAAATAAATTTGGCCTTTTAATTAAAAAATCTAGGCATTGAAATGTAAAGTTGAGCCTTGAAAATAAAAATCTGGGCAATAGGCTTGAAAATCTGCATTGAAAATTTAAAGTATAGGCATTAATTTCGAAAAATCTGGTCTTAAGTAGGAGGCATGTGGCATAAAAAATAAATTAGAGCCTCCTCTTTATAGCATGTGGCCAATATAGTCTAGGCATTTTCGAAAATCAGGGCTTGGTAGTTAATTTTAATTCAAATTTAACCTTTAAAGCCAGGTCGGCCCCCTTTTGTTTGGCTTTTAATTATTTTTTTTCTTACTTTCTTTGCTGGTCGGCCCTCTTATTGGGGCCCAAAATCAGATATAAGGAAGTCCGCCCCTCCTCTCTCTCACACCATCTTTTCCACCTCGAATCAATAGCAGGGCAGCGAAATTGTGAAGGGCAGACCTGAGACTTTGTTTTGTGAAGGGCAAAGCTAGCGACTTGTGTTTGGGAGCAGCGAAATTGTTTGGGGGCTGCTTCTTGATTGCCCAGGCCTGCGATTTTCATGTTGGGGGCCGAATTTGTGAAGAGGAGGGCCTGCTATGTGTGAAGGAGGGGAGCGAATTTGTATTGGGCAGACCCGAGCATAATGAAGGCAGGCCTGAGTTTGTAGAAAGACAAGCAGATCCAAAAATTACAAAGGAGCAGATCTGATAGGGGTCCGAATTTGTATAAGTGCAGAGCAGAATTTGTTGGTGGGAGGTCTAACATTTGTAAGGCCAGGTCTGATTTTAGGAGTAGATCCAAATCATTTGAAGGCAGATCTGGACAAGGGGCAGGTTTGAGTTTGATTGGAGGAAGGAGCGAAAACATTAGAGGCCTAGATCTGATATTTGAAGGCAGATGTGAACTCTAAGGGCCACAATTTGTGAGGAGAGGCTACAGATTTTGCCCAAGCCTGCCTATTTGAAGAAAATTCGCAAATTAATTGGTGAGTAACTTATTCTCTTTAATTGTTATCCTTTTCTTTGGTGTTGTTTGTTTGGTGTAGAAGATAAGTTTCAGGATTGAGGGTGAAGTTGGTCTACAAGGCGGATTTTCTTCTTTGTTCTCTCTTGGTACATTTCCCTATTTTCTTCTTGCATCATCCATTCCATCACCTCATCATCTCATTAGGGCTTGAAGTTGGGAGATACAAGTTTAGTTTCCGTTTAGGATTTGGAGAAAGGAGATATAAGTGGTAGTCCCACCCCTAGGAAAGAAGTTGGGAGATATAAGTGTAGTCCATCCAATAGGTAACGAAGAGGCAGAAATAAGTGGTAGTCCATCTCACTAGGCGGAGGGGCAGAGATAAGTGTAGTGTGATAGGAATTGGCGAGGCAGAAATATGTTTGATCACCCCTAGGTGAAGAGGCAGAGATAAGTGTAGTCCCACCTCACTGTAGAAAGAAGGGGCAAAAATAAGTGTTTAGGATGGCGGATGCTAGTGCAAGCAAGAACCCAAAGGGAATTAATACCAAGAAAGACAAGGAAGACATGATGCCAAGACCACCTTCTTCTCGAAATTGAAGCGAGTCGGAGACACCAACATCGGTACCATAGATATGATACAACTGAGAGATAGGTTGAAAGGAGGCCAATCCTCTATGGCAAAGACGATCAGTAAGTGTGGAATTGTGCAAAGAAGTGTTCAGTATACCCTAGCAGAAGAGCATGATAGTAGTGTTGATTGTACAAGCGGCTAGGTTCTTTCAAGACAGTCAAGATGCCTACCTCACTCTACTAAAGTAGAATTGGTTGCGCGAAGGCAAGAAGGGAGTCACCAAGACATCAAAGCTCACCAAGTCAGATTTCAAATCAGAGTATGGCTACCTCATTGCGCTTCTCAACCAAGTCATGGGCTTTGCTCCAGGTACACAGTTTGACCCTTGGATGTATTATTTTATTGAAAGATTTGAGAAAGGTAAAGAAAGTTTAATTGGGTTAGGATCATTAGCAAGAATTTAGAATTGCAACTTAGGATAGTGCAAAATCGGAGGCAATTCTACATGGGGTCCCACCTCTTATATTTGAATGGAAGGCTATTAGTGATGCTTTGCTAGTCGAACCAAATCCAAATTTGGAGAGATGCACTACACCACTATGGTGGAGGCAGATGCTTATGCCAAGGGGCGAGGTTGTGGCAGTTCGAACAGTTGAGACATTCAAGGGTTAGCCAAAGAGGAAAACATTAGTGAGGAAGCAGGTTTCATTGCAGATTGGAAGAGATTTGAAGATATTTGAGGCTAGGCAGGGCTTGGCTATTCGTGCAAGCTAGTTTGGTTAGATTTGAGAAGGAGGTATGGCCAAGGTAGGTGCCCCCAGAACCCAAGAGTATTGAAGCAGAGGGGGGTGCATGGAAACCAAATTCAAGTGGGAAGGTTGGAGAAGACCATGAAGGCCATGAAGGTTAAAGGAAGGCAAGGATAATGAAGGAGGAAGGTGAGACAAAAGGTTGGAGGGGTCAAGTTCGATTTCAAGGTGGTGGCCAAGAGCAAGGCTCTCAAATTGCAAGAAGGTTCACATCCAAGCAAGCCACCGAGGCCAAGGCAAGATTACCCTAAGTGCATGGAGACCTTAATCTTTCAAGGTCAGGACATCAAGTACAAGCAAGTTCAAGTGGTGATGAGAAAGTTTCTAAGGACGAGCTCAAGCATCCAAGGCTTCACCTCATCTCAAGGATTAAATAAATTTATAAGATAAGGTTGATGAGGTGGCAATTTCATGTGCATGCAATCAAATCATGCCAAGTGTCCTATGTTCTCATTGGTTGACAGATTATTGTAATTTTCTCATTGGCCCACAAAGTTGGTGCCCTCATGTAATTGGTTGAAAGATGGTAACCCTAATTAGGGTTTGTAAAGTTTAATCGTGGCCCTTGATTTTTGCCTCTTAATCTTAGCCACTCGTAATTTGGAGCCTCTATATAAGGTCATTTCTCATTTGTAAAGAGAGTAATGTTGGAGAATTGTTGCCAAAATACTATCAAAATTGTTCTCTATTCATTGTTGTGGTTTGCATGGTGGATATACATGATCATTTTGGTGTATTGCATGTTTCTTCTCATCTCTCAAATTAAAGTAGGATTTTATTTCATGTTGTTAGAGTAGAAGTAGATGGCTAGTTGTATGGTGATATTGGTAAATGTTTGATAGGGATCTATATACTAGGTCACTAGCATCCTAGCGGCTTGTTAGGAAGCCTTGTGTGGTAATCTAGTCTCATTCCCCTTGAATCATTGCATCTATGTAGGTAGCGCCACTGGCAAGCTTTCATTAGGTTGACCCTCATCCATTTGCCAATCTTTCCATTCTATAGGAGTAGTAGTGAAGCAGTGAGTAGTTTAGTAGTTGAAGTTTGAAGAGCAAAGTTGGAAGTGATATAGATTAGAAAGTCATTTGAGTATACATTGCAAAGCTAGATCCCATCATCATCATAATGAGAATTTGACATCCTTGAAAGAACAATGTAAGCCTGCCTAAGTGATTACCAGCAAATCATATTAATATAACTGAGTTAGTATCCACAGGTGTAAGGAACCTTGGAGTTATCTCATGTTCTTCATGAGTATATACTTTTCAAGAGAGGGTTGAGTGTTTGGTATTCTATATCAAGTATTCAATTGCTATATGTTATGTAGTGGTACAAAACTGACATCAACACAACTCCCAAATTTTTTGACTTTTGTCTCCGCCTCTGGTGAGAGCCTCCTTGCGGGTGTCCCTTGCAATACCCTTACTGTCTTTATGGCAAAGGCATCATAAAATATCTTGTAATCCTTGGTGTTGTGCAAATGAAGTTGTGGATAGCACTCATGCACCAAGCATTGTCCGGGCCCATTGCCAATCACCCCTCTAGCCTTAAGTCCAGGATGTTCATACAGTCTTGCAATTAAATAGAAAAGGTAGGACCCCATGTAGAATTGCTTCTGATTTTGCACTGTCCTAAGTTGCAACTCTAAATTTTCACTTATAATTCTAGCCCAATCAAACTTTCTTTTTCCATTTTCAATTCCTTCAATAAAATTGTACATCCAAGTTTTAAATTGCATACCTTGAGTGGAGCCCATGACTTGGTTGAGAAGCACAACAAGATCACCATACTCTGATTTGAAATCTGACCTGGTGAGCCTCGATGACTTGGTGACTCCCTTCTTGCCTTCGTGCAACCAACTCTGCTTTAGTAGGGCAAGGTAGGCATCCTGACTGTCTTGAAAGAATCTGGCGGCTTGATCCATCAACATTACTATCATTCTCTTTTGTTGGGGTATATTGAACACTTTCTCTATCACCTGCCCACTGATGTTAGCCAACACCCTCTCTTCATCAAAGATGATGGACTTGGTCACAATATCTAGCCGAGATGGACACTCCATCACCAACTTCGGACAAGGCAAGGTAGGAGGGAAGGCGGCAGCTTGCACAATTCCACATTTGTAAATCTTGTTTGCCATAGAGGACTGACCCCCTTTCAACCTATCTTTCAACTGTATCATATCTATGGTGCCGATGTAGGTGTCACCGACTCGCTTCAATTTTGAGAAGAAGGTGGTCTTGGGCGTCATGTCTTTCTTGGCATTCATTCCCTTTGGGTTCTTGCTTGCACTAGCATCCGCCATCCTAACATTTATATCTGCCCCTTCTTTCTACAGTGAGGTGGGACTACACTTATCTCTGCCCCTCCAATCCTAGGGATGAACAAACATATTTCTGCCTCGCCAATTCCTATCACACTACACTTATCTCTGCCTCTCCGCCTAGGGATGGGACTACCACTTATTTTTACCTCTTCGTTACTTATGAAATGGACTACACTTATATCTCCCAACTTCGTTCCTAGGGGTGGGACTACCACTTATATCTCCTTTCTCCAAAACCTAAACGGAAACTACACTTATATCTCCCAACTTTAAGCCCTAGATGAGATGATGAAGTGATGGATGGATGATGCAAGCAAGAAAATAGGGAAATGTACCAAGCAAGAACAAGGAGAAAATCTGTCTTTTAGACCAGCCTTCACCTTCAATCATGAAGATCGTCTCCTACACCAAACTATCAACACCAAAGAAAAAGATAACAGTTAAGAGCATAGTTCACTCACCAAGAAATTTGCAAATCTTCCTCCCAAACAGGATGTCTTTCCATAATTTGTAGCCTCTCCAATTTGTGGTCTCCTCTTTATCAAAAATTCGTGGCCTCTCCACTCAAATTCGCTAGTTTGCCCTCTTATCAACAATGTCGCAAGTCTCTCCTTGACAATTCGATAGCAGTATTCTTTTAGACAATAGCAGGTCGGCTCTTAATATTTTTTTTTGTCAATCCTCTTGTCAAATAGCAGTCCCCCTATTAATTTAGCTACTTTCTCCCTTATAGTTCGCTGCCTTCTTCTATTAATTTCGCAGGCCCCTTTTACAAATCTCTTCACAAATTTCGCTGCCCTCCAACAAACTCTTCTCCTTCTCTATGCTTTGAATTTTCGCTACCTTCACCAAGGCTAAGATAGTTCGCTGCTTCTTCTCATAAACTCAAAGTCGCTGCCCTTATAAACTTTTGCTCCTTGCTTAGACAACTTTCGCTGCCTCTGTGTTATAATTTTCGCTCCCTTATCTAACTCTGGCGCTGCCTTGATGGATGGAAGGAATGGTGAGAAAGAGGAGGGGAGGGGCGCCTCTTTTATATCCAGTTTGACCACCCGCCTAGAGGGCCGACTTGGCAAAGAACAACAAAAAAAAACAATTAAAAGCTTACAAAAAGGAGGGCCGACCTGCTACATGAACCAAATTTGCAATAAATTTTAATTACTAAGCCTAGATTTTCGAATCTAATTAGGCCATATTGGCCACACGTCACAAAAGGAGGCCCTAGCTTAAAATTTTAATGCCATGCGCCACATATGAGGGGCCAAACTTGCGAAATTAATGCCCAGAATGTTTAAATTTCGAAGCATATTTTTTAAATAAAGGGCCAGGCCTTCGATTTAATTGCCTAAATTTCTTGTTTCAATGCAAAATTTTAATTTCATTGCCCAGATTTTAGTAATTTATTTGCCAAGATTTTCGAATTTGATCTCAGATTTAGAATTTAATTACCAAGGCTTTCGATTTGCAAAGCAAAATTTACATTTAAGTGTCCAGATTCTACACAAGAGGCTAAATTTTAGATTTTTAGTCCAATTATCTCTTGCAACTTACAATTTTATTTGGCAAATCAATTCCATTTTTGCCATTTAAATTCATTCATTCAATCCATTTCAACATTCGAAATCAGCAAGATTTCCAAAAAAAAAACAAAACTCACAATTAAATTCGAAAATGCTCAAGGTTTTTTGATTTCATCAATTTTCGAAAATCACTTAAATCCCAAAAAATGCTTAAGGCCTCTGGATATCGGGATTTAGAGAAAAAAAAAAACCAAGGCTTGTTCGAAAATGGGGGTCCCCAAATTCTCTGGGGTGATGATGTGAAACCTCACAACACATTGTAAAACTCAAAATGTCGGGGTGTTATTCCCTTAGAGGCCTGGAAACCATTACTCCACGCCCTAAAACATGAGTAGAGGAACTCAATGCAAAATTTGTCAAGAAAAACTTACAAAATTGAAACTTATTTTTTGTCACCTACATTCGGCGCTTAAGATTTTTTTGACTTGTTTAAGTTTCGGAAAAGGTGAGCTAAGTCCTCTAGGAGAACATATGACCAAAAATCCTAACTTGGTAAAACTTGCTAAAATTCTCTTGGTGAAATTTTTGTTTCTAGTTTTTCGCCCAGGCGTCGCCAAAAGTATCAACAAGACTTCCTTTAGCTCTCTTTGCATTCTTGGTTGCTGATATAGGTTTTTTGATTGGAATGGTGGAGCTATTTTAGTGCTTTGCCTTTTGATTGTAAACTGCTGGATCAATATTATACTGTTGCACGCATCTTGCAAAATTATGGAAATTTTTGAAGTCATATGGACTGGATATTGGCAAGAGGTGAGTAAGATTTCAAATGCAGCCCTTTAGGATTTCTACAAGGACATCCCTTAGCTCTCCTGGCCTCTGTGGTTGCTGTTGTAGGTGTTCTTGTTCAGATGGTCAAGCAATACTATTTATTCTTTTACTACTTATAATGATTATACTGTTGATACGTAACAGTCATCAGTAATTGTCTTATCGTTTGTACTAGCCACTTGTTGACCTCGTCCGTTTAACTTGTACATATTTTATGTTTCTATCTCAAGAATTTCTATTACCGATCTACAAAGATTCTCATTTTTTGTTCAACCTGCCTCTGTATTTGATGAAAACAACACTATCGTTATGCATCCAAGATCTTGTCTAATAATAACCTCAGCTGTTCTAAATTCTTTAGTGATCTCTTCCAATGTAAATATGGTTTCTTAAGGATACCAAGCCCACCATATGGAGCATCAAGTAGAACTTTGTCAGCCTGTAAATAGGTTCCAACAACCAAGTTACAAATATAAATGTGACAAGTACTTACAGCACTATATAAATTTTGTATTATTATTGCCCCTTTTATGGATGCTACCGAGCTGCCTTTGAATGTCATGGTTGATGACAACCATCAATGCTGCCAACTCCTCTAGATTGTTTGACTTCCACTATTACGGACTCTACAAAGATTATATCTCATATTTTGTTGTATATGCTAATTACATGGAACTCATTTTTTGTTCCTTCCTAGGCATGCCTTCATAGTTAACTGTGTACGTGCCTTTTTAAGACTACTCCTTGCCGTAGTATACTCACTTTTGCACTTGCCAATTATCTTTCTTTTAACAATAATACCACTGTAATGCTCTTAAACACAACTTTCGTACTGCAGATCTTTTCTTCATATTTGATTCCCAAGTTTGCAACCTCAAAGTGCTTCTTCATGTGGTACGATTTTGGCTGTCTTCTCATGACAGCGACTGACTTCTTTGCTAGGTCGATAAGCTTGCAAGGACAGTCCTATGTTATATATGCGCTCCGTACATCTCCACAGGACACAGGTTCTTGTGTTGACCTGGAAATATCCCATTCGTGGTTATCAGCATGATATGTAACGTTGTGAATGCAACATCATACATTACTATTGTAATATTTTTGTAATGAACATAGTCTTCGTAACTGCTGTTGCAAACAGAAATTAGGTAATAGACTTTGCTTGATAAGAAGCCTGTTTAACCTTGGAAACATAATTCTTTATGTTTGTTGACCTTTTTGACTTTTTCAATTTCTATTGCAATGGAGTTGTTATGCCCTATGATAAGGTTCATCTGTGTTGAATTTAGCAAATATGATTGTCTATTCCCTCTACTCTAGTGATTATGACCTTTTTAATATTTCCAATGCAGATGATGGAATAAATATAAATGATATATATATATATATATATATATATATATATATAGGTTTGATATTAAATTAGAAAAATGATTTTTAGATTATATTTAGTAATAAACAATGTCATCGTAGGTGGCTAAAATAGATGATGTAGCGTGTTGAAGAAGGTGGAGAGGAAAGAGTGACAACTGGTGCTTGGGATGCAATTTCAGTGGTATGAAATGATTTTCAAATTATTAGTTGTGAACAATAAGTGCTGTTGTTTGATTAGACCTTTTTAATTTGTTTTTTGTACCAATTGATATATCATTTATTCCTTTGTACAGAGAGTTTAGTTAGAGGCCAAAGGAATCCATCTATTCCTAGTAAATTTGTGTGTAGGCTGCAGGCGAAACCAACTTGTTTATTCTTATTCAGTAGGTCGGCAACCAAATAAGTTCGTCTGTATTTGTTCTATTTGTTGTAAGCCACAGGTTTGAAAGCTATATATACAATGGCACACAGTATGGAGAGAAGGTAATAGGACAAGAGTTAATAGCATAAGATCGTGACACTTTGGAAAGCTATAATAACATTTTTCAAGATTCCTTGTCGAAGATCATTTCCACATGGACGGAAAGGAGAGCCCACTCTCAAGGTACGCTGGAAACGGTCCTCTCGTACTTTTCATTTTTTTGTTTGGTTTGTTGTGTCATAGTTTTTAAGCTTTGATGAAGTGTATGAAGTACAACATATTCTTATTATTTATTTTTTGAGTAATGAGCATGCGATTATTTTTCTTTCTAGTTTCATTCCCCTTATAATCTCTGTTCTAACAATTTTTTTGTGGTGTGAAAGCTATAGTAGTCATCACAATGTGTGCACTTTTTGTGGCAAATTACGGTATTGTCTTACTCAAAAATCTTGTAGTGGTTTACACAATTTCTGTGGAACTTTATAAACTTGTAGAATATTTAAAAGACTTATGTTGGCCTCATACCTATGTTCCTAATTTTGCTACCTACCCACCTCTATGTACACAACATTTTGGTAATTTGAATTTTAACCTCCCTTCGTGAAGCTTTCTTGTGGGATGACTCTTACATGCAGAGCTGAAGACATTATTTTTGAATTGGCGCCTAACACAGAGGAGCCAGACTTGCCACATGGAGGGCATCTGTCTCACGAAAGCTTGACTACGAAGAGATGAGTATATTTTGCATCTATCCATTTTCAATCTATGCTATGCTTTATTAGTGAATCTACCACTGTGATTATTTTAGTTTATTAGTAATAAATAGAATAAGGCACAAAATTTAGGAATACTCGTCTTGATTTATGTAACATTGACTTGTTATTTTGTTTTTCTTCTTCTGACTTACACGACTCTTTGATCATGAAATGCTCGAGAAGCCTGCTGCTCACTTTAGTTAAAAGCTCATGGTTACGTGTGCAATTGAATTGCTTCACAACATTGACCCTTCTCACAATCACCAGGCACGACAATTGGCTATTTTCATATGATTTTCTTGCATTCGAGTCATTACTAACTGGGTTTCTTCTCGTGTGATTTGGTTACTCAATTTTCGTATATCTTTTGCAATTTCTAGTTGGATCTAGCGCTTAGCCATGTACATTTCGACAGACTTTTAGGCCTTGTTCAGTAAGCGATTTATTTGGTCAAAGATAGAATATATAAATATCTACAAACAATGATGAAATTTTCTTGTATAGTATAATAATATGGCTACACTTTCAAAGAAGTTGGATGGTAGATCATTTCTGCGTGGAGGGAGAGGAGGGCCGACTCTCAAGAAATGCTAGCAATGATCTCTTGTATTTCTATTTGTAGTGTCGTAAAATTGCACCGAGTGTAACTTAGCATTATATGACGCTCCTATCTTTGTGAAAACACAATTCCACACAAACCTCCACTTCACTCTTTCTCCCTCTTCCTTTTTCGTTAAGATTCTTGACGATGCAGCATGGGTGGCATAGGACACATACATTACGCGGAGATGTCCGCGCGACGTGCACTTTTTTGGCGAATCTGCAGATGTGCAGTGAGCCTCAAAGATGTTACAACTTCCACCACTGTAGTGTGAGGCCTTGTACCTTGGCACACCGATGTCAATAATAAGTCTACAAGCTTAAAATTTCATTCTTTCGCGTCATTTGGTCTTCTTCATGCTCATTTTCTCTTCCGCCATAATTTTTGAAGCTTCTTGACCATTTTCACAGCCTATTCTTCCATCTTGGACAGCTGCCGCACAACATCTTGGCATTCAAAGCATCGCACTTCGCCGTCTTCATCACCTTACCTCCACACCATTGGTCTTCGTCTTTGTGCCTTGAAGGGGAGTTGCACCATTTCATTTCATAGTTTGATAGCTTATCATAGTCTCTTGATAATAGTCTTACAATATTGTACGCTTTATTATTTATTCATTGTCTTTACTGTTATCTATCACCGATCATCTCGACTATCTATCTGGCTGTAGTGTAGGTGGAAACACCGAAGCAGGGACTTGACTGAGGCAAGTCTCAAAACAGCCCCAATAGTTTTTCCTTGTATCCGGGTATGAAGGTTTTTTTAGAAGGAGAAAGGCGAGGAGCTCTTGGGATTCTTACACCTCCTACGGTTGTGAGTTTATTATTTATTAATGTGCTTGTGATTATTAGTTGTTGTATTTTCGTTTGCTTACCACTTTCCAGTTTAACATTTTTCTTGTAGTGTGAGAGCTATGGGTATCGTCAGATGTGTATAGGTTGATATTTTGATGTACTTCCATCTCCGATATCGATATGCACAATTTCTGTATGAGTTTTTTTGTGTTGTAGCATCTCTTAAACGGTGATGCTGTTCTTATAGAAAAGTTGCAGCTTTTGCTCTCTATGCATCTCCCCTCCGTCAACATCATTACACAATTGTATTGGTAAACCGAACTGTCTGAATTTGGACCTTTCTTGATGAAGTTTTCTTTTTTGATGATTTTTAGATGTAAAACTGACAATTATTCTTTTAATTGTTACCTAGCATTCAGGGGTTGCACGTGCCACATGGAGGGCATATATCTCAGCGATTCATGACTTCAACTGGACGAGTAGCTATTACATCTTATTATTGTTTATTATTTATTAATGTGCTTCTGATTATTATTTGTTGTATTTTTGTTTGCTTTCCAATATCCAGTTTAACATTTTTCTTGTAGTGCGGGAGCTATGGGTATCGTCAGATGTGTACAAGTTGATATTTTGATGTATTTCCGGCTCCAATAGCGGTTTAGATAATTTCTGTATCAGTTTTTTGTGTTGTAGCATCCTTTAAACGGTGATGTTGTTCTTATAGAAAAGTTGGTGCTTCTGCTCTCTATGCATGTCCCCTCCGTAGAGATCATTACACAATTGTACTGGTAAACCGAATTGTCTAAATTTGGACATTTGTTGATGAAGTTTTCTTTTGTGATGATTTTGTAGCACTGACGATTATTCTTTTAACTGTTACCTAACATTCAGGGGTTGCACGTTCCACATGGAGGGAGTATATCTCAATGACTCATGGCTGCCAATAGACGAGTAGGTGCTACGTCGTTTTATTTCGCACTTTATTGGAGAATCCATAGTTTCGTTTGTTTTTGGTGAATGCGAGTATTAAATGCTATAAATTCAGAATGTAAGAATATTTGTTGTGATTTATCCAATATTGATTTTTTTTTGTATTTGTTTTATTTTGGGTTATAGGATTCATTTATCATGAGATGCTTGAGAATATCGCTATGCTGTTTTGGATAAAGCAAAGAATTGCCGTTGTCAGGATATGTCCTCAAGACATTTGAAGCTTCTTTAACATTTTCACAGCCTATTCTTGCATCTTGGACAACTTCAACACAACATCTTGGTATTCACAGTATCATAGTTTCGTCGTCTTCATCACTTTACCGTCATTCCATTGGACACCGGCTTTGTAGCTTTGAACTGGAGTTACACCATTTCATTTAATATTTTGATAGCATATCATAGTCTCTTGGTAACAGTCTTACAATATTGTTCCCTTTATCATTGATCCACTGTCTTTGCGGTTATCTATCTTCTATCGTCTCGACTCTCATCCATCAATTTGGCTGTAGTTGAGGTGGAAACACCAAAGCAGGGACTTGACTGAGGCAAGTCTCCAAACAGCCCCAACAATTTTTCCTTGTTTCCGTGTGTGCAGGTTTTAGTAGGATATAGGAGAGGAGCTCTTGGGATTCTTCCACCTCCTTTGCTAGTGAGTTTATTATTGTTTATTTTTTTATTAATGTGGTTGTGATTATTATTTCTCATATCTCTCTTTGCTTTTCAATTTCTCGTCAAACAATTTTTTTGTAGCGTGAAAGCCATAGTTATCATCACATGTGTACAGGTTCTATGGACAATTATGATATTGTGACGTATTTCAAGGTGCAATAGCGATTCTCACGATATCAGTATAAGTTTGTTGTATAGTAGCATCTTGCAAATGATGACGTTCTTATAGCAAAGTTGGTAATTCTGCTATCTACGCATCTCGCCTCTGTACCCGCCATTGCACAATGATACCGGTAAACTGTACTTTTTGAATTTGCATCTTTCTTGGTGAAATATTCTTTTGTGGTGATTTTGACATGTAGAAATTAAGATTATTTTTTGAGTTGTTGTGTAGCATTGAGGGGTTGCACGTGCCACATGGAGGGCCTTTATCTGGATTATTTATGATTGCAATGAGATGAGTAGCTTCTACATCTTGTTTATTCCACACATTATGGGAGAATCCGTAGTTGTGTTTGTGTTTTGTGAATGTGAGTATTAAATGCAATAAAGTTCAGAATTTAAGAATTTTTGTTATGATTTCTCCAATAGTCATCTTGATTTAAGTAGCATTGACTTGTTATTCTATTTTTCTTCTTCTGACTTAGACAACTCTTTGATTAGGAAATGCTTGAGAAGTCTGCTGCTTGCTTTAGGTAAAAGCTCATGGTTACATGTGCAATTGAATTGCTTCACAACATTGACCCTTCTCACAATCACGAGGGACGACAATTGGCTATTTTCATATAAATTTCTTGCATTCAAGTCATTACTAATTGGTTTCTTCTCGAGTGATTTGGTTTCTCAGTTTTTGTATATCGTTTGCAATTTCAAGTTGGATCTAGCGCTTAGCCATGTACGATTCGAAAGACTTTTAGGCCTTGTTCAGTAAGCGATTTATTTTGTGAAAGATAGAATATATAAATATCTACAAACAATGATGAAATTTTCTTGTATACCATAATAATATGGCTACACTTTCAAAGAAGTTGCATGGTAGATCATTTTTGCGTGGAGGGAGAGGAGGGCCGACTCTCAAGAAATGTTGGCAATGATCTGTTGTATTTTTATTTGTACTGTTGTAAAATTGCACCCAGTGTAGTTTAGCATTATATGATGCTCCTGTTTTTGTTGAAAAACATAATTTCACACAAGCTTGCACTTCACTCTTTCTCTCTTTTACTTTTTCGTTAAGATTCTTGACGATGCAGCATGTGCGGCATAGGACACGTACGTTACGCGGAGACGTCCGTGCGACGTGCTATTTTTTGGCAAATTTGCTGACGTGCAATGAGCCTCAAAGATGTTACCACTGCCACCAGTGTAGTGTGAGGCCTCGTACCTTGGCAGACCGACGTTGAGAATTAGTCTACAATTTTAAAATTTCATTCTTACGCGTCATTTGGTCTTCTTCATGCTCATTTTCTCTTCCGCCATGATTTTTGAAGCTTCTGGACCAGTTTCACAGCCTATTCTTCCATCTTGGACATTTGTCGCATAACATCTGTTGGCATTAAGAGATTGATATTATTAACCGGTTACTGAGAGGGGGGTGAATCAGTAAATAATTTTTCAATACTGTAATTCTAAACTTGTTTAATTATCCTTTACCGATAAACAGAATAAAACAATCATTCGCAAGCATAAAAAGAATCACACAGATTAACACAAGTATTATACATGGAAACCCTTGGTTAGAAGGAAAAAACTACGGTGAGACAGAGCTCACAACTTGACTACTATAGAATGAAGGAGCCCTATTAGGAGCTTACAAAGCATTGGTTAAGGTGCTACATTGTTAAGAGTCGCCTGGTTAGAGGTCTTTCAATCATCAATAAAGATGTTACCCTGTTAGGGGATTTTACAAAGAACCGATTAGGTCCACCCCGATAAAGGGATTTTAACTTTCTTTCACACCTTACAAAAGCAATGATCTATTATGACACTGATTGTCTGATTAGATCATACTTGTTGATCTTTCCCTGATTTGCCCGACTGTTGATCTCTATTCTGCCTCTTTGCCTTTCACTTCTAGTGACTGTGATTGGTATGTAGATGTCTCTTCACTGCTCTGTTTATTCAACAATTCTCAACAACCTTATTTCTTGCGTCCTATGACTTGTATTTATACAAGAGTTCACATTAATGATACCCTTAACTTATAGACCCGCCATGCTATAAACTCAACAAGAAATCATGCAAGTAGCAAAAAGCTATGCGTTATGATCTGGAGTTTACCTTGCAAAACATCCGTAGAAATAAAGTCAACTCCTGTTAAAAAGCTAATTCCACTTCTGAGCAGTGGATGTCCCGTATTATCCGGTTTTAACTCAAACTGTTCCGCAGAATTTGGTGCGGATCTTTAGACAGTTTAGATCGGTATATCTTATACACGGTTCATCCCTTGTATACACTATGAGACCGGTATTGTGTATTTAGATCAGTCTACCGATGTATCCCCTTTGCTTCATCTACCAGTGCATACACTCTCTTCTAGTCTACCGGTGTCTTCTAAGTAATGTGAGTGACCAGTGAGCTTTTATCGGTGCATGGTGTTTGTGAATTAACACTAATGACAACTTAAATTGCTAACAATCTCCCCCTTTGTCATTGGTGGCAAAACCATACACAAACCATACTCACTTACTTGTAACAACCTATACCTTGTTTTGTAGACTGTTCTTTCCTCTGTAGCACACTTCCCCTGTGTTCCAAACTTACCCTGTTTGAGTGCTCCTTGTGTGGCTGTTCTGTCCTGTTCTGTTCTGACCTTTCGGAGACTTCCCATTTCTTACCATTTTTGCTTTTTTTGGCTTCCTGGACTTTTCCTGCTTCATCTGTCTTCTTCCCCTTTTTGCCTCCATAGGACAAAAGGTTATGCTTCTCTTCACATTTGAAGTTTGGTGAAGATATCCTTATAAATTGTTTTGGCAGATTGAAGAAACGGTGCCCATTGACCGGTTACATATTCAATGTTCTTTTGGGCTGCCTTAAGAGAATTAATGATGTTCTCCATATCTTCCTCAGTTTTGTAACCCGGTTCATTGATTAGAGCTTCTGTAGAAGTTGCAGTTTGGTGCATGATGTCAAATGTTGGCGCCGTAAACATTTGAAATCCAATAATGTCTTGGATTCACTTGTTCTTCTCTTCAGCTGTCTTTCTCAGTATTAGAGCCAGACTTGTCATTTCTCTGCTGTAAGTAGTTGCAGTTTTGTTCTGAATATCAAACTGAGAGGACAAGGCTCTAATCTCCTCTGAGGCGTTTGCTGATTTCTTTGACAGATCTTGCAAGAATATATCAAAATTTGAAGTTCTTGTCATCAGACTACTTGCCAATTGAAGTTGTGGTTGAAGCACTTTTAGGTTGTTTGTCAAATTAACATTATTTTCTTCAACCTATTTGTGGAGAATCTCCACTCTTTTCTTCTCATCGTGGTCAATGGCCACTATTTCTGGATCAGTGAGATCCTCACCGATTGCCTGTGCCAGAACTTCTAGCTGATCGATGACTCGTTCATCTTCATCTTTATTAGCATCTGGTATGAAGCTGCACAAGATATTCTTCACAGAGGTCAAGACCATGTCCTGTTTCCTCTTGGTCAGCTCCTTGAGCTGCCTAGTTGACATCTTGTTGATGTCCGCCATTGTATTGGTGACCTTACTCTTTTTAGCTTCCTTTACTTCGACAAATGACAACTTCCTCTTGGATGAGGAGCTTGGTATGTCTGCTTGTTCCTGTTGCCTTTGCTCTTGCTCCTGTTGAGCTTGCTCAGTGTGGACTGAGATTTCTTCTTCTTGTCCCTTATTCTCTTTAGCTCCTTGTTGAGCTGTATTTTCTGGCTGAGCCTCTTCTTTCGGTAGGTCTTCTTTGGCAGGTGGTTCCTCCTCGGCCTGAGCATCAGCTTCTGGTTGCTCTTCAACCTCTATATTCTGTTCCTGTTGATGTAGTGCATCTGGTTGCTCTGCAACTGTATTAAGTTCACCCATCAGTACTTCAATCTCTATCTCTTGTTCAACATTTATTTGTTCACTAGCTGTGAACTCTTCTCTTTGACCTTTTTCCATTCTGGTGGCAGGTTCTTCACCAGTGGTGAATTTGACCGGTGGTGCTTGTAATTGTTCAGCTTGATCATGAGGACCTAAATTGTCCAGGGTACTGAAATCATACTTTTTCCAGAAATCCAGGGTCTCTTCATAGACCTCTTTATCAAGTCCATTTATTATTTTGGCAACTCTGATTCCGGGTTGCAAATTCATTGATGCCTCTTCTAATAGAAGCTTTATGCGGTCTTCACTTAGGCCTAGTCTTACTTGAGACAAGGTTTCTCTACTTATTCTTGTATTTATTCCTAGACCGGCTCTCCATTTGACTTGAAGCCTAGCATTCAATTCCGGTGGAAACTTTGACCTATAGTACCTTGGAGTTCTATAATAGTCTAGAAATGTTTCCACTATTGCTATTATGACTGCCTGTTTATCCTCTTCTAACACACTATACCACTTGGCAACATTGTCTACTATTCCAAAGTCCATTACTTCATCAACTATATCATTGACTAACATAGGTTTAATGTTACCTTTGCTTGGAGAGATGAGAACGACTGGTTGTGCAGGCTTGTTGCTCTTGTCATCGGTGATGTCCACTATAATTGGTGCTTCAGCTCCAAGCACTCCTTTCCCTTTACCGGTGTCAGCAACCGGTGGAACTGTTGCTCTTCGTCGAGCTTCCTCTGCTTTTTGCTGGGTTTGAAGAAGTTTGGTCCACATTTCTACTCCATCATGCACTTTTTCAGCTTGACCGACCAGCATGAGACCGATCCTCCTTTTTGTTAAGAAGGTTTGTTGATGGAGTTCAGCTTGTTCTGTGGCTTCTTCTAGTGGGAGGTGATTCTGAACCTCTAGAAGAGCTCGAATCCTCAGCTCCTCTCTTTCCATTGAAGCTTCCCATCTGGCTTCAAGAATTTGTAGGAGATCCTCCGGTACAACTTTGGTAAGTTCGGTAGGATGCAAATTAAATTTGTGAAGGCAGTGCACAACCCCTTCTTGTCTTCTTCATTAGCAAACTTGTATTTTGAACATACTAAACTCATTCCCCCGGTTTCTTTTAGTAAAGCCACATATTCATCAGTTGAGAGCTTGGCTTTTCTCGGTGGATCCTCCTTTACCGGTTTGCTTGATCCCCTCTTCCTATTGATTAAAGGAACTATATCTTCTGAGTCTGACTCTTGTTCTACTTCTTGAGAAGCGGATACCGGTTTCGCCTTCTTCTTTTGAGCCTTGGGTTGCTCGGTGGCCGGTTTTTTCTTTGGTGTGGGGGTCCTCTTGTAAACATTTTTGATCGGTGCCCTCTTTTTCAGATTATCTAGAATCTCTGTGAACGAGCCATACCGGTTTGCAGAGAGATCCAATCTTGCTTCATTTAGGGCATCGACATATGCCTTAGCAATCTTGGAAGTGATCTCATATCCTAGCTCAGGAGCATACTCTGTTATTGGTTCCACTGCTTGAATTATGCAGTGATCGGTTGAAACCAGAAAACACACATCATCCTTGTATTCTTCAATGATTGTTGATGGTATCCACTCCCTTGCGTGCATCCTTAGTTGAAAGGCTTCAAAATATTCATTCATTACATTGCTTAACTGGTTTCCAGGTGATGAACTACAACTGATTGAGAACCCGATTGATGAAGAACAAGTGATTAGAGATCATCGAGCACTGAATTGTAATGTAAGATAATTGAATCAGTCATTATGTTGTCATTGATGTCAACTAGCTTTGACAGTACTTATCATGGTAGTTGCAAATATCTAAACATCTGTAGAAAGGAGAGAAAAGATAAAGAACCGAGATATCTAGATAGAGGAAGATGGATATGACAGATGAGGATAAGGAATACTCTTGGTAACTTATTGATGAGTCTATGACTTCATATTGTTGACTTGATTATGTTTCATTAATCTGTTATGAAGATAGAAGCAAAATGTTACAAAGCAGTGTGGTTGGTTAATGAAGCATTCGAGTATACACCGAGCCAGTGTAGTGTACTGAGCGACAGTATCAACTGAGCTTGTGTTCACCGACGCATTTCTTTGTTAACCGAGTATGGACAAAAGAACTAAATGATTAGTTTAGCTGACAAAATTGATGAGCTGTAAAGTGTATGATTACGAGGTGGAAAGATAAAGTTTGTTATGAGATCTACGGCTAACAAAATTCGAAGAAGATCTAAAGGATGGAATTGAAACGTGTTACTAACACAATTGCCGAGGAAGGTTTAAGCGGCAAAATCAACGAAGGAGATTAAGCGGCAAAATTTGATGGATGAAAAGAAAACGGTTTACTTGTCTATTTAAGAGACTAGGGTTTCACAGTGAAACTAATGTCGGAAGGAGACTGCAGAGATATCGCGTGAACAAGCTTCATGCATGCCTGATCATATTGGTTGAAGAAGAACCGAACTGCAGAACAGTACCGAGCGTCAGAAAGCTTTACCGAGGAACAGTAAGTTATTGAATGTTGATGAACTGAATAGAAATATTGATTAGAGGATTGTATGGACTTTGAATAGATTTGAATATTTGCAAATCAAGTTGTATTATAATCAGATCACCTGCTGTTACAGTTTAATCATTGTAATCAGATAAAATCTCTTAACCAAGTGGACTTGAAAGTCTTATTATGTCATTCATAGAATGTACATTGTTATCCTGTCAACCCCATAGTGAATGCTGGTTGGACGATAACTGTTAGTGTTAAATCCTCTAACAAGGTCACACCTTACAGTGTGTTTTGTAACCTTTAATAGGGTTGGCTCTTCACCGAGCTCACTTCAGAAGAGTGAAAAGTTTTTGGGTTACTGGTCCCAGGTGGTTTTTCCCTTTACAAGGTTTCCACATTAAATATCTTGTGTTATGTGTTTATGTGGTGATTGTTTAGATATCATATTTTACATATTGCATATTTGATTTGGTCGGTAATCACTATGAGCAATTAACTGGTAATCGGTAAAAGCACAGACAGATTAGTATTTTATGTTTACCGAGCTACAGAATTAGCTGAATTTGTTTTGTGATATACATTTTGTATTTGGGACTGTGGATAACCGATTCACCCCCCTCTCAGTTATTCTAACACCCAGTTGGTTGGCCAATTCAGCTATCTGGTGCATGACCGGTCTATCGGTCTTCCATGTCACCTTGCCAATGCTCGGGAAGAAGTTATGGTAATAGAAGTAAAGGCACACTAACAGGGACCCGATTTCTTCTTGACTACACCGAGCTTCTTCATGTTCTCGAATATCTGCCCTCGAAGCATTCCGCAGATATCATATTGGGTGTTGTCATGCATAATCCGGTGAGCTGCATGTATGGCTCCTCCCGGTATGTTGTTTAGGTTGCTAGATTGATAGACCTTATAGCCTATCACTGCGGAAGCAAACCGAACCCCATCGTCTTCGATGTCGTTCACTGTCATGAGACGACCATCGGATTTGGATTTCGTTAGCTTGGTGACGATTGCATTTGCGATGGTTTGTAGCATCAGGGCTTCCCCTGCTTGACTATAACCGGTGATTTGATGTATGTCATCCTTGGTTATCTCTATAACTACTCCCTTTTGTGGCCAAAGCCCTGGATCATGCACTCCACTGAGGACCAATCGAATCCAATCTGGTTGGAAGATGGTTGGATATGTGACTCCATTGATAAGACTGGACGACACCAGCATTGTGTATCGATCTTGCAATCTTCCGTTCTCACAAAGGGAGACATACTCACCCTAAATGTATGTTTCGCCAAGTTCTTCCTGCTTGGCGTGGATGAGCGCAGTTACATCTTCAGTCATGAAGATGCCATCAGGTACTGTGGACAAAGCTCCAGCCATGTCAACTGCTCTATTCTAGATTGGCGCAATATCGTATGCAGGTCGATCCACTTGATCTCCCTTGATCAAGTTCACGGTAGCGGATGATGAGGCCATTTCGAACAATTGATTCACAGAAAGAAGCTTTGATCGGTCTAACAGATAATCTCTCATGATGATCAAAGCGCAAGAGTATTACTCATAAAAATTTGTTAATCACAAAGATAGCAAAGTAAAAATGATGAGTAATTCTTCTTTCTTTTATAGGGTTAAGTCAACGGTAATTACCAAACGGTAACTATTTGTTAAACGGCTATAGTAATAAATGCCTTACTTAACTTTTCTTTCTGTTTTTGGCAAGCGATGATCCGACTTTTTTGGTTTGGCAAACCCCAGTTGATTACTCCTTACCTGTCCGGTAGTCCTTGTAGACTGAGTGAGTCCGATTCTCACCAGTCTTACCAGGAACGTTAGATGGTCTATTGGTTCCCTCTAAGCCTTTACGATTCAGTTTGCTGAAGATATATCACCATCTACAGATGATGATCTTTCCTCTGTCTTTTCCTTAGCGGAGCTCTTTGATTCCTTTTTGAACCAAATCTGTTTGACTGTTTTCTCAGTCTTCTCTTCCTTGTTGATCTTCTCTACCAGTTTGACAAGTTCTTTCTTCTTGTTGGATGACCAGTTCCTGCAGTCTTTGGCTAGGTGTCCAACTTTGTTGCAGTGATAGAAAACTATCCCGATTGCCTTCCATGGGTTCACCCTTCTTGTATTGGGTGATTTGTGATGTTACCTTACGGGTTACTGAGAGGGGGGGGGGGCGTGAATCAGAAAATACTAAATCTCATTGTTTAAAACTTGTAAATAGATTCTTGAATGCAAAGTAGAAAGTCAATAGTCATTCACAAGCATAAACTGAACCACACAGATCTACTCAAGTATTTGTACGTGGAAACCCTCGGTTAGAGAGAAAAAAACCACGGTGAGACAGAGCTCACAACTTCACTAGTTCTAAATGAAGGTGCCCTGTTAGGAGCATACAAAGCACTGGTTAAGGTGCTACCTGGTTAAGAGATTTTTACAAAAGATCGTTTAGGATCTAAGCCCTATTAAGAGCTGCCTGGTTATAGGACTTTGAACATCAACAAAGAGGTTACCCTGTTAAGGGATTTTTACAACAAACCGATTAGGTTCACCCTATTAGAGGGATTTGTATATGATGAAATACCTTTTAAAAATAGTGATCTATAATGACACTGATTGTCTGATTAGATCATACCTGTAGATTTCTTCCCCTGTTTGCCTGGCTGTTGATCTTCTTTTCTTCCTTCACCTTTGTGTCTGTAGCACTCCTTAGAAGATATCTATCCTCTGCTCTCTACAATTTCCACTTATCAACAACAGCAACATACTTTGCGTCCTATGACTAATATTTATACAAGAGTGATCCTCTTGACTGACAGAACCGCTAGGGAGTAAACTTGACCATAAAATGTGCAACGCAAGAAAGCTGTGCGTTGTGATCTAGAGTTTATCTTGAGATCATCCGTAGAATTTAAAGCTAACTCCTGTTGAAAGGTTAACTTAACATTAGAGTAATGGATGTCTCGCATAATCAGGCTCTTAACTCAAACTATTCCACAAAAACTGGACCGGATTTTTCTATCAGTTAGATCGGTACCGGTTTGTCGTTGGATGTTGAATAAGACCGATACCAAGTACTTGGTTCAGTCTACTGATTTATCTAACTACTTAGTTGACCGGTGCATACACTATGTGCTTTATCTATGATGCAGGAGCATCTTGGGTGTAAGAGAAATCTTGCATCACCCAAAAATATTTTTGTTTTTGTATTCAATAAGGGCTATCTTGTGTAGAGCTGCTATTTATGGAAACTTGCTATTTTTAGTAAGTTGGTCATACGATCTCGGAATGTTCTGATTTCACATGTGGACATTCATCTCAGTCGTATCAGCCTGCCAGTAAAGTTTCATTGACAGATCAAGTCTAGCTTTGGAGATATTGAAGATTTTCGGTATTGGCAGCAGGGTACAGAAACTTTGAACTCAGTTTTGAAGGCTTTAGAGGCCCCAGATGAGGTCGAAAATTTGAGTGATGGGCGCTTGCGCGAGTCAAGCTTGTAGAGCGCTTCGTGGCCTTTCCGAATTGGGGTTATAATAGTTAATCAGAGCAACTGGCAATGACTTATGGTCTTCAGAAGTTGAGTCATCTGAAATGGCGAAAAATAATTTTCCTTCAAAAATTTTGTTCGGGTTTCAAAAGTTATTTTGAGCCGACATTGATGTAATAAATTGTAAAATAAAATAATTCTAAGTTTGGTCGGCCCTTTGGGCTAAATTTCTGGAACCTTCTCGGGCGGTGGAAATTGCCTATATAAAGAAGACCCGTAGTGTTGTCTTAAGCAGTTCCGGGTAGATCTGGGTAATGATTCGAGGCTTTGTCCTACAGAATATTGTAAGGGGAATGCCCTTGTGGCTTTGCATATTGTAATTCTAAAAATTTGTAATTCCACATTTGTGGAGATAATAAGAAGCCCATTTTCTGTTCTTGCAAATTGTTGTTGTTTCTCTGTTTCTGTTATGTGTTGTGGTATTAAGGGGAGCACACTTCATCAATCTACCGGTGTCAACCGGTGATCTTCAACCGGTGTGAATGGGTTTGATGAAATACACTAATGACAACTTATATTGCTAACAATCTTCCCATTTGTCATTGGTGGCAAAACAGTCAAAAAGAAAAACCATTCATACAATAGCTGTTCAAACCTTGGTCAGAGAAATAGAATATTGCCCTACTGCTAGAATACTGCCCTAGCCTAATTGAATGCTCTGCTCCTGATTGAAACTTCCCCTGACTGAGTCCTCTTATTTTCATTAACTTCTCCTTGTTCCTTACAAATAACTTCCCATTTTTGCCTTCATAGGACAAAGGGTTATGTCTTCGTTCACATTTGAAGCTGTGTGAAGATATCCTTATAGATGTTCTTTGCAGAATGTAGAAACGGTGCCCATTGACCGGTTACATGTTCAATGTTTTGTTGGGCAGCCTTCAGAGAGACAATGATGTTTTCCATATCATTTACAGTTTTGTAGTCCGGTTCATTGATCAGAACATCAGTTGAGGTAGTTGTCTGGTGCATGATATCAAGTGTTGGGGCCAAAAACATCTGGAATCCAACGATGTCTTGAATTCTTTTGTTCTCTTCTTCTGCAGTCTTTCTGAGGACTAGAGCAAGACTAGCCATTTCTCTGCTGAAAGTTGTGGCCGTTTTAGTCTTGATGTCAAATTGGTTGGACAAAGATTTTATGTCTTTTGAAGTCCTTTTAGCTTTGTCAATTAAATCTGTTAAGAAAATTTCCAAATTTGAAGTTCTGCTTAACAAATTTTTTGTAACTTGAATCTGTTGTTGAAGAACTTTTAGATTGTTTAGCAGAATAGCCTTTATATTTGCAACTTGCTTGTTAAGAATTTCTACTCTTTTCTACGCGTAGTGGTCAATTGCCACTGTTTCTGGATCAGTTAGATCCTCACCGATGGTTGTAGTCAGCACTTCTAGCTGGTCGATGACCGGTTCATCTTCATCTATATCAACATCCGGTACAAAGTTGTACAGGATATCTTTTACTTTGTTCAGAACTATATCCTGTTTTCTTTTAGTAAGCTCTTTCAGCTGTCTTGTTGACATTTTGCTGATGTCAACTATTGTATCGGTTGCTTTGCTCCTTTTTGCTTTAGATTCTTCAGAGGATGTGATCTTTCTTTTAGAGGAGCTGGCAAGAGTTTCTTGATCCTTCTCTCTACTCTGTTCTTGTGCCTTTGGAGCTTGCTCATGTTCTTTTGCATCCTGTTTGTCTGTCTTGTTTCCCTCTTCTGGTCTGGCTTCTGGTTGTTCAACGTGAATCTCAGGCATAGCATCTTCTACTTGATGTGAAGGCTCTTTTGATGGGGCTTGTGATTGCAGCTGTTCTTCAGCTATATGAAGATCATTTGTAGGGATCCCTTCACCTCTTTGATCTGATCCGTCAGTAGGAAGATTGACAGAAGTCTGTCCCAATTTAACCGGTTCACTAGAAGTGAACTTTTCTGTGAGGACTTCTTGCTCATCAGATATCGGAGTCTGAGTTGCAGTAAATTGAACAGGTGGATCAACAATTGTAGTGCTATGATCCTAAGGACTTGTTTCTTCAAGGGTATTGAAATCATACTGCTGCCAGAAATCCAAGGTCTCTTTAAAGACGTCATTCTCATAACCATTGAGAATCTTGGCGACTCTGTAATTTGTATCTACATTCGTAGATGCATCGCCTAAAAGAAGCATGATACTTTTATCACTCAAGCCAGGTCTAGCTTTCTCTAGTGCTTCTTTATTGATTTGTGGGTTTCTTTCTAGACCGGTTCTCCATTTTTCTTGAAGCTTGCCATTCAATTCGAGAGGAAACTTGACTCTATAATCCCTGGGAGTTTTCATGAAGTCTAGAAGACTTTCAACAAGAGCTTCTTCTAGTGCTTGTTTGTCTTCCTCTGCTAACACGCTATACCATTTGGCTGCATTATTTATTTCTGCAAAATTTGTAATTTCAGCTACAATGTCATTAACAGTCATGGTGCGAGCCTTACCTTTTTCTGGAGATACGAGAAGGGTAGGATTTGTCGGTTCATCGGTTATGTCAACGATGACCGGTTTGTCTACTCCAAGTACTCCTTTTCCTTTTCCAGTGTCACGAACTGATGGATCTGTTGCCTTTTGGCGTGCTTCCTCTGCTTTTTGTTGTGTTTGAAGTAGGTTGCTCCAGATGGCTACTCCTTCAGTGTGGACTTTCTCGGTTTCTCCAATCGGCAATAGGTTTGTTCTTTTCTTTATCAGGAAATTCTGCTGGTGTAGTTCAGCTTGTTGACTCACTTCTTCTAGAGTGAGATGATTTTGCACTTCTAGTAGAGCTTGAATCCTTAGCTCTTTTTCCTTTTCCATTGAAGCTTTCCAGCTGCCTTGAAGGATATTCAACAGATCCTTAGGTAGTACCTTCTGAAGCTCTGTAGGGCTTAGATTGAACCTATGCAGGCATTCAACGATAGCATCTTCAATTTTCCTTCGGTCTTCATCATTTGCCAAAGTGTATCTTCTACTAACTGTTATCTCCAGAATTTGCACCTTAAATCCAAGCACCTAAACACTTAGAAATTCTGGAGAAACATGGGAACAATCACGAGTTTGTGGGTAAACTATATAGGTGATTGAACCTCTGGATTCTAGGCTGGTTCCTATCAAATATGGAATATCACCTTCTGATTGAAAATTGATGGGGAAAAGAGAAAGATTAAAACTTAATGGGAAATTGGGTGATACACCAAAACTTGGCACAGATCTATTAGGATCTTCAAACAGGCATTCCTAATTATAAAATCACTGAGCTGCATTTATCATTCTCAATTCAACATAAAAGTTGACTAGAATTTATTGCTAGGGTTTAAACCACAAACAGTAAAAATTGACAACAAACTTACATATTCTGCAAAAAGGCCTGATTTGTAATAAGATAGGAAAGGAATCGGAAACAACTCACTTTACCCGATTACATAAAATACAACACTTATATGCAGAAAAGAAGAATAGGACTGGACTTGATACTCAGAGATGATGAAATCAGAAAAGCCAGCTTTATTTCCTTCAAAACTTGTAAAAAATGGTTACAAAATAACAGAAAAGGGGTGAAGGAACAATGTGCTCACTTAACACCTCTTTTTTCCAAAATTTTGAACCCTTTACAATAAATAATCAGCTTGAATAAATAGCCTCCAATGCTAATTCCGAAAATGAGAGTCTCCCCTGAAAAGTGCCTCTAAAACAAATAGATCTCCTCAAAATCAGGCCTAACTGATGCTTACATGTTTGTTCTAACAAGCCCTCCAACATTTTAACTCCATCCCTAAATTTAAGGCGTAATTCATGCCTAAAATCAAGCCCTAAAAGCTAATTTCGAAAATGAAACTAGATCTCCACTTTAGGTCTCCTAACATTGATATTTTTTCATAATTTAAATCTTTTACATCCTAATATATCAACATATATTAAAGAATATAATAAAGTATTTAAAATATATTAAAGAATATATTTAAAATATCTTAACTATATTCTAAAATAACCTAAAATGCAAAATCTAACCTAAAGTGCAAACTTGACCTAATTCAAAGGCCTAACATGCACTTTGATTTAGGATCAACATGACTCTATCTCCAAATATCTGATTTTTTACTATTTTATTACAATGGCATGTGAAGAAACTGCCGTGGCATTTGAAGAAGCTGTCGTGCACTATTGTTGACAGAGACTTTACTTATTTCGCATTGGGGACTTCAAAGTTTTATCAATTTGGATTTAGGCATTCTTGCACTTCAGAGAAGAAGAAACCTAGGGTTTCTGCCGCCATTTTCCTCTCTAGTTTTTTCTTTGGCTCCTGCTCTATTGTAAATCTGCATTTGGAGAGAATAAGGTTTTGAAACCCTATTAGTTTTTGCTGCCATGCTGTAATCTTCTTAGCTTCTGCTGTCTGATGCTCGAGCTGGGGTTCATCTAGGAGTTGTATTGAAGTCTTCGTGACTCCCCTCTGTGATCTTGAGGCTCGGCTTTGTTACTGTTGAACTGGCACGTAACTCTTGGTTGGCTCAGCCTCTCCATGCATCTTTTTGAAAAGATCTTGATCTGTATTTGAAATACCTGGCATGAATTTATTTGACGAACTGGTTTTAACATTAGATCCTCAGCCCTCCTTTGGTAACCGTGACTTACGGTGTTTGTCTGAGATTTTGAGCTTAACAAAAAGCTCACGGCTGTAGCTGAGAAGCTGCGGGTTATTGAATTTGATCTTCAACTTATTCATTCAGATAAGTATATCTTACATTTCCTCTTTGTTTTGCATTGATGTTTACATGGATATTGCATAGATTTCGGGTCTTCAATCCATTTGAGTCTTCTTTGTCGTTGCATTCAAAAAAAAATTAGAGAAACTGATTGTTAACCCTAACTTCACAGCCGCTATCTGCAAGAAGTTCCTCTGTATCTTTTCTTGGCTTCTGTTCTATGAACTCGAGCTTGATGTGGGTGCTCTCGGTTTGATGTTTGATGCCATGATGCATGGCGCCCTATCTGTATTTGAGAAGCTCGGGCTTCTTGCGGTGAGCTGGAATGCATCTGGAGTCTTCTTTTTACCTTATTTCTTACTGTTCCTCTTTATACATAACCGTTTCCTTGGTAAGTGCGGTTATGTTGATGATCTACATTAAAAACCGTGTCAGCTAAACCTTTCAATTTTTGAAACTACTGAAACCGCTCCATAATGCATTGTAACCATTTGAGCTAATCCACACGGCTCATACATCTAAGGCACTAAAACAATAGCTGCGGCAGCCTAGAGCATATGTGATAACCCCTCACTGTACATCAGAAGAAATCGGCCATTGTTGCTTTCCTTGTTTAAAATCTGGAACCGTTACTCTAACTCGGGCTTCATTCATTTGCATTTGACTTGGCCTATTTGATGTTCACCAGCAATTTGAAATCAGATTTTACATTTACCAGCTGTCTACCCAATGATGATGCATCATACTTTAATTTCGTTGCTATTGAGCTACCCTGCTTATTCTATTATCACTTGATATTTGAATTTGTCTTCAGCTGTAACATTCAGCATGCTTATAGAAAAATATGGCTAAATTATTCAGCATACTTCATTAAAACTGTGCTTTTATGCTGGAGCACCCACACTTTGTTGAAACTGTTCTTGCTGTCTTCATTATGCATTCTGTTGAACTTCTGTTTTCTTTCTCCTTTTAATAATGCATGCTTCAAAATAGTAAGGATTTCATAAAGATATGTCTCTTTGATGTTATTACTCTGTTAATACAGATGCACATCTTTTCATTTTATTGGTGTTTTCATTAAATATGCAGTCCTGGAAGTTTGATTGTAGCACGCTGTTTTAGGGATTTATGTATTGCTTAGATCCGATTGGATCTAACATCTTTTCCATATGCAGGACATGCCGCAGGATACAGGACATAATAAAGACCTAAGATGCAGAAAAATAGAGACAAGGCCATGTGACATGAAGATTCAGACAATGCATCTAATCAGTTCCAGAATGTAGAAGACCTCTCACAGGCAATGCATGAACCCCTAGACTGCATCATGCTTCTCTCTTACTTCCTTTATTGCATATGTACTGAAATATGTAACCTCTAAGGGACTCTTGTTTAATACATTTTGTTAGAATGCACAATGTAATGATCACTATAAATTTGCAATTTTAAGCACGATCAATACTTAGAGTACATAATCTGATGATATAAATACACTGCAATGTATAATTCATCTTCATAAGCTGAATAGTAATTTCGAAGAGGTGTACCTTTATGCATTCTTTTGATGTTTATAGTTATCATTCTGCGTTTATATGCTTCATTTTTGCATCAAAGCCATTCTGCAATTCAGGACAGTAACTGTCGAATCCATATTGTAACTTAAAGGTGAAATCAACTTACCAATTTAGTATGCAAACTAAATAGGTAACATTTTTGGCGACCTCTCAGGGGTGTTTGCCTGCTGAACAACACAGACCAGCTGCCTTTTGTATTCTATTGGGCACAGAGTTTTGAACTTTGATAAAACTGAACCTTATTAAACCTTGGAAAAAATTGAAACTCTGAAAACTCAAATACACCACTCTGAAAACTGAAAACTGAAACTGAAAAATACCTCATGCTAGCTGTTTGGAAGTTTATACCTGTCTGCCTTCAATATCATCATATTGGTGAAATGCCAGTTCTGTGAGTGTTTTTACCTCGTTCTGAGGTGTACATCTGTATGATGATACTGATGGGATACATTTATTGATTTGTAAACAGCTAGCATGAAGTAGAAAACAAATTTGAGTACATTTTTTGAATCGTGCACTTTCTCCTGAAAATTTGTCTTCCTTCTGAAGTCTGCAAGCTATTAGGAAAGGTCATGGATGACCTGTTTTGGAGTGTGGCCATTGCGCCTAATTCAAAACCTTGGAATATCCAGTGTTTCGCATTAGGATTAATGTATACATTTCCGAACAGTTCTGCCACGAACTTGTATAACTTGCAGCCTTCAGAAAACTACTAACTACCAACTACTAACTGAAATGTGCTCAGCACTTGGAGAAAACAAGCTAAAATTGAAAACTTCTAATTTACCCTAAGCTAACCAATCATCCAAGCTTCAAATACATCCATTAACAGATTGATTGAAATAGCTTCCTTTTCTCACCAATAACGGATGAGATGCATGCATGCATGCATCTGAAAAGATATGCAATATAACTCGAAGAATTTGAAACTCCTGAATCATATCATGAACATAATAGACCAGATCACATACCTTTTGGACTTGATCAATATCAATGCAGATTTGAGGTGAATAAATGTGCTGGATCTGCTCATGAATGACTGAGAACTCAGGCAAAAACTCCATTGTGAAAAAATACCTAATTGGGCAGCCTCTTGAAAGTATAAACTTGGGGCTCTCCTTGCTGGTTTCTTTACTTTCCTCTGATTTCTCATGACTATCCTTTGTTATTGACAGCCAAGTCAATTCCTCTTCCATGGTCAAAGGATCATCATCTTCTGTCAAGTCAGCTAGGAGCTCATTAAAACTATTGATCCACTGGGAATCAGGAGCACTTGATTCCAGCTGGCATTCTTGCACATAATCTTTAGAAATAATGTCATCCAAAATAGAACAATCTTGAATAGGAACCAATTCTAACCCCTTAACAGCAAGCTTCCCACAAAAGTCTGAAATAATGTCGTCAAAACACTCTTCTAAGCTTTGGTTAGTCTCTTTATCTTGAACACCTTGTTGTACTGAATTGACTGGGATTTCATCTTCCTTCTCTTGATGAACAAAAGAGGGTAACTCATGAAAGAGAAGAACAACCATCTCTTGCAGATTAAAGAAGTCCCCTTGACTTGGAGATGACTTGCATGGAACCATCTTGATAGTTTCAGCTATATCTGATTTTCCTTTATGCTGTAGAGGTTACTTGATTCATATACTTTGTAACCGATTATTGTTGATGCGAACCGAACAACTGGATCCTCAATGTCAGTTACAGTCATCAATCGCTTGTCGGATTTTGATTTTGTTAGGTTAGCTACCATTGCATTAGATATGGTTCTCAGAGTAAGTGCTTCTCCCTAATTGCAGAACCCAATTACCCTGTAAAGATTGTCTTTCGTGATCGAAGTGCAGATTCCTCTCATAAGCCAAAATCTCGAATTATGCACCCGACTGACTACCATTCGAATCCACTCAGGTTTGAAGATAACTGGATATGAGACTCCATTTATGATTCTCGACGATACCAGCTTTGCGTAGCCACTGGGATGATTACCATCAAAGCACAGTGAGCGATACTTGCTCTGTATGTACGTTTCTCCTAGCTCTTCTTGGTTAGCATGAATAAACGCAGTTACATCTTCTGTCAGGAGCACTCCTTTAGGTATTGAGGAGAGTGCGCTAGCCATGTCGATCTCCCTGTCTTGATTTGGCGAGATGTCAAAAGGACTATGCTCTGTTTGATTTGCAGGAACAAGCTTTGCCTCGCATGATGAGGATGCCATTGCTTTCACTTGGTTGCTAGAGATGATTAGATCGGTTTGACAGATAATCTTACTCAATGATCGAGTTGCAAGAATATTGCTCGAGCAGAGATTAGATAACATAAAATTGCAAGGTAAAAAAGAAAAGAGTTATCCTTGTTTTCTTTTATAGGATTAGGGCATAACGGTAATTACCAAATGGTAACTATTTGTTAAATGGCTATAGTAATAAATGCCTTACCTAACCTTTCTTGACGCCTTTTCTAACCGGTAGTGTGACTTTTTTGATTAGGCATGTCCCGGTTGATCACTTCATGTCTTTCCGGTTTGTTCTGTAGCCTGAGTGAGATAGGACTCACTAGTTCTACCGGGAACGATAGTTGTACTACCGATTCCCTCTAGGCCTTGAAGACTTAATTAGCAGAAGAAATATCACCATCTTGTGATGATGATTTTGCCTCTGTTGCCTCCTCGGCAGAGTTCTTTGATTCCTTGACAAACCATATTTTCTTCACTACTTTCTTGGTTTCTTTGTCTTTGTTGTTTCTTTTATCAGAACTCAAGATCTTCACCACTGGTCCGTTCGATCATTTGTTTTTGTTCCTGATCTGGTTCCAGCAGTCCTTAACTAGGTGACCGACTCTGTTGCAGTAATGACAGACTATACCGGTTGCTTTCCATGGATTCATCCCTCTTGGATTAGGTGGTTCGCTCCATGATTCTCTGTTGCGATGCATCCCTTTGTTTGGATGAGTAGTTGCATTCTGGTTTCTACTTTTTTTGAGAATACCGGTCTGGGTGATCTGAATGCCATAGTCTTTGATCTGCATTCTTCAGCCTTGTGTTCGAATTTGTTGCAGGCATAACAGTATCCCTTGAAGCTTCCCCTACTTGCGCTGGACACGGATATGGGACTGGACCATCACTCATTGGTCTTGTGGCCCTTTTTGCAACAGTTTTTACAGTAACTGTTGTTGGTTCTTACCGGTGCATTTCTGCAGTCATTTGTGTCATGACCTGGTTTTCCACTAAGCTTATAAGAGGTGTAAAAGTTTTTCCTACCTCTTTGTGCTAGCATCTTCCTTTTGTTCCTCTTGCTTGACTGAGCACTGGATGACTCATTGTTCCTTTTGGTGACTCCACCGGTAAATCCGAGACCGGTGTGATCATTGTGCCTTCGTTGAGCATTTAGTTGCTCATCGAGTTTGACCGAGCTTTCATTGTATCTTCTCAGCATTTTATTCCTTCTTTCAAGGACTTTCATTTGTTCCTTGAGTTGATATATCTCGATTGCCAGCTTCTTGCATGCTTCATCTCTAACCTACCATGCTTTATGCATATTGGCATTTTCCTGGGTGGCAATCAACAAGTCCTCTTGGAGTTGCATAATGAGGAGTTCATTGGCTCTTGCAGCTTCCTCTGCCAGGTTTATTGCTTTTTCAGAGGTTGTTGATGTCTTGACTGCTGTGTTCCTTTCGCTTTCAGTTTTTCGTTTCTGCTCAATCAGTTTAGTCATTCTTAGAGCATTCACCTTTTGCTTCCTTTTGAGATTAGCAATCTGACCAGTTAGGATCTGATTTTTTTCTGTAAGCTTGGAGACCGCTTCCTCGGCCTCATCAGACCCACTTTGCCCAAAGAGTTCGTTGATGGTTTCATTGCTCTCATTTAATTGCAGAGCCAACTCCTTTCTCTTTGCAAGTGACTTCCTTAGTCTATTCTCCAGCGAGGCAATAATGTCATTGGCTTCCTCTAGCTGTTTCTGGCACCAGTAACCCTCCATGATCTTTTTCTCAAGTTGTACTTTTATTCTATAGAGAACCGAGGCTCTGATACCAATTGATGTTACCTTACCGGTTATTGAGAGGGGGGGGGGGGGGTAAATCAGAAAATACTAAATCTCATTGTTTAAAACTTGTAAACAGATTCTTGTATGCAAAGTAGAAAGTCAACAGTCATTCACAAGCATAAACTGAACCACACAGATCTACTCAAGTATTTGTATGTGGAAACCCTCGGTTAGAGATAAAAAAACCACGGTGAGACAGAGCTCACAATTTCACTAGTTCTAAATGAAGGTGCCCTATTAGGAGCATACAAAGCACTGGTTAAGGTGCTACCTAGTTAAGGGATTTTTACAAAAGATCATTTAGGATCTAAGCCCTATTAAGAGCTGCCTAGTTATAAGACTTTGAACATCAACAAAGATGTTATCCTGTTAAGGGATTTTTTCAACGAACCGATTAGGTTCACCTTATTAGAGGGATTTGTATATGATGAAATACCTTTTAAAAGCAGTGATCTATAATGACACTGATTGTCTGATTAGATCATACCTGTAGATTTCTTCCCCTGTTTGCCTGGCTGTTGATCTTTTTTTCTTCTTTCACCTTTGTGCCTGTAGCACTCCTGAGAAGATATCTTTCCTCTACTCTCTACAATTTCCACTTATCAACAACAGCAACATACTTTGCATCCTATGACTAATATTTATACAAGAGTGATCCTCTTGACTCACAGAACTGCCACGGAGTAAACTTGACCATAAAATGTGCAACGCAAGAAAGCTGTGCGTTGTGATCTAGAGTTTATCTTGAGATCATCCGTAGAATTTAAAGCTAACTCCTGTTGAAAGGTTAATTTCATATCAAAGTAATGGATGTCTCGCATAATCAGGCTCTTAACTCAAACTGTTCCACAAAAACTGGACCGGATTTTTCTATCAGTTTGATCAGTACCAGTTTGTCGTTGGATGCTAAATAAGACCAATACCGAGTACTTGTTTCAGTCTACCGGTTTATCTAACTACTTAGTTAACCAATGCATACACTATGTGCTTTATCTACCGGTGTCAACTGGTGATCTTCGACGGGTGTGAATGGGTTTGATGAAATACACTAATGACAACTTATATTGCTAACAATTTGCACCATGAGTCATTGTGACTATGTGTTCCACAATTTGCACAGTTGGTTGTGCTTTGGTTCTTGTTTCTCTTGGTGAATACCGGTCTTGGAGATTTGAATGCCATAGTTTTTGATCTGCATTCTTCAGCCTTGTGTCCAAATTTATAGCATGCATAGCAGTAGCCCTTGAAGCTTCCCCTGCTTCCACTAGACATTGATGTGGGGCTAGACCAGCATTCATTGGTCTTGTGGCCAAACTTGCAACAGTTCTTGCAGTAGTTGTTGTTTGGCTTTACCGGTACATTCTTGCAGTTGATTGTTCCATGACCCGGTTTCCCACAATGATTGCAAGAGGTGTTAGAGGTCTTCTTACCTTTTTGTGCCAACGGCTTCTTCTTATCCTTCTTGCTTGACTTAGCTCCAGAAGACTCACCAGTTTCATTGGTGTCATTACCGATGAATCCAAGACCGGTGTGATCTTTGTGCTTTCTTTGAGCTTTGAGTTGCTCATCAAGCATTACGGAGCTCTCGTTGTATCTTCTTAGGGTTTCATTTATTTCTTCAAGTTCTTTCATTTGTTCCTTCAGTTGATACAGCTCTAGTGCCAGTCTTTTGCATGCTTCATCCCTATCATGCCATCCCTTCTGCATGTTGCCGTTTTCTTGGGTGACAATTTGCATGTCTTCTTAGAGTTGTGAAATGATTAGTTCATTTACTCCGATAGCTTCCTCTGCCCGGTTCCTTGCTTTTTCAGAGGCCTGTTAAGGATTTGACCGCTGTATTCCTTTCATCTTCAGCTTTTCTCTTTTTCTCAATAAGTTCAGTCATCCTCAGGGCATTATCCTCTTGTTCCCTCTTAAGGTTGGAGATCTGATCGGTCAGGATCTGATTCTTTTCCATGAGTTCAGATGCTGCCTCCTCAACTGCATCAGATCCACTCTGCCCAGAGAGTTCATCAATGGTTTCATTGCTCTCATTCAACTGTAGAGTCAACTCCTTTCTCTTTGCAAGTGATCTCCTCAGTCTATTCTCCAGAGAGGCGATAATGTCGTTGGCTTCCTCTAGTTGTTTCTGATATTGGTAACCCTCCATGATCTTTCTTTCAAGCTGTTAGACTTTTAAGTATAGAGAACTAGGCTCTGATACCAATTGATATTACTAATCGGTTACTGCGAGGGGGGGGTGAATGAGTAAATACTTTTTCAATATTGTAATTCTAAACTTGTTTAATTATCCTTTACCGATAAGAAGAATAAAAAAATCATTCACAAGCATAAAAAGAATCACATAGATTAACACAAGTATTATACGTGGAAACCCTTGGTTAGAAGGAAAAAACCACGGTGAGACAGAGCTCACAACTTCACTACTGCAGAATGGAGGCGCTCTGTTAGGAGCTTACAAAGCACTGGTTAAGGTGCTACCCGGTTAAGGGATTTTACAAAAGATCGGTTAAGATCTTAACCTTGTTAAGTGTCGCTTGGTTAGAGGACTTTCAATCATCAATAAAGATGTTACCCTGTTAGGGGATTTTACAAAGAACCGATTAGGTCCACCCTGATAAAGGGATTTTAACTTGCTTTCACACCTTACGAAAGCAATGATCTATTATGACACTGATTGTCTGATTAGATCATACTTGTTGATCTTTTCTTGATTTGCCTCGCTGTTGATCTCTATTCTGCATCTTTGCCTTTCACCTTTGGTGACTGTGATTGCTACGCAGATGTCTCTTCACTGCTCTGTTTACTCAACAATTCTCAACAACCTTATTTCTTGCGTCCTATGACCTGTATTTATACAAGAGTTCACCTTAATGATACCCTTAACTCATAGACCCGCAGGCTGTAAACTCAACAATAAATCATGCAAGTAGCAAAAAGCTGTGCATTATGATGTGGAGTTTACCTTGCAAAACATCTGTAGAAATAAAGCTAACTCCTGTTAAAAAGATAACTCCACTTCTGAGCCGTGGATGTCCCGTATAATCCGGTTTTAACTCAAACTGTTTCGCAGAATCCGGTGCGGATCTTTAGACAGTTTAGACCGGTATATCTTATACACGGTTCATCTCTTGTATACACTATGAGACCGGTACTGTGTACTTAGATCGGTCTACCGGTGTATCCCCTTTGCTTTGTCTACTGGTGCATACACTTTGTTTCTAGTCTACTGGTGTGTTCTAAGTAATGTGAGTGACCGATGAGCTTTTACTGGTGCATGGTGTTTTTGAATTTACACTAATGACAACTTAAATTGCTAACAGAGATGGTAACCGGTAAGCTTGCTATCGGTACAAGTATTGTCATTGATTGGGAAAACAAGGATAGAGATTTGTCATCTCTCTAAAGTCCAAAGTTCTAATGAGATCTATATGAAAAGAGGTTGGTTTGGCAACCGGTGACAACATGCAAGAAAGAAAAGAGTGTAATCTAGAGCAACCGGTCACTATACAAAGCATCGGCAATCAGGTAATGTATACAATCAAGGAAAGAAGGATTCAACTGTCAGTCGAGGACCATGATACAACCGGTGTAGACAAGCAAAGAGGAAGTAAAGGTACAAACTGGTGTCAACAACACAATCGAGGAAGGTGCGACCGGTAAGCAAAGGAAAGGACAGTGACAAGTCAAAGACTCTTACCTATTCACAACATGAGGATCTCGACTGATCCAGTAAAGACTCGAGTATGAATCGAGGAAGTCATAGTCAATTATCTGTTTCAACCAACTCTTTGGCCGAGATTTCCAGCACTAAATCCAGAAAACTTTGAGTTAACATGGTGATCAGTTTGAGGCGCGTCTGGAGGTTTTAAAGCCAAAATCTGTGGCTTTAAAACGACGAGTTATCTCTTGTGTAAGAAAGGTGCTTGACATGCATCTATTAATTTCTTCATAAAGCGAATAAAGCAAGAGCATGCATTAGATGTTTCCTCAGTGAACCGATACTCCACCGAGTGATGTATCCGAAAGGGATCTAAAGTTAGGTCATGCATGAGAGGTGCAATTAGGGCAATAACTCTATATATTCACTGCCTGTTGAAAATATGAGTTGCCTTCATTTTGCCAAAGAAAAGAGTGAACCTGAAAGCTTAAAAGAAGCTAGGGAAAATTGAGAAGAGAAGAAAAGAGAAAGAAGAGTGTGCAGAGAAGAACAACAGTAGAGGAGGACACACCTGTGGCAACCGGTGATGCTTCTCAGTTGAGCACAAACAAAGATTTTATCAGGCTATGCAAAGCCATTTGTAAAAGGTCAATCTTTCTATTGTTTTCTAGGAATTACAATAGTTAAATCCCAGTATTTGGGTGGACTCTAACAGGTCCCTTGTATCAAATCCCTTAATCGGGTGACATCTTTCAAGGTGTTCTAAGTCCTCTAACCAGGCAGGCACTAACCGGCCTTATTGTAACAAATCCCTTAACCAGGTCGCATCTAACAGTGCGTTGTAATCTTTTAACTTGGAAGGCTCTTAACAGGACGTACTCCAGAAGAGTACAGAATTTGTGAGGTCTCCTCACATCGTGGTTTTCACCCTAATCGGGTTTCCATGTGATAAATATAGTGTCACTGTGTGATTGTTTGCTTGATGTTATTATATGCTCGAATCTGTTTGGCTTACAGTTATAAGTATACTTTACCATATTTAAAGAGAAAAGTATTAGAGGTGCTGATTCACCCGTCCCCTCTCAGCACCTGTTGGGACAGTCAACATCTTGGCATTCAAAGCATCGGACTTCGTCGTCTTCATCACCTTACCTCCACACCATTGGTATCTGTCTTTGTGCCTTGAATGGGAGTTGCACCATTTCATTTCATAGTTTGATAGCATATCATAGTCTTTCGATAATAGTCTTACAATATTTTTCGCTTATTATTTATTCATTGTCTTTGCTGTTATGTGTTACCGATCATCTCGACTATCTATTTGGCTATAGTGTAGGTGGAAACGCCAAAGCAGGGACTTAGCTGAGGCAAGTCTCAAAAAAGTCCCAACAGTTTTTCCTTGTATCCATGTATGTAGGTTTTTTTAGAAGGTAAAAGGCGAAGGGCTTTTGCGATTCTTCCACCTCCTACGGTTGTGAGTTTATTATTTATTAATGTGCTTGTGATTATTATTTGTTGTATTTTCGTTTGCTTTCCACTTTCCAGTTTAACATATTTCTTGTAGTGCGAGAACTATGGGTATCGTCAGATGTGTACATGTTGATATTTTGATGTACTTCCAGCACCAATAGCAATTTGCACAATTTTTGTATAATTTTTTTTGTGTTGTAGCATCTTTTAAATGGTGATGTTGTTCTTATAGAAAAGTTGCAGCTTTTGCTCTCTATGCATCTCCCCTCCGTAGACATCATTGCACAATTGTATTGGTAAACCGAACTGTCTGCATTAGGACCTTTCTTGATGAAGTTTTCTTTTGTGATGATTTTGACATGTAGAACTGACAATTATTCTTTTAACTGTTACATAGCATTCAGGGGTTGCACATACCACATGGAGGGCGCATATCGGAGTGATTCATGATTGCAAATGGACGAGTAGGTGCTACATATTATTATTGTTTATTCTTTATTAATGTGCTTCTGATTATTATTTGTTGTATTTTTGTTTGCTTTCCAATATCCAGTTTAACATTTTTCTTGTAGAACGAGAACTATGGGTATCGTCAAATGTGTATGGGTTGATAATTTGATGTACTTCCGGCTCCAATAGCGATTTGCACAATTTCTGTATCAATTTTTTGTGCTGTAGCATCCTTTAAATGGTGATGATGTTCTTATAGAAAAGTTGCTACTTCTGCTCTCTATGCATCTCCCCTCCGTAGAGATCATTGCACAACTGTACTGGTAAACCGAATTGTCTAAATTTGGACTTTTGTTGATGAAGTTTTCTTTTGTAATGATTTTGACATGTAGGACTGACGATTATTCTTTTAACTGTTCCCTAGCATTCAAGGGTTGGACATTCCACATAGAGGGCGCATATCTCAGTGATTCTTGACTGCAAATGGACGAGTAGCTGCTACATCTTATTTTTGTTTATTATTTATTAATGTGCTTCTGATTATTATTTTTTGTATTTTTGTTTGGTTTCCAATATCCAATTTAACATTTTTCTTGTAGTGTGAGAGCTATGGGTATCGTCAGATGTGTACAGGTTGATATTTTGATGTACTTCCGGCTCCAATAGCGATTTCGACAATTTCTTTATCAGTTTTTTGTGTTCTAGCATCCTTTAAATGGTGATGTTCTTATAGAAAAGTTGCTTCTTCTGCTCTCTATGCATCTCCCCTCCGTAGAGATCATTGCACAACTGTACTGGTAAACCGAATTGTCTGAATTTGGACCTTTCTTGATGAAGTTTTATTTTGTGATGATTTTGACATGTAGGATTGACGATTATTCTTTTAACTGTTACCTAGCATTCAGGGGTTGCACGTTCCACATGGAGGGAGTATATCTCAGTGACTCATGGCTGCAAATAGACGAGTAGGTGCTACATCTTTTTATTCCGTAGTTTATTGAAGAATCCATAGTGGTGTTTGTTTTTTGTGAATGCGAGTATTAGATGCTATAAATTCAGACTTTAAGAATATTTGTTGTGATTTATCCAATCTTGATTTTGTTTTGTATTTGTTTTATTTTGGGTTACAGGATTCATTTATCATGAGATGCTTGAGAATATTGCTATGCTGTTTTGGATAAAGCAAACAATTGCCGGTGTCGGGATATGTCCTAAGGACATTTGAAGCTTCTTTGACATTTTCACAGCCTATTCTTGCATCTTGGACAACTTCAACACATCATCTTGGCATTCACGGCATCATAGTTTCGTCATCTTCCTCACCTTACCTTCATTCCATTGGACACCGGCTTCGTAGCTTTGAAGGGGAGTTACACCATTTCATTTAACATTTTAATAGTATATCATACTCTCTTGATAAAATTCTTACAGTATTGTTCCCTTTATCATTGATCAACTGTCTTTGCGGTTATCTATCTTCTATCGTCTCAACTCTCGTCCATCAATTTGCTTGTAGCTGAGGTGGAAACACCAAACCAGGGATTTGACTGAGGCAAGTCTCCAAATAGCCCCAACAATGTTTCCTTGTTTCCGTGTGTGCAGGTTTTCGTAGGATAAAGGAGAGGAGCTCTTGGGATACAATTTCTCGTGAAATATTTTTTTTGTAGCGTGAAAGCTATAGTTATCATGACATGTGTACAGGTTCTATGGACAATTATGATATTGTGACGTATTTCCAACTGTAATAGCGATTCTCACAATTTCTGTATGAGTTTGTTGTATTGTAGCATATTTCAAACGATGACGTTGTTCTTATAGCAAAGTTGGTAATTCTGCTATCTGCGCATCTCGCCTCTCTACCCGCCATTGCACAATGATATCGGTGAACTGAACTGTTTGAATTTGCATCTTTCTTGATGAAATATTCTTTTGTGGTGATTTTGACATGTAGAAATTAAGATTATTCTTTGAGTTGTTGCGTAGCATTGAGGGGTTGCATGTGCCACATGGAGGGCCTCTATCTCGGTGATTCATGACTGCAATGAGATGAGTAGCTTCTACATCTTGTTTATTCCACACTTTATGGAAGTATCCGTAGTTGTGTTTGTTTTTTGTGAATGTGAGTATTAAATGCAATAAAGTTCAGAATTTAAGAATTTTTGTTCGGATTTCTCCAATACTGATTTTTATTGTATTTATTTTCCTTTGGGTTACGTGATTCATTCGTTATGAGAGGCTTGAGAAGATCGCTATGACTTTTAGGACAAAGCTCACGATTGCTGCTGCCAGGATATACCCTCAAGACATTGACTATGATCACTTTTGGCAGTTATTACAGTTGAGTATTTCTACATAATTTTTGAGGAATCAAACTGTTTTCAAATAAATTTCTTATCTAGAATTTTGGTATTTTAAGTATGGTGATATTTTCTCAAGTTTATGATGGATGTGTTATGTAGCTGCGAACAATTTTGTCGACCTTTAGGCACTTATGAGTAAGGCATTTGTCTTTGTAAAGATAGAATATGCGATGAAGTTTGTTTGATTCAATTTGTTGTGAAAAAAGTATCAAGCGGGCAAATTATTCAGTTTTGTCAGTTTTAGTTTTGATTGCATGCCGTCGATCACGATGTTTTTTCTTTCTATAAACTCTTATTGTTTTTAGGATTGATGCATAAATATCACTAAAGGAAGAAATGCGTAACTCCAGATTGAGCATGCTGATGCAACTGCAACTGTAAAGTTTCGTTTCCAACCAAATCAATGCACAAATTTTTTATGTAATACATGGCAACACCAAATGCCTTGACATGACAGTTTGTTTGTTTGTGGAGAAAGCTGAAGTTGAAGGTGAAGGTTGTCATATAGATGCAGGGAGAGTCTGCTACAGCAGCGATGGTTATTGAACCCAACTGTAAGTGGTTGCAGAGTAGGAACAGCAGTGTGAAATTTACCCATATTTTTTATCAGTTTCAGCTTAGAGCCCAATCCCGACTGGCCAGTATGTTCCTTCATTCCTAGAAAAACAATATTACACTCCACTGCTAAATCAGAATGTCAACATGCTACAAGCTGCTTACAAGCTGCCATGTGCCATTTGTATTTTGGATGATCGGCAGTATAGAAAGAATTTGTTGGCTTGAAGCCTTTTGAAATCGCACGTTCAATTCAGTCTCCAAACGTGGAAATCTATTGAAATTCATTGTTCAATAGGTGTTTCATCGCAGGGTAATAAATGGATTTGATTAATGGGGCTCTTACCAAAAACTATAAATGGGATATAACATAAAAATCGGAAACGACACGAACTTCCCTTGACCAAGGCATGACCTGGCTGTAATGAGATAAGAAAAGTATTAACAGTCTAGCATATATGCCTACATCTAGAAAAATTGTAACCATAATTTTAGAACCCTTGTACATAAAATCATGGATAGAACGAATATGATACTGTGCACAACATATCTTTCAGAATTATGGCAATTTTTGAAGTCATTCGGACTGGGTATTTGGAAGATATTGGTACTATTGCAAATGGAGGCTTTCAGAATTTCTACTAGGAGTTGATCAAACAAATGCCTGCAGGTATCCGTATGTGCATATGATTATTAAAAATAGGTGGAAGAAAAGATGTAGAGCCCTGGAAGCTCTTCGGAATAATTGTAAAAAAGGAAGATAGACATGAAAGATGTACAACATGGGTAAAGAAAATTGATCCATTTTAATTCCCCAGCCTCTTGCATGACACCATACTTCTCTCGTTTAAACTGCGATGTTGCCTATCTTTCTTGCTGAATAGTTCAACATTCCTTGCAACATTGTAAAACTCAAAACGTCGGGGTGTTATTCCCTTAGAGGCCTGTAGACTCCTTCCACCTGAAACAGCTGGAAACCATTACTCCACGCCCTAAAACATGAGTAGAGGAACTCAATGCAAAATTTGTCAAGAAAAACTTACAAAATTGAAACTTCTTTTTTGTCACCTACATTTGGCGCTTAAGATTTTTTTGACTTGTTTAAGCTTCGGAAAAGGTGAGCTAAGTTTTCTAGGAGAACATATGACCAAAAATCCTAACTTGGTAAAACTTGCTAAAATTCTCTTGGTGAATATTTTGTTTCTAGTTTTTCGCCCAGACATCGCCAGCAGTATCAACAAGACTTCCTTTAGCTCTCTTTGCATTCTTGGTTGCTGATATAGGTTTTTTGAATTGAATTGTGCAGCAATTTTAGTGCTTTGACTTTTGACTGTAAACTGCTGCATCAATATTATATTGTTGCACTCATCTTGCAAAATTATGGAAATTGTTGAAGTCATACGGACTGGATATTGGGAAGAGGTGAGAAAGATTCTAAATGCGGCCCTTTAGGATTTGTACAAGGACATCCCTTAGCTTTCCTGGCCTGTGTGGTTGTTGTTGAAGGTGTTCTTGTTCAGATGGTCAAGCAATACTATTTATTCTTTTACTACTTATAATGATTATACTGTTGATACGTAACAATCATCAGTAATTGTCTTATCGTTTTTACTAGCCACTTGTTGACCTTGTCCATTTAATTTGTATATATTTTATGTTTCTATCTCAAGAATTTCTATTATCGATCTTCAAAGATTCTCATTTTTTGTTCAATCTGCCCGTGTATTTGATGAAAAGAACACTATTGTTATGCATCCAAGATCTTGTCTAATAATAACCTCAGCTGTTCTAAATCCTTAAGTAATCGCTTCCAATGTAAATATGGTTTCTTAAGGATACCGAGCCCACCATATGGAGCATCAAGTAGAACTTTGTCAGCCTGTAAATAGTTTCTAACAACCAAGTTACAAATAGAAATGTGACAAGTGCTTACAGGACTATATAAATTTTGTATTATTGTTGCCCATTTTATGCATGCTAGTGAGCTGCCTTTGAATGTCATGGTTGATGACAACCATCAATGCTGTCCACTCGTCTAGATTGTTTGACTTCCACTATTATGGACTCTACAAAGATTATATCTCATATTTTGCTGTATATGCTAATTACATGGAACTCATATTTTGTTCCTTCGTAGACATGCCTTCATTGTTAACTGTGCACGGGCCTATTTAAGACTACTCCTTCCCTTCGTATATTCACTTTTGCACTTGTCAATGATATTTCTTTTAACAATAATACCATTGTAATGTTCTTCGACACAACTTTTGTACTGCAGATTTTTTCATATTTGATTCCAAGTTTGCAACCTCAAAGTACTTCTTCATGTGGTACGATTTTAGCTGTCTTCTCATGACAACGACTGACTTCTTTGCTAAGTCGATAAGCTTGCAAGGACAGTCCTATGTTATATATGCGGTCTGTACATCGCCACAGGACACAGGTTCTTGTATTGGCCTGTAAATATCCCATTCGTGGTTATACGCATGATATGTAACATTGTGAATGCAACATCATAGTTTACTATTGTAATATTTTTGTAATGAACATAGTCTTCGTAACTGCTGTTGTAAACAGAAATTAGGTAAGAGACTTTGCCTGATAAGAGGCATGGTTAACCTTGGAAACATAATTCTTTATGTTTGTTGACCATTTTGACTTTTTCAGTTTCTATTGCAAAGGAGTTTTTATTCCCTATGATGAGGTTCATCTGTGTCGAATTTAGCAAATATGATTGTCTATTCCCTCTACTCTAGTGATCATGACCTTTTTAATATTTCCAATGCAGATGATGGTATATATATATATATATATATATATATATATATATATAGGTTTGAGATAAAATTAGAAAAATTATTTTTAGATTATATTTACTAATAAACATTGTCATCGTAGGTTGCTAAAATAGTTGATGTAGCGCGTCGAAGAAGGTTGAGAGGAAAGAGTGACAATTGGTGCTTGGAATGCAATTTCAGTGGTATGAAATGATTTTCAAATTATTAGTTGTGAACAATAAGTGCTGTTGTTTGATTAGACCTTTTTGATTTGTTTCTTATACCAATTGATGTATCATTTATTCCTTTGTATAGAGAGTTTAGTTGGAGGCCAAAGGTATCCATCTATTCCTAGTAAATTTGTGTGTAGGCTACAGGCGAAACCAAGTTGTGTATTCTTATTCAATAGGTCGGCAACCAAACAAGTTCGTCTGTATTTGTTCTATTTGTTGTAAGCCATAGGATTTGAAAGCTATATATACAATGGCACACAGGTCGGAGAGAAGGTAATAACATAAGAGTTAATAGCATGAGATCGTGACACATTTGAAAGCTATAATAGTATTTTTCAAGAATCCTCGTCAAAGTTCATTTCCACATGGACGGAAAGGAGAGCCCCTTGTCAACGTACGCGGAAATGGTCCTCTCGTACTTCTTTTCTTTTTTTTGTTTGGTTTGTTGTGTTATAGTTTTTGAGCTCTGATGAAGTGTATGAAGTACAACATATTCTTATTATTTATTTTTTGAGTAATGAGCTTGTGATTATTTTTCATTGTAGTTTCGTTCCCCTTATAATTTTTGTTCTAACATTTTTTTTGTGGTGTGAAAGCTATAGTAGTCATCACAATGTGTGCACTTTTTGTGGCAAATTATGGTATTGTCTTACTTAGAAATCTTGTACTGGTTTACACAATTTTTGTGGAACTTTATAAACTTGTAAAATTTTTAAAAGACTTATGTTGTCCTCATACCTATGTTGCTAATTTCGCTACCTACCCACCTCTATGTACACAACATTTTGCTAATTTGAATTTGAACCTCCCTTGGTGAAGCTCTCTTGTGTGATGACTTTGACATGCAGAGCTGAAGACGCTGTTTTTGAATTGGCGCCTAACACAGAGGGGTCGGACCTGCCACACGGAGGGCATCTATCTCACGAAAGCTTGACTACGAAAAGATGAGTATCTTTTGCATTTATCCATTTTTAATCTATGCTATGCTTTATTAATGAATCTGGCATTGTGATTATTTTATTTTATTAGTAATAAATAGAATAAGGCACAAAATCTAGGAATACTCTTGATTTATTTAACATTGATTTGTTATTTTGTTTTTCTTCTTTTGACTTTGATGACTCTTTGATTAGGAAATGCTTGAGAAGCCTTCTGCTCGCTTTAGGTAAAAGCTCATGGTTACATGTGCAATTGAATTGCTTCACAACATTGACCCTTTTCACAATCACCAGGCAAGACAATTGGCTATTTTCATATAATTTTCTTCCATTCGAGTCATTACTAACTGGGTTTATTCTCAAGTGATTTGGTTTCTCAATTTTCGTATATCTTTTGCAAGTTTAAGTTGGATTTAGCGCTTAGCCATGTACGATTCGACAAACTTTTAGGCCTCCACTTTACTCTTTCTCCCTCTTCCTTTTTCGTTAAGATTCTTGACCGTGCAACATGGGCGGCACTGGACACGTACATTACACGGAGACGTCCGTGCGACGTGCACTTTTTTGGCTAATCTGCAGACGTGCAGTGAGCCTCAAAGACATTACCAGTGCGACCACTGTAGTGTGAGGCATCGTACCTGGGCATAGCGATGTCGAGAATCAGTCTACAAGCTTGAAATTTCATTCTTTTACGTCATTTGGTCTTCTTCATGCTCATTTGCTCTTCCTGTTGGAAAGTGATGTTTGAGAGCACTATGGATCACTTAAGGGTTGTCATTTATGGCAACACTTATGCTGGGGTGATTGCATGAAGTGAGTATAGGTATTGGAGACACAGTCATGAAAATGACTAAGTATAGAATCAGATTACAGTATACTGCAGTACTGTTTTGGTCACCGAAGATAATATATGATGTATTATATCTTGCGAAGTTAGAGGAAGACATTTTGGGATATGTATGAGCTTCAGTTAAGGTCGCACGTGTTTTGGTGTTGATATCAGTAAGATATAGTAATATGAAGGCATGCGAAGACAGAGAAACAGTGAAACAAGGTATATGAACAGTCACGATGATTGAGGGGAGGTTAGATGGAATGGTAACGTGCTAAGTTAAATGAAAGTTGTATATTGCTCACACTTTGGTAATACAAGATCGCCAACTCTACATTTATCATTTGTATGAGTAATTGTTATGTTTTGTATTGTATTTGAGAGCTGACCAGGTGGCAGAATTGATATAAGTATTGAGTGTTTTGTGGAAGCGATAAGTGTGAAAATATGGGATAGAGATGGATATGTGATGGATGCAAATTTGGGATATTAGTAAAGGCAGATAGCAGATGAGAGATCTGAGATTGACAGAACTATAACTGGAACTATCAAAGCATAGCAGATGCCTGTATTGTTCACTACTTGAAGAACACTTTTGTGACAAAGTTTTGATTGTAAGAGCTGTAAGCTCACCACACCTTTAACAAACTTTTTTGTATTCCCCTAACAGGGTTTTGTATTCCTCTAACAAGGAAATGTACTATGTAATACTCCGCTCCTAACAGGGCTAGATCTCCTAACAATGATTCAATATTTTAGTGCATATTTGTGGGTACCATCCCCACCGGGGTTTTCCCTTGGCCAAGGTTTCCTTGAAAACAAATAATAGTGTTATGAGTTGTGTTATGTGTTTATGTTCTTTTCATTTCAGCATTGATATGGTTTATTTGCAATTGGTTGAAGTTTAATTTAAAGTGCTGTAACACTGATTCACCGCTCCTCTCAGTATTACTTAATCGTAACACTTCCGCCATGCTTTTTGAATCTTCTTGACCTTTTTCACAGCCTATTCTTCCATCTTGGACAGCTGCGCACAACATCTTGGCATTCAAAGCATTCCACTTCGGCGTCTTCATCACCTTACCTCCACACCATTGGTCTCCGTCTTTGTGCCTTGAAGAGGAGTTGCACCATTTCATTTCATTGTTTGATAGCATATCATAGTCTCTTGATAATTGTCTTACAAGATTGTTCGCTTTATTATTTATTCATTGTCTTTACTGTTATCTATCACTAATCATCTCGTCTATCTATCTGGCTGTAGTGTAGGTGGAAACACCAAAGGAGGGACTTGACTGAGGCAAGTCACAAAATAGCCCGAACAGTTTTTCCTTGTATCCGTGTATGGAGGTTTTTTTAAAAGGAAAAAGGCGAGGGGCTCTTGGGATTCTTCCACCTCCTACACTTGTGAGTTTATTATTTATTAATGTGCTTGTGATTATTATTTGTTGTATTTTTGTTTTCTTTCCAATTTCGAGTTTAACATTTTTCTTGTAGTGCAAGAGCTATGGGTATCGTCAGATGTGTACAGGTTGATATTTTGATGTACTTCCAGCTCCAATAGCGATTTGCACAATTTCTGTATAAGTTTTTCTATGTTGTAGCATCTTTGAAACGATGATGCTGTTCTTATTGAAAAGTTGCATTTTTTGCTCTCTATGTATGTCCCCTCCGTAGACATCATTGCACAATTGTATTGGTAAATCGAACTATCTGAATTTAGACCTTTCTCGATGAAGTTTTGTTTTGTGATGATTTTGACATGTAGAACTGACGATTATTCTTTTTACTGTTACCTAGCATTCAGGGGTTGCACGTGCCACATGAAGGGTGTAATGTTCCCAACCACTGTTACACGGAATAATACGTTTTCCAGCTCACAACCGAATGGGATGGTGCCAAGAAGGGATGTGCAGGAGGTTCGTACAGGAGCCACCTAAGCCAGGAAGGACGTACGGTGTTGGAACAGATGCTGGAGGCTGTACGTTGAAGCAGCAAAGGTCGTACAGTGGGTTAGCAGGAGCCATACGGTAAGATTTCAAGGCCGTACGGTAAACTTCAAGGCTATACGGTAAGACCTCAAGGTTGTACGGAGGTGGCCGTACGGTGATGGGCAGAGGGCCGTATGGAGCAGGAGCAGGCCATACGGTTGCTGGATGGGACACGTATGGTAGAACAGGGTGGCCGTACGGTGCTGGATAGAAGACTGTACGATGCAGAAATAGGCCATACAGACAGTTGGAAAGTGCACGAAGTATGAAGGGACTTCCCAGAGTTTGAATGATATCTTCTTCCCCTTCGACGATAATGACACATAACACTACACATGCCAAATATATTGCTAGAAAGATATTATTGAATTAATTGAAGGAAAACTCGGATTTGCCAGATTCGATACAAGTACAACAACAGAATAGGGTGAGGGTTGAATCCCACCGAAACTGCAAACAAACCAAATAGGGAGGGGCTTTCACCTCCGAAATGGCAAACATCAGAATCCCAACAGGAATTCGCAAATACAAATCAAATATAATTCTCAACATATAAAATCCAACCTACATACCGAGCATAGATACCCGTTGGGAAAACTCTCGAGAGTGCACAAAAGAGCCGACGGCGACAACTACACCTACGCCAACAAATAAAAATGAGCCCGAGATAAACTAAATCGATCGGAACCCAAATACAATAATTTTATTAAAAATGGGGACATTACAAAGGGCGTATATCTCAGTGATTCATGACTCGAAATGGACAAGTAGCTGCTACATCTTATTATTGTTTACTATTTATTAATGTGCTTCTGATTATTATTTGTTGTATTTTTGTTTGTTTTCCAATATCCAATTTAACATTTTTCTTATAGTGGGAGAGCTATGGGTATCATCAGATGTGTACAAGTTGATATTTTGATGTACTTCCAGCTCCAATAGCGATTTGCACAATTTCTATATCAGTTTTTTGTGTTGTAGCATCCTTTAAACGGTGATGTTGTTCGTATAGAAAAGTTGCTGCTTCTGCTCTCTATGCATCTCCCCTCCGTAGAGATCATTGCACAATTGTACTGGTAAACCAAATTGTCTAAATTTGGACCTTTCTTGATGACGTTTTCTTTTGTGATGATTTTGACATGTAAGACTGACGATTATTCTTTTTACTGTTACCTACCATTCAGGGGTTGCACGTTCCACATGGAGAGAGTATATCTCAGTGATTCATGGCTGCAAATAGACGAGTAGGTGCTATGTCTTTTTATTCCACACTTTATGGAAGAATCCATAGTTTTTTTTGTTTTTTGTGAATGTAGTATTAAATGTAATAAAATTCAGAATTTAAGAATATTTGTTGTGATTTATCCAATATTGATTTTTTTGTATTTGTTTTATTTTGGGTTACAGGATTCATTTATCATGAGATGCTTGAGAATATCGCTATGCTATTTTGGATAAATCAAACAATTGCCGGTGTCGCGATATGTCCTCAAGACATTTGAAGCTTCTTTAACATTTTCACAACCTATTCTTGCATCTTGGACAACTTCAACACAACATCTTGGGATTCACAACATCATAGTTTCGTCTTCTTCATCATCTTACCTTCATTCCATTGGGCACCGGATTCGTAGCTTTGAAAGGGAGTTACCCCATTTCATTTAATATTTTAATAGCATATCATAGTCTCTTGATAAGAGTCTTACAATATTGTTCCCTTTATCATTGATCCACTGTCTTTGCGGTTATCTATCATCTATTGTCTCGACTCTCATCCATCAATTTGGCTGTTGTGGTGGTGGAAACACCAAAGCAGGGACTTGATTGAGGCAAGTCTACAAACAGCCCCAATAATTTTTCCTTGTTTCCGTGTGTGCAAGTTTTTGTAGGATAAAGGAGAGGAGCTCTTGGGGTTCTTCCACCTCCTTTGCTTGTGAGTTTATTAATGTTTATTTTTTTATTAATGTGGTTGTGATTATTATTTCTCGTATCTTTGTTTGATTTTCAATTTCTTGTCAAACATTTTTTTTGTAGCGTGAAAGCTATAGTTATCATCAGATGTGTGCAAGTTCTATGTACAATTATGATATTGTGATGTATTTCCAGCTGCAATAGCTATTCTCACAATTTCTGTATAGGTTTGTTGTATTGTAGCATCTTTCAAACGATGACGTTGTTCTTATAGAAAAGTTGGTAATTCTACTATCTACGCATCTCGCCTCTGTACCCGCCATTGCATAATGATACCGGTAAATTGAACTGTTTGAATTTGCATCTTTCTTGATGAAATATTCTTTTGTGGTGATTTTGACATGTAGAGATTAAGATTATACTTTGAGCTGTTGCGTAGCATTGAGGGGGTGCACGTGCCACATGGAGGGCCTCTATCTCTGTGATTCATGACTGCAATGAGATGAGTAGCTTCTACATCTTGTTTATTCCACACTTTATGGAAGAATCCGTAGTTGTGTTTGTTTTTTGTGAATGTGTATTAAATGCAATAAAGTTCAGAATTAAAATTTTTTTCTTCTGATTTATCCAATACTGATTTTTATTGTATTTGATTTCCTCTCGGTTACGTGATTCATTTGTTATGAGAGGCTTGAGAAGATCGCTATGACGTTTAGGACAAAGCTCATGATTGCTGCTGCCGGGATATACCCTCAAGACATTGACTATGATCACTTTTGGCAGTTATTACAGTTGAGTATTTCTACATAATTTTTGAGGAATCGAACTGTTTTCAAATAAATTTCTTATCTAGAATTTTGGTATATTATGTTTGGTGATATCTTCTCAAGTTTATGATGGATGTGTTATTTAGCTGCGAACAATTTTGTCGACCTTTAGGCACTTATTAGTAAGGTATTTGTCTTTGTAATGACAGAATATGCGATGAAGTTTGTTTGATTCACTTTGTTGTGAAAAAAGTATCAAGCGGGCAAATTATTCAGTTTTGTTGGTTTTAATTTTGATTTCATGGAGTCCATCACGATGTTTTTGCTTTGTATAAACTCTTACTGTTTTTAGAATTGATGCATAAATATCACTGTTACTAAATTTCTACACATGCTGAAGTTTAGTTTTGATTGCAAGGTTTCATACAATTACACAAGCATTTTGCATCTTGATTCAGTTCATACATATTGAGAACATATTTCATTCAAAGCAAAAAGAATAGCATAAATGTTCTTTGTGTTACACATCAAGATATACAACTAATATTTCCAAAGTTGTAATGAAACGAGAAGCTGAATGTACATGTTTTCTCACACAAGCTGTGAGATTAGCTTTCATTGCAAAGAATGATCCTATCCTATTCCAGTGAAAGTACATAAAGAAATGAAATGAAATAGCATAAGGGTCATAAGAAGCCAGTCATTGCTTGGTTATGACTGGCTGTTGTATGCTCGCATTCTGGTTCGATCGTTGCTCCAGCTTAATGAAATCCAGAATCCTGTAAGAGAAGAATGAGTTAGATCTTTTCGATCTAAGCAATGCCAGCTCAGCTCCCCTCAAATGCAAAAGCATTTCATTCATGTTGTACTTGCCTAGAACTAGAAAAGGTATCAGTAATGAAGAAACATAAGAAATACAATGCATAGAGAAACTATATGCAATTAAACAAGTAAGGTCATAGCAACAATAATATCTAAGGAATCGGTTTTACCGAGAAGGGATGGAATCACTGATTTGACAGTGGCCACAAAGAGCAAATAGAGTCATGTTTTATTGCAGAGGGCTTTTCACTTTCAAACAATAGCAACAGTGGCGGCACCTTCTCATTCATGGTGGGCAAGCATGTCTTATGCCAAAACAAAAGCACATGGATAAACTATTACAATTGAATAGAGATACGAACTCGGAGAGAAGTGTATTGTTATGTGAAAGCAGTGCTCAAGAGTTGGATGTCACAGAAACTAATTCAGAGTGTGAAGATACTGACAGAGTTTTGACTGCTGAAAAAATATTCCTAGTTTTTGATTGTTTCTGCAAGAAATCAGTATCCATTGAAATTGTACAGGAACAACAATACACATCTTACAAGCTTCAAATCGGTTGATCTTTTCAATATCGTTGATGCTCAGGTAGGGAATGCTGAAAATGAAGGGCATTAGAGTATGTAGAGAAGAGCAGCGTGAATCTGTTATCATATACAGATTTTCGACGAATGGTAGACAAGTGCCAGAGTCAACAACGAGTATTATAAGCTCAGGAAAATCGAATGCCAGCAATAAAAGAAAGAAGGCCGATTTCAAGTCTCAGTCAACTCAGCATATTGTTAGTTAATAATTCAAAAAGGAAGTTTTGCTATTGACTTTTTATTCTAAAACAATGAAGCCGAATCACATTCAATACAGCGTAAAGAAACATAGCTCAACATTTATGTATGGAGTTTGCTACAGCAAGTAAACAAAATCCTAAATATATGCTAAGGAAGGGGGAAATTTCGGCATGAATGACAAAGTATAATAAACGCAAGGCAAGATATACCGATCTTGAGTCAAGGCCGAGTTGTCATAGTTAAAAGACCAAGCCCGAGTAGCAATCCAAAGCTCCAGCTTGAGCCCACAAATGTGTAAAGAAACTGCAGGAGAAAAACTCATACCAAATGCACGGTAAATCTCCAGAAGTTTTCAAATGGCGGCCTGCTGATAGGGTTTGTCAAACCCTCATTTTCTTCTCCAAAGCCTCAAATTCTTTCTAGAAGTTTCGAAGAATGGGTTATTTTTTAGGTTTATATTATACAAAAATCACATTCTAAAAACTTTCAAGTCCACGGTTAGGGGGCGGGCTTTTATCTCATGCTAATATTTTTATTAATGTTTTAACATATTAATATGCATGCCCAAGTCTTTAGCCGACCTTTTTAGGTTATTTGTTGGTATTGTATTATTTCCTCCATGTAATTATTATTAATTAATTGATGTATTATAAATCAATTAATTATTAATAAATTTTAAAAATGCAATAATAGTTCCAAGGGGAAAAAGGTCAAAGTCTTTATTGGACTAAGGGTTAGGTGGCGTCAAGTGGAGAAAATCAGTTTGAACTTGTTGATCATGGAGAAGATTTAGGGGGTCGGATTGAACACTTCAAGGAGGTTTTTAAGGTCATTTATTGACAGTTTGAGGTTTTTGTGGGTGGTTTTGGTGAGTCACCAAGGTTGTTTATGACTTGGTTGGACTTTTTTAGTTTGTTAATGCATTTTGGAGGGAGTTTGGGTCCTATTTTGGGGGCTTTATTGTTGTATCCGACCTAGGGTTGTTAATGGTACTTAGGGAGTTTTTGGATTCACTTTTTAGAGGAGTTCTTCCATATGCAGTTTTCGGCTTCTGTGACTTTGGAGTCCTTTGGCAGTGGATGTATTTTCGGCATTTCTTTGTAACTCATCCCAGGTTCATGAATACTAGGGACAACTTTTTTGGAGTTTAGAAATTGAGTTGTTTTGCCTATCTCTTTTCTGCTTATTTGTGTGCATCTTAGTGATTGAGAGAATTATTAGTGAATGATTTGTTCCTTATAATCCTGTCTCATTTCAGCACCTGTTTGTAGAAGTGCATTTTGCTTGCAGGTTATAATTAGTGTTCAAGATACAGAACTCATAAGTGTGATGTTAGCCTCCTCTTAGTAAGTTCTTTTCAGGACCTTGTTATGAAATATTTATGCAAACCTATGCAAGAGTTTAGTGTTTTTTACAAAATCAGTTTGATTGTTCCAAAGGCTCAGTTATTTGTATTTTTGTGAATTTTATCAATTTGGTGCATCACCATAGGTTAGATATTTTTTGTTCCTGCTATCTTTCTACCCCTTTTCCCATCAAGTTTCAGTTTCATTAAGTTAGGTGAAGTATCAAGTCACGTTCAAAAGGAACCGGTCTAGAATCCGGAGGTTCAATCACCTTCATAGTTTACCCACAAGCTAGTGATTGTTCCCATGTTTTCCAGAATTTCTAAGTGTTTAGGTGCTTAGTTTAGGGTGCAAATTCTGGGAGTTAACAATCACTATAGGAAGAAATACGTAACGCTAGATTGAGCATGTTGATGTAACTAGCACTGTAAAGTTTCTTTTCCAACCAAATCAATGTATGAATTTTTTACGTAAAACATGGCAACACCAAATGCCTTGACGTGACAGGTCTTTTGTTTGTGGACAAAGCTGAAGTTGAAGGTGAAGGTTGTCATATAGATGCGGGGAGAGTCTGCTACAACAGCGATGGCTATTGAAACCCAAGTGTAAGTGGTTGGAGAATAGGAACAGCGGTGTGAAATTTGCCTGTTTTTTAATCACTTTGAGCTTAGAGCCCAATCCCGACTTGCCACTATCTTCCTTCATTCCTAGAAAATAATATTACACTCGACTGCTAAATTAGAAGGTCAACATGCTACAAGCTTCTTACAAGCAGCCATGTGCTGTTTGTAGTTTGGATGATGGGCAATATGCAGCAGCAGTAGGAGCAGAGCATGGGACTTGCTTGGTGAGATTTTGTATGAAAGGAGTTTTTTAATGTATAAAATGCCCATCCCATCTTGGGCTTTTGCTGAGTATTGGAATCATGTAGGATTTGTGCTACTTAAAAATATTTGATATTATTATAAATATGTGAATGTATCTCGTATGTTCAAAACAACGATATTGTTAGGATGTTAATAGCAAATTAATAATAACCACATAATTTGCAAAGCTCAAGATAAGTTGTTAATATTGCATTAGGTAGTAAGTGCGATTGAGAATAGAAGGAATTTGTTGGCTTGAAGCCTTTTGAAATCGCATGTTCAATTGAGTCTCCAAACGTGGAAATCAATTGAAATTCATTGTTCAATAGGTGTTTCATCGTAAGGTAATTATTGGATTTTATTAATGGGGCCCTTACCAAAGACTACAAATTGGATATAACATAAAAATCAGAAATGACACGAACTTCCCTTGACCAAGGCATGACTGGGCTATAATGAGATAAGAAAAGTATTAACAGTCTAGCATATATGCCTACATCTAGAAAAATCGCAACCATAATTTTAGAACCCTTGTTCATTAAAACATCAATAAAACAAATATGATATTGTGCACACCATATCTTTTAGAATTATGGCAATTTTTGAAGTCATTTGGATTGGGTATTGCCAAGATATGGGTACTATTGCAAATGGAGGCTTTCAAAATTTCTACTAGGAGTTGATCAAACAAATGCTTGCAGGTATCCGTATGTGCATATGATTATTAAAAAGAGGTGGAAGAAAAGATGTAGAGCCCTGGAAGCTCTTTGGAATAATTGTAAAAAGGGAAGATAGACATGAAAGATGCACAACATGAGTGAAGAAAAATTCTCCATTTTAAGTCCCGAGCCTCTTGCATGACACCATACTTCTCTTCTTTAAACTGTGGCGTTCTCTATCTTTCTTGTTGAACTGTTCATCATAACTTGCAACATTGTAAAACTCAAAACGTCGGGGTGTTATTCCCTTAGAGGCCTGGAGACTCCTTCCACCTAAAACATCTGGAAACCATTACTCCACCTCCTAAAACATGAGTAGAGGAACTCAATGCAAGATTAAAGAAACAAGCGTCATTACTAGCAGTCTAGAACTTTGAGAGATAGCCGGACTCACAAGATTATGTATAGTGAATGGGTAACTGTCTAACATTATCTTCTAAAGAGATAAGAGAAGCTGCACTTGCCATAGTATCTACATGTCTATTATCCTTATGAGGTAAAAATGAAATGGAATAAGAAGAGAATCTTCCGAGTAAGCTTAAGGCAAGCTCATGATATTTAGTCAACTTAGAATGTTTTACCTGATAGGTTCCATTAATTTGTTGGACTATCAATTGTGAATCACCAAAGATATATACATACTTCACCTTAGGGATAAAGCCGCTTTAAATCCAGTGATAATGGCTTAAGATTCCGCAATGTTATTAGTACAAGGAAAGTTGAAGCAATATGATAAAGGTATTGGTTTCTTTGAAGGAGATACAAGAATAACACCTGTGCTAGAGCTAGTTTGGCATCTAGATCCATCAAAGTACAACTCCGATTTATGATCTGTGTCAATAGGCAAGGAAAATTTGTCGGTGGGGAAAGTTATAAGATTAGAAGTTGTAGTTGGTGAAGGAGCTTTGGCAAAATGATTTTTCAAATTTTGTTGTTAAATTTCTTTTTGAGAAACAAACTTTAAATCAAAGTCACTTAGCATCATAACCTATTTGGCCAAACGTCCTAAAAGGTCATTTTTTGAGAAAAGGTATTTCAAAGGGTCAAATTTAATGATGACATTGATCTCAACAATAAGAAGATAGTGTCTGATTTTTTGACAAGCAAAGGCTAAAGTAAGACATTGTTTTTCTATTGGGCTATATTGAGTTTTGTAATCTGTAGAGTACGACTTAGGTAATACACTAGTCGCTCTTTTCTATTTTGATCATGGAGAGCTAAGACAATTTCTAAAGCATTAGGAGAAGCAGAAGTGTATAAGAATGATAGAGCGGGTTGTAAGCTAGGAGGATTAGCAAGATATTGTTTAAATTTCTCAATTTTTTTTTGACAATCATCATTCCCTAAGAAAATAGTATCTTTCTTGAGCAAAGAAGTGAAGGAATTGTATGATCCGCCAAATGTGATACAAATCGACAAATAGCTTGTATCTTGCCTTGTAAGCTACGAAGTTGTGATATGTTTTGGGGAGGTGGCATATTGACAATGACATCAATATTTTCAGTGTCCACCTCAATACCCCTATTGGAAATTATGATACTGGGTGAACCCACAATAGTGGGTTACACTTTTTTGCCTAAATGGACATTGAACTCTACATTTTTAAAAAAACTTTTGGATTCAGATGCATATTATCATTAAACAGTTTGAAATCGGAAGATGAAGTAAATTAGAGTCTTTTAGGATTTTCTATCTAGATCCTAAATATATTTTTTATTTTTATTTTTGAATTGATTTGAATGGTCTTTTCTTTCTCCCACGAAAACTGGTATGTTGTTGAAAACATCATTTTCAAAGAGTTACATTTTTTTCATAGAGCATAACTTTTTTTGTAAAATAGATATTAATGTGATTATTTTGAATTTAGTTTTTTAACATCCATATGGAGGGCATGCAATTGGTTTGATGAAATTATCATGATTATTTCACATTTTATTAATATTTGAAGTTGATTAAACCATAATTTTGACATACCTTGACTACATAGCTTATAACTCGTTGTGTATTTGTCCAATTTCATTTTTTATTTTTTTTATAGAAAGAGAAATTCAATACCTAGGGCATAGATATTTTTTAGAATTTTTTTTTTTCTCATTTACTATTTATCCATAAGCGTCAAACATAGAGGTAGACATACGGTGAAATATCTATGTTTAGTAAAACTAAAAATGCAAAGTCATAATAGACTTAATATATATTAACATTATAATCATTGGAAAGATTTTTCTCAGTAGTACCTTACTACATAGATAGGTTTTTCAAATGGATTCATTTGATTTGCCAAAAGATAAAGTCGAAGTGATTTTTTGACAACATTTTAATAGGTGTGAAGGAGACTCCATTGTAGGTATGAATGAGGAGTATAGATGTTATATTAATATTTTTCTTACCTAAGGGGTTTTGAGCTAACCATTTGCAATTCATTCCTTTAAATGGAACCTCTCAAGGCTTAAATAATCATATTTTATTAAAAATGTGTTATTTCAGCACAAATTAGCATGTCTAAAAAAGTGTAACCCACTATTGTGGGGCACCCGACCAAGAAGTTTTCCACTATCCACACCAAAAGCACATTTTCGAGGATTCAAACACAAGTATTTTTGAATTCTTTCAAAGATTTGTCTAAGAACAATAACACGATCCTTAAAGGATAACAAATCGTGTCTTGCTGTGGAATCTACAATCATGTCAATGTTTGGAAGCGGTAAGTTATCTTTCAAAGAAGCTTTGTTTCAGTCTCAGATGTCTGTACATATCCAAATTTTATTCTCACCTTTGGATACAACTACAATGTTTGAGATCCATGGAGAGTAATCAACAGGACAAATAAAACCAGCATCAAGCAGTTTTTCAATTTCCACCTTTATGAGCAAGGCAATATTGGGGTTCATCTTATGATTTTTTTGTTTAATTGGCTTCGCATTAGGAAGGACAATGTTATGTGTAACAATTTTGGGACCAATGCCAGACATGTCAGAATTAGCCCAAGATAAGACATTAGGAAATTCAAGAAGAAGAGAAGTTCCTTTTGTTCATCCTCAGTTAGACATGCTAATTTTGATCACTTTTTCACTGCTATAAGGGTCCATTTACACATGAATGATGTCGACAATCAAAAGATTACTTTGTTAAGGGAAATCCATAGGCAAAGGGAACTCATGTTTGTGTTCAGAAGTAACCTTTTCTCCAAAGTATGCTTAAACATTTAAACAACAAGGAAATCCCTTATTATGATGAAAATAAGGGAGATCATCATTTGCCCCCAAGAATTCAACTAAAGCATCATCATAGCTAAAAGTATCAAGAGAAGCCTTTTGCTCAAAATCAATAAGATGAGGATTGAGAAACTTCAAAGGTGCAAATGATATAGCATTGACGTTGAGAGTAACTTGTTGTGGTTGTTTATAAGGATTAAATCCTAATCCATAAGATTGTTCATGTCCCTCATTTCCTAAAGGCACTTGAATCCCTTCTTCATGTTTTCCAGATCCATTCCCCTTGAATCCATGTTTCGGTAATAATGATAACCAGGACCATAACAGGAAGCCATATCAGAGGCTGTCAATGGAGCCTCATAAGTCACCATGTCATAACAATCAGGCTTAATAGTTTACAATGATTCATTTTGAGTGGGAAGCAACAAAATTATTTCTGAGCTCAGTAGAAAGAGGAGTTATCATCTCAGGTTCTTGATCAGGTTTAGATTGTTCAGATTGTAATGTAGGGACTTTGTAATCTCCAACATAAGATGGTGTGAAATCTAACGATCCCTTATTGTCATCCAAAATAACACTAGTAGGAGGGTCATCCTTTGCTTCGAAATCTGAATCTTGTTTATCTTCACTAGATAGAGGCTTATTGTTAGTTTCAGTGTGCAAACAATTGTTCAGTCTATAATCTGCAAGAAGTGAGTTCATTAGATTGTTGTAAATAAACTTGACTTTTCGATGAAGAGTGGAAGGAACAGCATGCAACCAAGGGCATCCCAGAAGAAGATTTTAGTTAAGAGGTCCCGACATTACATGAATAGGAGTGTTGAGGATAACTGGACCTGCCTTAAGAGGTATTGTAATTGATGCAGAGATAGGGGCAAATAGGCCTAGAAGGTTAAGGAAACCTTGTTTGAGCACTGTTCTCAATTAGGAGGTAAGGTGAAAGTAAAACATCAACCTAGTCTTTTATCACCTATTGGATTCAACATATGGGTTCTAACTTGTGAGAACATGATATGGGAGACTCATCCAACCACCAAACCCTACCTCCAAACAAGACTTTCATTAGGGCTTATGACTGTTCTAAATGACAGTGATTAGGACCTTGAGGACAGTCAGCAAAATGAGCCTTTACTTTTTGCTGCTTGGGATAAGAACATCTAATTCTTGACTCTTCTTACCTTATACAACATGTCTAAACTAAAATTTGGTAGGATGCAATGTATTCCCAAGGTCTAAGCATGAATCTTCTTCAAGGCAAATGACTGTTCCTAGACAATGGACTGAGAACACTATAGCACAGTCATTTGTTTGTCCTTGTACATTCCCACTAAGACATAAAATCATGAAAAACAACAGCATGGGATCCTTACGCACCATGAACAACATCCCATAGAATCATGCAACTAAAGATAATAACAATTTTATGACTCTTCACTAGTCTAGGTAGATGCAACTAAGACTGTGACTGCACTTTCCTTAGGACAGTAATAAATATTTAACAAATTCAATGCAAATAATGGGTATGAGACTAGTGTAACTTGTTGTTATAGATTCCAACCACCCAACAACACTTCCCCAAACACATGCAAGTAAAGAATATTGACAAAAACTTGAATTTATCAAGGTTTTATATGCTTCTGTTATTACTGTCATAGTCACCTTCACAGGGACAGCCCTAAAAAGAGCCTTGTTCACCACTCACCAAAGCTTCTCTCAAGGTAAGATCATGAAGTTAGGGCCCCTACTCAACCTCGTTATTGTCCTCAAACTCATACCCTTCCATTCTTCACGCCCATTCACACATGCAAGCTGAAAACTAACACTGTTATGACTGATACATAAGAGATATCAATCATTCTTCATACCAAAACCATAGTAAACCTTCTCCTCACACCCTGAACCTGTAGGACAATGAAATATACATAAAAACAGATCAAAATACAAAATGTTAGTATTTTTTATCTTGGCAAATGAAAGTTCTACATTTTTTAATGCTCACGGGTGCCCTAGGTAGGGTTTTTAACCCTTTGTTATAAAAATTGCTATAACTCATCTAAAACTCAATTAAATTAAACAAAACGAGGTTCATATGAAAGTAGATTCGAATCTCTTTGAATCCCAATCAGTAGGTTTTTATGGAAGTGAAGAAAAGAAGCTGTAATCTAGCCAGTATCAGACTAATAACACACAGAAATGCAGAAAAATAGAGAACTTTTATTGAAATCACACTTCAAATCTTGATCAAATCCATACAAATGGAGCCCAAAAGGCTTATTTAAGTAAAAAATCATCATACGTAACTGATCCACACCTTCATATGACTTTTCACCTTCCTTTCTTGATTTTTCCCTCTTTTACCAATTTTGACAAAAAAATACATGACAACTTTTACACTGTTTGAGCAGCTTTTTCATCTTTTTGTCCAATAGGCTTATAACTTAGAATAATAATAAAAAATGGTCTAAAATGACCTAAGAAGACCTTATTAGGACAAAATTAATGAAAAATCCCATTTTGCCTATACGAGGCCTAATAGGACGTAGAGGTCCCCTGCACCAATAATGATGTACAATGTTTTCTTAGCAACGTTGTCAAATCCATGTACAAGAATGAAATCAGGTTTTAATAGTTGAAATATCAGTTTTGACCTCATTCAACATATCCATACTATAAACATTTAATCCAGACCCATTATCAATTAAGGCCCTACGAGTAAGATTAACGTTGATAAGGACTGCTACCATAAGAGCATCGTGCTGATCTTGAACTTGTTTATAAGGTAAATCATCTTTAGTAAAGACAATTTGAGCTGGGACAAGAGTAGCATGCATTCATTTCAAAAAGGAATTGATGTTGTCCTTATTAGGTCGTGGAGTTGGAAGATTGGTTAAAGTTTTTTGTAAGGCTTCATGATATGTAGGAGAAGTTTGAAGATGTTCCCATAGAGAGATCTTAGCAGGAGTAGCGCATAATTGCTGTATTAAATCAACTCCTTTCCAAGATTGGGAGTTAAGTGTGGTGCTTGAGGAAGCACAAGTTGAGAAGGTGGAAGAGAAATAGGAACAACCAGATTAGTAGGTTGAGGATTGTTTCTTGTGCAATAAGTGTGAGCTACGGCATCATAGTCTTTAATAAACTCCAAAGGACTCTTAGATTTACCTTTCATAGTTATAATTGGTTTGTTCGGAGTTTGAAAAGAACTTGGTTTATTGTATCCTTTAATCATAATCATAGGTGTAGGGAAGCTTTGAGAACTTTGTTGATGATATCCCTTAACAGTAATGACAGGCTTGTTAGGGGTTTGGAAAGAATTTGATTTAGTACACCCTTTTACAATTTTAACAGGTTTGTCGGTTACCGTAGGTTCATCCTGAGCAAGATGAACAATTACTTTAGGTTTGTCAATATTGTAAATATAACTAGCCAAGGGAAGCAAACTAAGCAATTTTTGGCAAAAGTCAGTTTAGAAAAGGAAGATTGAGTAGAGATGAAGTCATTGAAGACTTCATCTAACATAGAAAATCTTCACTACTATAAAGCTCATTAAGGGTCTCAATGTTATAACAACTAAATGAATCATCATAAGCTGTAAACTCTTGAATAAAGAAATCAGAGATGTTGGAAACAAACTATTACTAAAGAAATGAATGCAATTGTTTTTATGTTTTTCAAAATATAAATGAAAATGGAAGCAAGGAATCGACAACTTTTTTTCTTTCTTTTTATGATTTAAAAACACACACCAATAGTAGATCTAACTAACTATACAAAAAGTAAATGCATATAGAAGTGGATCCTAGATTAACACCATGCATGAAAAGTAAATGACAATGTTTTTACAAGATCTAAGTAGTCAAAAACAAAAGGTATAATGCGGATGCATGAAAGAGATAGGTTTAGCAAAATGTATGAAAATGCTGAGCAATGCTAGGGATATAGATCACTCACCAAGATTTAAAATACATATGGAATAGAAAACCCACCCCACAATGGTAAGTCCAGTTGACACAACCAAGGGATGTAAGGATGCCAACACGAGATCTAGGGTTTGTAGGGTTGGTGTTTTGTGGATTCCAAATAGACAATGATAAAGAGATGTAAATGTAAATGACAAATCTGATCTACAAAAATAAATGCAAGGAAAGAGAGACAAAAACAAGTGCACCTGGAAATATGATGTGAAAATGGCACTTTGAATCTAGATTTTACAACTGTTGGAGTCTTCGAATCTGCTGTAACTTCAGATTTCGCAATCTTGAACCTGTATCTGTTTGTCCTAGAAATTTCACTGATTTTTGGTACGGACAAGTCGGATTTTGACTTTTTCCCAGGGACATGTTGACCTCTCGACTTGTTCCCGGTCTTTTCAGCTCAAACTTTCTGTGTGACTATGTCTCTATACCCGGAAGGTGTCTCTGAATTTCCATTTGAAACCAGACTGTCGGGACCTACAAATCTGGGAAAATGTGTGGGTGTGTGGCTATATAGAGGTTTACCTTGGTCAACCTACCGTTTTGTTGATTCCTATTTCCACGGATAGCCGTTACGATAGATAAATGTGTAGTGGTTGTGAATCTAGAGTACGTCTAAATTGCTAATAAGCTAAAATGCATCGGAAAATGCCTAGACCTAACCCTATGAGTGATAGAGTGAAACCCTAGCATGTAAATGCAATCATTGTATGATTGAATGCATGCAAATAATTGTAGATCCAAGATGTAAACATGAAAATCTGAAGCTCCAATGCATAGATTTGAAAATAACAAGTAAATCATACCAAACCCTAGGTGGAAAGGGTACTCCTAGCCATCCTCATAATCCTTTTGAAACTCCATGATGATATTTAGATGTCTTGAATGCCTTGAAAGAGAATAGATTCTTGATGTGGATGAATGTAGCAAGAACCTCACTTCATTTGGATGTCATCAAAATGGGGTTTTTGCGTTGCAATTGCTTGTAATTAAATTGGGGCTTCCGCCTTGCACTTGATTTCATTATTATGCCAAAATGAGACATGCGGGTTGCTTTTATAGTGATTTCGTTCGACAAAATTAAGCAGTTTGGCTGTAGATCTGGAATCACAGTACATGCCTTGGGATGGACCTTGACCTCAAATTTGGACACAAATTTCAAGGGACTAGTTGGATTTTGACTTGTACCCAGGGACAAGTTGACCTCTTGATTTGTCCCACCTAGAATTAATTGAAATTTGATTGGTGGGTCTTAGTCAGTTTGCAGGTGCGAGATCCGAACAATCACTTGATTCCGATGTCGAGAATGAACTTTGAGGCTATAAGAGGATACAAAACCTAGGAGGTAAATGCATTTTGTGATTGGAGGGAAAATAGATGACACCTAGAAATAAGGTCCTACCTTGATTTTACACAAGTTTGGAGGGATTAGATAACCCATATTTTAATTAGGTATGCATTAAGTGTAGTTATGAAGTCCTAGAATGCAAATGTATAATGTAAATATAGTAAGGCATGTGCTAAACAATCATTAAATTGTAGAGCATAGGTGCTTACAATTGAGGACGAAACATGTATATACCATCTCTAGTAGATGAGATCTGTTGTTTCAAGTTAGATTACTTGCAAAGTCAGCATATCCATGGGAGACTAGCAAAGGATGAAGATAGTGTTAATGTTACAGATATCTTCAAACATTCTTATCTCCATAGTATAGATGGATGTGAGTTCAGTGTGCTTTGAGACTCGAGTGATGATAGGGTTAGCACTGCAGTTCGGGTGGGTTTGATTGATTGGCTTCACCACTTTGGGCATGGTGAAGTTGAGTTCAGGGTTGGGTAGTCGAATTCTAAGGATATTCTTCTTGGTAGGCTTCGGTTCAGAGTTTAGGATCCTTCCAGTGCATTAGGATTCCAAACAAGGCTCACAAAGGGTTTTTTGGGTGTGTATATGGTGTTGAGTATGTACTATTGGCTAAAAGTTTTGCAATTCACTGTGACCGCAACTTGCTAAACTGTAACTTTAGGCAACTTCACATGAGATTTCTCTCTCCTCTCAGCAATAGGGGAGGTTCTCTTCTTACCGTAGGTGGGTCCAATAGGGACTTAACTGATAATTACAAAATAGGGCGGTTCTCTTAATCTATTCCTCTTTTTTCATGAATGATTTTACAAACAACTATGAACACTAAAATTCAACAAAAAGCTCCTATTCTACAATAATATTGATGACTCGTGAGTTGACGTAAGAACAACACATAAGACACCAATCTACTTTTATATGAGCAGAACAATTGCAGAAACCCAAAGCCTTCTGCACTTATATCGAATGAAGATTTAATAATCTAAGAAAAAGGTAAGGCACCAAGTCTCTTACCGAATATTCACTAATTTCTATAAAAGTACTCAACGGTGAAGCACAAAGTCTTTCGGCCTAAAGTATTTGAAGCCACTATCAACTATAACAATTTTTCTTTCTGCAACACAAAGTCACTAAAAACTCAAATTGTAATATAACTATAAATACAATATGTAGCTCAAAGTCTGCAAGATTGAGTTCAAATCCCTTGTGAGCAAAAACACCAAAAGTCACAATCACCCTTAAGAAAATTTCGTCACATTATAGTTTGGATTGGTACAAAGTCTCAAAACAACTTGCCACTTTTATTGAAAGCAATCTAATTTACATCTAAGCTAAAAGTCTTAGAGTGCATATACAAACTGGCACAGTTTTCATGCATTGCCAAAAGATGAAGATCACAATGAGGCACCCTCCTATATATAGGCGAGGGGCTGAGAGAGAAAGGTGGGAGAAACTCAACAAACTTTGACTAATTCGCTAACTAACTTTGACTTGTTCAACTACAAGTCCTAATGTACTTTCCTTGCGATTTGATTACATGCAATTACTTTGTACGTGAAAAGGTCACTTGCAATTACAACTTGTTTCCCAATTACATGTAATTTTGTGAATAACAAAATTACAAAATGCACGATAAAGATAAAGTAAGTGCTTGACAAGACACGACTCCTACATCATCCTTTGTCGGTCTTCACGTTGCTATAGGATGCTCCATGATTGATGTGTTCAGGTTTGATGGAAATATCTCGATTTGGAATAAGAACCTGCATCCTTGATTATTCTGCATAATAATTCTGGTTACTTGAAAAGTATATTTATTTATTTCCATCTTTGTCTTGAAAGCATTGTATGCTCTCCTTCACTCCTGTCGCTCATTCACCCTTTGTATGGTTCTATCATGTTGTCTTTCTTGCCTCGTGTCATTCTTTAGTTACTATAAAAGACATAACATGATCTTTCAAGCTAGAACTTTTGTAGATCTAGAAGAGTATGTGTATAGGGTATGAGCGGAAGGCCTTTGAGCAACAAAGGATGGAGAAAAGTGAATGAAATCAGCTTTTTAAATGGGAGAAAAGATGAAAAATGAGGTTTGTTTTGGAGCACTGTTGGTGGATGAAATGCAAATATTTGGTTTGAAAATGAAGTGCAAGTGCGTATATATACAAGTGGAGGTACTTCTTACTCATATGTAGGGTTTTTAAATCAAATTACAAGTCATTTTGGAAGGATTTTCTACTTGCAAACAGGTTTTTAAAGACCACTTGCAGGTTGGAAAGAGACTTCATATGCACTTGGAAAACACTTGCAAGTGGGTTTTTTAATTCCAATTGCAGGCATGGAAAAAGTTAGCTCTTTTTGGCAAAATAAACTTACAAACGGGGTTTTAATCCCATTTGCAAGTGCGGAAAATATGCATGCTTATAGTTCTTTCTTGAGGGAAGATCTTTACATTTCAACTTGCATCATTTTGGGGAAGAACATGCATTGTTATAAAAACAATACATTCAAACTTTTCAAGCCAAGAATCCTCTTTTGAATCAGCAACAATGTAGAAAAATCGCTCAAGAACGTGATAGCAAGGCAGCTGAAACAAAAACAACTTGCACCACTTGGAACCAAAATCCCTGCTCTCAATCTGGATGAAGATTTTTCAACTTGTGGCTCTATATAGACATTTTTGGAGCAATACAAGCCAAAATGTATTAGAACCCTCCTCCATCAATACAATTTTGCCATCTTTGATGATTCCTTGACAAATAGCCATCAATGAGAAACAAATTGCTTCAGAATAGCAATTGCAAAGACTCCTTCAAACATCAAAACGTGTTTTCAGCATGTGTTTGCAAGACAACTTGCAATGGAGTTAAAAAACGGGGCTCTAAGAGGAAAACTCGGTTTGTAATGATTAAAACAAGCTCCCAAATGATTTGATTTTGCCTTAATATGGGCTTTTGAAACCATGTTGCAACTTGGAAGTGTTATTTTCCTTTAAAAACATTTGCATTTGCCCTATATGGGCTTTAGGAATGACATTACAACAACAACAAGCATTTGCATCTTCAAAATCCCTCCAAATGCCCAAGACGGATTTTAACATTAACGTTACAAGTTGAGAATGCTTGTAAATAACATTTCCTTTGCAAACACATTTACATTTGCCGTAGATGGGCTTTGGATATGTCGTTGCAAGTTTAAAACACACTCTCCTTTACAAAAAATGTTGCAAATGCCCTAGATGGGATTTTGAATTCAAAATGGAAGTGCTGAATTTGTTTCTTCATTTTAAAAACACTTGCAAATGCCCTAGATGGGATTTTTAAATGCTATTGCAACTTCAAACATTGCCTTACAAACATAGAATGCATATGTAATACCTACAATAGGATTTTAGAAGGTTGACACATGTATAAATGCGTTGCATTTGGGACGACTTCAAAAACTAATAAAAACGGTCTTTTTATATTCGTTTGCATATGTAACGATCACCAAATACACCAACGCAGCCTACAATGGGCTTTTAGACGTCGTTTGCAAGCATAAAAAGGCTTTATAACATTCATGATGAGGTTTGGAATTGACATTGCAAGCTTGGAGACGCTTCGAAACAGCAATGACAGGTTTTTGAATTATGTTTGCAAGCATGGAAATGTTTTTAAAATGCAATGACAACTTCATTTAATAATGATAATAGGCTTTTTAAATGCTATTGCAAGTCAACCTTTCACTACGAAAGGGTTTTTTCCATGCGATTACAAGCATTGGAAGTTATCAATATGCATGAGAAGATAAGACACACTCTTAAATGACATTGTAAGTCTTTTTAACCTTGAAAATAATAAACATATGTTGTGGATGGGCTTTTGGATTCAAAATACAAGAAAACTTATGTTTATAAAGTCAGAATGAGTTGCAAATGGGCTTTAAAAGCCCACTTACATCATTAAGAATTTTAAAATGAAGAGTTGTAATACCTTAGAAAAATAATATCTTTATGCAAAGAGGTGGGTTTTAATTTGTCTTTTACATGCATTTTGAGTTAAGGAGTAGATATGTAGTCAGGCTTAAAAAGTCCACTTACATCATTAAAAATTCCACCAAGTTTACATATTTCATTTAAAAAATGTAATGGTGGACTTTATTTTCCTTAATGCAAGTAAATGATACCCAAGACAAGTTTCAATGACTCACTGAAAGCTCGTATTTCATGAGTTAAGAGGCCTTGGTGGAGTTTCAGGTCCACATCGCAAGCTTTTAAACAAAGAACAAGAACCTACAGTTAGGCTTAAAAACCCACTTGCAGGTAGCTTAATTCCTTATTATTTCTTAGAATATAGCTCCGAATTAGACCTAAGATAGATCGACATAAGCAGAATTCGAAAAGCAAAAAATGTAGGACGAAAACAAAACCGAAAACAAACAAAGAACCAAGAAAAATGAATCAAGAACTTGAAGGATACCAAAAATGGAGTACCTACAGTCACGAAAGATGTAATGACCCGAAGGTGATTTTTGGTCCGGATGTGAATTCTGTCTCGGAGGTGAATTATGTCCCGGCGGTGAATTCTGCTCGGTGGTAAATTCCGTTCGGAGGTGAATTATGTCCCGACGGTAAATTGTTGAGGAAGTTGCTCGGGCCGTACGGTTGAGGTGATGGAAGTGGTACAGTGCTAACGCACCCACACACTGTGCTAACGCAAGTTCGTGCGGAAATTGCCGAAGCAACAGAAGGCCGTACGATGCTGGAAATGGGCTGTATGGAGCAATGGGCAAGGCCGTACGGTACAATGGGTGGATAGGCTGTGCGGTACAACGGGTGGATAGGTCGTGTGGTACAACAGGGGGATAGGCCGTGTGGTACAATGCATGGATAGGCCGTGCGGTACAACGAGTGGATAGGCCGTGCGGTAGAACGAGTGGATAGCCCGTGTGGTACAATGGTACAACGAGTGGATAAGTCGTGTGGTACAACGGGTGGATAGGCCGTGCGGTACAATAGGTGGATAGGCCATGCGGTACAACAGGTGGATAGGCCGTGCGGTACAATGGGTGGTAACAAATGAGGGATGATACCTTCCAGACGCCCGGTTGAAGTCTGCTTCTCCTTTGTAGATAATTAGATATGAATTTGCAAACACAGAGTAATACACCAACTAATATGATTGCCAGAAAGATCTTATTGAATTTATTGACGGAACTTCAGATTTGCCAGATCCGATACAAGTAGAACAAGCAGAGTAGGGTGAGGGTTGAATCGCACTGAAACTGCAACAAACCAAATAGGGAGGGTCTTTCACCTCTGAAATGGCGAAAAACAGAATCCCAACAGGAATTCGCAAATACAAATCAAATATAAATTTCAACATTTAAAATCCAACCTACACGCAGAGCATAAATACCCGTCGGGAAAACTCCCGAGAGTGCACAAAAGAGCCGATGACGACAACTACACCTACACCAACAAATAAAAATGGGCCCGAGATAAACTAATCGATCGGAACCCAAAAACAATAATTTTATTAAAAATGTGGACATTACAAATCCTCGCTGCCCAAAGATTGCTTGCCCTCAAGGAATTCATCATCAATACTCCAGGATTCCAAACTAGGCGTGGACACTGATAATTGTATCCACTGGAGCCCTCAAGCCGCAACAAGACCACGCGCATGCGCTTGGAAGTAAGCGAGAAAAGTAACTCTCCATCAAGCTTCCGCTGCTCCACTCTGATATAATTGTTACCATGCCCAGAGTCACTAGGATCCCAATGAAACCAAACATCAAACTCATCAATGCTCAAATCCCAAACCAAGTGCGGACGTTGGTAGTAATATCCGTTGAAAACTTTGTGCTGCTGTTGGACCATATGCACATAGTTGGATTTAGTTGGGACGAGTAAACCATCATCAAGCTTTAACTGAATCACTTTGGTATAACTATTGCCATGCCCTTCACCAAGATCCCAACAACGCCAACCCATGACATCTTTCACACCCACATGTTCAACAATCTCTTCCAGTATGGGCACAGACACAGATGTTGACGCCGACAACACTATAATGTTTTGAAGGTGAGCTCTGCCCGGAGGTAATTTTGCGAGACGTTTGGAAAGCAATCTTGGCTCGAAGGGAATCTCCATCCGAAGGCAATCTCGATTCAAAGGGGATCTCGACCCAAAGACAATCTCAAGCCGAAGGGAACCTCGATCCGAAAACAAACTCAGCCCGAAGGGAAACTCAACTAGAAGGCAATCTTGGTCCGAAGGGGATCTCCACCCGAAGGCAATCTCGGCCCAAAGGGAATCTCGATCCAAAGGCAAACTCGGCCTGAAGGGAATCTCAGCCCGAAGGCAATCTCGGTCCGAAGGGAATCTCCACCTGAAGGCAATCTTGGCCCGAAGGCAATCTCAATCCGAAGGCAAACTTAGCCGGAAGGGAATATCGACCCAAAGGCAATCTCGGTCCAAAGGGGATCTCCACTCGAAGGCAATCTCGGCCCGAAGGGAATCTTGATCCGCAGGAAAACTTGGCTCGAAGGGGATCTCGGCCCGAAGGGGACCTCGACCCAAAGATAATCTTGGTGGTGAACGGAGTCTCGACGACGAACACAGCCTCGGCGACAGACAGAGCCTCGACAACGGATATGGCCCCGGCGACAGACATAGTCTCGACGGTGGACAGAGCCTTGGTGACGGACAGAGCCTTGGTGGCAGACATAGGCTTAGCGACGGACATGGCCTCGACAGTGGATAGAGCCTTGGTGACGGACATGGTCTCGTGTAAAGCATCACCTTTATAGCCATCATCAACTTTCTCCCACTTGTGCAAATGAGATATTAGTTTTTCTTCACAATGTTGGAATACATTATTGACCAATCTACACGCTGTTGTAGACGGAACACATTCAAGATTACGAACAGCCCACAACATAGATATGATAGGTTGGGATATTTCATCCATCTCTTCAATGCACGAAATCATGACATTCTTTGATTGTGACCAAGAAGTGATGAAACATATCATGGATCAAGTCGTGCAACTCCAAATCTAAGAGGAGGTTACTTACTTTGACATTTGCACAATTCTCCAATATTGTAGATCTCCTACCAAAACGGTCACCACTGAAGTCATCAAGACTTTGAATACTGTCAACGATCAAATGCAATATCTCTATCATGGTGTTGTCATCATACGGTTCTCTAGGAGCCCAGATTCTCAAAATCTCACTAAGACATGCTGGAACTGCCAACATCATTTTCTTGTCATGGTGTCTCACAAGCTTGGGTTGACTTAAGGCATCCTTAATTGGAGAAAGGATCCTCTATATAAATCTTGAAGGTAATTGGTCAACCTTACAGAAACATACTTCCAATATATCTAATGGAAGATCAATGCCCTCGCTGAGCTCTTTGCTAATCCTTTGCAGTGCCTTCAACCACCACTGTCCATAACTACTGGGTGCCATAGTGTGATCAGAATCCCAAAATCTCTCAATCATCCCAAAAGGCTGGCAAGATCACCAGCTCTGATACCACTGTAATGTCCCGAAGGTGATTTTTGGTCTGGAGGTGAATTTTGTCTCGGAGGTGAATTATGTCCCGGCGGTAAATTGTTGAGGAAGTTGGTCGGGCCGTACGGTTGAGGTGATTGAAGTGGTACAGTGCTAATGCACCGACGCACTGTGCTAATGCAAGTTTGTGCGAAAACTGTCGAAGCAACAAAAGGCCATACGATGCTGGAAATGGGTTGTATGGAGCAACGGGCAAGGCCGTACGGTACAACGGGTGGATAGGTCGTGCGGTACAACGGGGGGATAGGCCGTGCGGTACAATAGGTGGATAGGCTGTGTGGTACAACAGGTGGATAGGCTGTGCGGTACAATGGGTGGATAGGCCATGCGGTACAATGGGGGATAGGCCATGCAGTACAATGGGTGGATAGGCCGTGCGGTACAACGGGTGGATAGGCCGTGCGGTACAACAGGTGGGAATAGATGAGGGATGATGCCTTCCAGACGCCCGGTTGAAGTCCGCTTCTCCTTTGCAAATAATTAGATATGAATTTGCAAACACAAAGTAATATACCAACTAATATGATTGCCAGAAAGATCTTATTGAATTTATTGATGGAACTTCGGATTTGCCAGATCCGTTACAAGCAGAACAAGCAGAGTAGGGTGATGGTTGAATCCCACTGAAACTGCAACAAACCAAATAGGGAGGGTCTTTCACCTCCGGAATGGCGAACAGCAGAATCCCAACATGAATTCGCAAATACAAATCAAATATAAATCTCAACATATAAAATCCAACCTACACGCCGAGCATAAATACCCGTCGGGAAAACTCCCGAGAGTGCACAAAAGAGCTGACGGCGACAACTACACCTACGCCAACAAATAAAAATGGGCCCGAGATAAACTAAATCGATCGCAACCCAAATACAATAATTTTATTAAAAATGGGGACATTACAAAAGAGAAGCCCATTTTTGCAAGAAATGCAAAAGAAAACTCGACAGAAACCTCTAGAAACAACATTTGAAGGATGAAAAACTAAGGCCAAGGCATGGTGTAACCCATTGCCTTCAAAATTTTATCTCAAACCATCTATCTTAGAGAGAAAGCCATGGATACTAGAAATCGAGTACCAACAGTCAGGGAAGAAAACTCCATTTTTGCAAGAAATGCAAAGGAAAACTCGACGGAAACCTCCAAAAATGACATTTGAAGGATGAAAAACTGAGGCCAAGGCATGGTGTAACCCATTGCCTTCAAAATTATATCTCAAACATCCATCTTAGAGAGAAAGCCATGATTTTGGATCGAATTTCGCATGGATTGTCTCAATTTTGAGAATTCAAATTCGAGGACAACATGTACAACATCACTTTTGATAGTTGCGTGGATGACCTCTTTCAGATGCAGAGTTTAGTTGCACATATTTGGTATAGTGTGTATGACAACTCACTTTGCGCAATTTTGGAAAGCAAGCTTTGTCAGTCTCTCAAGTCGCTTCCATACGAGATGTTCACTCTTGCGACATCTAGTGTTGGATTCGTTCCAGTTTGGCAGGTTCTGTTAGTTGTATTGATGATGATGTTACAAGAACTAGTGGGTGATCATGGGGGAATTACAAAATTCTACCCTTGGGATTCAGGTGGATTGCTGTGTTTTTTATTTATGAGATTGCTTGGGGATAAGCAATATCAGGAAGGGCAGACCGTTATGTCCCCTTTTTTGTGAACGTCAACTTTTAGAGGATTAGCCTATTTCCTGACCCTCATAGGCTAATAGAGTTGTTTAAAGGGTCCGGTTGGTAGAGCTAGAGGCTATTTTCCCACTCCACTGGTCAGAGATGTTTTGTAATATCCCCGTCATAAAATAAATATAAATTATAAATTCCTATGTAAGGGATCCGAACGATTTAGTTTATCTCAGGGCCCATTTTTGTTTTTGTTGTCCATAGGTGTTTGCCACGTCGACGTCCTTTTGTAAACCCTCAGGAGTTTTCTGAAGGGGTATTTATGACTGGCATGTAGGAAGTTATTATGCAATTTTGAATCTTTTATTTGTATTGCAAATTTTAGTTGGAGTTTTGTTATCTGCCATTTGGGAGGTGAAAGATCCTCCCTATTTGGTTTGTTGTAGTTTTGGTGGTTCACAACCACCCTAGTCTATTTTTGGAAATATCATTTTGAAATTTCACTGTGTACTCGAAATTTTTGAAGTCTTCTATAGAAGACAAATTTGTATTCCTGAGCAATATATGTTTGTGAAATCTGAAGTACTATCACTATTTGAATTTGAATTACTTCTGGCGTCGTTGGTATTTTGGCGACAATCCGTCTAGTGTCCATTCTTGTGCTGTCATCATTAGCACAATAGTCTATATTGTCTATGCGAATCTGGAAACTCATGTTTATCTAATACCTCTGTGTAGCAATAGTTATGCATCATCTTGTGTGAAGAAAAGAGGGTGTACAACCCTTTTGTGTGACGCAAGACTTTGGAATCGATCGTACGGTCACATTACAGACCATACAAATACCTTGCATCTTGATGTCATATAGTCAACAACATTTGACCACCAAAGGCCCTTGCAACTGACTATTGTACCATATGACCTTACCACATATTCCAACACCGTACATCGTGATTCAACATACCTCTATACGGCCACCTCTTGTGCTGTCATAGAGTCCTATCTTATACACTGTACGACTGACATCTCCATCGTACAGACCAGACCTTGCACGTGTACGAAGTCTTCAACTCAGGCGCGTACATGGAGCTGGGGGTGTTTGCCAGTTAGGAACATTACATGTTTAGGATTGCTCTTCGTTTGAGATAGATTGACACATCATTTATAGTATTTTGAGCAGGGCACCTGTGTAGTTGGTAGTAGCATGGAGTTGTCCAGATATCGTTAGAGCTTCCAGCTTGGGACTTACTATTTATAGTAAGTCAATGTTGAGGAGTTGCTAATTTGGCAGGGCACCCAGACTCATGTTCTGCATTGTGATTGACTCATTCGTTAGTTGGCTTAGGTGGATGACTTTATCGCGTGCATTGATATTATTTATCGTTAATAAAGTCGCTTTATTAATAATAAAGTCGTTATAAAGTTATTTAATGAGTGGGGCCAAGTGACTTTATAAAGTGCATTAAATAAGTATAATATTGAAGAGGGCCAACTATTAGCCGATAGGCTTTCCTTGTGAGGTCACTTGTGACTGTATGCGGAAAACCTGCCTCACGCTCTCAAACCATCGAGCATCATGTTTGCCCTTGTTTTCCTGTTTTGGAAGTGGATAACGAGCTAGCGTGAAACCATGTTGAGACAGACTCTGTTGGCCACAATTTCTTTTATCGACTCCCTCACGTTGCCATGATCACAGATACTTGATTGAGTATAGATTTACAGACCTTTCCATGGCAGAAACCTTCCACAAATCTGACACCCCATACAATCTGTTTGTATCACACCATACGCAATCAGTTAGACACATTCTGCTTTTCAACTTTCATAGTAAATTCCTGACGTAGAAATTGTTTAAATACCTATATCACATTTACATTGTTTCTTGCAACTTTCCAATTACCCACTGCATTACATGCATATGTACAGGTAGAGTGAAAGGCATTTTGAACTGAATCTTGTTTTCAAATGGTGAAAATATTTTTTGGAAATCTAATGTAATTGCTTATGCAAATTTTTTGATATTGTTATTAAGGTTTTTAGAATGGGCGCAACAATTTCTGTGGTCTTCTTAAGCTGGTCCTCAGTAACTTGAAGCTTTTTACAGATTATTGCATTCTACAATGCAAGAACACCCAACTGGCTCCACAAATCCCTCATAAATCCATTCTCTTCTTGTTCAACTAGGTTGAGGTGCTCTCTATGAAGGCCGGTTGTTCTCTTCTTCTTGAAGATAATGGACCCACCTGCGACACCCATACACGCTCTAGAGACAGTCATCAACGTATTCCTCCTAAGGAAGCTTCATTTACTTTGCACAATGGAAGGTTTACGGTAGGTGGCATTGGTTTTTGGTGTTTTATTGCATATTATCATTTTGTGTAGCTCATATTGGCCTTTGGAAGGCCTTTGTTTGTAGACCAAATTATCCCAAGATGCTCTTTTTAAGAGCAACCCACTCTAAAACTGAGCAGAAATCAGTTTGCAAGTTTGAATGATTTGTAATGAATGCAATAACTATAAAATCTTCAAAAGATAGATAGATTGAAAGGCTTAAGAAACCTTCAAGCAAATGCAATTTGCTACAAAAATCTAGGTTCTCTACTAATGTCTTCCTAGCTTGTGCCAAAATGGGCGCCCAAGGCTTTAGAAACTTTAAAGCGAATGCAATTAGTTGTGAAAAGCTAGTTTCTATGCTAATGTCTTCCCAGTCTATGTTAAAATGAGTGCTCAATCATTTGATATAATAGCTTGAAGAGGTGTCATCTCATGAGATGCAGTGATTGCAAGACTTTACAAAAAATGGATTTGCTTAGAAGGCCTTGTAAAATTTTAGAATAACTAGTAGATAGTTTATTGTTTAAAGGTTTAGGACAACGTAGATATGTTGAAACTTTCCCAAAAGTGCAACAAATAGGCATCCCATGATTGCAAGACATGCACAAAATACAATTGTTGAAAAGGATTTAGAAACTTTTGAATAAATGCAATGATTGCAAGAGTCTACAACAATTTCCAGCGACCTTCCTGCCTGTGCAAAAAATAAGAGCTTTGGAACAGCTTATGGACATCCTTCAACACATAATAGTAGTAGGGATTTAATCAGATAATGTAGTTGGAATTTTGTATTACACATGCTGTCAAGGAACAAATATTCTTAGAATGAATTAAAGCAAGGTCGATCTCCTACAACTGTTGTTCTAGTTCATAGACACATAACCAACTACAAATCCCATCAATTGCTACATTTAATCTATTTCCCCAACTCCTAGCATACATGCACAAACAATTGGCATTTATACAATGTATAATATATGTCTCAAACAATGATGATTTATAAGATATAATCGTTAATTTATATTAAACAATCATCTTACTAACAAATATATTGTTTAAAACACATTGCATCGAATTACTCACTCCTTTGATGTAGTGAGTGAGTGTGAAAATCGCTTTGTCCAATTAGCCACAAAAAAGAGAAATGTACGACGCACCAAATTTTCTATAAAAATATTCATTTCGACTTCCAATTCTCGTGGAAAATAGCATATGATGCATCTTCTTACCCGGAATGTTAAGTTTATTCCACTAATTCTTGAACCTTTTACAGGCAAAAGTTTGAGCACGTTATAAATGTACATTTAAGAGTGTCATAGCAAAAGGTTAAGCTTCTTAAGTTGAGGATAATGTCTTTAAAATATGAATAAACAATATTAAAGTGTCTTCTAATATTGGTGATATAGTGATCACCTTTCAATCTACGACTGCCTTACGATTAGTTAGCACGACATGGGAAATCGTAAGAGAGCACTTTTTAGTCTATGTTGAGATCTTTCATTCAATTACTATCGACCATCATTTGTCATTGGATGTGGCTTCCGTAATATATTTTAATCGAGTAATATTACCTTTCATCTCTACTTTTGTTGATGACACCAACATTTGGTAGCTCTTAACAAATTCAATCAGTCTAGATAGAGTAAAGGTTTTTGGAAAGTGTGAGTGGAAGTACATAGGGTCTACAATTGTAGTCTTAATACAATGAAACTCTTTGAAAAGTGTGTGAGTGGAAGTAAGTAAGATCTACAATTGTGCTTCTGAGCTCTACAACACATTACAAATGCATGAACAATGAATGGACATTTTATTATTTCTTGCTTGTGTAGAATCGGGTAAAATTGTGGGGTCCTTTCAAAATTCCAAAAAATAGATGCATAGCCTTTGGAGATACATGCAGCTTTATTCCACAGAATGGACATAGGTGCCGAGTGAGAAGCATTGTTATCCAAGTCTTTATCATAGGAAGCCAACATTAAATAATTTGGTATGTGCAGCTTAATGATCACAAAGTGGAAGTTTCTATCCATCACAAACACTGACTACTTGTTATCACCTACTATTACACTCCCTTTTTTCACATTGCTACAAGCTGAGTAATTAGGATTGAGGAAAATAGATTATGGTCTAAATATTAGAGTAAATTTGGTATTTTACTTAAGAATTTCAAGTTATTCAATGATTATACAAGTATGTTTTATTTATAGATAAAATTACTACAATCAACTTCAGGCTTTCAGCTAAAACTCTTATACAATCAACTTCAAGATTAGACAAAAAATAATTTTCAAAACATGTATAAGTTTATATTTTTATATAAGTAGTTATTCATACATTTGTAATCAAATAAATGTTCAGATATTTTAGTTTCTTGTCAATTAATACAATTCGTATCTTTATTCAATTCTTTAATGCTAAAATCCAATATAAAAAAGACTTAACATTGTAATTAATGAAATAAAAATACAATTAACAACTAACACAAATTGAATCTAATATACAAACTAATTATCACTATTATATATAAATTCATTTACATCTTCCATATATTCACCTATCGGCTTTTCTCTTGCACCTCCTATGGTGCAAGTGCTAGTTTAATGTTTTTCATAAGCCAACATGAGCACATGAAAAAGCAAATATATTTTAATGAATTAATTATTAATGATGAAAGTCAACCTTTATCAAAAGAAAATGGGATTAAAGTTATGTGAAGTGTGAGCTTCAAGCTATGGGCCAATTTGCCTTGAGAAATTATAAAAGGCTTTCAAATGCAAAATTGAACCATTCTATTGTGCATTTGTTTTTGGGTGAATTTGTGTTGTTGAGAGCCAAGGGTTGAGTAATTGTAGACTGGAAGAACAAATAATTCTTTGGAGTTTTTTGCACTTTGAACTTGTGAAAATATCAAGCGAAATTGTGGCTAGAGGTGGCATCATTTAGAGCCATCCATTGTTACAAATTGAGGTCGATTTGTAGGAGAACTTCAGTGCTTGATTCCAGACTTTAATATGCAAGATTGGAGGCAATTATAATTGTAAATTGGTTGGTATATGTGGGCCTATGATTTATTTTTGGGTCAGCATTTTGGGTTGGAATTGAGGGTGTAATTAGCGCACGAAATCCAAATAATATATCTTCTTCCTTGTAATGTTTGTGCAGCATTGTGGATAGCAGATTGTATCAACATTTAGAGGCTGTGTTAGAATTCCTGGAGGCTCCCTTAGCTCATTGGGATGCCTGTTAGCAATTTAAGTTGTCATTAGTGTAAATCACAAACACCATTCCCACCGGTAAAGGTTCACCGGTCACTCACGTTACTTCAAAGACACTGGTAGACTGAAAATAGAGTGTACGCATTGGTAGATTAAGCAAATGGGATACACCAAAAGACCGATCCAAGTACATAGTACCGGTCTTATATTGTATACAGGGATGAACCGGGTATAAGAGTATACCGATCTATTGTATAAAGATCCGCACCGGATTTTGCTGAGCAGTTTGAGTTAAAACCGGATTATACGGAACATCCACCGCTTAGAAGTGGAGTTAGCTTTTTAACAGGAGTTATCTTTATTGCTACGGATGTTATAAAGGTAAACTCCAGATCAAGACGCATAGCTTTTTGCTAGTTGCATGATTTATTGTTGAGTTTACATCTTGACGGTTCTATGAGTTAAGGGTTTCATTACGACAAACTCTTTTATAAATACAGGTCATAGGACGCAAGAAAAGTGTTGTTGAGAGTTGTTGAGTAAATAGAGCAGTGAAGAGACATCTGCGTAGAGATCAATCACCAGAGGTGAAAGGCAAAGAGACAGAAAAGATTCAACAACCAGGCAAACCGGGGAAGAGATCAACAAGTATGATCTAATCAGACAATCAGTGTCATATGAGATCATTGCTTTTATAAGGTGTGAAAGCAAATTGAAATCCCTTTATCAGGGTGGACCTAATCGGTTCTTTGTAAAATCCTCTAACAGGGTAACATCCTTGTTGATGATTGTTTACATTCTGCTTATCTTAGAAGAATAATTAAACAAGTGTTGAATTGTAATAGAAATAGCTTTTACTGATTCACACCCCCTCTCAGTAACTGGTTAGTAATAACAATTGGTATCAAAGCCTTGTTCTCATATATAAAGCTTAACTGCTTGAGAGAAAGATCATGGAGGGTTACAGGTGTCAGAAACAACTAGAGGAAGCCAACGACATCATTACCTCTCTGGAGAATCGGCTGACGAGATCACTTTCAGAAAGAAAGGAGCTGACTCTGCAATTGAATGAGAGCAATGAGACCATTGATGAACTCTCTGGGCAAAGTGGATCCGATGAAGCTGAGGAGGCAGTCTCTGAGCTCATGGAAAGGAATCAAATCCTAACCGGTCAGATCTCCAATCTCAAAAGGGAGCAAGAAGAGAATGCCCTGAGGATGACTGAATTGATCGAGGGAAAGAGGAAAGATGAAGATGAAAGAAACACAACAGCCAAGTCATTAATAGCCTCTAAAAGAGCAAGGAACCGAGCAGAGGAAGCTATAGGGGCGAATGAACTTATCATCTTGCAACTCCAAGAAGACATGCAAATTGTCACCCAAGAAAATGCCAACATGCAAAAGGGATGGCATGATAGGGATGAAGCATGCAAAAGACTGGCACTAGAGCTGTATCAACTGAAGGAATAGATGAAAGAACTTGAAGAAATAAATTAAACCCTAGGAAGATACAACGAGAACTTGGTCAAGCTTGATGAGCAACTTAAAGCTCAAAGAAAGCATAAAGATCACGATTCACACCGGTCTTGGATTCACCGGTGAAGTTAACAAAAAGACTGGTGAGTCTTCTGGAGCCAAGATAAGCAAGAAAGAAAAGAAGAAGCCGTTGGCACAAAAAGGTAAGAAGACCTTTAACACCTCTTGCACTCATTGTGGGAAATTGGGTCATAGAACAAATGACTGCAGGAATGCACCGGTAAAGCCAAACAACAGCTACTGCAAGAACTGTTGCAAGCATGGCAACAAGACCAATGAATGCTGGTCCAGCCCCACATCTGTGTCCAATGGAAGCAGGGGAAGCTTCAAGGGCTACTGCCATGCATGTAATAAGTTTGGACACAAGGCTGAAGAATACAGATCAAAGACAATGGCATTCAGATCCCCAAGACTGGTATTCACCAAGAGAAACAAGAACCGGAGAACAACCAATTGTGCAAACTGTGGGATATACAGTCACAGTGACTCATGGTGCAAATCACCTAACACAAGAATGGACCCATGGAAGGCAACCAGGATAATCTTCTATCACTGCAACAAAGTTGGACACCTAGCCAAAAATTGTAGGAACCGGTCATCTATCAAAAGGAAAGAATTGGTCAAACCGGTAGAGAAGATCTCATCCTCAAATGAGAAGACAAATAAGGAAGAGAAGACTGGAAAAACAGTCAGACAGATTTGGTTCAAAAAGGAATCAAAGAGCTCCGCTGAGGAGAAAACAGAGAAAAGATTATCATCTGCTGATGGTGATATCTCTTCAGCAAATTGAGCCGTGAAGACCTAGAGGGAACCATTAGACCATCTACTGTTCCCGATAGGACTGGTGAGAATCAGACTCACTCAGTCTACAAGGATAACCGGACATGTAAGCTGTAATCACCTGGGGTTTGCCAAACCGAAAAAGCCGGATCATCGGTTGGCAAAAATGGAAAGAAAAGTTAGGTAAGGCATTTACTACTGTAGCCATTTAACAAATAGTTACCGTTTGGTAATTACCGTTATGACCTAAGCCTATAAAAGAAAGGAGAATTACTCATTAGTTTTACTTTGCTTTCTTTGTGATTAACAAATTCTTGTGCTAAGTAAAATTCTTGCGCTTTGATCACTGTGAGCTATTGTCTGTAGTACCGATCAAGCGACCTTCTGTGGTAACTGATTATCAAGAAATGGCCTCATCATCCTCTACCGTGAAGTTGATCAAGGGAAATCAAGTGGACCGACTTGCATATGATATTGCGGCGATCCAGAATCGAGCAACCGATATGGCTGGAGCTTTGTCAACAGTACTAGATGGCGTCTTTATGAGAGAAGATGTGATTGCGTTTATCGACGCCAAGCAGGAAGAACTTGGTGAAACATACATTCAGGGCGAGTATCTCTCTCTGTGTGAGGACAGAAGACTACAAGACCGATATGCGAAGCTGGTGTCATCCTGTCTTATCAACGGAGTCACCTATCTGACTATCTTCCGACCAAACTGGATCGGACTGGTCCTCAGTTGAGTGCACGATCCAGGGTTTTGGCTCCAAAAGGGTGCAGTTACAGAAATAACCAAGGAGGACTTGCATCGCGTGACTGGATACAATCAGGAAGGAGAAGCTTTAACCCTGCGAACGATCTCTAATGCAATCGTCACAAAGTTGACGAAGTCCAAATCCGATGGTCGCCTCATGACAGTGAACGACATCGAAGACAAATGGGTTCAGTTTGCATCTGCGGTGATAGGTTATAAAATCTATTAGTCCAGTAATCTCAACAGTATACTGAGAGGAGCCATACATGCCGCCCATCGGATAATGTATGATAATGCCAACTATGATATCTGTGGAATGCTCTGAGGGCAGATATTTGAAAATATGAAGAAGCTCGGTATTGTCAAAAAGAAATCTATGAAGTTCGGGACCTTACTGGTATGTCTCTACTTCTACTATCAAAGTTTCTTCCCTTTTGGCAAGGTTACATGGAAAACCGACAGATCGGTCATGCACCAAATAGCTGAATTGGCTAACCAACTGGGAAACCAATTAAGTAAAGTAATGACCGAATATTTTGAAGCCTTTCAGCTAAGGATGCATGCAAGGGAGCGGGTGCCGTCAACAATTGTTGACTCATACAAGGATGATGTGTGTTTTCTAGTTTCCACCGATCACTGCATCATTCAAACAGTGGAACTAAGAACAGAGTATGCTCCTGAGCTGGGGTATGAGATCACTACCAAAATTGCTAAGGCATATGCTGACGCCCTAAATGAAGCCAATCTAGATCTCACTGCCCACCGGTTTGGTACATTCACAGAAATCCAGGAGAATCTGAAAAAGAGGGCACCGATTAAAAATGTTTACACCAAAAGGATACCCACACCAAAGAAGAAACTGATGACAGAGAAGCCCAAGGCTCAAAGGAAGAAAGCTCAACCGGTACCCAGTACCCAAGAGGAAGAACAAGAGGAGATAGAGACTGAGGAAACAGTTCCTCTAGTCAGAAAGTGGAAATCAGGTAAACCGGTAAAGTAGGATCCACCAAGAAGAGCCAAGCCCACAATTGATGAATATCTGGCATCATTGAAAAAAACCGGGGGAATGGGTTCAGTAAGCAGAAGATATCAATTTGCAAATGAAGACGATAGGAGGAAGATAGAAGAAACGATAGTGCATTGCATTCATAAGTATAATCTGCATCCTACCGAACTTCACAAGATTGTACCATAGGATCTCCTACAAATTTTTGAAGCTAGATGGAAAGCTTCAATGGAAAGAGAAAAGGAGTTGAGGATACGAGCTCTACTAGAGGTTCAAAACAACCTCACTCTAGAAGAATCCACTGAACAAGCTGAACTGCATCAGCAAGATTTCCTGACAAAGAGAAGGATAAGTTGGATCCTCATAGGAGAAGCTGACAAGGTTCATAAGGAAGGAGTAGCCATATGGACAAAACTTCTTTAGAGCCAGCAGCAAGCAGAAGAAGCTCGACAAAGAGCAACAGTTCAACCGGTCACTGACACCGGTAAAGGAAAAGGAGTTCTTGGAGCGGAGGCACCAGTAATTGTAGATATCACTGATGAACAAGGCAGTGACTATCTAGCTCGTCCAACCATTCTAACTTCTCCAGGAAAAGGTAAGACACGCACAACGAGTGTTAATGATATTGTTGACGAAGTAATGGACTTTGGACATGTAGATAATGCTGCCAAATGGTATAGTCTGCTAGGAGAAGATGATAAGCAGTCAGTCATAGTAGCCATAGTAGAAACTTTTATGGAATACAATAGAACTCCAAGGGACTATAGGTCCAAGTTCTCACCATAACTCAATTCTAGGCTTTAGACAAAATGGAGAACCGGTCTAGGCACAAACATGAGGATCAATAGGGAAACATTGTTAAAGGTCAGACTTGGTCTCAGTGAAGAAAGAATAAAGCTTCTACTAGAGGAAGCAACAATGAACTTGGATACCAAGTATAGAGTTGCCCAGATTCTAAACAGATATGAGAATCAAGTCTATAAAGAGACTCTGGTCTTCTGGCAACAATATGACTTCAGTGCACTTGAAAAATTAGGTCCTCAGGTTCAAACTGAATAAGTGCCGGCACCACTAGTTCAATTCACTAATCGTGAAGAACTTACAACCGGTAATGTAAATGTTCAAACAGAGGAGTTCACATCTGGTGAACAAATAAATGTTGAACAAGAACTAGGAAGTGATATACTTGTGGGAGAACTCCATACAGCTGAAGAGAAATGCACAGAAGTCCCACCAAACGAACAACTTCAACAAGAACAAGATGAAGAAGTTAATGTGTAACTGGAAGAAGCTTAGATTGAGGCAGAAGCACCTGCCAAGGAAGATCTACTGGAAGAAGAGGTGCCACTAGAAGATAAAACTCAATAGGGAGATGAAGAAAATAAGGAATAGGAACAAGAAATTCCTGTACAAACTAAGCAAGCTCAACCGGAACAAGAGCCAAAGCAATAGGAACAAGCATACATACCTAGTTCCTCCTCATCTAAAAGGATGTTATCATTTGCTGAGGATAAGCAAGCCAAAAGGAGCAAGGTCACCGATACAATGGTTGACATCAACAAAATGTCAACAAGATAGCTAAAAGAGCTAACCAAAAGGAAATAGGACATGGTCCTAACCACTGTAAAGAACATTTTGTGCAACTTTGTACTGGATGCTGATATAGATGAAGATGAACCAATCATCGATCGGCTAGAAGTCTTGGCACAAGCCATCGGTGATGATCTCACAAATCCAAAAACTGTGGCAATAGACCACTATGAGAAGAAAAGAGTAGAGATTATCCACAAACAGGTTGAAGAAATTAAGGTAACTGTGTCAACCGACCTCAGAGTGCTTCAACAACAACTTCAAGTGGCAGGCAATTTGATGACTCAAACTTCAAACTTTGAAGTATTTCTGCAAGATTTGACAGAGAAGTCTGCAAAGACCTCTAAAGAAATAAGAGCTTTGTCATCTCAATTTGACATCAAGAATAAATCTGCAACAAATTTTAGTAGAGAAATGACAAGTCTTTCTCTAATACTAAGAAAGACTGCAGAAGAGGAGAATAATAGAATCGAAGACATTATTGGATTTCAGTTATTTCTGGCCCCAATATTTGATTCCATGCAGCAAACCGCGACTTCTACAGAGGTTCTAATCAATGAATCGGATTACAAAACTCTGGAAGATATGGAGAACATCATTATTTCTCTTAAAGCAGCCCAAAAGAACGTTGAACATGTAACCGGTCAATGGGCACTATTTCTTCACTCTGCCAAGACGATCTATAAGGATATCTTCACCAAGCTACAGATGTGAAATCCTAAAAATAACCCTTTGTCCTATGGAGGCAAAAAGGGGATGAAGAAGCAGAAGAAAGCAGAGGAAACAAAAACGGAAATGGGAAGCAGAGCATCACTCCAGGTTCCATAGTTTTCAACTGAATAAATGTAGCTGCATATAAACTCTCATTATAATTATTTCATAGAAATAAATGAAATAAGATTAGTAAGGAAATTGTTGCATTGTAATTTCTTATTTTCAAGCTTTGTAATTTGAATTTCATGCATTGGTCTATGGTTGGAATTGCAAAACCATTCAAATACAAACAAAGCAAACACATATACATTCAGAAATCAGAATTTAAAGATTGTATGCCAACCATTTGACGAGATGTCAAAAGGGCAAAACTAAGTCTTCCATGGTAAAACCATTAGGGCTCTTACACTTTATAAATTTCTACTAGGACTTGATCAAACAAATGCCTACAGTTATATGTATGTGCATATGATTATTAAATAGAGGTGGAAGCTTAGATGTAGAGCACTTGAAGCTATTTGGAATAATTGTAAAAAATGAAGATAGAGATAAAATATCTGCAACATGGTGACAAAAAATGCTCCATTTAAGTCCCTAGCAATTTGCATCATACCATTCTTTTCTCCTTCAAACTGCAACGTGCCCTATATTTCTTGCTAAACTCTTCGACATTCCTTATAACATTGTAAAAATCAAGACATTAGGGTGTTATTCCCTTATAGGCATGGAGACTCCTTCCACCCAAAACAACTGGAAAGCATTACTCACCTCATTCCACACACCCCAAGACATAAGGAGAGGAACATAACACGAAATTCGCCAATATAAACTTACAAAAATGATACTTATTTTTCCTCGCCTACATTTGGTGTTTAAGATTTTTTAACTTGTTTAAAGCTTTGCCAAAGGTGATTTAAGCCCTCTAAGAGAACATATGATTGAAACTCCTAACTTTTGTAAAACTTGGTGCAATTCTTTTGGTGATTATATTTTTTGTTTTTTTTTGCCAAGGCGTCGCCAAAAGTATAAACAAGATTTCATTTAGCTCTGTTAGCATTCTTGGTTCTGATGTAGGTTTTTTAATTTGGATGGTTTTAGTGCTTTGACTTTTGACTGTAAACGGCTGCATCAATATGATACTGTTACACACATCTTGCAAAATTATGGAAATTGCTGAAGTCATTTGGACTGCATTTTGTCAAGACATGAGTAAGATTTTAAATGTGTTGGCTAAAATTTTTGTAAGCTATTAAGACTACACCTTACAAAATTGTAACTTTAGACAACTGTATAATGAGATAAATCTCTCCTCTCAGCAATAGGGGAGGCTCCCTTCTTACCGCAGGTGGCTTCAGTAGGATTTCGATTGAAATTGAATAAGGGTGAAACTTCTAATCTTTTCCTCTTTTTTCAAGAAAAGACCCACGAGCAAAAACAACTTATTAACTCTACAAAGATTACCTACTGCTACGATAATACTGGTGACTTAGCAATTGATGTAAGAACAACTCCTAAGGCAGCAGTTATAAATATATTTAGTGAATTAAAACAAGGGCCCAAAGTCTCTTGCAATTAATCCTATTTTGAGATAACGAGAATCAGTGGTGAGGCTCAAAGTCTCTCACTAATGATTCTGAAATTAAAAGAAAAATACTCAAACTTGAAGCTCAAAGTCTTCAACTCTTAGTAGTCGCAGCCACTACTATTATAGCAAGCCTCCTCTTGTAGCTCAAAGTCTCTCAAAAGGTGAATTGAAACCTCCAATGATTTACACAAGATTAGCTTATGAAATGAATTCAAGAAAGATTGAACAATGCAACATAAGAACACATCATTCGATCCCAAGATTTGCAACACAAAGTTTGAAGAATCTTGTTACTTTTATTAACTTTTATAATTCATACAATGAAACACAAAGTTTTCACCACACAAATTCTCAAGTATAGCCTTTTCTTGCTTAAACAAAAGATGAAACTATTTACAATGAGCTCTCTCCTTTATATAGGAAAATATAAGAGAAAAAAGTGGAGAGAAAAGGGGAAACCCTTAACCACTTTGACTTATTCAAAAATCTACTAATTACTTTGACTTATTCAATGTTACAAGGCTTAAAGCACTTGCAACATGATTACATAACTTTAGCATATAGGAATATGTTTTCCTGTATTTACAATCATCACAAGCATTACATGTAATCTATCAAATATATACTATAAAACAAAGAAAAAGTGTCCTAGACACTTAGAAAACAACATCAAAGAGTATTCACATAAGCCTTGAACTTGCGAAGAGACTCATGTATCATGGAAGGATCAGGCGCACCCGTATGTTGAGCAATCACAGTAACCTTGCGCAAAACATGAGACTTGGTATAACCGGTTACTTTACTCTGAAGAAAATTTAAGGACATTTTACATTCCATGAACCACTCAAGAATAGTGGGACTGAAAACATCTGCATTCAGGTGAAGGTGAAGCATTTCCGAGAACCTTGCCATCACAATTCTTTCTTTAATCAGCTCACCATCTTCTAAGGAAACTTCACAAGATAATTTATTGAACTCATTTGTCATTTGACGCTCTTGTTCATTCCTTGAGTCCAAAGCTGATTGCAATTCTGTGACCAATTTACTCCAGACTCTCTCCTTATTGATCATCAAATCCAGAGACTCGAGATATGTGTCAACAGAAGAGATGATCTCAAACTGGCACAACCTCTTGAGATCGAAGTCTTGCGTAGTCCTCCACACATTCAAATCCTCATTTAGAACTTTCAGCTGTTGATGAAAAAATGAAATAAGTTCCCTTATTTCATTTATAGTCATGCGTGTATGCCTCAAGACCTTATATGAGTCTTGAATCACCTGCATGCCCTGCGTCTCTATTTGTGCACACCACTCATCAACTGCTTTTGCCTTTTTGCGACTAATCTCATAACCTTCAGGGCATGACACTGAAATAGGAGCAGCATTCTGGAAATATTCATCATGTCTATAACTTCAAGAAGGCGTGCATTCTCCTCTTTTAGCTTGTTCTTCTTCTCCCATAGCTTGTCATTCCTTTGTGTAAGTTGAGCAACAACATCCTGAGCATCTTGTTGACAACTCAAACATGTCTGCTTACCAAGTTCCACCCTTGTGATTTTATAATCAGAGTGTTGTCAATAATTTTTTCCGCTCATGGGATTGGCTTAAAGCCTGTTGGCACGCTTTTTAAAGGCTGTATTGATCCTTCTTCTGTTAGCAGTCTCATCTTCTAGCCTCATTCTAAGTTTTTTGTTCCTCATTGCGCACAGAAGTCAATTCTTCCATTAGCATGCTTGTCTTTTGGATTATACGCGCCTTCTCTAACTGAACAACATTTTTCTCACTTTCTAGGTTGCATGTGCTCTCTTCCATTACTTTTAAGTGCATAGCTCCAACTGATAACTCATCTTTAATCCCATTGTCTTCTTCTTTAGAACCATGCTATTCTTTCGTTATCTATTTTCAGCTACTTAGGTAGTTCACCAGTCTTTTTCAGCTATTCGGCATTCTCCAGCCTAGTCTTAGCTATCCTCAAATATTTGTGTGCCATGATCTGTTTGATAACCATCATGTTTACTTTTTGTTGAGCTATGAAGACTTTATCAATAATCTTAACAAAGTGAAATGATTTCGCAACAGTAAAAATAGAATAAAATGCATTGAATAATTCTCCACTAGAATATATGAAATGAAACTATGAGAACATCAGATAGATGTGATTTGAACATTGATACTTTGAATATTTGCATATTTTGGTAGCATTCACTGTGGTTAGAAATAAACTTTTATCATTTGGAATGCAACAACTTTCCCTTAAAACACAACATGGCTGTCATGGAATATCATGGTGTTAAATAGATGCATGTTTCTTCTTTTCCTTGCTGTGACTGATTACAACCAGCATGCCTGGGACTTGTTGATGTTCACTGTATATTTCCTTGTGTATTTACTTTTAGCGTTCTTGCTTGCACACACCATCAAGTTCAAACGTTGGATGTTCTGAAAAAGGCTTCTTATTTGCAGAAAAACAAGTTCCTTTGATACGTAGTTTAGTTATATTTTAAATGAGCTGCCTTGCTGATTTTATTACTTACTAGTCCTTGTGCACAATGGCAACTCGTGTTTGAACTTTGCTTACAGTTTGCTATCACTTGATATTTGAATTTGTCTTTAGCTACAACAATCAACACACCTGGACTTTATTTGCTAAAATAAACCAACAGGGACCAGCATTATTGATTAATCTGTCATAGTCTCTGTTAGTAATGATTTCTGAAAACTTGGTATATCTCATGGTCTGTAAAACTGTTGTTAGCACAGAAATATTTAAGATTGATCTTTGATTCTTGATATAATGCTTGCAATGTTCTTGTAGCAGCTATCATCTGGATTGTTGTACCATGTTATTTGAATGCACTCCTAGGCTAGAACTGACATAACCTTATTAACCAATGCATATTATTTCTCCTTCTTTTGAATACATGCTTGAAATTGACCGTTAATATTGTTCTGGCATAGTACAAGTTCTGTTATTTCAGCAATGTAATCTGTTTATGGGGTTCGAGCACGGGCTCGTGACACCCATAAACATATTGCGGTGTTCTTGTACTCTTTTGTAGCAAGTTGATGTTTATGCTAAAAACTCAAGACAATCCTGAAACCTTAGAATGAAATGAACCTGATCTTGTAGCACTGCAACTCTGATTTATTGGCTGGAAGGTTTCATGACGAAAGTCATGGAAGAGATGGCCATAGAAGGAATGGTCATAGAGTATGCATCAAACACACTCTCAAAATTGTGATAAGAATCTTCATAAATAACAATAGGGCTAGCTGATGAGATAGGCAAGACAGGTGTCACCAAGACTGTATCTATAGGGGGAATCTGCTCCGTAGAAAAAGCGTCTGCAACTGTACCCAAAGGTGAATCAGGGGACTTGTCTGATGCTAGTGCAGAATCAGGAATAACTGTGGTGACTGAAATGTTCATAGGATTAGGTACATCAGGTGAAGATACCTTAGGTGAGTCAGGCATCTCATCATCATTGGATATTACTTGAACCCTTTCAGGTTCTTTGCTTTTGACCTTAAGAACTCTTCCAATGTCCTTGCCTCCCTTGATGGTAAGCTTAGGAAGAGTAGACATGATGGGAATGATAGGGTCAGCTGTCGAAGAAGATGCGCCATCTTTAGTCCTTCCTTTGATTTCTGATCTCTTACCAACTGGGCCACCATGATCAAAGTCTTTTCTCGCTCTTATCTTGATACTTTTCAATCCCTTTCTTTTTAGCCAAATGTTAGTATTTTCAAGAATGGACTGAAAACGATCCCATAGAAAAACATTCTCTTTTCGTGACCAAGAAGGAGACAAAACAGGCAAATCCTCAACATGATTGCGAGTATAATTGAGATCAAGAATGTTACCATCATCTTCAACCCCCGGAGGAATGTCTACAAGGTTGAAGTCAATAATCTGTTTGATAGACAAGCGATAGTAATCCATTCTCCATATATCTGCTTCGGTACGAAGATCAATCCATATGTCCTCTAGTCTATACATATGTACAAACTGTCTTCTCATCTTTTCATTGAGCCCTCACCAGTCGAAATGACTCCTAGCCATGAACTTCTTCAAGGTGATCCTTTTAAGCTCATACTCCATGTTTTTGGTTTTCGGGACTGTATCTATGGAGTATCCTCTGATCTTCAGTGGATTTTATGAAGAAATCCCCACACTCGGTTTGTGTAATGTATTCTGATGTATTTGGACAGCCATGAGTTGCCTAGCCAACTCCATGAGTATGATCTTATCTATAGGATATCTCGGGAGTGTATGTGGTTCACCTTTGAAGTAGCCCACCCACATGTAAGTGTAACTAGGGAATTGAAGGAATAGGCAGCCATACTCATTTACCTTAACCCACGCCTCATTTGACACACGCTTGTTACAGAGACTTTTATCAAACAAGCACACAAAATGCCCATAGAAAGCGTCTTGTACTCTGCGGTAATGAGAGCAACTAGCCTTCAACACGAGCTGAGGAAAATACTCCCATACAAGAACCAATGATCTATCCCCTTTAGTGGATAATCCAGAGAAAGAACCAAGAGAGGCAGCGATATACACAAGGTATGAAGTCATGTAAAAAGTACAAGTGTTGACAATGTGAGAAAGCTGCTCACACAACATATTATTGATCATTTCTCCCCAGAATATCTTTTTCTTAGACCAGACAATAAGAGAAATGTATTTGTACATCCAGGGCTCAAAGATGTTTGATGTCTTTAACCCTGCAGCCGACTGAATAAGGTGATGAGATCACTAATCTCCTCCTTGAACTTAGTGCGTCGGATTCCTTTTGGCCATTTTGCAATATTTGGCCTTTTATTGAGCAGCCAATTTTCATTGATAAATTTTTTACATGGAGTGTCCTGATTCCACCTGTCAGGAGCTTTCTGCTTGGTGATATTAATAGTGACATGACTCAATGGCACCTGGAAGATTTTGTCAACAGTATCTGGATCAAGACTAATAATAGTCTTACCATCTTGGTCCTTGATGGTTCTGGATGTAGGATCAAAGTTCTTCGCACATGCAAGTACGAACTCTGGCTCAAGGGCAGCCAATGGAAATGTGGAAACAAGATGAATGCTGCTCTGTTTGATGGAAAACATGTCCTCTGTGACCGCAGCATCAACTCTTTGAAGGAAGTCTTCAAAGTTCATGTGTGAGATATTTGTATCCTTAATTTCATCACAATAAGAAATCATTTGTGAAGGTGGGGCAGAATTGTGATACGAGTCATACTGGTATTTCATCTTCTTCTTCTCTTTTTCCTTGGCAAGTGTGATCCCTTTAGACATAGCAACTTTATGTGACTGAGCAGCTGTGACATAAAAATTCCACAAAATGAGAACGTCTTCTTGAGAGGGATTCAACATAGAGTCTCTTAGGATGATGAAAGGTGTATGGAGATGACTGATTTTTGGGGAAATGAGTTGGTTTCAGCTCAAAGAAAACTCAAGAACGAGTTTCTTATGGGTAATTACATATGGGGACAGCGAGAATCATGTAGGATAGGATAATAAGTGAATGGAGGGATGTCAAATGAAGTCTTGAATTGACCACCAATATGAGTTTTATGTCATATGGCAGTGGTAGGGACAGCAACTTATGCAAGTGGACTTGGAAAATAGCACATGTATAAACTTGCATTTGATTTGTTTCCTTCCTCACCATAGAACGGGGTTTTTAATCCCGACTACATATGCAAGAAAGATGAAGCTCTTGCATATGCATCTTGAGAATAGAAGATAGAAGTAGAAGAAACATAAATTTAATCACATGTAAATAAAAAATGAAACCTTTACATGTAAGTTAAATAACTTGGGAAGAAAAACAAGAAAAAGACTAAGAAAGAAATTACCTCAATCCTCAAGATGAAATCTCTCAAAATCTTGAGCCAAATCTAAAATAAATCCAATAGATTTTCGGATTTAGGAAATATTGGATTGATAGAGTATATATAGATCATATTCCTAGTCTCTTTCCCTTTATTTTGGACAGTCAATAAGCATATACAACCAAGTGGGGAAGAATGAGAAATAAAATGCCAAGAAATAGCGACCGTTTGACTATTTCTCTTGTATATGCAATGAGGAAGAAAAACTGCATGTAGGGCATAAATCCAACAAAAAATGGTAAAATAAATCCATAAAAAGAACAAATAACTTACCAAAATTAGTCCATAAGCTGAGAAAATGATTGAAAATGTTCAAACCCTTCTTCAATGAAGCATTCTTGAAGAAGAAATGGTCAAAGGCGGACTGTTTTGTTCAAAATACATATGTTGTGTATTACAAACAGCATATGCAATGCATATGAAAATTGATGCCCAAGAACTATAATGCTGAAAAAGCACTTTTAAGATGCAAGGGCACATATGTATTCTCCAGCAAAATCGACGCCCAAGAAGAAAGTTTAAAAACGTTGTTTTAGAGTGGTCTTCGCATACATCGTTTTAAACATATGCAACTCTCCCACAAATCGACGCCATAAGGAGGTTATTAAAAACGTTTTTTAAAATGCATTTGCATATGCAATCCATTTCAAAATCGACGCCTTGAATGGAATATTAAAAATGCCATTTAAGAATGCCTTTACATATCGTTTTAACATATGCAATCACTTTAAAAATCGACGCCCTTAGCTTAGGTATTAAAAACGTTGTTTTAAAATGCATTTGCATATGAAAATGTCTATGCAAACCTGTAGAAATTTGACACTTTGAATAGACCATTAAAAACGTTCTTTTTGGAATGAGTTTACATATGCAATCTCATTAAAAATCGACGTCTAGAATAGGCCATTAAAAATGTTATTTTTAAAACTCTCACATATATTTTAAAATATGCAATGCTCTTAAAAATTAACACCATAGGGAAAGATATTGAATAGAAAAGTGAATACGCACTTTTGAATTGCATATACATATCTTCTAAAACATGACTTTCATAAAGAAAAAGCCACCTGGATAGTTTACATACATTGTTTTAAATATGCAATTGCACATAAAAACAACACTTATAAAGATTAAATATGCTCTTTAGAGGTTCGACTGCATATGTTCAAAAGACATAAAATATACATGCAGTTACTATTAAAAACAACGTATTTAATATGAAAAAGACTTAGAGGTGAGATTTAAAAAGTGTTTTGCACATTGATGATATGTAGTGAAGAATGAAAACCACACCTTTTATACATAAGTCTTTAATTTTGAATTAATTTAATATATAACTATAGTGTTTCAATATTTAACATGAAATTAGAAGATTTATAGCTAATTTCACGAAAATATTAAAAACTATAGTCAAATCAATTCGAAATGAGTTGAAATTTGAAAATGAACTTTGAAATCCATTTAATATATCAAATATAATTCAAACTCGTGCAATTGACTTTGAAAACTCCATCTTTTAAGGATTTTTAAAGAATATGCATTCAGTTTGAAAAACCCCAACTTTTACATCATAACTTGAGTTATACAACTCCGTTTAATGTCTAAGTTAGCTCAAAACGAGCGTATTTAAAAGGGCTATCGACTCTAGGGAAAATCAAGATTAAAAACAAAGGGAAGGACTTAAAGAACGCATGAAACGTGTGTTACAAGAAGCTTTTTCAAAGATAACGAATTGTCCTTATAACACTTTATCCAAAACGTTCAAATCATAGAGGATACTTGTACGAATGACATGAAAATTGCGTAGGGTTGCCACAATTTTGTGATCTCAAAATTGAGGACAACAAAATGTAGACCTTTAGGATTTCTAGAACGACATCCCTTAGCTCTCTTGGCCTCCTTGGTTGCTGTTGTGGTTTTTCTTGTTTAGATGGTCAAGTAATACTTTTTATTCTAAGTTGCCGGTTTGGATTCGGGTTCAAGAATCCAGTTCGTGGATTTGTGAATTTTTTTTTTCTAATTATGATTCGTATGGATTTGTGTGTATATATATATATATATAAATATATATGTGCATTATATATCCAAAAATATAAGAGAAATATACATAATTCTAAAACCAAATTATTTCATACTATGAATCTATGATGCTTTATCATTGATCAATGCCAAATGTCAAAGATAAACATTAAAAATTTAAAATTCAAATAATATACTTGATCATTGATCTATGTTGACGATTCTAAAGAAAATCACCACATTGAATTAATGAATTACAAATTGACAATTCAAAATATAGTTCATTAAAGTTTGAAACATGATTCAATGTTCAATGGTTCATCAATCATGATAGACTAAAGTTTTGATTTCATCAATCATCAAATGGATTATCAAAAAAATCTAGATCAATGGGGTCTTTAGTAGCTGCAAGTGGTTGATCAAAATCATCATTGGAACTCAAACCGGTTCCACTAGCACTAGAGGGTATTGTCTCATCATCATCATCATCATTTGATAGCACCAGAGACCTATCAATCCCTTGTTGGAACCATTGATTTATTAGGAGGTAAAAAAGTTACTAACAGCATCACACCATCACCCCATTGCAAATGGGGACCCCCTTATTTTGCTCGTAGTCGTTAGTTTCGGCAAATTTTGGCATTGCATTGGGCAATTTTGAGCTTTACAAGACTGAGAGGTAATGGAGAAACCAAATAGCCAGGTTATGATATTAAAGTGGGAACGTTAAAAAATAAAGCCTGTTAGGGTAATGTTATTATGGGTTCGACGTAAAATTGTAAGTGTATTTAAATTTTGGCTAGCCAATTTGTCCAGAATTCCATATAAAAGCATATTCCATGCATAAAGGCCTTAAAATCCTTATAAAAATTGATTTTTCACATTCAAAATGGTCAAAATCCTAAGGAAAATCAATTTTTCTTTATAAAAATACACAAAATCCAGGCTCTATATGATTTTCCTTTCATATTTTGATCAAAATCCATACTATACATGAATTTCCCTTCATTAATTGGCCTCTTCCCTGAAAAATTCTAAGTGTTGGGGTTAAAATCCAGGCATAACATGAATTTCCACCACTTTGGATGAATTCTGCTTGAAAATTTTCTAAGTGTTTGAAAAATCCAGACATGGGTCATTTTTCCCTTGATTTGAGCTTGGAATGCTGAAAATTTTCTAAGTCTGGAAAGTGTACAGATAGGGGTTGATTTTCCCCCAAGACTGAGTGCACAAGCTAATTTTTTTCTAAGTCTGGAAGTTGTCCATTCTAGGGTTGATTTTCCCTTGGACTAGACAGGGAAAGTAAATTTTTTTCGAAGTGTTGGAATAGTCCAAGCTAGGGTCGAATTTCCCCTCCATGGCAAGTATGGACTCCAAATTTTTTCTAAGTGTCAAATTAGTCCATGCATGGGTCGTTTTTCTTTGGGGGCTAACATGTAGTGGAAAATTTCTTCTAAGTATCAAGAGTGTATGGACATGGCTTGATTTCCCCCTTTGCAAGTTTGAGATGCGAAATTTTTTTCTAAGTGTGGGATTTGTCTAATTAATGGTCGAATTTACCTTCAAGACTAATAAGTTGATTTTTTCTTAAGTGCTAAAGTTGTGCATGCTTGGGTCGAATTTCCCTTTGAGGGCCAAATTGTGAAATTTTTTCTTAGTGTCAAATTTGTCCATACTAAGGCCGGTTTTCCCCCATTTTGATAGCAAAGCAAGATCAAAGTTTTTTTCTAAGTATAAAGCGGATTTTTATCCAAACTTTGACCATTTTTTTTCTGCCTTGCATGGATCGAATTGGAGTTTGGACATGGATATAAGTCCATACAACTTGTGGACTTAGGCAGATTTTAATAGTCCAAGCATGAGTCGAATTTCCCTTTATGTCAGATTTTTATTATTTAATTAAAGTTAATGTGGGAAATTCGTAAAGTCAAAGTGGAATCTTCTAGAAGGTGGTAAATCTTTTTATCCCACATAGCTTGTGGAAAGCAAATAAGAGGCAAAAACAAGTATATAAGGAGGGGTGCTGCTGTTATAAACATGAATAATTTTAGAAGGTCAAAGACAAGGAATTATCAATCCAAAATCTGCAGACTTGTGAGATTGGCAATTTTTTTGGCAATTTTTCTAAGTGTGGGATTTGTCCAATTAAGGGTTGAATTTCCCTTCAAGGCTAATAAGTTGATTTTTTCTCAAGTGCTAAAGTTGTGCATGCTTGGGTCGAATTTCCCTTTGAGGGCCAAATTGTGAAATTTTTTCTAAGTGAGAAATTTGTCCATACTAAGGCCGGTTTTCCCCCATTTTGATAGCAAAGCAAGATGAAAGTTTTTTCTAAGTATAAAGCGGATTTTTATCCAAACTTTGACCATTTTCTTTCTGCCTTGCATGGATGGAATTGGAGTTTGGACATGGTTACAAGTCCATACAACTTGTGGACTTAGGCAGATTTTAATAGTCCAAGCATGAGTCGAATTTCCCTTTATGTCAGATTTTTATTATTTAACTAAAGTTAATGTGGGAAATTCATAAAGTCAAAGTGGAACCTTTTAGAAGGTGGTAAATCTTTTATCCCACATTGCTTGTGGAAAGCAAATAAGAGGCAAAAACAAGTATATAAGGAGGGGTGCTGCTGTTATAAACATGAATAATTTTAGAAGGCCGAAGGCAAGGAATTATCAGTCGAAAATCTGCAGACTTCTGAGATTGACAATTTTTTTGGAAAGTCATAGAAATTATTCCAAGTGCCCAAATTGCCAAGGACTCATTTTAAATCAGTCCCCCATCCTTGGACATCAATTTGGAGGCCATTAGAGGGCTAAATCTGAGGTATGTATGCCCAGATCTGAAAACTTCAAGAACAGGGGCGATTTTTTTAAAAAATCATAGAAAATAATCATAAGGTTTTAAGCATGCAAGCTTGCTTGCAAATTATTTGGTGACCAATTACTTACGTTTTCCAACCATTTTCAGTCACCAAGACAATGAGGTGAGAGTGCTATGAGCGAATATTTGAAGATTGGGTCTGAAAATTGCATTTTTTTTTCCATGTAAATCTGGGTTTGCTTTGTTTTGCAATCTGATCAAAAGTTTTATTGCAGACCAGTCCCCATCATTTTGCTTGCATTTTGCATGCATCCCAGGGCTAAGACAACATGATTTCAGGCCCAGAATCTGCAGACTTCAAGAACAGGGGCAATTTTTTAGGAAATTCATAAAAAATAAGGTATAAGTTAGAGCTGTCCGGAATTGCTTGCTGAGTCTTCCCTTGCGCATTGCCAAGCTTTTCAAACCATTTTTGGACATTTAAAAGCTGTGGTAAGAGAGCTGCATGTATAAATCTGAAGACTCGCTCTGAAAGTTCATTTCTTTTTATGAAATTCTGAGTTGCACTTTGATGGCTAACTAATCAGAATTTATGGCAGACCTTTTGGCATTGTCTTGAGACTCAATTAAAACTATTGAAGGCCCTAGAATCTAAGTTACAAATTCAGATCTGCAGACATAGTAGCAGGGGCGATTTTCTTTGAAAATTTCCCATTATTTCCCAACTTCACAAACTCATAAGCTTGATATTGCTTAGTCTTCATGAGGTTCTTTGGCATCTAAATCACTTGAATTGTCACTCAAATTCATACATAAAAGTGCAGTCACAGGTATGCCTTCAAACTTTTTTTTTAGCTTTGATGTGTGATTTTGATGCCAAATGAAGTCATTATTTGGATTCCTAGTTCACACATAAATCCAGAAGCATGATGAGTGGTGAGCCTGGTAAGTTCTTAAAGACAATCCTTAGTCAATTTTCAGATTTTCCATGATTGTCTTCAGAAAAATCAGAAATTAAGAGGGGTTTGATTCTATCATTTTTATGATAAACCATGGTTCTAATATATGTTTTAATGCCAAATCTTATATTCCAGACCCTCATTTTAATTATTGTGCATAGGTTTTGAGCGTTGTTTGGATCAATTGCAACTCATTTTCAGACTTGTCTTCAGGAGTTTGAACTTTCCAAGTAAAGTTTGCTGCCATGATAGGATTGTTGTTTGCCTCCGAAGTCATTAGGGAGTTCTAGGCCATGACTTGAAGATAAATTTGACAAGTTAAAAGAATTGATTTGAAGATGTTATCATGACTGGTCTGAAATTCAAAATTTATAAAATCAACTAGGCGTCAGGGATCTTTTGTATCTTGGTACCCTTGCTTGCATTTGACTATTTCTTTCCTTGGATTAGTTTGTTAAGACAATGTATGGGATGCATCATATAATCCATGGATAAATTCAAGGAATTTCATGATCTAAACTTAAGTTTTTGTAAGTCTTTAATCCTTGCTAACTTTGAGCTTTGTACCAGGAATAATGTTCAGATGAAGAGAAGGAATAGTTGGAAGGAAGTGAAGACAAGTTCGAGCTCAAGGCTAAGGATAGCAAAGAAAGAAGAGTAACTTAAACAGTCAAGATCAAGGGAAGGCATCACTTCAAGATCGTGCACTTCAAGGCTGGGACAAAGGAGAGAAAATCCAAGGATCGAGATCAAAGAATTATCTCAAGATCATCATTCAAGCAAGTACACAAAGAATTTCTTGAGGATGATTCTAACACCAAAGATAGTAATTGAATTTACAAGGACATAAGGACAAATTTGAGGTCTCAAGCAAGAAGGAGTTCAAGGACAGGATTCGTATCAAGGGAATGATCCTAATGATGATTCGAGTCATCCAAGGAAATGAATTGAGGAAGATTTAATATGCCAAAAGTATGTTCATATGTTTTAAGGATTTCCACAAGGATCAAGTTCGAAGGACAAAGAAGAATTCCAAACAATGAAGGAGGAAATACCAAGGGTGCAAGCATTACGGAGTCCAACCATCCAAGAGAAAGATTTCCACGGACGATGAAGAAATCCTAAGGATAAGGAAATGAAATTAAGATAAAGATTGAAAGAAGCCTCCCTAGTGTTGACATGAAGGAACTTAGTGAAATTTTACTTAAGTTCATTAGTTTTGCTAAAAGGGAGAAAGAGAAAAGAGGCATGCATGTTCATGATGATGAGTTGTATGATGACTTGGCGGCTTCCTTGCTTCGTATTGGTCCTCAAGCTTTTGAATTTTTTCATTGGCTCTTTTTGTGGTGCTTCATTCTTATTGGCTACTTTTGGTTGCCCTAATTAGGGTTTGTAATGGATTAATTTGGGCCCTTGATTTCAGATTTTTGCCTCTTAATCTTGGCCGTTCATTGTACTTGGGGCTCCTGTATAAACCGCACCTCTCTCATTTGTAAATCAGGACTTGTTGGAGAATTGTTGTTAATATAATGCCAAATTTGCTCTACTTTTCATTGTTGTGTGTTGCATGGTGAATTGTTGTGATCAAGTTTGCATTATTGCATGGTGATCCATATTTCCTCACTTAGATTAGGATTTCATTTCATGTTGTTTAGAAGTAGTTAGTTGGATGAAAGTAATTGTGGATGTTTACTTGATTGACTCGACAAAGCTGGGTCACTAGCCTTTTGCTGGTGGTAGGAGTGCCTTGTGTGGTAAGCCGATGATTGAAAGGACTTACCTTCAATTGGTATTGAATCTTTAGTTTGCATCCATTTGATGGGATTGAAGAGGAGATATTGATTTGAAAACCATTCGAGTGTTCCTTAGAAGCTTGCACTAGATGGGTGGAGTCGTTGGCGAAACCATATCTAGTAGAGTCCAAGTCCGTTCACACATTCCTTGCATTCATGTTTAGAAGTAGGAGTAGCAATAGGAATTAAGTTTAAGATGAGAAGTTGAATAGTTGAGAATCAAAGTATTTTCATTGCGCATTGTAAAGCAAAATACTTAGAGGTGCATTATTGACAAATCTTGATTGAACTGGCGTAAGTCCTCTTAAGTGATACGCAACAATCACATCATTTCAACTGTGCGAGTATCCATAGTAAAAGAACCTTGAAGCTACCTTGTGATCTTACTTTGCAGGCTTAGCATAAGAAGTGACCTTATATTAAGAGAGAGTTTAATATTTAGTGTTTCACTCCGAAACATTGAGTGTTTGATTCTGCATGTTGTAGTGGAACAAAACTCATATCAACAGAACTCAAACCGGTTCCGCTAGCACTAGAGGGTATTGTCTCATCATCATCATCATCAGCCACATCCGCATCAGCCAAAGTGGCTCTAGCAAGATCTCGAATGGTCATATCTAAGTCAGCAGAGTCGGGTGCTACATCCCAAAGCTTTTCTAGGCCCTTCTTGTACTTTGGATGCTTCCGTGACAGGAGACACAAGTTGTTGTGAATATACTCTGAGTCTTCTTCTTTTTTTGCAGCCAACTTGTTACGCTTGACTAAGTGGATAAAGGAGTAAGTACTCCAATTCCGCTCAACGATAGAAGAGCTCGCAACCTATAGAGAAAACCAACAAAATTAATAAAATACAAGATAAATTCAAGAGTGTCATGTGTTAAATTCTACAATGCAAGTGACAAAAAAAAGAAAAAAAAAGTTAAAACTTAAAAACTTACTTGTGATAGAATCTTAATTGCAAGAGGTTGGAGGTATACATAATCTTGCCCATGAGGGTACCACCATCTAATAGCATCCATTCTGCTTTGGTCATTGATAGTAGTAGGGTTGAGATCTCTTCCCTATCTAATGGATCTTTGTTGCGGGTGGTGTTTTGTGGTTGTTCTACATCATCATCCCTAGAAGGCATAGGCAAGAATGGATGTGATCTAGAGGTTAGTTGAGTGGGTGGCGGTATTGTTTTATGTTTCTCGGTATAAGCACCTTGTTTCCCTTTTGCAACTATTTTGTCAGCTTCTTCTTGTTCTTTTACCAAAGCTGCTATTTGTGCAACTGACAATCCCTTCTTATCTGCTCCTGGGCCCTCACACATGTTAATCCCTTGACCCCCAGGGCCTAAAAAATAAAATTTTACTCAGGAGTAGGAGCTTCTATATTATGTGCTGCAAAAGTTACATTTCCATATAAACCCCCCACCTCCAGAACATTGAGAAATTCTTGTGGTGTGTCTCCATAAAGGAGACCCTTTATCAATTTTATATTTTTGAGACCCCTCCCACCCATTGAGCCTTGACTGCTCATTGTATGATTGTTGCAATCTATAACAAAAATGAAAAAAAAAGACTTCACAACTTATACAAAAACTTGAAATTTTTTTTTAAACTTTTCAAAAGTTGAAATAATGTATCAAAAAACAAGAGAATATGGTTCAAATGCATAACTTAATCGCTCAAATCTGCTTCTTGGAAGGTATTTGCCACTCCACAATCGATCTCCTTCAAATACAATGACCTCACTTCAAACTTGCAAGAATGAGAGAGCAAAATGATAGGAAAATAGAGAGCAAAATGAGAAATGAAATATGTTTGGAGACCAAAAAAATAATATAAAATTGATTTTTTAAAGTTTTTTTTGAACTTTATGAGACTATGACTTGTGGGTCCTTGGGGATTCGTGCGGTATCCTCGAGGACACACGTGGATTCCCCCGGGTCTGCCCCGGATCCTGGCAGGGTTCGTGTGTGGACTTGTGGGTCTGTCTGGATTCCCAAGCTCGTGGATCTGGATGGAGCCATAGGTCCACGCGCAGACCCCGACGCAAACCGGTCCTGGTTCTGGACCCGATTCGGGGGGCCAAGGCGCGAATCCGGCTACTCTGTTTTTATCCTTACTAATAATGGTTATATTGTTGATATGTAACAGTCATCAGTAATTGTCTTTTGCTTTGTACTACCCACTTGTTGACATCCTTCCTTTAAATTGTACATATTTTCTGTTTCTTTCTCAAGAATTTCTATTACTAATCTTCAAAGATTCTCGTTTTTTGTTCAATCTGCCCGTCTTTGATGAAAACAACACTATCATTATGCATCCAAGATCTTGTCTAATAATAACCTCATCTGTTTTAAATCCTTTAGTGATCTCTTCCAATGTAAATATGGTTTCTTAAGGATAATGAGCCCACTATATGGAGCATGAAGTAGAACTTTGTCGGCCTGTAAAGAGGTTCCAACAACCAAGCTACAAATATAATTGTTACAAGTGCTTACAGTACTATATAAAGCTTGTATTATTGTTGCCCCTTTTATGCATGCTAGTGAGTTATCTTTGAATGTTATGGTTGATGATGATAACCATTAATGCTGCCCACTCCTCTAGGTTGTTTGACTTCCACTATTGTGGGCTTTACAAAGATTATATCTTCTATTTTGTTGTATATGCTGATTACTTGCAACTCATTTGTTCCTTCCTAGGCATACCTTCATAGTTAGCTGTGCATAGGCCTTTTTAAGAATACAACTTCTCTTTCTACATTCACTTTTGCACTTGCCAATGATCTTCCTTTAACAGTAATACCACTGTAATGGACCTCTATTGCTCTTTAACATAACTTTCATATTGCAGATCTTTTCTTTATATTTGATTCCCGAGTTTGCGACCTCAAAGTGGTTCTCGTGCTATGATTTTAGCTGTCTTCTCATGACAGTGACTGACTTCTTCTTTGCTAGGTCAAAGGCCTGTCCTATGTTATTTATTCACTCCAAACATCTCCACAGGCAACATACGGTTTTGTATTGAACAGGAAATGCTTATAAAACTCTTGAAATTAGTGTTTAGCGATGAAAAAGATGAGGGAAACTTCCAAATCCACAAAGAACAGAGTAATGCAATTCTGTGGCCCTTCTCATCCTTTTTTTCTTCAAGATATTAACAACTTTTATCACTATCCAAAGCTCAATACCAATCTTCAGTAATTAATTACGAGTCTTCTAACTTAATGTGAATCAACTTGAAACAAGATATCAACCCTTCGAATGATTCATAAACCCTTCCTTCCTTCTCAGGTTCCAGCCTCTACCTTAGTATTGTGTTCAAGCATCCAAGTTCACACACTGAAGATTTCCACACTGCTTTATTGTCAAAAGTGCAAATCTCTGCAGGTTTTTCTTCTTTCCCTGACCTTTTATATCGAGAATCAATATCCAATTTTAATGACCCGAAACCATCCTATTGTCTCGCCCTTCCTTCTACTGAAGCTTTTTGTTGGTTACCCTCTTTGATCCAAAATTATATATCCTAAACCCTTCTACGATGCTGATCCTCATTTGTTGGCTGTGCTCTATGAAACTTCTGTAGTTATTTAGCATCAAAATAAACTATTGAAGGATGCTTACACTCGTAGTCTTTTCATGGAAATCATATTCTATGGCATCTTCATATTCTGGAAAATTAGTAGTGAGTCGATTTGATTCAGTGAATAATTATACAAGGTCAACGTTATGATTGAAAATCATGAAAATATAGTCCAGGCAAATAATTGCTTTGTTCATTCAGAGAATTGATGATATTGAACAGTTGAAATTATTCAAGTGACAGAAGACAATTAACCTCTGCCAAATGCACTCCATGAATGAGGAAAGTCACCCTCACCTTCCATATTAATATCACTATACCGAGAAGAAATAACTGTTTTCTAAAATTTATCAATAGCTATCCTGATGTATTTAAATCTGCTATTCATAGCTCGATATTCATGGATTTTTGTCCCTTGAAACATGTATTCAAGTTTATGAGCACAATTATTTTGACCATCTTGGCTGATTGTTATCTCAATTTATATATATGATTGTTTGCAATCCTTAACTGCTTACCTGATATGTTTAGCTATGTACCAAGTGATTGGTAGTTTCAATTTTTCAAATGATGGTCCAATTTCCAATCCGATCCTTTCTTTGGAACTATCTTTTCACTATAAATAATGTTTTTCTTTATAAAGAAACATAATTCCACCCTAATTAAATATTTTTAAATGGCAAGATAGTCTGACATATTGTTTTAAGATTATATGACCATCTAAATAGGGAGGTTTCTATCATTTCTTACAACTGGTCATATTGACATGGAAAATACATGTTTGGGCAAGTTTTGACAAGTCCAGCGTGATCAAATATTGCTAATTTGCAGGTGCTGGATTTTGACATTGCTCAATGCATTTGACAATGAACCCTAGTTTTAAATTAAATGCTTTATGTATTGAGGGAAGAGGGTATAGTTCCAACCTTGCTTCTTGTAGTTGACAATGACTATGCTCCTATCATGTGGAATTCACGGTTATCCAATCATATAAATCACTTGTTATGAAAACTGCATCCAAGTTCATGTTATTTCAGATTAATAGCCATCTTTTTATCTCTCAATAGAGAATTGCCATATTAATTCAAATATATTCCTTTACTCTGAACAAAGTTTTTTTGTAGGATAGTAAGGGGCTTTAACTTGATTATGACGACTATCTTTCAATGATGCAACAGTAGTAGGTCATCATAAATGGAAAAGGATCCTAAGGTCTAAGTTATTTGAATGACTCAAGACTTACATGATTTAACAGTGCAAGGTTGTCATGAGCATTCAAATTGAAAAAATCACATAAGAGAAGAGTCCTTATTAAAAAAATTGCTCATGCCTGCATGATTATCACATTTAGGGAGGGTATGGGCAGGGCTTAAATAATTTTTATTGTTAAAATTATTTCAAAATGGTAAATAACAAATTTTAAAACTCTGGAATTGTGTCTTTTGTATTGGAAATCATCTTCTTTCAATAGTATGTCAAAATTGAAACTAGAACAGCTATGTGCTACATACTGATATCTTATTTCATATTCTTGGACATGTAAATGAAAAACCTTACGTGCTTTTTAAGCAGGAATTATTTGGATGACTGTTTCTCAATTAAAATCTGTACACAACACAACACGGAGAGATTTGTACACCTTTCAGATGATAAATGAGTCGGTTTTTGCAAATAATAATTTAAGGAGCAACTCTCAAATTCCAAATCGGGCTGGATTTAATTCTCAGTTTCTCTTGCATTTTCTCTAACTTTTTGAGCAAAACTTGGGTAGAACAAATCTAGCTGGAATGAAACAATTTGAGAACATTTTTTCGTTCTTTTGAATAGAGATGTCTCTCGTTCTACATATCTGAATAGGAGACTATGTTTCCAGACAAGGTTTTAATTTATGCACCTCTCTCAAGAAAGATATCATATGAATAATTTAAACCACAAACAAAATTCTTTAACCAGATGTTGTTACTTGATTCCAAGATTGCACTTACATAAAGAAGCACAAGGATCAAAATTGAATTCACGTAAATATTTTCAAGCAGCGAGTTCATAACTTTATCATGTATTTTCTGTAGTGACGAATTTGTAATGTGCCCTATTGGGACTTTCACTGATTTACTCTACTATTCCCAACTAGGGCTTAGATCTTGCTCAGAAATTGCAATATAAAATATTCCTTACTAGCAGAATGCCAATTCATATATATATATATATATATATATATATATATACATTTTTTATTTTTTTAATATATATTATCAATCACCTCCATTATTAGCGAATAGGCTATTATAAGGGGGATCTCATCCTAAACCTGTCCGACGCTAAAAACAACTAACTATTTTTGGAGGTGGTTTGCTGGATTGTTGTGCATCTTTCAGTAAATTTAATATCAAGAAAAATCAAGTGCTCGATCTGATTGCAATCTTTTCCAATAAGGCCAGATATCTTGTATTGTATTATTAGATTTAGAAATCGGATCTCAAATCAAATCCAATTTATCATTCCAGATAATATTTAAGTGATTCGATGGGAGCATTCATTTGCATTCACCGCCTATCTTGTCCATAAATAGATTTGAATATTCTTGAGCTACTGAACAATTCAGGCAGAACATCTTGCATATTTGAGGTAATGATATCAAGACAACATAGAATTGATTTTGAAAGTTCTTGGGCTTTCTGTTGAGTGATCTTCTGCAATTTGACTTGACCGCCATGCTTGTCCCCAATTGCCTTGGCAATGCTGATGTTCAAACAATAGACCCACTGAACCAAATGGGATTCCCCACTACACTTGCAGCTCTTTGATACAAATCTCCAAATTGAAATATACCAGCCATGTTAGTATGTAGTAAGGAGCAATACGGTGCATCCAAATCTCGAAGCCCTGTTTCAAGTGTCCAATGCTAGTACAACCAAGGAAAAGCCCCTGCAATGGTTAAAAGGAAAACAAATACCTGTTGGAAAACTTTGACTGAAGAATGACAAAAAGGCAATATATGTAAAGAGATATATACCCTCCTTGATACTTCCTCAGAAATTTTTAATGTTGAACAAAAGTGGAGGGACCCATAGTGACCATTATTTATTTGTTTAGCACAGGATAGGCTTTTGGTAGCCCACCTTCCTTATGTCTAAACCAAACAACACCTTGTTGGTTCCCAAAACTACAGATTGGAAATCCAAGAGCCTTCCAATTCTCTAACAGGGTTCCAAATTAGTTCTGGCCAACGAACGGGAATAATCTAAATTCCCCTGCACTTTAGGCTTTGCTACACCTAGGCATGTAAACCTTCATCTTGAACGTAATCACTTTATTCAAGGCTTTTCTATAGCGAATTTAAGCTTATGAGTTCTTCGGTTGATAAAAATCCTCAAACTCAATCAATATAAAGTTATGTGATTACTTGAAATGATTTGAACGTTATATATAATGTTTATTAATAACTGATAAAAATGCTTGCAAAAAGGAAGTATATAGATTTCTGACTTCAATTGATAACTCCACTAATTATATTCCAATGATTTAAATGACGAGTGCCTTAGTTTATTCGGGCAACAAAGTCAACTATTATGAAGATTATTATGTACAATTCTACGAGACAATATTTATTTTAAATATCATCAATTACCCCTGAGTTCTGCAACAGACAAATTTTATATGCAATTCTCCGTTCATCCAAAAGGAATTTAACTTCTCCGGCTAGAAGTCCGATTAGATAGAGATAAGGAAACACATATATGTTTCACACTATCCTGATTGTCGAACAAAGAATGTAGGAAAATATCCAATACAAAAATACAGGCTTATCAGAATAATCCAATAATCTCTTTATTAATCATAAAGACAAATTAACATGCTAGTTGTAATCTCTTTGCCTTGAAAATAAACAAAAAGACCTTTTATTTATTATTAAAATATAATACTGAAATTTATATTACAAAGTCATGCTTTAAACTCCTTATTCCTCACAAATATTCTTCTTCTAAATACAATGCTTCTTCGAATGTGTCTCCCTTTATCCACAATGAATTCCACATATATATCTTATATATTTTGGAATGTGACTTTTCAAAGTGAAACATTGGTTTTCTTAACATCTCTTAATCACACCCTTGAATAAATTAATTTCTTTAACAAAGAAAACATGTCTCATTGCCAAATTACTTCAAACATGATTGCAACTTTTGTCTTTTGTAACTATAGCAAATATATCTGGTCTTTTAGTGCAGCTCTTCCAATATTAAACCGCTGCTTTAAATATTCTGTTTATTACTACACTATGAATTCTATAGTAATAATTCTTCTTGCCGGCGCTTCTATCTTCTTTGCTCTCTTAACGCGAATGGTTTTCCCGTTATTTATGATATGTGTGCAAATCTAATCCACTTATTTTGCTGCCAGTGTGTTCATCGAAACTTTTATATATTGACCTTTGCCATCTTTTATAGGTTCATCCTCTGTAATTTGTGCTTAACGAAGATGTTATGTGAAGGAGAATCCTTCGTGTATATGCTCAGAACAATGCCAAAACTAATCGCTTGTCACGTGTAAGGTTACTATTTGATGTTTGGCAGATTACAATCTGACTGGATACCCACGACTGTTTAATCTGTAAAAATTTTCAAAAAATCGCTGCATAGAGCCGCTTTGTTTATCTTTAACGTTGCTGCATCTATATCAATGTGTATGCTAATTCAATTTGACGGCATCTACTGTGCTTCTTTGATGACGTGGAAATGGAACATCATTTGTAATTACTGTAGACTTAGTTTCCATTACTGTAAATATACACTCGCCTTGTAATTTATCGTATATGTTAATACGATGCTCTTCTATTGCCTCAAAACACTGTTCAGTTGTTCCATACCAATCGTTGCACAAATTTATTCCATTTCTCAACACCACCGTTCACTATTTGTTTTATTTGACAATATTCAAGCTTATGTTAAGTACTTCCATCGATCTTCAGCACTTTGTATATACAGGGTATGATGTTTAGTTATTTTATATCCACACCGAGCTGCTCTCAATGACTGGCTTTATCTTCATGTATTCGTACTATTACTGCTGGTAATCAGTGTCATTATGCCATATATGACCTTCCATTAATGATACCTATCCGTTACTACTGTATGTTGTAAGTTTGTTTTACTGTCAAAGGGGGTTCTTATATTCATCACATATTTGCCATCAATGACAATACTTCATCAATCTCCAACATTATTTCTCATTTGGAGATCCTAAATTTTTGCAAAAAAATAGGACTCCATCACACCTCTCTATATATTGTATTTTTGTTTTGAATCTCATTCTTGTTGAATTTGTTCAAAGTTTTAGCTTCATCTTTGATACGACTATTGGTATGTTAGAATGTAGGATTTATGTTCACACATTAAAACATTTTGTTTCTTAAGTATGGTCTGTTAGGATCTGAATGAAGGGGGTGGTCGATGACTGCTTTTAAGCTTACATAGTTTAATTTTAGGGAATATATTGGTACTTTGATGGTAACTGTTATAGATTTATAGGGATTGATGTTGTTAACGGTAGGGAGTAAAAGTCTTGTCATGGTTGGCATGGTACCTAGGTTGGAGTTTGCGCGTATAAGAAGGTTTCATCAAGGAGGAAGCAAGGGATCTTTAATTCAAACAAAAGGTATGCACCCTTTTCCATTAAATCATATCCATAAGGGATTCTTGTTTAATAGGCCCTGCTCAAAAAATTTGAGCTTGTGGTATTTGGGAAGAAAAATGATTTGGGGAGAAGACCAACTCTTTGAATTTTGCTATGGTTTTTTTGTTCATGTGTATGGGATGGCATGAATCTGTTGAAGGTTGTGTTTTTGTGCTTTGTCTCACTATAAAATTGTGTTATATGAAATACAGGGATTTAGAGATGATGCCAGTTTTGTGCATCGTATGATAGAACATAATCAGTTTCTTAACACCTATTCATGCTTCAGAAGAAAACCATACAAAGGAATATGTTGAAAATTATTCTTGCTTTGATATCACTGTAATGTACCAAATGATATACTTTAATGGTATGAACACTTCCACCGTATTTGACGACACACTGCTATCGTACTAGTTGGCACTGCCATGTTAGGATTACCAAGACATAAATAATAGTTACATGCAAATATAACCAATATCAGAAAATAATAAACCACACAGAAGAGAACACAAGACAAAGATTTAACGTGGTTCATCCAATCCCTGGGCTACGTCCACCAATAGGGAGTCCAATATTATTATTATCCAGTGATTAGAACCTGATTACAATCCGCAATCCCTTACAACTCAATACTGCCGCAAGAAGCTACATAAAATATCCATCATACTGAAATCCCTAACCCTAAGCCATTATAACAAGACTTATGTCAGTTAACAAGTTAACCCTAAAATACTTGACGAGTCAACCTAGGGAAAAACTTGACGAGTCAACCTAGGGAAATGTTTGACATGTCAACTCAAAAAGTACTTCCTTGATCAGTCACCACAAAGCTAACATGCCACCCACCAGTAGGCACACTGCCACTTGACACCTCCATTTGGCACCGCCACTTAACACTTGACAACCTTCACTGATGGTTGGCCTCTAATATTGTTGTATGGTCTAACATTGCCACCCAATATTGTCGTACGGTCTAGCACTACTAACCAACCCTGCCACTCGACACTTCCACTAGGCACTGCTACTTCACATTGCCACTCGACATTGCCACCCGATACTGCCACCAGACTGCTACCTGACATTGGACACCCTTCGATGATGGTTGAACTCCAATATTGTTGTACAATGTGTCTACTAGGCTGTACGATCAATAAGACCTCAGTCATACGTTGATGCTTCAGCTTCGAACACAGAACAAAACATTGTGTGCAGGGTATGTATGGGTTCAATGATGAAGTATGTAGTCGGGACAATGCCCTATGATGCCTTGATGCGGTGAGTATTATTATGCCCTAAGTATAACACAGGTGGACACCATAGTGACAAAAAATACATGAACATAAACCAAATATGCGAATGTCAGACTTTATATATATATATATATATATATATATATATATATATATATATATATATATATATATATATATATATATATATATATATATATATATATATATATATATATATATATATATATATATTGCAAATTACACCAAATTGGTCTTCAAATAAAGCCTTTACAGATTTGAGGTGTAACGCCCCGCCAATCAACCCAAGAGGACAAGACATAAACCTCTATAAAACGCAAGAAGTAAATTTCTTTTTTTTTATTTTAACTAGAATAATATTCATCATTGCACTTCATATTTATAAAAGAAGAAATAATTTTCTACTACTTGAATGTAAGATTTATACAACTTAAGTCCTCACGGGTTCCCTAATGTCGCTACTAAAGCAACATCATATAAACCATTTACATACATAAGATATTCATGGAATCATGAGCTTAAAAGATCTACGTTCATTTTAATGCATCAAGTTAAATGTCCCTAACTTATTTCTTTTATTAAACATAAGTTAATCATCCAACATCATTATTCCTTTAATCAACTCATTCCATAAATTCATATTGATTTCATCTACATCTACTATCCTTTATATCACTTTTGTCTAATAATTTAGGTAAGAGATTAATATTCATTAAGGTAGGCATTATCCTAGGTACTTCATTAATATGAACCAAATATTAACATTATAATCAAGTTACTATTTTATTGCATTGTTTCATAACCATTCATTGTTAATAATTCCAATCACTAATCTATCATTTCTCAATAATTTCTTTGGATTCTTTCATCAAAAGAGAATACATTATTGTTGTGATACATCATTATATATAACTATATTTAAGATTATTTCCTTTACACGTGGACAACATAAGAGGATAGGAGAAATAACAAACACTTTCTTTTAATGCTAGTAACATGTCTAATATTCCACATTCTTTTCCCTTTCTTTTACCTAGAACTACCCATTCCCTTATGCATTGCTTTGAATTGAGATTACATCAATACTACAAGACTCCTTTTAGGAGATTAAAATTACATGAATACAGAGACATAAGTACATCTCAACATATTAAAATATCCAATAAGAAATCTTCAACTGCAGATCTGGAAAGGAATATGTGCTAGGATCATCCAAAGAATCACGATCAATACCTCGATATAAATATTAACCACCCAACCACGTGGAACCAATAGGCCCACTCCCCCGAGCTAGGAGATAGAACCAAAGGCCCATACAAGAGGTAACAACTAGGAAATTCCTAAGGTGGTGATAAAATTTCCCCAAAGTCACAACACAAAAGAAAAGACAAGAAGACCACAAGGACTACCAGAGGCATGATCAAATTTGGTAGAGACTCTAAGCTACAAGCTAGGTGAGTGTCATCGCATAGCCCTCACCCCTTGGGTTGTCCTGGTACTAGCCACTCTTGGCCCCGCCCCCTAAGTAGGCACATGTGGAACTGAATGCCTCTCGTACAGACAAGGTCATTCAGTCGTACCTACGTATAGGTACCTTCTCCCACTCCCATCCTTAGTCTTTACTAGCACTAAAGGCATGGGCAAGACACAATTAATCTTGATTAGTGTGTAATTTTCCATTCCAATAATCTCCCATTCCCAATTCATTTATTTAGGTTATCACTTGATTAAATAACTCATAGTAGGTTATCCTAGTACTAGCCACTTCGGGCCCCGGCCCCTCACTATGAGCCACTCACCTGGTGTACTTAGGTTCCCTAACATACATATAAAAATCATAAGAACATAATAGATTCATCATCAAGAATTCATATCAATTCCATAACAACATTTGATTGAGTTTAGGAAAACATATGTTGTCCCTAGTCCACTTGACAACCCTAAACCCAATATGGCATTCAGAATGTTCCACACATATAAGAAGACATCCAAGTGATATTATAAACATATTCAAAGTATACATAGATCCAATTAACCAAAAACAAATTCTAATAGCCTCTGGTAACCATACGAAACCTTAAAACTTAATGATGTTCTTAAACTGAATTATTTCAAGCAAGGATTAAATGCAAAGAATAGTCATCATAGAACAGTCATCCATATCTTCCACAAAACAAATAATAAAGTCAATCGCTTCGGTGGAGATTTAGATAACATAATTATGGACTCTCAATTTGATTTTTAGAAATATCCAACGGTGGGAAAGAAAGTTATGACTTCTGGTTTAAAACAGAAAATTCTGGTTAGGGTTCAGACCTGCCTTCACTAAAACGGTTGTAATTTTAACAAAACATAATTAAAATTCACCAAACCAATTGGAAATGAAATATAAGACTAAGGATAATCTTTGATATCAAATTTAGACTTTTATATGATCATATCAGCCTGTAGCATACGAATACATTTGACAGAAAATTTGGAATCAAGAATGGACAGGCATAGTCTGACAAAATGTCAAAAATAAGGCATTAATTCGACCCTAAAAATAAAATCAGAGAGATACCCATTTTAGATATGTGAATTTTACTTCCAGAAAATCAATTTAGTAAAACCCTAGATGTAATTTAAATTATTATAAAAATAGATCTCCAAAAACGGGTTGCTAAAAACCCTAGGAAAACACATGCCAATTCTTACAAACAAAAATTTAAAACTTTAAAATAACCATAGAAATGAAAAGTGCAGATATAATAAATAATGATAATATATAAATAGATCCATAATCTATCAGAGACATAAAGTAACTAAAATATTCAATCCATACCTCATGTCCTACGATGGTTGAATCGAAGAAGGAAGGAAACAAAAGAGAAGACAAATCCAAACTTGAGATGCATCCTTCAAACCCTATCCACTTTTAGAAATCTCTATGGAAGAAAGAAATAATTCCACAGCAAAGAATCCCTCTCTCAACTACTGAAATTCTCACAAAAATGTCTCTCTCCCAAAAGCAAAGATATCCAAAAATTCTTAAAGACATATGCTTACAAACTCTCCCTCACATCTCCAAGTTTTCTCTCCAAAATCTCCATGAAAAGTAAGGCCATCCTCTCCTCAATGCTTCAGCCCCAAAATCTTCCCTCTTCAAATGAGAAAGTAGTGCATATAAATAGATTTCCAAAGATTGAGAGGAAAAGTAAGCAACTCCTAACTAACTCTTAACTAAAGGGTATTATAAAATAACTTAATATCATACAACTATATTACTCAAATATACAATAAAAGATTATTTGTATTCATTCATACACATATGTAATATTATCCTAACATATATGCATATGCCATCATTATTTACATCAATATCTATATATATAACCTATCCTCATTATTAATAATTAACAATTGAGAATAATATACCTCGCATTATTTAATATTTAATTATTAATAATATTATACTTTACATTAATCTCAAAATATACACCATCATCAATATTTACAATAATTAACATATAATCACATATAAATTATATATATATAAATACATATATGTGTGCACCCATATATATATATATATAGATACATGCCAAACACCAAACACTATAATCTGTAAGATTATGAAGTAATAGATCACAATATTATTACCTATTTATAATTACTATAGGATATAATCACTGAGGTAGAATAAAATCACATGCCTCAAAATAAATCTAATCATCCAAAGAGGCCATACAAATCATCTATGAAACATAACGAGAAAATCATAAGATCAAACAAGGTCAACCAAAGTCAACAAGGAAAGTCAAGCCAAACTCCTGAAACACAACATAGAAAGATTAACTAAGAATCATACCAAGAAGGAGAAATAAATAAAATGAGTAAACAAATTAACTAAGAATTCAAGTGGCCACAAGGCACTAACTACAACCATGCCCAACCGGGTGCGTTGGATCTGGGTTTTTGACCCAAAGGTTGACTGACAAAGAAGGAACCCTAATATTCCCAAATTGGAATAATGACAAAGGAAGACTCATGTAGGGGCCTTAATACTATCTCCATAACAACAACCATCGAGGATTTGAGGGCATGCTCAGACCTGTGAAGCTAGGTGAAGTCGATGCTCGATACCTGCAAGCCTGCATCACAAATAAGAAATACATATGCACAGATATACATATAAAAGAAAACATTGTAGACAGATGACCGGGATCGATACATCGTGTGGACCTCAGCTATGTGAGTAACTACAACTTCGTCCTGAATCATGAAAACACATCATGTATATATATACACTCAAAGCATGTAGTATCATCATAATGAAGGTTAGAATCTCAAGCATTGTGTTAGTCTCTTATCAATACTAATAATAAATCAACATAATCAAATCATCAAGTGAGATACAAGATTCATCCAAAGTAACCTTAATAGAAGAAAATATAAATAACCACTTATATATATCTATCAAGTACATATCATATAACATCCTAACTATGTTCATAAAGGTCTTGAAGGTACTCAATACATACACGGAGATAAATACATACAAAAATTATACCTTTAGATAGTATGTTTGATATTAGAATCATTGAGTACTAGGTTATGAAATTATTATAAACAAATTATAGGAATAGATCAAACAAGTATCATGTACAACTTAAGCTGCAAGAAAACATCGAAAGATCTGAATTCTTTCAAAAACACAAAACTTATATTAGGGTTAGAGGGGTATTACATGAGGCTCAATATGAAATATCAAAATGATATCTCCCACAATAGACTAGGGTGGCTACTAACCACCAAAATTGTGATTACAGAATAGGGAGGATCTTCCACCTCTGAAACTACAAACAAACCACTTTCAACCTTAAGTTTCTAGAAATACAAGAGTTCAAATACAGTCCATGATGATTTACAATGCCCAACCATCTCCTTATAAAGGCCTCCAAGAAGTGTCTAGAAAGTCACAATTGGTCATAGGGTCACATTATTTTATTATTATTATATTGTTATATTATAATTTGGGCACCCCCTTTTATAACTAAATTAATTAATTAAAGAAGTCATTTATAATATTATTTAGATTTTTGCCCCAAGTAATTAATGAACTTAATTCACTCTATTAAAAATTTGGGAAAATTAAAATTGCATTTTTGTGCTTTGTCTCACTATAAAATTATGGTATATGAAATACAAGGATTTAGAGATGATGCCAGTTTTGTGCATCGTATGATAGAACATAATCAGTTTCTTAACACTTGTTCATGCTTTGGAGGAAAACCATACAGAGGACTATGTTGAAAATTATTCTTGTTGGGTTTTCTGCAATTAGTTTTGTTTCCTCCACTTAAGAAGAAAATGCTCAATCAGGGCACAATTTACCTTATTACATGTAATTATTTTTCATGCCCAAGTGAAAATATCCCACAACTTCATTATCCCTTTTGCAAACATAACTCCATACTCCGTGAATCAATTCACCATCACTTTCCATTTTTTTACATCTATGCATCAATAAATACAAAGAAAGGTTGTAATCCATATTGCACTATAAATTCACAGATTTTGCGAGCTTCGATGCCAAAACTATATGTACACACTACAATCATTTTATTACATTTGAGTTGACACCTCTTCGATGAATTTTGTGAAAACACCTCATCCCTGCCTTGCCTGTGCCTTCACATTTTATAACATGCCTTCCAGATCGCTCACAACTACAATATTTGGCTGAATTTCATTTGATACCCTTTTGTTGTGATATATGTTCATCCCTTGTTTCCACTTACATATCGCTCACATGGCAAAGAGGATGTTGGCAACGACTGTAGTTAACAACTTTACACATGCCTTTGGCATTTGCTTTAAAGTTTCTAAAGCCTTTTCACATAACATTGCACACATTTTTTATGCTGTAATGAGTGCCTTGTTTTACAACTCCAAATCTACACACAGGGAGAAGGAAACACTATAAAAGGATATGAAAATTGATTTATATCTGCAATCATTTCATTCCTTTCCTTGAGATGGCATATCTCTTTCAACCGCTTCCCATATTCCACCACTTATGTAAAACTCCAAATGAAGAAACAAAGTTCACAGATTTTATCATCTCTTTGATAATTTACAGTGCGCCATTAATTAAAAATCCCAAGAGCATCCTTGCAAAAATGTTTTGTATACCCACTTCTTACCTCGAGGCTTCTATTTTGGTATGTATAGAGAGGAGTGCCGCTAAAGGTCGTAGGTTTTGGCCTTGTGCTGGCCAATTGCATATGGTTAAAATTCTCAAAGCTTTTTCAGCAAATCAATTTGGATGTATCCTGCAATCATGGCAATCGATAAGACCATATTTCTAAGAGGCATTCCTTCAAAATACTCACATGCCTTGTTTGGTATTTAACACCAAATTATTTCCACTAAAATAGGCTCACCTCAGTGTGCAAAAAAATCGGTTCCAAGATTCCCAAAATATAGGTAAAGAGGACATTGGTAGAGGATGCAAAATCTAGCTCTATGCTTGCCGATCGCATTTGTCCTAAAATTTCTAAAATATTTCACCCTATTAACTTCTATGCATTCACTGCAACCATTGCCACCATTACTAGAAATATCAACTTGCAGAACCAAAACACCAAATGTTGTCTGCAATCCCTAACCCTAGCTGACCAATAAAATATTTAAATATTTCAAACGTTTAATGTTACATTTCTTGTCTGGCATAGCTTCAGAACCTTCCCCTCACTTTTTATTTTTGGCTTGCACGGATGTGAGATTACAACACGTGGTAGGTGGGAACTGCAAAGGTTTAAACTATTTTAATGCGTATTGCGTTTCATTAAGAAAGTGACAAGTAAAGGTTTAAAATAGAAACTTAGAAATTTTGGAGGCAAAGGGACATCGAGAAAGTGACAAGTTACACGAGTAGCTAGTTGGGAAATTGAAAGGGAAAACAAGTGGCTAAAAGAGTAGGTATTAAGGCTACATAACAATATTAAGAGAGGACAACAAGCGTTAATCGACCTAAAGCAACATATGGATTACGAGAAAGCAATAGAGAAAAGCAACCTTGAACCAATGCAAACAACGACTACAACACAACTAGAAGAGTTTAAGGTAGCAATGGTAGACATGGTAATGAGAGAAAACGAATTAAATGAGCAATTACAAGAGGCCAAATCTTGTGCCCAAGTGGTAAATGCAGGTGTTACCAATTTTCACTATGCTTGTTACAATTGCTAGGGCTTTTATTAGCCCTTATTTTTTGGTGAAAGTTCATTGATAATCAATTGTTTTCAGTTATTAGATTGTTTTTTCATTTTTAAAGTTTCTAGTGCATTTCTAGTTTCTTAAAAACAATTTAGAAATTTAAAATTTTGTTGTCCTAAACTATCAAAAAACCCAGATTTTGGTAGAGTTCAAGTTTTAAAGTTCATATAGAAAGGAAATCTTTGTTTATTTTAAATAACAAAAGTACAACAATTAAAGTGGTCCACACATGTAGTGGTTGCTCTGAAAACTATAAGTTAAAAATGTACTTTAAGATAAATGAGAGCTTTTTTATCAATTAAAAGAGATACAAGAATGAAAATGCATTCATCATGTAGTCACACAACTTGTGGCTTAGGCTAATGCAAGCATGAATTTGAGTTTTTAAATGCAGCAATAAAAATTTCATTACATCTTCATAAATGTAAAGAAATGAGCAAGAGAAGGATAGGGTTAGGCCCCCATTACTTGATATTTTTGTTTAGAGTTGATTTTTGTTGTGTCCTTAAGTCTGCATCCGAGGTTTTCCTACAAAAGAGAAAGAAGAATGGGACCAGTTCATTCAAACTGAGCAATGGAAGAGTTAGATCTATCATTATATTACTCTATCTCCATACATTTACAAAGATGCAAAACATGATGCATAAAAGGAGCTGCTGAAAGAATTGATTACAACACTTGCACTACTTTATTTCTTAACAATGTTTGCGTTATGTGCAGATTTAAGTATGAAGATATTAAGGTTGTTGAAGGATCATGCATAAGTTACAGACATGAAGCCTTTCAGTTGAATCATGTAGAGGTGAAGATTTTGGGGAGACTGTTGAGGAGACATGCATAAGTTACAGTTATGAGACCTTCTAGTTGAACCAAAGTAGTTGATTGAAGACACTAAGGAGATTATTGAGGGGACATGCATAAATTACAAGCATGAAACCTTCTGATCAAATCAGGAAGGGGTCAAGACCGAAGTTTTGAGGAAGTTATTGAGGGGGCATGCATAAGTTTCAGGCATGGGACCTTCTAGTTGAATCATAGAGTTGTTGAAAACTCGTTGTTGAAGGGACATGATATTTTGTCATGAAACCTTTCAGCCCAATAAAATCAATCATTAATTGCTACAAGAACTTATGACATTCTACAAATATTTCAGATTGCGATAGGAGGGTATATGTTGCACAATAATGACAGATTGCTATAGGAGGGTAAATTGCTAGAGGGAGATCTTTGGGATATCTGAATGGTTCATGTTACATCTATGTTGCAATGGAAATATGTTGGATTTATAATGAGGAACAACAAAAGCAGGCTATTAAGATACAACTGGCATCAAGGGAAAGTGCACAAATCAATTTCCTCATTTTTTTCCAAAATTTCACCACGGGGCCACAAATGTAAGGTCAACATAATGATTATTGAATAGGGGAAAAATGGAAGCTTAGCAATGTACCTAACATTCAACACTTATTCATTTGATTTGAAATTGGAATTGGCATAGCATAAGTAAATCTGGAAATACTTGGAAATTAATTAGGTCAAGATACATACCTCATTGTAAAATTGATTTGGAAATACCTGTTTTCTGAAGTCTGCATAAGATTTCGGAAGATTCTACGACCAGATTTGTGATCAAAAAGCCGAGACGGAGAAAACCTAGAAAAGTTTAGTCTTTCCAGTAGCAGGTCGAGTTTGACCCTCATAGAAGGTCAAATACCACATTTTTATTCTGAAGCCTGATTCTGATTTTGTTCGCAAATCCCGAAAGTTCAACGAAAAGGGTACTCAAATATGTCCTTTGGTTCCTAAAACAATGACTGTAGATATCTGAAAAAAGGGGTTTTTAGGGTGGCTATATAGGGTTTTGCCTTAGTCAAACGCCCGTTTTGGTGGTCTCCACCTCCACGAATAGTCGATTGAAATAGAATGTGTGCGTGTATGTATTGAAAGTGTAATGCCAAGATCTAATCCTCTTGATCAAAACCCTAGCATGAATGTGTATCAAATAACAATGCATAGATTTGAATGAGATAGATAAGCATACCAAGCCCCCAAGGCTAAAGTAGTTCTACCAAACTCACAATCCGTAATTGTTACCCCATGATTGAATCTTTGAATGCTTGAAAGTTGATGATGGTGGATCAAGGAGGAAAGGATCTCTCTTGCTCCAAATATGTGTTCACAAAGATGCTTGATGTCAACAATGGCTTGATCTTCTATATCACCCTCTTGCTATCCTACATCTTCACCATTCCTTGCCTGCTTGAAATCTTCTTGCTCACAAAACTTGATGGAGAGATGTGAATAATGGATGTTGGATCAATCACCTTGCTTGAGAGTGCTTGAGCTTGAAAAACTTGATGTGAAAATGAGAGAGGAAGGCTTCCTTTTATACTGAACTAGGGCACAATCCTCTAGAGGGGCCACCTTGGAGAATTAAATCTCACTTAGGTCCTAACTTTTAGAAAATATACCTAGATTAAATGCAATTAGAGGATTTACCATCCCGAAACTTGAAATGGCCAACCCGGAGGCCGGAAAATAAGTATCCTGAAAGCCTGATGCCTGGAAATCAAGAATTCTGAAAATTTTAATGAGGGGGGCAAAATTGATGTTGCACCTGACCTAGTCAGGTTCGAGCTCGATCCTGACCTAGTTAGGATCAACCTCGAATTTGACCCTGTGCCCAGATCCAATTAGAATCAAGACAGGAGGTCTCGAGGATGCCCAAAGACCTATAAATGATATTAGATCAAGACAGAATTCCAGGAATAGGCATAAAATCCTATGATAACTGTGATGAAAGATAGGAGGACCTATTTCTAAGTCTTACCTAGAAAATAGAGCCACGTAAGAGGGAAATTCAAAAGAATCCACGGGATCCTAACTCTAATTTCACCTAGAATGAAGAAGATAAGTGCAAAATGCATCCTAAATGCAAGTCTATCATGATAAATGTACTAAAAGAGGGTGCTAAACCTATCAATATGGAAGTGCTTCCATTTTAAGACGATACATTTAGCCCCCACTTTAGCTGAGATATGACACTATGTGAATATGCAAGCTAAAGTAGGAAAACACTATAGTAAATAAAAAGGATATAGCCAAGTCCTCGATGTAAAGATCCTGCAAACAATTGTTAGAATCTGCAACACACGATGTTAATGGAAATCCATAAATCACCTAAAGCTTACTATATGATGATTTGAGAAGTGTATAGAGCCCCTTATGGCCCCCCTGTTTCGACTTTCTATTTCGGAAGGGTGAAACAGGGTGATAAGAAAAACTCTATATACTAGAGATGCAGAGTGTTGAAAAGTCCTTTCCTAAACCAATTAGAAGGATTCCTAACCTTCCTAAATCGATTCAAAGAGTTAGGTATCTGAATCACGATTCCAACGCCACAGACGACACTAAAAATAGAGTTATCGAACTCAAGTTATGATGAAAATAGTGAATGTCTGTCTAAATGCATAAGAATAGAAAATCTGAGTTTACCCTAATAAAACCCTAATTTGAACTTATAAATAAGTAAAAGAGCGAAATACTTATTCATTCTGACCATTCTCAGATTTGAAACGACGAAGCAAGATGCCAAGAAGAGAGGAACTTTGAGCGACATGCCTGGAGACGTTGAGACACAACCTGGCTACCAGACGACCAATACCTGAGGTGAGTTTACTGTTATGCTCCTTCGTACTTTCCAAATTCTTGTTTTTTATAGGCAAGGTCAATTTTGGCCCTTTTAGGTCGACCCTGACCCATTTAGGTCTACCCTGACCCATCTAGGTCGACTTTGACCCATGAAAGTCGACATTGACCAGAGGATTTTTGTCAGTTTTTTAGATGAGGACGACCTTGACCCAAAAAGGTCGACCCTGACCTGGTAAAGTCGACATTGACCCAGTAAGGTCGACATTGACCTAATTGAGGTCGACTTTGACCTAGTTCAGTTAGTTTTGTAGAATTGATGATATAGATGACTGATATGATGTTTGTTTGTGCTTGCAGGACCTAATCTATTTTCGAGAGCATCCTTTTGGGGAATTGCTAGTGAAAGTCAAGGAGAGACTGTCAGAGCTTGATGATGAGGGGATGCAGTTACTAAGGGATGTGGGACTGTACTAGGTATCAGTCCTTCCATAGCTCAGACTACACCGAGCCATGCTATCGGCTCTGATAGAGAAGTGGGATGAGGATAGATGCTCCTTACATCTTCCCTCTAGCGAGATCACAGTGACCTTGGAGGATGTCTATAGGATCCTACGGCTTCCAGTCTGAGGGGGGACCATTAGACCCAGAGCACATCGTGGTTTTGAGGAGATCCATGCAGACACAAAGTATTGTATAGGAGTGCGTCCAGTGATGTGGACCCGGTCAGATTAGATCCTGCTATCTTCCGTACTATTAGGCCGTACACCTTTAGTATAGAAGGTGATGTTATGTATAGTAGCCTTGGTTGTGTTACCCAACTCAAAGGGTACCATATTTTGTTCACCTCTAACACATCTCATATAGAGGATGGAGAGAGAGAGGACCGTGTTCTCATGGGGTTGCAACATGCTAGCTCAGCTATACCATGAGCTGGGTCAGCTAGTGAGATATCAACGATAGAGTCTATCGACATGTACAGTTCTGCAGATATGGATTTTTGAGCATTTCACATGTACACATCCATAGGGAGTGCTAGTGATGGTAGATGCGAGCACAACGAGAGCCTTCACATATCCTTTGAGAGATGTGTGGTAGTTTGGGGATATGCCCTACTCGAGAGTACATTTAGACTGTATTGCCAGCACTGATGTGATATGGAGACCCTACTGCCAGATGAGAAAGTGGCCTGATACACGATTCCAGATGAGACATTGATAGCAGCGTAAGCTGCTAGAGGGTCATCAGAGTCATATAGTGATGCCCTACTATTATGTTCAGGCAATGAGGCAGTTCGGCCTGTTACAGGGAGTCCCTAAGGCAGTATGTCTCTATGTTCATCCGACGGGATACTATCAGAGACTCGGTGCCATACGTCGACCATCGATAGCAGACATAGAGGATAGCGATGCAGAGTAGACAGAGGATATAGAGTTACCATCAGATGTAGCCTATTCAGGTGTGAGTCGAGATTACATTAGATACTGGAGTTTGGAGGGGACTTGTCCTATCTTTCCTGAGGATTATGCTACAGGTGATCCAAGCTTTACAAAGGGGACACACCAGGATAGTGGAGCCACCGAGGAGGATGAGGATATCAGAGATGAGGGGGAGCACATCTTCGAGGAAGATCCCATGGAGGAGAGAGCAGAGGAGAGGGGCGAGGACATGCCCCCGAGTGGTGATACTGGTACAGATATACCTATTACTCATGCATCACCACTGAGATCACGACGACCCCACGGCCCCACACAGAGACACCACCACCGAGACCGAGATATAGCGAGCGTGGAGAGAGTAGTCACTCCATGCCCCCACCATCTAGGCACTTTAGTGATGTCCAGGAGGGAGACCCAGGTATGAACTTGATTGAAATTTGGTTGAATATATGATTTGAATATGCAGGATACTAGATTGATAGAATTTTGTTTCTTTCTACAGCTAGCGTAGCAGAGTGGAGGAGCTTTGTATCCGAGATTCTCAAGGATACCATTATATCCTATCGACTACCAGCCGATGAGTGAGAGTCTTCCATTGGTCACAGAGATCTTGACAGACATGCTGACATCTTTGTATGTGTCCAGCGAGAGCTGAGAATGTGCAGAGAAAGAGAGGAGAAGTTGATGGTAGAGGTACATAGTCTCCGAGGATGTGTACAGGGTATGAGCATATCCAGGAGCCATACACGGACACACAAATCTTCATCTTCCCATCACAGAGCAGAGAGATTTGGGAGTCATCGGCCATTAGAGCGACATAGTGATAGACGTAGTGATAGATAGGGCCATTGGCCACATATGCATCAGAACTTTGAAAACTATTATTGTGATGAATGAAAAACTTTCTCTACTGATGAGTTCTATGTTTGATTACTGTTACTCAAAAATACAGCATGCAATATAATAAGCATTAGTAGGAAAAGGTTGCATTTGTTTGTCTAATTAACACTACCTTGCAGGTTTTGTTAGTTTACATGTCATTATTGCATTCATTCTAGATGTCATCATTGTACTCTAAGTATTGATCAAGTATTTCAAAATTCAAAATTCATGAATGATCATTACATTGTGCATTCAAACTAAATGTAGTATACAAATGTCCTTTCTTGTTTCATATTTCAATTCAATAGTTAGAGTACATTGCAGAATTGAAAGAAAAGATTGAAGTATGGAATAGGGTTCCCATGCATTGCCTTGTCTTGTCTTTGAGTCAGCTGGTTGTCTTGTTGGTCTCTGCATTTAGGTCTTCATCTTCCGAGTCTCCATTTGCATCTAAGTCTTTAGGGTTCTTATCTGCATGAGAAAGAAAAATATGGTTAGATCCTGTTGGATCTAAGCAATACATGAGAAACAAATAACATACTGTAGCAATCAAGTTTTCAATACTGCATATCAATCTGGAAAATTAAATGTAATAAGGAAATGTACATTGACACTCACTGCAAGGTAGTGTTAAAGGGACTTGTTTCTGACATGAAACCTTTTACTACTAATGATTATTGTGGTGTATGTTGTCCTTTTGTTAACCAGGTGTCTGAATTAAAGGGACTTAGTATGTTTCAAACTGAGAAACCTTTTTTAGATTATGTACTTCATAATAATGTTATTTGAAAGCTTAACAGATTATTTTGCAGATAACAGCTGACTGGTTTTCACTTTCAGTCATTATCAAAGATGCAGATCAAGTTGGTTTCCCATGATAAGAAAGCTACATGAAGTGCTAGTGATTGCTAATTTTCAAAGTTCAAGTTACAAATGATCTTGCATAAATACTGGTTATATGTCCTTATTGTTTCAAAAGTACATTTTCAAGATATAAACATATTTGTTGCTGAATACAAAAGAGTGCTTCAAGATTGAGCCATAAAATGATAAAATGTTTACAGTTTGTTTTTATTGAGTGTCACGAACCTGTGTTCGAACCTCATTATTTAACATTCTGGTGTTTTTGAGTGTCACGAGCCCGTGCTTGAACTTCATTAACAGTGAACAAACATTTTCATCTTGTAGTACTTATCATATTAAGTAGATTCAACATGAATAAGAATTGTATACAGTGGACAAAGCTACAAGAGCAAGCTGAACAGAAAGTGTAAAATATGTATAAACTGGAATAGAGTATGTACAGCTGACAGTTGAACATCATAAAGGAGAAATCTACTTATCTGCTGTGGAAATAATAATGGTTATATGTTGAGCATCTCTCAGTCGTAATCACCTACTAAGGTTTGCGAAGGTTATGAGTGAAAGATGTGTTAGTTTTATTTATAACTGATTACATCATTAACATTTTTCACTCATAACCTTGCAACTTTAGTCAGTCATTAGAGGTGTTTCATGGTTTCCTGAAGCAACTGTCCGTCATTGTGGAGCTCATAGTATATGGTTTGCAAAGGAATGAGTTCACTAGTTCATCAAATTCATAGCTGTTGATTACATAGGTTCTTTTCATGTCAGCGGAATGAAACAATTTGGATGCCATGTGCCATAATCATAGTGATGTACAAACTGTGGAAAATCTGTTAAATCAAGTTCTAGTAATTCCTAAGAGCTGCATGTTTTATGAAGAGTGTTTTCATGCAGCCATTTTGAAAAGAACATTTATCTATTTATCTTCAAAATCCCCAATCAAGATTTTGGGCTTCATATTTTATCACAGAATATGCTGAGGAAGATATTGAATTTGATAAAGTTGTAGTTGACAGTATTTCAAAATTCTATGGAAGTGGGAAGTATGTTGCCAGTATGTAATCAAAATTATCACAAGCTTCATGTACAGCAGAAGATGTCATTTATTTGCGAGTTAAGGGCTTGAGCTAAAAAGGATAAGCCAAATCTTCAGAAATATCAATTTTCAATGCTTACTGTCAAGGAGTTCATATTATTTTCTAAAAACGAGCTTAGTATTTTGGCATATGAGACAAAAGAACAACAGTCATGTCAACTTCAAATAATACCCACAAGCTAAATACTGGATTTCCAGTTATTAATAGGTATGAACATTGATTTTCTTTGATAATTTAAATAAAAACCCATGACTGTTATTGGTTCACGATATGAAGATTACAGTTTTATGCCAGTCACAACTGGTTGAAATGTATTCACAGTTGTTCATAAAAATGCTTTGAACAGTTTTGGGTTCATGAGATTTGAACCCATGTGTGGTTTGTAAAGAAATGAACTAACAGTAGAGCTCGGGTATGAAATGTTCGCAGCTTGCAAATACAAAGAACAATTCAAAATATATATAAGTAACAGATATAAAGACATGACGCCATGAACAAGTTAATACCAGTCTCTTTACTGATGACACAGTGTTTTAATAAAGCTTGTGGCTTATAAGATCTTGTGAAACATGATATGTGCTTGCTGTTATAAAAATCAAAAGAGAACTCTGTGTGTATCCAAGTTTGTGTAAGGTAAAGTTACAAGCTACAGCTCAAGTGTTGAATATTCAGCTGAGAGTAAACACCAGTCATTTGACTGTTAATACAAATATACAACTGTAAATCATAACTGTGACTGCATTATCAAAGGAAATAATCATATTTTAAGCAACAATTAACACAAGGAAAGCCCACGGCCTATGCTATAGGTTACGATTTCATATTATTCACTGCAAGAGATAAACAAAGAGTTCTATAAATGAACTTATAGTTTGGTCAAACTTGAGCTTGTTTTCAATGCCGAGTTCCCTAGTATGAGATACACATCAGTCAATAATAGCCAATGATCTCCAATGGAATAGAGGGTTCAAATCCAGCAGTGGTCGAGTTCATTCACATTCAAATGCCGAGTTCCTTTAGTTTTCGAACTCTTTCCTGGGTAACCCCACAATAGTGGGTTACACTTTTTTAGACATGTTGATTTTTGTTGAAATGACAATTTTTAATAAAATATGATTATTTAAGCCTTGAGAGGTTCAATTTGAAGGAATTAATTAGAAATGGTTAGCTCAAAGCCTCTTAGATAAAAAAATCATTGATATAACATATATACTCCTCATTCATACCTACAATGGAGTCTCCTTCACACCTATTAAAATGCTTATAAAAAATCACTTCGACTTTATCTTTTGGCAGATCAAATGAATCCATTCAAAAAACCTATCTATGTAGTAAGGTACTACTGAGAAAACTCTTTCCAATTATTATAATGTTAATATATATTAAGTTTATTATGACTTTGTATTTTTAGTTTTACTAAACATCGATATTTCACGGTATCTCCACCTCTATGTTCGATCCTTATGGAAAAATAGTAAATGAGAGAAAAAATAATTCTAAAAAATATCTATGCCCTAGGTATTGAAGTTATCTTTATATCAAAAAAAATAAAAATAAAATTAGACAAAAACATAAAAAGTTATAAGCTATGTAGTCAAGGTATGTCAAAATTACAGCTTAGTCAACTTCAAACATTAATAAAATATGAAATAATCATAATAATGCCATAAAACGAATTGCATGCCCTCCATATGGACATTGAAAAACTAAATTTGAAAGAATTACATTGATATTTATTTTAGCAAAAAAGTTATGCTCTACGAAAACAATGTAACTCTTTGAAAATGACGTTTTTAGCAACATACCAATTTTTGTGGGAGAAGGAAAAAACCAATCAAATCAATTCAAAAATAAAAGTAAAAAACATATTTAGAATCTAGATAGAAAATCCTAAAAGACTCTAATTTACTTCATCTTCTGATTCTTAACGGTTTAACGACAATATGCATTTGAATCTAAAAGTTTTATTCAAAATTTAGAGTACAGTGTCTCTTCAGGCAAAAAAGTGTAACCCACTATTGCGGGTTCACCCTCCTGTGTGTTAGGGTTTCTTTCCCCTAAATCTTCTTTGTGAATAATAAGATAAACTCAAGTGTCATGATAAAAAAACCTCATAAAAATTGGAATCCGCCAAGAAGCAAATGCCTTTAATGCATATGCAGATGTCAATTCTAGCAGAGCCTCGAAAAATGCTCATAGTGCCACCTTGCATTTTGCTCTCCTCGATTTATGTATTGTTGCAAGTGGATTGAAAGTTGTCGACTTTTCCACTTTGTATGTAGTTCATACTTAGATTTTTTTATCTAAGTTAGGAATGAGGAGCATATTTTAATATTAGTTTTTTTTTTCTAATATTAAAATTAATAATAATTTTGGCAATTATTTTTGTAAAAGGATTTAATTCCTTAATATTAGCCAAAATTTAGGGGCATTTATATTGAGTTCTTATAGGCTTAGTTTTAGTAAATCTTTGGCACATTTTTGGGCTAAGATTGGGCATTTCTGGTAGGTTTGATTTTCGGATTGAAGACTGGAGCTGGATATAAAATTGATTTTGGATAATCAATTCAGGGTTGCAGATTTTGGAGAGAGGGCATATAGTGAACATTTTGTTCCTAAGTTTTTTGAAGGCCATTTTGTAATCATTTTTATCAGTTTTTGGAGGGAATGAACCATATATTTTGAGTCATATTTGGTGAAATTGTTTTTGATGTTGGATCCTGTTTTCATCTTTTCTCACAAGTGTTAAATCATTCATTGTCTAAAGGAAGTGAATAATTCACGTTCCTTCTTAAGATAATCAATTTCTCCAAGACCTTGTGTGTGAAATGTATGTTTGTTAATTATCCAAGTTGTTTGTGGTAAAACCCTAATAGCATGCTTGTATTAACCTATATGTTGTGTTAAAATCATCATTTGTGAGTCAGGATTGATGTTTCATCTTTTTGCAAAGTCTGAAATATTGATTGGTGTATCACCCTAATCTTTTAGTTACAGTATTCTTTTCCCTTTTCCCAACAAATTGTAGATCAGGAAGAGTGATATTCCATATTTCATAGGAACCGGCCTAGAATCCGAAGATTCCTCTTCATTCATAGTCCACCCACAGCTAGGAGAGGTTTCCATTGTTAGGATAGAATTGTTGTTTTGCCTTAATGCCTGATTTAGTGTAACAATTCTAAGCCTGAACAATTACTATGCTTTCATCAATATAAAACCTAATAGAAAGAAAGAAAGAAAGAAAGTGCATAAACATATTCAATATATAATTTTTACTAAAACTACATAACTTATAAAATAATTTTTTATAAGGAATACATAAATGCTCATGGAACAAATGAGATTTTGGGTAATAACGTTTAAGATGCATAATATTAATGGGCTCCTTTAAAGAAACACCATCCATATCAACAAGTTTGTAAGCACCTGAACCAAAGTCTTCAATAACAACAAAAGGTCCAAGCCAATTAGGGCTAAATTTTCCTTTTTTGCCTGGTAAAGCATTCACATTCCATTGATTCTCATAAAGGACTAAATCACCAACTGCAAATGTTCATTCAATTACCTTATGATTGTATTGTTTTTGAAGAGATTTATGGTAAGCTTTTATATGTTCTAATGCATGTATTCGTTGTTCATCCAACATTTCTAATTCTTGTAAGCGTTGTTCACGAAAAGTATCTTTATCGATTATCCCATGAAACGAAATTTGTAAAGAAGGTATTTCTAGTTCCAAAGGCATAATAGTATCAGTACCATAAACAAGGTTATAAGAAGTACTCGTGGCAGTACGAACACTAGTCCTATAGGCCCATAAAGCATAAGTCAATTGAGTATGCCAATCTTTCACATGCTTACTAACTGTTTTTGTCAAAATTTGTTCAATAATTTTATTCGATGCTTCAGCTTGTCCATTAGATTGAGGGTAGTAAGGAGTTGAATATCGATGTTGAATCCTATATTTCTCCAAGAATTTCACAAGTTCTTTGTTTTTAAAAGATGTTCCATTATCCAAAATTATTGTCGAAGGAATACCAAATCTCGTTATGATATTATTAAGGATGAAATCACAAATAACATCTACCGCTGTTGAACGAAGAGGAACAACTTCAACCTATTTCGTAAAGTAATCCGTAGCGGTGAGAATGTAAGTATGTCCTTGAGAAAAAATTGGTGAGATTTTTCCAATAAGGTCAAAACTTGAAATACTAAAAGGCCATGGAGAAACTTGATTACGAAGCTCACGAGCAGGAGCATGAATCAAATTACTATGTTGTTGACATTGAGGACATTTCTTAACAAGCATAAAAGAATCCTGTTCCATTGTTTGCCAATAATATCCCATTCGAAGCAATTTATTAACCAGGAATTTTCCACCAAAATGTCCCCCACAAGAACCAGAATGAGACTTTGCTAAAGCTACAGGAATTTCAGTTCTATTAAGACATCATAATAATAATCCCTCATAAGAACGTTTGTAAAGTGTGTCTCCTAAAATGATGTACCGTGCTGCAGGTTTCCTAATACGATTACGCATGTTCCTTGTTGCTGATTTAGGAAAAGTACCATCCTTCAAAAAATGAAAAATATGTGAATACCATTCATCCGAATGCAAGTTAAAACAGTCAGAGGTAAACTTATCAGACATTGCAGGGCATTTAAGAGTTTATATAGTAAATTGAAAGTTTTCCGCATTGTTCTCGAGACAAACCAAGGAAGCTGCACTGGCCATGGCGTCTGCATGTCGATTGTCCTTGCTAGGTAAAGTCTGAATCGTATAAGAGGAGAATTGTGAAAGCACATCAAGAGCTAAATCTCTATATTGTGTCATTTTAGCATTTTTAGTCTTATATCCTCCTTTAATCTGTTCAACTATTAGTTGTGAATCTCCATATATATGTAAATGTTTGATATTGAGGGATGAAGCTGCTCATAATCCTACTATAAGAGCTTCATACTCTGCAATGTTATTAGTGCAAGGAAAGGTTAGTTTATATGATAAAGGGATGGGTTTTTTTGTAGCGGGAATCAAGATGATACCTCCACCAGAACTTGTCTTACATTTAGATCCATCAAAATATAATTCCCACATATCCTCTTGTTGAAGAGTTAGGATGTTATCATCAGGAAATTCTATAGAAGTAGAACTTTCATCAAGGTAAGGACAAGGAGCTTCAGCTAGATAATCTGTTAATGGTTGTCCCTTAATAGATTTCTAAGAAATAAAATTAAGATCAAATTCTGTAAGCAACATCACCCATTTTGCTAATCGGCCTGAGAGATCAGTTTGTGAGAAAAGATGTTTCAAAGGATCAAACTTAACAATCACATTAACTTCAACATTTATCAAATAATGCCTGAGTTTCTGACATGCATAAACTATGGTGAGACATTGTCTTTCTAAATTTGTATATCGTGTTTCATAATCAAGTAAAGTCCGACTAATTTAATACACGTCTTTCTTTATCATTATCATCAATTTGAGCTAACAATGCACTCACAGCTTGTGGAGTCGCTGAAGTGTATAATTGAAATGGTTTATCAAAATTTGCAGGTTGCAAGATAGGAGGATTCACAAGATACTCCTTAAATTGCTCAAAAGTTTGTTTACACTCCTCATTCCAAGAGAAAGTGGTATCCTTTCTAAGAAAGGAAGTAAAAGGAATAGTTCGGTCCGCTAAATTAGAAATAACGCAACGAATAGCTTGTATTTTTCCTTGTAAGCTTCGTAACTGTGAGATATTCTTAGGAGGAGGCATATTAACAATAGCTTCAATCTTTTCAGTATCTACTTCGATGCCTCGCTTAGAGATTATAAATCCTAATAATTTACTGGAATCAACTCCAAAGACACATTTCTTAGGATTCAATCTCATATTATAACTTCTAATCCTTTCAAATATCTGTCGTAAAATAGTAACATGATCTTCTCTTTGTATAGATTTTGCCAAGATGTCATCCACATAATCTTTAAGGATCTTATGAATGTAATCATGAAAAATCAAAGTCATAGCCCGTTGATAAGTTGCTCCTACATTTTTCAATCCAAAGGGCATCATGACCCAGCAAAAGGTTCCCCAAGGTGTTATAAATGTAGTCTTAAATTGATCTTCAGGGGGAATAAAGATTTGATTGTATCCCGAAAAACCATCCATAAAAGATAACAAGGCATGGCCTGCTGTTGAATCTATAATCATATCAATATTAGGTAGCGGGAAATCATCCTTCAAGGATGCCTTATTTAAATCTCTAAAATCAATGCATATCCTTATCTTATTTTATCCTTTTGACACAGGCACAATGTTTGAAATCCATTCTGAGTAATCAATAGAGTGGATAAATCCAGAATCCAATAGTTTTTCAATTTCACCTTTGACTAACAAAGCAATTCATGGATTCATCTTTTGAATTTTTTGTTTGACAGGTTTCATATTCGACTTTAAAACAATGTTATGAGTAACAATTTTAGAATCTATACCTGGCATATCGGAATATATTCAAGAAAATATATCCTTAAATTCAAGCAAAAGGGAAACCAAGTGATCACGTTCATCCTTATTCAAACGTTTCCCAATTTTTATCATCCTTTCATAATCATTTTCATCCACTTGAATATCAATAGTTTTAGTAATTAACAAATCACTTCTTACCGGATAATCCATTGGTAAAGGGAGAATATCCTGGTCTTCATGTTCTCCAAAATAAGCATTTGTTTTTAAATAATAAGGCTTTCCTCCTTTGTGATGAAACTTAGGTAAATCTTCATAAATTCCTAAAAATTCCATTAAGGCTTCATCTTTAGGAAAAATATCCAAAGAGGAGGGTTGATTAAGGTCAATAAGTAATGGGTTAACTAACTTCAACTGTCCACTGCAAATATGATTAACATTAAGAGGAAAAGCCGATGGTTGTCTATAAGGATTGAATCCTAATCCATATGTATGATCATCAAGTTCATTATCCAAAGGTACTTGTATACCTTGTTCATATTTACCACATCTTTTCCCATTAAATCCCGATTTCTTAAGCAAATGATAACCAGGACCATATCGATCAGTCATGTCAGAAGGAGTCCAAGGAGCAGCATATGTCACAATGTCATAACAATTAGGTTTTATAGTGTGAAGTGTTTCATTAATCGAAGCGGCGACAAAATTACTTTTTAATTCTTCAGAAAGTGGAGAAGAAATAAACACTTTTTTCTCAAATTCATTCTGTTGCTTAATGAATTCCAAATCAGAGACCTTGTATTCTCCAATAAACGTAGGATTAAAATCCAATGTCCCCCAATCATCTTCAGTCAAAGAAGAAGAAGATGGGACTTCTTGTTGTTGAATCTCAGGTTGTTTTTATCTCAGATTGTTTTTCAATCTCTCTACCAGGTTGAATAGGTTCAGAGTTCCTGGCATATTCAGCATTTAAGCAAGGATTCAGGGCATATTCGCATGTAATGTATACATTAAGTTATTATGGATGAACCTAACCTTGCGATGAAGAGTAGAAGGAATTACATGCATAGTATGTAACCATGGTCTTCCTAAAAGAAGATTATAATTGAGAGGTCCAGACATAACATTAATAGGAGTATTTAGAATAATTGGACCAACTTTAACAGGTAAGGTAATAATGCCCAAAGTTCTTTTCGCAATATTGTCAAATCCACGTATAGGAACATTATTAGGTTGAATAGTAAATAGATCAACCTTAATTGCCTTGAGCATATCCATGCTACAAACATTAAATCCAGATCCATTATCAATTAAGGTTCTTCAAATGATACTCTGATTAATAGAGATAGCCACCATAAGAGCATCATATTGATTCTGCACCTCTAGGGAAGGTAAGTCATTATCAGAAAATACAATAGGAGGTACAAAAGGCATAGTATGCATACAATCCAAAATAGAATTAATGTTATCTTGATTAGGAGGCGAAGCAGGAAGAGTAGATAAAACTTTTTGCAATGCCTCATGATATGTTGGGGAAGTTTGAAGTAATTCCCATAAAGATATCTTAGCAGGAGTAGCACGTAATTGGTCAACTAAGTTGTACTCCTTAAAGGTAGATGGATACCTAGGTGCTTGAGGAAGCATAGGTTGAGAAGGAGGTAAAGAAACTGAAATAGTAGGCTGAGGGTTATTCCGTGTGTGATAAGCATGGGAAACAGAATCAGTGTTATCAAATAAATCCAAAGGATCTCTAGGTTTACCCTTAATTGTTATACGAGGACATCCTTTTACCGTCATCAAAGGTGTAGGATATATCATTTTAGGTTTATCGATGTTGCAAATAGTAGGACATGAAGGTAACCATGCACACACCCTATGGTAAAGGTCAATTTGAGAGGTTGTGGAGGAGAGTGAAATAGGAATAGGATCCATGGAGATCATATTTGAACCATTTTCATCCTCACTACCATGTACCTCATTAGGGAATCTATCATTTTGTACAATAAAAGCCTCATCAAAGTACTCAAAACAAGAATCATACATGTTGAATCCCAAGAAAGAACTAAAAGAATGAAAATGTAAATATTTTTGTATTTTGAAAGGAATTTTGCAATTTTTTTGTTTTAAAAAAAAAATATAAATGCAAGAAAGAAATCTAATCTTATGCAAGATTTAAATCTAACACCATAAAAGAAAGAGTTGTCGTAAACGGGTTCATGAAAATGAATAAGGGAAAAATGGAAGCTTAGCAATGTACCTAACATTCAACACTTATTCGAATTGAAATTGGAATTGGCATAGCATAAGTAAATCTGGAAATACTTGGAAATTAATGAGGTCAAGATACATTGCTCATAGTAAAATTGATTTGGAAATACCTATTTTCTGAAGTCTGCATAAGATTTTGGAAGATTCTGCGACCAGATCTGTGATCAGAAAGCCAAGACAGAGAAAACCCATAAAAGTTTTGTCTTTCCAGTAGCAGGTCGAGTTTGACCCTCATAAAAGGTCAAATACCACTTTTTTTTATTCTGAAGCCTGATTCTAATTTTGTTTGCAGATCCTGGAAGTTCGGCGAAAAGGGTACTCAAATCTGTCCTTTGATTCCCGAAACAACGACTGTAGATATCTGAAAAAGGGGGTTTTTGGGGTGGCTATATAGGGTTTTGCCTTAGTCAACCCCCGTTTTGGTGGTCTCCACCTCCATGAATAGCCGATTGAAATAGAATGTGTGTGTATATGTATTGAAAGTGTAATGCCAAGATCGAATCCTCTAGATCAAAATCCTAGCATGAATGTGGATGAAATAACAATGCATAGATTTGAATGAGATAGAAAAGCATACCAAGCCCCCAAGGCTAAAGTAGTTCTACCAAACTCACAATCTATAATTTTTACCCCATGATTGAATCTTTGAATGCTTGAAAGTTGATGATGGTGGATCAAGGAGGAAAGGATCTCTCTTGCTCCAAATATGTGTTCACAAAGATGCTTGATGTCAACAATGGCTTGATCTTCTATATCATGCTCTTGCTATCCTACATCTTCACCTTTCCTTGCTTTCTTGAAATCTTCTTGCTCACAAAACTTGATGGAGAGATGTGAATAATGGATGTTGGATCAATCACCTTGCTTGAGAGTGCTTGAGCTTGAAAAACTTGATGTGAAAATGAGAGAGGAAGGCCTCCTTTTATAGTGAACTAGGGCACAATCCTCTAGAGGGGTCACCTTGGAGAATTAAATCCCAATTAGGTCCTAACCTTTAGAAAATATACCTAGATTAAATGCAATTAGAGGATTTACCATCCTGAAACCCGAAATGGCCAACACGGAGGCGGGAAAATAAATATGTCGAAAGCCCAATGCCCAGAAATCAAAAATTTTGGAAATTTTAATGAGGAGGGAAAAATTGATGTTGCACCTAACCTAGTCAGGTTCGATCTTGATCCTGACCTAGTCAAGTTCGAGCTCGATCTTGACCTAGTCAGGATCAACCTCGAATTTGACCCTGTGCCCAGATCCAATCAGAATCAAGACAGGAGGTCCCGGGGATGCCCAGAGACCTAGAAATGATATCAAATCAAGACAGAATGCCAGGAATAGGCATAAAATCCTATGATACCTGTGATGAAAGGTAGGAGGACCTATTTCTAAGTGTTACCTAGAAAATAGAGCCACAAAAGAGGGAAATTCAAGAGAATCCATAGGATCCTAACCCTAATTTCACCTAGAATGAAGAAGATAAGTGCAAAATGCATCCTAAATGCAAGTCTATCATGATAAATGTACTAAAAGAGGGTGCTAAACCTATCAAGATGGAAGTGCTTCCATTTTAAGACGATACAATTATATTGCTACAAAAATACATTTTTCTTGAACATTATAATAGAAGAACTTAATGCATAATAAGTAGAATCAAGTGGAACTGTGCATCATCTATAGATTTTCCATATTGAGAGAAAGGTAAATGTTGACCACATATCAACAAAAGAGCTATAGTAATAGGCAAAGATTCAACAATCAAAGGCATGCCAACAGATCGGAGAGAGAAACTTAGAGACACAAAAATCACAGATTAAGTAAGAATAATGGAGAATAATGCTACAAGATTAGATATGAATACAATGCAACTCAAAGACAGTTACAACAATAGAAAGAATCACAAAAGAATCTTTCCTATTGGGGACGAGTTTGCTTCATATCCACATATCATGGTGAAAATTGTGGACTATTTAAGGGTTTGGTAGTTACATGTGTTGTCAACTTACATTCTGCCCAAGAATCTATCCTTGATATACTGAAAGAATTTGGAATTATAGTGATTGATCATGTTTCCTCATCAAATTCTGAAGGTGTAACAAAAATTTTCACCAATGGTGATTGGGTAGGAATCCATCATGATCTTGACTATCTTGTAAAGAAATTACAAAATATTTGTCGCAAGTAGTATATTCATCCACATGTTGAAATTAAAAAGGATGACAAGCAAAATGAGATCCGTATTTTTTCTAATGCAAGAAGACTTTTGAGGCCTCTTTTAATTATAAATTGATTTAGATAAATGCATATCTAGACAAGTTATTTTTTTAAAAAGAAAAGTCGCAACCCTTTCAAGTATCTCATGAAAAATGCCATTGTGGAAATATTAGGAGTTGAAGAGGAAGAACATGCTCAAATTTCTTGTGGGATTGATATTTTACTGATGGTTGAAAAGAACCCAAAGTACCAGCAATTTACTCATTAACACTTATCCAATCACATATAGACTCAAGAGAAGCAATAAGATATTATGCGAGAAATTCCCGTACATAGAAGGTGAAGCTCTATAATGGTCATAATGTGGTTGTTGCAGTCAATGTTCATTATGGATATAACCAGGAATTTTCACACATTCACATTAGAGACAAACCGTGATAATAGTGACTTTAAGACTTCATCCAGGCCAGAAGTAGATTTTGGAAAACGAAACACAGAAAAGCTCAAGGTAGACAAGCTTGATGGGGATGGAGTGCCGTATATTGCCTCAAACCTTTATAGTGGTGAAATTTTAATTGGAAAGGTGGATCCACAGTCATCTGATTTGAATTTCAGCTTCAAGTTGAAATATATAGAATAGAGTTGGATTTGGATATTTTGCTTGATCAAATGACAACATTTTAAAAAAGCTATCAATGATATGTCTAATAAGATATCATAGTTTTACAAAGCAAATGAATAAGAGGTATTTGATAGGAGAAGGGTTGAGGAGAAGTATCTGGAAGTAGAGTTATAGGAAATTACAATCTTTTAGAATAGTTGATAGAATGAAGAAAAAATTTCATGCACACGAAAGAAGCAACTTTATGAATGCTGAGGATGAAGGTAAACCACTTGAGTGTTTTGGAATGATTGATCAAATGTGACAAAAAATTTGAAGTTTTGCAGAGACCAGTTCTAGAATTGGAGCCAGTGACCCCCAAAGAAAATATTGCATCTACTGAGGAGAAAGCATCAGAGACTACATCTAAAAGCTTGTAGTCCTTTCACAAAGAAGTCAGAGAGCCTTTGGCTATGATCTTTACTTCATGTTATGTGGGAGGATTTATGTTATCTTTCCCCTTTTTAATTTAAATTTTAACAATGTATATTTATAATTTTTTTAAAATTTAAATTCAATAGATAAATTTATTATTTGTTAAATATAAATAAGAAATATATTAAAATGCATATTGTTAAAATTTAAATTTAATTCTATTGATATAGTTAATATCTTATAAATTTTAAATTTCACCTAATATTAAATAGGATTATTTTAATTTCTATTTAATATATTAAATATTAAGTGAGATTTTATTATTTACAAGATATTAAATATATTAAATACATTTTGGGAAAATATAAATATACCTTGTGTAATGTGTTAGTACTTAAACATATAGTTTTCAGATTGTTGTTTTTAAGTCTTGTTGACTCAAGGGAGATGTTTTTTCATGATCTGATATAGGGCAGTTGAGGCCTGTTTACAACACATTGGAGCCTAGTTGGAGGTGGTTATCAGTTACCATCATGTTGAGGGCCTTTCCTGCAGTTGACACTTTAGTTTTTAGCAGTTCTATCCCTATTTCAATGGGATTTATTTTCACATTGGACCCCCACAATTTCTGCATGTTTTTTAGAGGATCTTGAGCAGTTTTGAGTGGTTTTTCAGTTGGACATGGCTTGGTGGAGTTTGTGGATAAGTGGGGCTGGAGTTTCTGATAGTTTAGCTCTTGTTTTTGATGGGTTTTCTCATGCATCTGACCCTTTTTTATTCTTGGTCCTATTTATTGTATTTTGACCTCATTTTTGGAGGTTCTTTTGGCTGTTATTTTTGCACATTGCAAAGTTTTGAGTGAATTGTATGAGCACTTTGTAGTAGATATTTTATAGATATAGTTGTTCCTTCTCATTGATTTGTGGTGCAATATTGTGGATTTTTTGTTTTATGTTGTGTTTATCCTTCATTCAAGCAACATTCCTTATTGTATGTTCGAATCTCGATACTTGTTATTGCAGGTCTTTGTTTGTGTCCTTATTCTTTTGCATAAAATTGGTGAAGCTTGGGTTTCCCTTTCACAATAAAAGATTTGAGGTCCTTACACAGAATCATTTTTGTAATTGCATGCTTGTCTGAGTATTGAGAATTATCAGTATCTTCAATAATTCATGTTAATTCAATTGAAGTTGCATTAAAATCATTGGTGTATCACCCCAATTAGGTTTGAAGTATTCATATTTTCTTATCTATTTCCTCGCGTGCATTTTTAGTTTTAGGTGATCACTACTAAGAATTAGCCTATATTCTGGAGATTCTTCTCTCATTTTAGGTCAACCCACCACCTGAGAGAGTTTCCATGTTTCAATAGGATAACTAGATTTAATATCAAGCTACAGGTGCAATCCTGATTGACAACAACACCAACATCAAAGTAAAAAGAAATCATTGAAAAGAAAATCAAGAAGGAAAAAGACACAAGAGAATGCAGTAAACATCATTATCAAAGGATTGAAGGATTATGTTGATTATGAAAAAAATGGATAGTCTAGCATGAGATTTCCCCAAGGACAAGCTGAAATATTCAAGAATTATACAAGGAAAGAGGATTGGTAAGAGTATGGGAGTAGGAAGAGATAGACATATGAGAGTAACTTTAGGCAGCATAGAGGACAAGACTGCGATTTTGAAGAACACGAGGTGGCTTAGAGATAATCATATCTACTTGGATGAATATTTAACACTTACACAACTAGAGGAAATGAGGAAATATTGGGAGAAAGTAAAATCAACAAGAGATGCAGGGAAGTGGGCACAACTGAAATATGGTAAAGCACAAATTGCTGATAGACCAACACACCAAAAATAGGGATTGAGGACCCCACAAGAGTATTTAAACATTGTATGTTGGAATTTTAGAGGATAGCCATGGACAAGAGGAGTTGGGGCCCATACTTGAAGGGCAAGACATTATTTTTCTCACAAAAATGCATGAGCTTGAAGGGTGCAAAATTTTCCAAAATTTGAAAGATACAATAAAATCTCTATTTGGAATGAAGTGACAGAAATAGGTAGAGGACATTGAGGGATAACAATACTAATAAAGGTGTGTATCAAAAATACCTTCATGAGACTAGTTTATCAAGATATCAATTAAAATTATACAAATTCAACAATTAAATCCTATTGAATTGAAAGCAATGGGAAGAAACATCTCATGGCTCTCTATCTAAAGAAGCTAATGGATTTCTCTAAGCTTAAGCATCATTAGAGACAAGTCTATAATGAGAAATTGAAACTATGCTAAATGCAATTCTACCAATCTAACTCAATTATGGTCAATTATGCTATTAAATGCCTATAGTAATTATGCAATTAACAAAGATGATGATGAATCTTTTACTCTTGATTTTGTTCACTATTTATAGATTTCTCAAAGCTTAGGGGTAGGGTGAAGTTAGCCATGATCAAAGTTCAGTGGTTTCAAATGATGAGACCAAGTAAAGATTTTGGTTTCAAATGTTGGAGCAAAGAGACAAAATGAAAGGTCAAGATAAGAGGTGTAAAATCGATTTGAATTTGATCCATTTGAGCCCATTCCTTCATTTCCATTGGTTCATTTGATTTCGTCCACATTTAATGGGTGGGAATAATAAGAATTCACAATTGATTTAATTGATTTGTTTTAGCCATGTCTACCCTTGAATGGGCTGGCTATGATTTGATTGCAACTATAGAATTAATTAATTGCACAATGGTTTGATTTAATTAATCCAATAACTTTGATTGCAATTAATTCATGATTTAGTCCTTGATTTCTCACTTCAATTTTACTTGACCGTTTTTAGGTGTATACACATGGCCCACTTTGAATCAATGTGCGAAGCGCGTTGGTTCAAAGAATGTCTGATTCATTTGATTAACTGATGCCCGATCTGATCTTCATAACTAATTTCAATGATAAAAGGCCGATTTTGATGATGCAAATTTTTGTTATGATACTCAACTCGTCATCTGATATTTGTATTTGAAAAGATTCCTTGATTTTGATGCCTTGATGATGATTTCAAAATTTTACGTTCGATTACCCCTGATTTGAAAATTCATTGACTGCTTTGATCACTAGTTATTATGATATGTTGCCCCTTCGGAAATGAAATGGAAGTTGATTTGATGAATTTTTTATCATTTATAATTTTCACATTTGTTTCCAAAATTTTGTGATAAAGTTTGCAAATACGATTTCATTTCTGATAATGATATGAACAAACGTTTTGATAATGATACTCTGGTTGTAGAAAGTTTTGATATAGAATCAAGACACTTGGTAAAAATGTGATATAAATGCATTTTTAAGTTGAAAGAGTATAGATGGGAGTTAAAATATCCTTTTCACCATTCATTTTTGCTCTGACCCTCATGATGAAATTTCAGCTATGGTGATCCTCATTCGTGAGGATAGGTTTGAGAGGTCGCAGATACCACTGCCCAATTGACTATGGACCTCTGGTGAGTACCTTGATCCTTGTTTCTAAATTTTTTGATTTACATAAAATTTTGAGATTTTTAGGCATTTAAACTTTAGGTTTTTGCTTAGTTTTGCCAAATACTGTGTATGCAAGTTTTATTAGTGGGTAGGAAATAGTTTTAGGGCGTTCGCAATGTGAAGTAGCATGTAGGATAAAGTGAAATAACACTTACAAACAATTGGCCTTAGTTCTTTTAGTACATATGATAGGTTTAATAATGTGTAGTTGTTTGTAGTTCAAAATTAGAATTATTATAGCACATTATTTTGTAGACTAGCGTGTAAAATGCTAAATAGTATGTTTAATGTGTCTTAACACGTGGACCAATTTAAGTAGTGCGTATTATGCGAAATAGTAGTGTTTTATTTGACATGTAGGTAGAGATGAAATGGCGGGTACATGATATTTCCTTTGATTTTTTTGACCTGATTGAATGCTTGTTTGCTTCGATTAATGCGATCGAACACTTGATGATGTGTGTTATTCCTGTGATGAAAATAAGTGTTTAGATGTCAGTTTGATCAATTTGATGAATGTTGATTGTTAATCCTGATAGGTTGGTAGGATGATTTGATATTTTTCTGTCCTCTCTGATTAGAGTTAGGAAAAGAAATTGATGTGCTCTAGGCGAGCGATAAGATGATAGGATAAAATGATTGACTTGTGATGTTTCAGTTAAATGATGTTACCGATTTCATTACGCTTGATTAAATGGGTTCTCTTGTAGAAGCTATACGTTTGGGGCTTATACCCTTGGCCATTGGAGATGGTGGATCAATTGTCAAATCGGGATCGACAGGTTATTGGTCGATGCGGTCTATATTTCTTACTAGACATGCTTTGGCTCCGAGTGAATCGTGGTCTTCTCACTATTATGGTAGAACGTTAGCACTCTGACCATAACACCTTCTATTTACCCATGGATGAGATGACTATCACCCCGAGGATGTTTATCGATTGCTTAAGATTCCTACTCGAGGTGATGTAATTTATTACAATAAGGTATATTATGGTGCACCCTGCAGATGAGTATTTTGTGATGCAACTATTGGTGACGACAACATACAATGGGCTCAGTTCATCTCCTTCCCCGCACATCCTATAGTATTGGGTGTTTTGACTGGTGGCTTCCTCCTTCCTGACACATAAGGTCATGGATTTGCAGTCATCTGGGGTCGCATTCTGGAGGATATAATTGCTCATCCCTATAGATTTGATTGGGGTTCTCGTTCTCTAGCTTAGTTATACCATGCACTACATTATGTTGTATATAGACAGGGTGTTGCACTTTCTGTTGGTGTAGTGTTTTTAGAGTTAGGGACATGGGATCACATTCCCATTACTTGGTCGATTGTTGCCCAAGATAGGGATCTTGGATGACCTTATGTTTACATGTATGAGGGAGTCATTGTCCATACTCACTTGGGAAAGATAGATAATTGGAAGCACATGCTTGATGATATCGATAAGGTGAGATGGCATCCCTAATTTGGTTGCAAGGCATGGCGAGATGATGCCGAGTTACCATACATGTTCATGCCATGATGGATGATTGGTCACACTCATATGGTCATTGAGAGATTTTATTTTCACTAGGTTATGCGATAGTACGACTGTGTACAATGTATGCCCCAAGGTTTGGCGATTTATGCATGAGTACAGGCTGAGAGATCTTTATGGGTGCCACGTTGAGTATCGGGTAACACATGATGAGGTCCTTGGTATGCCCTATCTAGCCTGGGATATGAGGGATCATGTTGTTGATGCTGGCATGGCAGATGATTATGCTCAGTGGTTCATTCAACATCTATTCCCTCGATTCATTGATTCAATAGAGCTAATCCCCAACATTGGTGAGCAATCAGATGATGATGATGATGGAGGAGGTGGGAGAGGTAAAGGACAAAGGAGGAGAGCTCCGATCAGAGGTCAAGTTAGTGTCGAACAGTGTTTGGTTATTGGTCCTCCTAGAGGTGGTGGTGGTGGTGTGAGGATGAGAGGCAAAGGAGTGCAGATGAGAGGTGGGAGAGTTCATATGAGGGGTGACAAGGATGTGTTGCTGGGGTCGACGGGGTCATAGAGTGGGTAGATAGATACATGCATCCCCAGCTCTACAGGTTCAGATATCATAGGTTTAGGTTCTTGTTGTTTCTTAGGCACTAGCTACACTTGTTGTTTCATAGGGACCAGATGTATTGACACAGGAGATTAGGTCTTTACAGGTGAGTGACATTGATTGAGAGTAGGTTGGATCAGTTTTCCACCTTAATGTACTATTTTATGTCTTTTATGGCACATAAACCTTCTGTTGCGAGCACCTACCAAGCATCTTAGTCAGATGTATATGGGAAAGGTGATACCGATACATACGACATACACGTAGGTGGGACAGATGGTGGTGCTAGTTGAGATTTGGTTATTCCACCATTGTATCATTATGTATGATATTGGATCAAGACTTTGTTGATGTACTTTATTGATTGGACATTGGTGGACACTTTATATTCTTTGATTATCTCTTTGATATATATTCTCTTTTATGATGTCATTATATGTTGGACTCTTAACTTTTGATGATATATATGCAACTCTAGATGATCTATATCTATGCTTGTTTTTCTTGTTTTGTGATGCAAAATGTTATGAATGCATTTATTTTATATGCTTTAGATGGATGTCTTATATATGACCTAGCTTAGATGGATGCATAATGTTGATGAAATGCACTTAATGATTCTATTAATGATGTTTTAATGCTTTAATGATCAATTATAAATGATGCAACTATATGATATGTATGGTGTTACTGCTAAACACACGTGAATTCTGTGTTCTGACATGATTCTATATGATCTTAATGATTGCATTTATGATGTGACTCTACATAAAGTGAATTCTCTTTTCAATTTGATTTATGATTTATGCCATTATGGATGATACTAATGCAATGAAATGATTGAATGATGTGCAACTTAATGTAGCGATCTAAATTATTTGCAACTAAATGATATGCAAGTTAATGATGATTAATGAATGATATAGAACTTAATGATTAATGATAATGCATTTGCAAGTTAATGATTAATGATAATCTAACTTAAGGATCATTATATCTAAATGAACACAAGTATATGATGATTAATGAATAAGCCTAATGAACCTTAATAAATGCAACAATATTATTAATGATTAATGATTAATGGAAACTACCCCTTAGTGCTTAAAGAAACCCATGATACTTAACATGCAAAATTAATATATATAGATGCAACTAGATGTCCCTTTTAATCATAAAGATGCTTTTGTTTCATCATGGAGCTTTTAAAACATGAAATTGGGACAATCATCACTGGTCCAACCATGATGGTTTGAATACCTCTTCCTCTTAGATTTTGCTCATGAAATTGGTATAACCCTCACTAGATTGATTTTACAATCATGATAGTCTAAGTATCGCTTTCATCGGTTAGTGTTGCAAGAGGATTTTGGCATTAAGATATGAAAGATCTAAATGGCCAAGATATCATGTTGCATAAACAAAGATATGATTATCTCCATATGTATATGTCATCGATAATACTTTGATGATCATGTCATTAGATGAATTTTTCATATTTTGATGAATCAACCTCAAGATTGTCAAGCAAAACTCAAGAAAATTGCCATGCTTTTATCATCTTTATTTCGATCATTATTTGTATTTTTAGTCTTGATAAAGATAAATCAATTTTAGTTCGGGGATCAAAGTGTCAATTGTTTAAGTTTATGATCAAATGTGTTTTGGAAATTGATATGAATCAAAGTTTCTAGTGTCAACTTTTGTAGTTTGATGCATTGATTTGTGTTGATTGGTGTTCGTTAGATGAATTCATTTGATTTAGGATAAGTGCTCCCAGTTTGATTCCACAACGATGTTGGACTCAGACAATTTCTGAAACCATGACGAAAGCCTTGAGTGTATTTCTGAGAGTTTATTATACAACATGTACAAATGATGACCAATGAATGAATATATACAAGGATGACATAAATTTGTAGACAGATGATGCAACTAGGCTTGATTTAACTTAGGATAACTTATGGGCAAATGACACTTGTTTGGCAGGTTTTCACCACTTGAGTTTATTGCTACTTTTCTTTTTTATTTGTTTTTTGTTACCAAGGCGCATAATGCTAGGCTTTCACTAAGGCACTCTTTTTTTCCTTTTTCTCTTTTTTATTTATTTGATTTAGTAAGACGACTATTTGCTAGGTTTTCATCAAGATAACCATTTTTTTCACGGTCTATATTTGAATGCTTTTTTTTCATGATTAATTTTGCACTGTTTTTTATTTTCTTTAGGAACACTATTTTATGTTTTCTTCATGATCAATTTTCTACTGTGTTTTCTCTTTTCTTTTTTTTGATGTTTTTAGATTTACTTAGGATCAATTTTTGTTATAGGAGTCATGTTTTTTCATCTAATCTAGTCTCATCTGATATACTTTCATTTGATTCGGTGTAAAACCTATTTAAGTGAATGTTATTAATAGGTTCTTGTAATTCTTCTCCATTACAATCAGGTAGTTTGTATGTCTGTGTCTTGAAGGAAGACGTAAAAATGAATGGTCCTAGCCAATTTGCTTCCCATTTTCCTTTCATTTCTCTATTTGCTTGATTCTTTGGGTTTTCTCTGAACACTAGGTTACCAACTTGAAACTCTCTTGGTTTTATCCTCCTGCTATAGTTCCTTGACATTTTGTTTTGGTAAAACTTAAGATTTTCATAGGCTTGTGTTTGGTGTTCATTAAGTGACTTAAGTTGTTGGGTCTAGCAACTCTGTAGCCTTCATCGATCAAAAACCCATGCAAGGAAACTCTTAAGGATGAAATCTCAATTTCTAAAGGTAACATTGCCTTTTCTCCATAAATTAATGAAAAAGATATACCTCTAGTGGGTGTTATTATGATTGTTTGTGTGTACTAGTGAAAATACCTTCATAGGGTTAGCTTAGCAATAAATGATCTAAATAAACAAGATACCACATTTAGTGAGCTATTTAAATGTAAATAAAGCTAATGAGCACTCTATGGCTCTCTATTTAAGTATGCTAATAGTAAGCTCTCAACAAACCTCCATTAGTGACACCCTTAAAATGAGAAATGATAAAGATTAACACAAAGCCCATTTTACTCAATACTATGCTCAAATTATGTTTAAAAATGCCTTTCTAGCTTAAAAACTCAAGAGGTTTGATTCAATTCTCAGATGTGTGGATCCATTCTTATAATTTTGGTCTTGCTTTTATAGATTTTGGCAAGCATAGGGGGTGGATTTACTTTAATCATGGTTGATTTAAGGTTAAGTCCATGGTTCCATCTTTATGGACAATTTAAATAGTTTGTCCTCAAAGCTTGGGACAAAGACAAAATGAGTGGTTAAGATGCTCACCTTATGTGATTACGATTTGATTTGTTTTTAATCCATGTGAGCCCAATCCTTAATTCCTATTGGTTGAGGTATTTTCCTCCCATGTGGTGGGTGAGGGAAATTAGGAATTAATAATTGAATTCAATTGATTTGTTTAGCCATGTGCACCCCTTAAATGGGTTGATTTGATTTAAATTGAACTATACAATTAATTAGATTAATTGTATAATTAATTGATCTATCTTGATCTATTTGATTTAAATTTATTTAATGGGTTTTGATTTTCAATTAAAATTGGATTTTGGCTTGATTGCAATTAATGCTTCGATTTTGCCTTAGTCTCTCACTTGATTTGGTATTGACCATTTTTAGGTGATTACAAATGTCCCTCTTTGAATCGACGTGCAAAGCGCATTGGTTCAAAGATTGTCCTCATGCAGTCTTGATTAATTGATGTCTGATTTCTATCTCGATGAATGATGATGATACTGATGATAGATCTGATGAAGTCTCAATTGATTAAAGTCCTTGATACTTGTTTCGATGATAGATTCTTGATGTGATGTTTGGTTTTACCTGATTTGATGTTTTGATAAATGCAAAAAATTGAACGTTGAAAGATTCTGCCATTGATTTGATTTTATCGATGATGATCTTAATAATCCGAGTGTATGCCCCCTCGAAATGAAATGAAATTTGATTGTGGTGAAAAAATGTTGTGTTCTTTTATTATTTTCATTGAATATTTACAATTTTGTGTCAATTTTGATTTCATTTCTGATATTGTTTGTATGTTGCTCTAGTGACAAATGCCCCTGATTTGACTGATTGGGTATTTGATTTGGGTCTTGGGTCATTTTCTGGTAAAAAGCGCCCCTTTTTAGGTCAAAAAGGCTTTATATAGGGGTAAAAAGTCATTTTCACTATTCATTTTCACCCTTCCTTTTGTTGTTTCTCCTTTGACCTCTTTGAGCATTTCATGATGGTTGTCCCCTATCGCGAGCATGGTTTCGAGCGTGGACATCGCTACCAGTGACTAGACAACTATGGACCTCCGGTATGTACCCTTGACAACCTCCTTTGTCAATTTAAAGCATTTAAATTCTAAAAAGTTGAATTTTTCTATGAAAACCCTCTATTTTTACTTTTTCAATTTTAGTTGCGCGCTTAAGCATTTCTACAGCATGTACACCCTCTTTTTAGCGTATCTGCAACTTTTTGTAGTGCATCCAATATTTCTTGTTGCGTATTCAAAAACATGCCCTAGGTCAAGATTTCATATTTATCCTTTCCTATAGCGCATACAAATCCAATTGCGCTTTTAAACATTTTAGTAGCGCGTACAGGTGATTCTTGTAGCGCGTTCAAGATTCTACTGCCTGTTCACATTGTTGTTGCTCATTCAATAGTTTTAGTAATGCATTTAAACTTTTAAGTAGCGCATTTGCGTTTTAGTGTGTACAATCAGTAAAATAGCACGTACACCCTTTTCTGCAATTTTTTAAAACTCTACAGTCAGTTTTCTTGCTTTTTTGGTTTCGTCGATTGGTCGATTGGTTTGGGTGTTGAGTCCTATTTGAGAGAAGTCGTTTGATGTCATTTTTAGTCATGTGATGTTGAATTTTGATTGTCAATCTTGACTGGTTCATCGATTGTGATAATGAATATTTTGTCCTCTGAATAGAATTAGGAAAATTGATAGGGTTTGATTTTTGGATTGTTCATTGACTTGTGACGATTCAACATTTAATGATTTTGATTTTTGATATGTTTTAACTTGCTTTCGCTAGCTCGCCTTCGGAAGGTAGTCGTTCGAGGGTTGTTTCCTCTTCCATTTGAGATGATCAATGATCTTATTGGGCAGGAGTGTTGGCTGATTGGATGATGCGGTTTATCTTTCCTACTCTCCTTACCTCGATTCCAAGATAATCGAGGCCTTTTGACAGCTATGGTAGAGAGGTGGCACTCTCATAATAACACATTCTGTTTGCCTATGGGTGAGATGACTATCACCCTTGAGGATGTGTACAGGCTGCTGCAGATCCCTACACATGGGGAGATAGTTTATTATGACCAGGTATATGATGGCACTGTATGTAGGTGGTTGTTTGGCGACCCTACTATCGGCGATGATAGTATTCTCTGGGCCCAGTTCCCTTTGTTTCCTATTCTTCCTGCAGTGTTTGGAGTACTGGTTTTGTGGATTCATTGTTCTGATTGTTGCAGTCACAGATTTGTAGTTGGATGGGGTCATATCCTGGAGGATATGATTGGGCATCCTCAGAGATTTGATTGGGGCTCGTGTGTACTCACACAACTTTATCATGAGCTACAAAATGTTGTATACAGACTTGGGGCTACTCTATCTTAAGAGTAGTCCTCTTACAAGTATGGACCTGGGAGCATCTTCTCGTTACTCGTCCTATTCTATTGTGGTGGTGTGATCCTAGATGGCCGTTTGCATTCATATATGAGGATATGGTTGTCCAGGCTCATCTAGGAAAGTTGGATTATTGGAGACATATTGTTCATGACATTGATCAGGAACTGTGGAGATCGTATCTAGGATGCAAGCCATGGGCCGAGGATGTGTCAGAGTTTCCTTTTATGTGCATGCCTCGATGGATGATAGGGCAGACACCTTTGATTATAGAGAGATTTTTCTTCTTCAGGGTTCTTCAACAGTTTGGCCGACCACAGGGATTGACATTATATGCTCGAGTACAGGTGGAGCAATCCGTATGGGGTGCTCAGATCAACAACAGGACAACCCATGACGAGTTAAATTAGCCTTCCCTCATTTAGCCTGGGATATGAGGGAGCATATCATAGATGCAGGTATGACTGCCGATTATGCACAGTGGTTCTGACAAAACTCAATCCTGAGATTTACAAATCCAGTTGATCCTGTACCTGGTATTGATGAGGGGTTAGATGATGATGACGATAGTGGTGGTGATGGTGGTAGAGGTGGTCGTTGTGGCCGACGAGCAGGCATGGCTAGGCGGGGTGGTAGAGTTGTGATACTTGTGGTTATTGCCCCGACTCCTATTAGAGGTGGTGTGTGGATGAGGGGTGGCTGAGTATGAGTTCAAGGTGGCCCCTTCTGGGCTATTCATCAAGTTTGCTAGGATAGATTGGGCATGTGGGGTCAGCATAGAGTTTGGGTTTTTAGATCGATTGCTCCTCAGGTTGTAGTTGATATTGATGCACATGTTGCATAGATTTTGGTAGATCAGGCTGCACAGGTTCCTCAGGCTCGTCCTCCTCAAGGTCCTCATATTCCATCTTCTTCACAGGTTCCATCTTCCTCTCAGATTCCATCTTCCTCTCAGGCTCCCCCTACACAGGCACCTCCTTCAGAGGCACTGGCACAGGCATATGATGTTCAGTCTTTACAGGCTGAAGTATCAGAGATTAGACAACAGGTTACTCAGTTGAGCACTATGATGTAGACCTTTATGGCTTCCATGAGTCATCATGAATTATAGGCTAGTACAAGCTAAGGTCCTGATACAGGTCCAAGCACAGATGGTGATGGGAGTTGAGCCTTTTTGTATTGATGTATATTATGATTCATGTTATCGAGACATTGTACATTATATTCTTTTATCAGTTGATGTTTATTATGTTATTGATACTATCATGTTTCTAGACTCTGATTGATATACTTTGATGATACCATAGACTTTTGATTTCTTTGATAGATTTTAACATTATGTGATGTCATCATGTGTTGGATTTACTTTTGGGATGATTTATCATATGCAATTCTATATGCCCTCTGTAATGCCCAAAAGTTCGGGTCAAAACACAACCAAATTTTTTTTTTTAAAAAGGTTAAAAGTTTGTCACGATCGATGATGAAGGATAAGAGTGAATATGTCAACGTCTCAAGAGACAGGTGGTCACACCTCAACATGGTAGTTTCTAAAAGATGCTAGTTGGAACATGATCAAAAGAAGTTCATCGATCGACAGTCTATTAGGCTAAAAGGTTAACTAAGTGGAATGGAACGTTAATCGTTAGTGTAGTTCTATACTTAGGTTAACCATTTCCCACCAAGAATTCGATCAAGGAAGGTCTTAATAACATAACTTAGTTTAATTAAGATACTAAGTTATTTCAAAGTTAAGAGGTTTTGTTAATTCGAATTATGAACAATATCAACGTTAATCTATTTGTCATAAAGATTTTCAAGGGTAAACGAATATAGCATTCTTATATATATAGGTAAATAATTTCCTATATATATAAATCCAAGTCAAATTGACTATCATATATGAAAATATTGTGAATAAAATTAAATAATCAACTACACCATTAACCATCGTATATTAATTAAAGATTTATAACCAATGATTATTACTAAATAACATATAAACATTATTAATTAATATTTATAAAGTATTAATTAATTAATAAAATTATTAATTAAATTAATAAACCACAATATATTAATTAGTAATATTTACACACTATATCATTATAAACATTGAACAATTTTAAAATAATCAAATAACCATGAACAAATAAAATATAACTACCTATGTCATCATTTACAAATTAATATTAATACAAACATACTAAACTAGCTTATCTAACATTAACTATCTTAATTCTAAACTAAAATTATTAACATGATATTAATATCTAATTAGCATTAAATCTACTTTCTAAACTAACTTATCTAAACACTAAACTATCTAATCTACTAAAATAAACATCCTACTAATTACTCTTATCTACTAACCTACTCAAACTTCATATCAAAACAACCTATTAACCTATCAACTCCTAGCCTACCCCCTACTCACACCTCCCATCATGCAAGTACATGGGGGTGCGTTCCAAGAAGGAAGAAAAAAAGAAGAAGTTTTCAAACAAATTTAAATGCCCCTCTTCAAGGACCTGCGCCTAGAATGCATAGGGAAGAGGGAAGCATGGAAAGGGTAGTGGAAGGTGGGTCCCACTCCCTTCCATGTCAAAATAAAGTACCCTCAACAAGTTTTGAATTAAAAACAAGGTATGGTCTTTTAAAACCTGCGTGAGTTTTGAAGACAAAGAGTTTAAAGCTAATAAAAAAAGTCTAGGTGATGTGTCACTCAAGGACACTATTCCATCCAATAAAAAGGTTGGAATTAAAGACATTGACTTTGCATTCCTTCACATGTGCCTAGAAAAGGGGAGATATTTAAGAAGGTAAGAGGTAAAGTAGATTAATATTTTATTTGTTTAATATATATTGAGGTGGCAAGTTTATTATATTAAAATGACTGTGGTATGGATTTTGTATGGGATTTTTATCCCATACAAAATCCAGAGAGCATTTTGCTTTCTTAAAATCTGGAGTGTTATTTTGCTTGCACTATTTTTACATCTTCTTGCAAACTATGAGTAGTATATCTTAATCATTTAATTAGTCTCCTTAATGCATAAGGAAGTCTATTGTCTTAAGATTGATAGAGTATCAATCAGGGTTAAATATAGTTTGATTGCAAATCAATTGAAATATCAACATATAAATTAATTTGTTCATTCCTTCATAGATGTTTCATTACAATTGATAGGTCTAAAAGAGTGATATGAATCAAATGGAGATTATTTTCAATGATCATGACATTTAAATCATCATATATGAATCTGCAATATTCCTACTTCAACCAAAATATGAAATCTTATTGAAATTGATACAATATCTATTCTATCAATATTGAGGACTCATTGCCAAAAGGAGAGTAATTTCAACTATATCCTTTATCTATTCTATCAACTTTGATTTTCATTTCACAAGAAGGAATAACTTCATTATCTCAAGAAGTAGAATACATTGGATATGAAAGAAATGATTCATCATTTTCAATATAGTCATCTCCTCAACTAAAATACATATTCTTTGTGATAAAGAAGTATTCACATTTACAACTAATTAATCCAAACTGGTGTAGATACTCAATGAGAGTTCAAGATGGAATAACAAAACTCATCTTCATTACTAATCTCTTACAACTTAACAATAGCCAAAAGGCATACAAACAACATTACAAAATACAACAAGAAGATGATCTTCAACAAGGATCAACAATACCACATCATAGGATAATTCTACACCAAGAGAGTGGACTTTTTCAAGCATCATCCACATGAGTCTTGACATCCAAACCTGCAAATAAAAAAAATGGAGAACCATGGGTGCTCACCACCCAACCTAGGTCTCTTATGAGACCACCCCCGAGCTTGGAGAACCAAGGCTAAACGGGTATGCAACAAGATCAACAAGATGCTCACAAACAATATACACAAATGCACATACGACAAATTACTCCCTTCCAAGGTTACACAAATGAGTCTTACAAGCTCATTGAGAGGGTGGAGGTGGGCTTTTCCAAGGGGAGAATGCCATTACATACAAATTTTCTCACCATGAGTATTCAAATGCCTCTTCAAGGCTACATATCCAAATGCCTCTTCAAGGCTACATATCCATGCATATCCAAATTCCTCTTCATACACATACTTTTCTTAACATCCTCTTCAAAATACAAGAATGCAATGGCTTCCATGGTGCCCATACACCATGGACTTATCCCTCTTCTCCAAGAGAAGAGACTCTCACCTCATGGAGAGCCCAACTAACCCCTCCACCCATAGGCCACTTCTTCTCTTCCCAAAGAGTGAGTAATGCCTCACACCCATAAACAAGAACTCCCTCAATCAAGCAAAAAGAACAAGATCAAACCATGAAATCAAAATCCAAAATCCCTCCATTACAACACATTGTCACAACAAGAACCAAGATTCATATGCATGAGAAAGAAAAATATAAGTTAATCTAAAGAGCAAGTAGAAAGGCTTCCATGAGAAGAGTAACCAACCTCCATAAGTGTGATGGAAATGGAAATTTGAGAAGAGCTTATCCACTATCCTTCCTCAATCCAAACCCTAATGTCTCCAAATGTGGAGAGTGGGTGAACACCCACTAAATCTCCTAAGGGCCTCTAAAATGGCCTCCAAATCTCTACCCACCCACCATCCATAAATGCAGACTTGACTCTATGGCCTTGTTGTCTTCCCTTGTCCCCTCATGATAAATGCATGATTGAAAGAAAAGGTGGAGTTGGGTAAAGATCATGACTTATCCAATTTCGAAGTTGAGGGCAAATGGGTCATAAAATAGGTTACCAAGGTCACTAGGGAATTAGGGACATGCTCAAAACCTTCTTAACTCATAACCCTATCCATAAGGTACTTAAATTATGCCAAAAATGACCATTAGAACCCCTTATTGGCCTCTAGAAGTGACTAGAACAAGGATGAATTAAAACAAGTACATAACAAGTGTCAAATGACACTAACGATTACACATTACATACCCAAGGTCATGTCCTAGATGACAACAAGAAATTAACTAATAACACACATGCAAAAATCCACATTTACCAGGAGTTCACATTACAACGAGGCTTTTAATCCCATATCGGATTAAGCTTTGGCTTACTCAATTCACATATGTTTAACCTTGGTTCTCCGATTAATTCCATGGTTCTCTTACCTGCACACTTCTCAATGCAGCATCAATAATTCAAGGAAGAAAAACCAATATGAATAAACATATAAGATATAACATCTTCAATTTAATCAAAATTCAATTGCTTAGTTTCAATTTCATAATTCAATTGCATCTCTAATGCCTACTAATCTTGTAATTCAATTGAAATCATGATCATCAATAATCTAACATCATCACAAGGTAATCATCAATTACTCATAACATCAATGCAGCGAAGATGTCTAACATGATATTCATTTGCAACATAGAATTTGATTGCATTCTTACAATCGCTTTCTCATAATTCATGATTCAATGCATACATCTAATCACTTTCATATAGTGCATAATTTAATTGCATATAATTTTATACACATAATTTATAATTTCTACTACGTACTCAAAGTCGCATAAAGTACAATGCCCACATATAGATCATAATCCAAATTCAAGCTTGCAAACATATAGAATACATTCATTATTTCAATTCAATTCAATCTACATAATTTGATTGCATAACTTCATAGTACTCCTAATCTCAAAGATTCTCAATTTTCCTTAGCATGATATTTAAGATAAATCGATGGTTCAACATCGGTAAGGGGGTAACCATATCCATCGGGTCCTATTAAATTCTTATCACAAGTATGATTAAATTTCCTAATCCAGGAAAACAAAATGCAGAATAATCCTATAAGTCTAGGGTCTAACAAATCCTTGTTCACTGTTCTAATAATATTGCCAAAACATCACTATGGTATAGCCATATAATACATCATCAAAGCATTACTCAATGGAACCTTAATTAGTATTGCTGGATCAGAGATCCGTAGGGTAACATATTGCACCCAAGATTCACTTACACAATTAATAACCTAGAGATATCTCCTCTATCATAGCGACAATTAATTGATAGGTACTGATATGAAGGTACAATATATAGGTCTATCCCGGGGTACAATTATGTTAGGGATTTACCAATCAACCGGATGCTACAAAACCCCTTAATCGTCCGACATCAAAGTGTCAAGGAAAAGGTGGAAATGGGGTGGGCCTTACACCCTCTCTCTATATGCTATGTTTTAATGCTTTTCAGATGCAGTTTATGATATGAATGCACATGTTATGCTTAGTTATGCAAATGGATGTCTTTTTTATGACATAGATTAGATGGATGCATTTATTACATGGTTTAATACTTAATGATCTCTAATGATGATATTTAATGTTTTAATGATATGTGATCATGTGGATGGATGCATTTTATGGTTTTTTATTTTATGGATAATGTATGTAATGCAATATGATAATATGGATAATTAATGAGATGAAAAAATGTAATGATACAATGAGATGTACGAAATGAAAATGAAGTGACATAGATGATTAATGAGATGAAAATGTAAATGCAATGAAGGAATGTGAATGCACTTATATGATGAATTTAATGATTAATGTATGCACTTAGTGATAGATGGATGCAATTACCCATTGTATGAAGAGTATCTTAATGATTAATAAAACTCACCTAATGATATGATGATTAATGATAAATGATGGACTTAGTACACTTATATTTTGAATGTAATTCAAATTAAAAATGTAATGAACCCTAAATGAATGCACCTTAATGAATAATGCAATGACCTAATGATATGAAGTGAATGCAATTTTAATTATGAACTCATGCAATGCAATGATAAAAACTTAATAATGCAATGAAACTATGGTGATCAATGTAATGAATGCAACTAAAAATGATGGAATAATATATAATGAGTGCAAACTAATGCCATGCAATTTTTAAAATGAATGTAGATTAATATAATGAATGCAACTAAAATGCAATTTTAAAATGAGTGCAAATTAATATAATGAATGCAACTTAATCTAATTTTGATTTTTGACTTTTCGATTTCCAACATATTCACATAAGGTATTGATGAAAATTATAGCTTAACTCCACCCCCTGTTTTTCTCTTTTCAAATCAATTTTCAAGCTAAGAAATCATGCAACTTAAATGCATTTAATCTAATATGGATGCAGGTAGCAATTTTGAGACCTGAAATTGGTACAATCATCATTGGTTCAACTGTGATGATATGAATACCCTTTTCCCTTTTTGTGTTGTGTTTCCAATGCCGATACAACTGTCACTGGTTGGACTCAACCATGAAAGTCTAAATACCGCTTTAGTCTAATTCAATGTTGCAAGAGGATTTTGGTATTATGATATTGAACATCAAAATATCCAAGGTATTATGATCTTGGCTTTGCCATATATACATGTCCTCGATGATTCTTTGATGATCATGTCCTTAGACGAATGATACATATTTTAAAACTTTGATCTTAGGACACTCATGTAGAAACCAATAAAATATCATGCTTTCATCATTGCTTATCTGGTCCAGGACTTCATCGATTTGCTTAGAAAGACAAGATTTCATCAATCAAGTAGTCACTTAGAAAATTTTGCCATGTTTTTCAAATTCATATTTCAAGTATAGTTCAATCCATTTCAGATTTGATTGTTCATTTTAATCCTGATAAAAGGTAAGGTCGTTGTGAGATCATGGATCAAAAGTTTGCATTCTTGAATGGAAGTTTGGATTATGATTTGATTGTCTAAGTGTTTCACTTGTGATTTGATGTATTGATTTTGTGTCAATTGATATTGATTTGATGAATCCTTCTTGCCTTTATGATAGATTTCCCCCATTTTGATGTCATTGCATTGTTAGACTTCGACACTTTTCAGATCTATGACGAAAGCTTTAAGTATTTGGAAATGCAATTATGGGGTTTTATTATGCAATATATACAAATGTATCTACAAGGATGACAACTAGGCATGAGACTTGACTTGACTTTCAATGGCGCATGTTTACCAGGTTCTCACCGATTGAATTGATTGCTCTTTTTCTCTTTTTAAGCTTTTTTTTCTACCAAGGTGCCTATTTGCTAGGTTTTCATGAGGGCACTTTTCTTCATTTTTAAAATTTTTTTTTTTCTCTTTTTCCATTTTTTTTAATATCATCAAGGCACCTATTTGCTAGGTTTTCACCAAGACAACATCTTTTTGAGGGTCATTTCTGAATGTTTTTGGATTTCTTCATGCTCAATTTTCCATTGATTTTGATTTTTTTCTGCATTTCTAATTTTTTTCTTCTTCTTTATTTATTTATTTATTTTTTCAATATTTTTGAATTTTTCAAGATCAGTTTTGACTATGTACAATAAATAGGATACTTCCTCATCTGATTTTCGGATACTCTTTTTGTTTATACCCTTTCATTTGCTTTAGGTGTATGTTATTGATAGGTTCTTGTAACTTCTCTCCATCACAATTAGCTAGTTTATATGTGCTTGTTCCAAAAGAAGAAGTAATCACAAAATGGCCTAACCAATTTGCTTCCCATTTCCCTTTCTTCTCTCTTTCTGCTTGATTTTTAGGATTTTTTCTTAACACTAGATCACCTATTTGGAATGTCCTTGGTTTGATGTGCTTGTTATAATTCCTTGACATTTGATTCTAATACACTTTAAGATGTTCAAAGTCTTGTTGTTGTCTTTCATATAGCAACTCCAATTCTTGTAACCTAGCAACCCTATAGTCTTCTTCACTTAGCAATCCATGTAGTGAAACTCTTAAGGATGAGATTTCTACCTCCAAAGGAAAAACTGCTTCAGCTCTATAAACCAATGATAATGTTGTAGCTCCTATTGGCATTTTGACACTTGTCCTATATGCCCATAGAGTAGGGTGTATTTGAATATGGCAATCTCTACCTAAATTGTCCATTGTCCTCTTCAATATTTTCAAGATGTTTTTAGTAGTGGCCTCTGCTTGTCCATTACCTTGTGGGTAATATATTGAAGGTGAATGGTGTATCATATGGAATTTTGCACATAATTCTTTGAATTCTTTATTCTTGAAATGTTTAGCATTATTAGTTATGATTTCTTGAGGAGTAGCATACCTACAAATTATGTGGTTCAATGTGAACATAGAAATTTGCTTTCCCATGGCAGATAATAAATTGTGATTCTTTCTTGCATATTTGATGTGTTCTCTAGCTCCATGACCCAAGTATTATCATTTTCTCCTTTATATGATTGGTTGTGGTTTTATTATAATTATAATTGTATTTGAGATTTTTGAAGCCCAAACCCCATTGAAACTTATGAGACTAGGGTTAGATGCATAATTTCTTTGAATAGCATTCCTTTCTATGTACCAAGTATATTTCAAAGAATGCATTTAGCTAAATGAATTTATAGTTGCACTCACAAATTACAGCTCATAAATTCTAGGAACTTGATCTTTGTTCTGCTTCTAGCTCATCAAATTCCCATCCTCCAATCTCTTGTGAAGAGTAACCTTCACTAGATTTTCCAAACTCACATTCCAACTTCATTTATTTCGCTTCAGGATCCAAGATGTCCTTTGATGGTTTGAAGTCTTTGTCAGTCTCCTGAATTGATCTTGGCAACTGCTCTTTGACTTCTTTGTGAAAGGATTGCAAGCTTTTAGATGTATTCTCTGATGCTTTCTCCTCAGTAGATGCGATATTTTCTTTGGAGGTCACTGGCTCCAATTCTAGAACTGGTCTCTGCAAAACTTCAAATTTTTTGTCACATTTGATCAATCATTCCAAAACACTCAAGTGTTTTACCTTCATCCTTAGCATTCCTAAAGTTGCTTCTTTCGTGTGCATGAAATTTTTTCTTCATTCTATCAACTATTCTAAAAGATTGTAATTGCCTATGACTCTACTTCCAAATACTTCTCCTCAACCCTTCTCCTTTCAGATACTTCATATTCATTTGCTTTGTCAAGCTATGATCTCTTACTAGACATATCATTGATAGCTTTTGAAAATGTTGTCATTTGATCAAGCAAAATATCCAAATCCAACTCTTTTCTATATATTTCAACTTGAAGCTGAAATTTGAATCAGATGATTGTGGATCCACCTTTCCAATTAAAATGTCACTACTATAAAGGTTTGAGGCAATATACGACATCCCATCCCCATCAAGCTTATCTACCTTGAGCTTTTCTATGTTTGGTTTTCCAAAATCTACTTCTGGCCTGGATGAAGTCTTAAAGTCACTATTATGATGGTATGTCTCTAATGTGAATGTGTGAAAATTCCTAGTTGTATCCATAATGAACATTGACTGCAACAACCACATTTTGACCATTATAGAGCTCCACCTTCCTTGTAGGGGAATTTGTCGCATAATATCCTATTGCTTGTCTTGAGTGTTTCTCTGATTGGAGAAGTGTTAATGAGTAAATTGCTGGTACTTTGGGTTCTTTTCAACCATCAGTAAAATATCAATCCCATAAGAAATTTGAGCATCTTCTTCCTCTTCAACTCCTAATATTTTCACGATGGCCTTTTTCATGAGATACTTGAAAGGGTTGCGACTTTTCTTAAAAAAAATTTAACTTGTTGTTTAGATATGCATTTATCTAAATGAATTTATAATTAAAAGAGGCCTCAAAAGTCTTCTTGCATTAGAAAAAATATAGATCTCATTTTTCTTGTCATCCTTTTTAATTTCAACATGTGGATGAATATACTACTTGCGACAAATATTTCGTAATTTCTTTACAAGAGAGTCAGGATCATGATGGATTCCTACCCAGTCACCATTGATGAAAATTTTTGTTACACCTTCAGAATTTGATGAGGAAACATGATCAATCACTTTAATTCCAATTTCTTTCAATATATCAAGGATAGATTCTAAGGTAGGATGTAAGCTAACAACTCCAAATCCTTATCTAGTCCACAATTTTCACCATCAAGTGTGGATATGAAGGAAACTTGTCCCCAGTGGGAAAGGATTTTTTGTGATTCTTTCTATTATTGTAACTGTCTTTGAGCTGCATTGTATTAATATCTAATCTTGTAGCATTATTCTCCATTATTCTGTTACTTAATCTGTGATTTCTATGTCTCTAAGTTTCTCTCTTCCATCTATTGGCATCCCTTTGATTGTTGAATCTTTGCCTATTACTATAGCTCTTTTGTTGATATGTGGTCAATGTTTACCTTTCTCTCAATATGGAAAATCTATAGATGATGCATAGTTCCAATTGATTGTACTTGTCATGCATTAAGTTCTTCTATTATAAAGTTCAAGAAAAATGTATTTTTGTAGCAATATAATGATTATGTTGACCTTACATTTGTGGCCCCATGGTGGGAGATTGCATAAATATATGATGGGAGATTGCATAAATATACTATTTGGGCTGATGTGAGAAATTTTTTTTTGTTACCTTTGATTGAAGAACATGTTAGTTGTGTTTGTACATTTGTGAAAGTTTTCTTGATGGAAGGAATAAAGTTTGTTAAGGATTTGAAGAAGAATGATGTATGTTTTGTTGTGATTCCTAACAAACCGAGTAAGAAAATAGAAGATAACATACCTAGGGAGATTGATAAGTTACTTACCGAGTATAGTGAGATAAATTTTGATAATGTACCTGATGGTTTTCCACCGAAGAGAAGCATTGATCATTGCATGGATCTAATCCCTAGAGCTAGTTTCCCAAATAAGGCACCACATCGGTTGACACCTACCGGGAATCAGGAGTTGAATCGACATTTTCAAGAATTGTTGCAGAAAGGTTTGATCCAAGAAATTTTGAGTTCTTGTGCAACAACTACTGTATTGGCACCTAAGAAGAATGGAGAATGGCGAATGTGTACGGATTCTTGAGAAATCAACAAGATAATAGTGAAATATAGGTTTCCTATAGCGGGAATAGATGATATAATGGATAGTTTAACTGGAGCAAAGTATTTTACCAAAATTGATTTGAAGAGTGGATATTATTAGATCAAAATCATAGAAGTTGATGAGTGGAAGACTTATTTCAAGACAAAAGAAGGTTTGTATGAGTGGTTAGTTATGCCTTTTGGTTTAACTAATGCATCGAGTACTTTAATGAGGTTGATGAATGAAGTTTTGAAGAAATTCTTAGGTAAATTTGTGATTGTATACCTAGATGATATTATGATATTTAGTAAGACTAGAGAAGAGCATTTGTTGCATGTTAAACAAGTATTGCAGAGGTTGAAAGAAGAAAAGTTGTTGATAAATCTAAAAAACTGTTCTTTCATGCAAGAAGAGATTGTGTATTTGGGATTTATGATTTCAGCTAATGGTTTGAAAATGGATCATGAAAAGGTTGAAGCTATTTTGAATTGGCCTAAACCTAAGAATGGTAGTGAGGTAATATCATTTCATGGTTTGACAAGTTTTTACCAAAATTTCATTATGAATTTTAGTTCAATTTGTAATGCTATGACACAGACTATGAGAGGAGATAAAAGAGAATTCAAGTGGACACATGGAGCTAATAAAAGTTTTGAGACTCTGAAGCATAAGGTTGCTGAATTACCTGTGTTAGCATTGCCTGATCTCAATAAGGTATTTCAAGTGGAATGTGATGCAAGTGAAAGTGCAATAGGAGCTGTGTTGAGTCAAGAAGGTAAACCTGTTGCTTTCTTTAGTGAAAAGTTGAATGATGCAAAAAGGAAATATTCTATGTATGATCAAGAATTTTATGTTATTGTTCAAGCCTTGAAGAAATGGAGACATTACTTGATACCGAGTGAATTTGTGTTGTATACCGATCATAAAGCTTTACAGTATTTGGGTAGTCAGAATAAGCTGAATCAGAGACACATGAAATGGGTTAAATACTTGTAGAGCTATACATTTGTGATAAAGCATAAGAGTAGAGTCACTAACCGAGTTGCTGATGCACTGAGTAGAAGAAGATCTTTGATGACCGAGATGAAAATTGAAGTTCTTGGTTTTGATGACATGAGAGATTCTTATGAATTGATCCTGATTTTTCTGAGCCATGGATAAAGTGTAGAGAACCTATTCAAGATCAACCGAGTACTAAATGAGATGAATATTTCATTCAAGGAGGTATGTTGTTTAAAGGTATTTAGTTTTGTATACTGAGAGGATCAATGCGAACTAATTTGATAAATGAGAAAAATAGTAGTGGTTTGGATAGACACTTTGGTGTTGACAAGACATTGAATTTGCTTAAGGAGAAATACTTTTGGTTGCAGTTATATAAGGATGTTGAGAAATTTGTGAAAAGTTGTGGAATCTGTCAAGTTGGAAAAGGAGTAAGTCAGAATACTGGATTGTATATACCAATTTTTGTTCCTGAGAAACCTTGAATTGATATCGGTATGGATTTTGTTCTTGGCTTACCAAAGACAGTGAGAGGTAATGATTCCATATTTGTTGTTGTGGATATATTTTCTAAAATGACACATTTTATACCTTGTAGAAAGACATCAGATTCAGTACATATAGCATATCTTTTCTTTAAAGAAATTGTCAGATTGCATGGATTACTGAGGAGTATCATCACTGACCGAGATAGTAAATTTGTTGGATGCTTAGGAAGACCCTTTGGAGAAAGTTTGGCACCGAGTTGAAATATAGTTCTACATTTCACCCAAAGACTGATGGACAGACATAAATTGTGAATAGAATCTTGGGTGATCTTTTAAGATGTTTAGTTGGAGACAGACCGAGTAATTGGGATTTTGTGTTGGCACAAGTAGAGTTTTCATACAATAATTCAGTGAATAGGAGTAGTGGAAAAACACCTTTTGAGATTGTAAATGGCATATAACTGAGAGGTATATCAAATTTAATGGATATTGCTGATAAATGAAAGAGAATTGCTGAACGAGTAAAATTTTATGAGTACATGAAGACATTGCATGAAGATGTGAAACATAAGTTGGAGAAAATTAATCAGAAATATAATGACAAAGCTGATAGATCTAGAAGACATAAGACTTTTGTCGTCAGTGATGAAGTAATGGTTCATTTGAAGAAAGAAAGATTTCCTATTGGAACATATGGAAAACTAAAAATAAAGAAGTTTTGTCCTTGCAAGATTTTCAAGAAATTTGACAGTGGAAATGCTTATGAGATTGAGTTACTTGATGACATGGATATATCACCCATATTCAAAATTGCTAATTTATATGAGTACCATGAGTCAGATGAAGAAATGATAGTACTAAATGATTATCCTAAGAAACAGATAGAAGAAGTTGAGAAAATTTTAGACCGATTGAAGACAGCTCATGGATTTCACAATCTAAGTTGGATTCAGCTCAGGTTGTACCTACTGCATGATTTGGAGAATCATTTCAAATAACCCTAGTGTTAGGATTAACAAGGCAGAAATAACAATTATGTGCAAATATAACTAATATCAGAAAATAATAAACCACATAGAATAGAACACAATGGCACACAGATTTAACGTGGTTCACCCAATCCCTGGGCTACGTCCACCAACAGTGAGTCCAATATTATTATTATCCAGTGATTACAACCTGATTACAATACGTAATCCCTTACAGCCCAATTCTGCCGCAAGTACTAAAAAACATACATACATCAAAATCCCTAACCCTAAGCCATATTATACAATATTTTCCTGCTTTAGGGTTAGAATGAGTTATAAGTAGTCGGCCCAAATAACCGAAAAAAGTAGTCGGCCTCAAAAAAAATTTCCTCGGGGGCTGCGCCCCCGAACCCCCGCTCTTGGGGGCTGCCACCCCCAAACCCCCGCTCGGGGCTCGGCCCGGTCCCGAACCCCGGCGAGGTCGGGAGGAAAAGTGTACAGTACTTTCCTGGATAGTACTTTCCTGATTAGTCACCACAAGCTAACACCTAGGTGTCTGATGCAGGAGCATCTCGGGTCCTTGGCAATCCCGTGTCACCACAAAAATGTTTGTGTTTTCTTGTGTTGCCCGGTTCCTGATTTGACCGATTTGGTTTGGTGTTCTTCAGTTTCCTTTGTTAACCAGGGTTGGTCGGTTATCTCTCTGGTGCTTGGTTATTTCCCTAGTGCTCCGTGATGCTTGTCTAGTGCGTGGTTATCCTTGCTTACCGAGTTGTTTGTTTTAGTTTCTTGTTGAGGTTGAATCTTGCAATTAATTATGGTCATAGATTTAATGCTAGTATATATCATTGGGAAGCATGTGGACCTAGATATGGTCGTTCCTTTTGTTGATGGTGGATCTAAAGGCTAACTTGCTCGGTAGCCTCTTGTATTTATTATAATCTTTATTGGTAGTTTTAGGAGATCAATTAGGACATCAGGGTAGAAGATAGAAGATTGGAGATAGTTTCAGATCCTCACGTGTTGGAGGACTTTTGTACTTGAATTGTAATATCTGGCCTAAACTGAGAAGGACTTATAACCTAGCATGTATGAATCTATTTGAATGAATGCTGAATATATCCTATGGCGGAGTATTCACAACCATTTTGTAGTAGTTTTTGTTGCATTCATGATTGTGATTGTCATTGATGTCAACACAATGATCTACTAAAGATTAGCAGAGAAGTAGATAGTGTTTGAGTTAGCGCACGTGGGATATTGAAGATCTAGCCATGTGGAGTTGAGGAATTACTCTATGATGTTTTACAAGATTGTTTTTAAGAGCACATACATAAATTCATCTATTCATGACAGTTATGTGGAAATCAGTTGAAGCAGTATTCAGGTAGTGTTCCTGAGTAGCGGTTTGTGGAAATCAAATGATATCACCAAATTGAGATTGAATCTGATCATGCAAAGTTGAACAAAAGTTGAAGACATGATGATAGTGATGTGGACATGATTGCAAGGTCCGAGGTTGCACGAGTGAATAATTATCTTAATTGGAAGCCGACATTTTTGTGTAATTATGGAATTTTTATGTAATATGTGGAAACTTTTATTTTGTAATATGTATGCCAACTCATTTGTAATTACTTGAGTGTGGTATAAATGAAGGAATGTTTTCCTTATTGTAATAGGAGAATGTGGATGTGAATTGTAAGATTGTGGAAGAGAATTGCAGAATTGTGCAATACTTGTTGAAAGAGGATATGCGAAGTACAAAGATCTGGTATTGAGATCTGATGAAGCAGTTGGTGCGGTTTGGCATAGTCAGAGGAGAAGGAACAATTTGTTGAGATCAGTAATCTTTTGATATTATTCTATTGAATAATATATAGGTCAGTTGGATAGTGTGTTCAGTGATCTTTCCATTGAAGTTGTTTGGGCAGTGGGTCCTTCTTTCTTCCATAACTCCTAACAGAGTTAGAATCTTTTAGCAGGGATTCAAAGTCTCCTATCAGGGACTGATATGTACTAAATGTATTTTATAAGACTCTGAACAAAGTCCATCCTCTCACAAGGAATTTTTATTTTCGTGCATCTTTTGTAGGCATCATTCCCATCGGGGTTTACTCTTTGATCAAGAGGTTCCCTAGTCAACATATCTTGTGTCATTGTGTATGTATATCTTTCTATGGTTGTTGATTACATTGCTTACATGGTTAAGATCTATTAAAGAAGATAAAAGCTGTATTTATCTGATAACTGATTCACCCCCACCCCCCCTCTCAGTTATCTTAGTTGACTTTACTTTCTAACAATTGGTATCAGAAAAATAGGTCATTGAATGAAAAGTTTAACATCTTAAGGAGATCCATGATGAGTCATTTTAGGAAAGAAAGCCCTAAGTTTGATTGAGTAAATTTTGACAGCTGGAAAGAAAAGATGAAGACACATTTACTTTGTTTAGGACCAGGTTATTGTTTAATCAAAAAGAATCAGAAGACTATCATTGATGAAGACAAGATTGAAGAATGTACTAATGAGGAAAGAGATATATTCATGTGTAACATTTTTCCAGAGAAGAACTTTTTTCAGCCCTTCCGAAAAATGAGTACGGTAAGATAAAATATCTAAAAACATCTCATAAAATTTGGTTAGCTTTACAATCTACTTTTGAAGGTGATGAACATGCAAAGAAAGTCAGATTACATAATTGGATATGTGCATTTGAAGATATAAGAATGATGGAAGATGAATCTATTAGAAGCTATATTGGTAGAATGTCATAGTTTGTTGCAGGTATAAAATCTTGTGAAGGAATCAAGACAGAGAATGAAGTAATATGGAAAATTTTGAGGACATTGAATACTGAGAACTTCACCAGAGAAATTCTTCTTGGAAGATTAGAAGTAGCAAAAATAAACTTGAGACAATCAAGAGATTTACCTAGAATTGAGACAACATTCAGTGCACTTAGTGTTCTCCCTACTTTGTCAAGAAGCATCAGTGTAAGCGGAGATTATGCTAGCAGCATTATATCTAGAAATGACGAAGACAGGAAGATTGAAGAAGGTATTGCCTTGCTTGTGAAAAGAGAACTAGACAGTAATAAATTTTTTAAATGTTGGACTTGTCAAGAATATGGTCATTTTGCATCTAAATGTCCTAAGAGAGTTAAGAAGTATAGAAATAACTTTAAACCTAGAATATCTAAAGAATTTTATTATGCTAATGATGAAGAATTTGAAGCTAGTATGGAGAAATCTTTAAGTGAAAGTGATACTGAGAATGATGATATAGGATTTGTAGCAATAAAAGAAGAAAATCCTGAAACAAAAGTTAAGGAAGAAAAAGCTTTACTTTCTCAAATAGAAAAGAAAGCTGATTGGATTATAGACAGTGTTTGTTCACATCATATGACTAGAGACATGAAGAAAATCATAAAGTTTAACAATCATGATGGAGGAGTTGTTAGAGTTGGAAACAATGCGCCTTGTTTGATAAAAGGTATAGGATCTATTAATCTTGATGGAAAGACTAATATTGATGATGTTTACTTTGTGGATGGTTTGAAACATAATCTTTTGAGTGTTGGACAACTAGTTGATAAGGGATATCAAGTTTGGTTTACTGAGAAAACTTGTGTAATCAAAAACAAGGATGGTAACTTGATTGGTACTTGATCTAGAACCATAAGTAATGTATTTCAATTGAATCCTACTAAGATGACATGCTTGACTACTAAGATTGATGACTGTTGGTTATGACACATAAGATTTTTTCATATAAACTTTGATAACATTGTGAAAGTGAGTACTACACTTGCAGTAAGAGGTTTGCCTAAAATTATGAAGCCTACTAACATGATTTGCAAGGAACATGTGATGGCTAAAGAGAAGAGAAGCTCATTTCCCAGCAAGAAGTTCACAACAATAGAGAAGTTGGAAATTGTTCATACAGATTTGAGTGGTCCCACAAGGACTAGAGGATTCTATGGAGAAAGGTGTTTTATGATTCTTGTTGATGATTTTATAAGAATGATGTGGATTGCATTTCTTAAAGAGAAGTTTGAAGCATTTGATAAGTTTAAGATTATTAAGAACAAAGTTGAAAATGAATCTAGAATGAAGATTAAATGTTTGAGATCAGATAGAGGTGGAGAATTTACTTCAAAAGAATTTAACATTTTTTGTGAAGTGAATGGTATTAAGAGACCATTTTCAGCCCCTAGGACACTTGAACAAAATGGTATTGCAGAAAGAAGGAATAGATCAGTGACTGAAGTAGCAAGAGCCATGCTATTTGAAAATGACTTGGTGAAGATATTCTACAGAGAAGTAGTGAACACAATAGTGTAGACAATGAACACAGTACAAATCAGAGTAGATACAAACAAGACACCTTATGAACTATGGTTTGGACATGCACCATCAGTTAAGTATTTTAGAATTTTTGGAAGCAAATGTTATATTAAAAAAGATGATCACATTGGAAAGTTTGACCCTAGAAGTGATGAAGGTATATTTATTGGATATTCATTGAAGAGAAAAGCTTATGGATGTTATAATAAAATAACTAAGACTATTGTTGAGAGCGCAAATGTTAAAGTTGATGAAAAGTTCAAAATTCAGGAAAGAATACTTGATTATGAATTAGATGAAGGAACTAATCCTAAAACTAATCCAGAGAACATTGAATATTCTATGAAATTGACAGTGAATTGCAAAATGAAAGCTATGTTGAAGAAATCAGTGAAGAACCTACAGTTGAAGTGAGAACATAGACAGTGACACCTAACATGAATCTATTAAAGAATCATCCTTTTGATCAGATTATTGGAAGCATATACAGAGGAGTTTTGACACAAAATAAGGTACAAGAATAGTTGTGTTTAATTTCTCAAATTGAACCTAAATCTACTAGTGAAGCCTGTGAAGATGAACATTGGATTAAAGCTATGAAGGAAGAACTAGATCAAATTGAAAAGAACAAGGCTTGGGAATTGGTCCCTAGGCCTAAAGATAAGAATGTTATAGGAACTAAATGGGTATTTAGAAACAAGATGAATGAACAAGGAGAAGTTGTAAGGAATAAAAAAAGATTGGTATGTAAAAGATACTCACAGCAAGAAGGAATTTACTATGAAGAAACTTTTGCACCAGTAGCAAGAATTGAAGTAGTAAGAATATTTTTGGCCTATGTAGCCTATAAGAAATTGAAAGTGTATTAGATGGATGTGAAGTTAGCATTTCCGAATGGAGAATTGGAAGAAGAGGTCTACATTGAGCAACCTGAAGGTTTTCCTTTAACTAATGAAGGAGATATGGTATGTAAACTAAAGAAAGCTTTGTATGGATTGAAACAAGCACCTAGAACTTGGTATGCAAGATTGGATAAGTATTTGATAAAATTAGGATTTACTAAAGGCACAACAAATAGTAACCTGTACAAAAAAGAAATTGAAAATGGTTTGTTGGTTGTAGTTATTTTTGTTGATGATATTATCTTTGGAGGAGAAGATGAAGCTAGTGATAAATTTGCAGATGAAATGAAGAATGAATTTGAAATGAGTATGATTGGTGAAATGAAATACTTTTTAGGATTGCAGATAACACAGAACAATGATGATATCTTTGTAAGTCAGACAAAGTACTTGAATGATTTATTGAAGAGATTTGGAATGGAGAACTGTAAACCAGTTGGAACACCTATGGTAATTAGACACAAGTTATCTAGCACAGATGAGACTCCTGCAGTGGAATAGAAAAAATACAAATCCATGATTGGAGGATTGTAATATTTAACTCATACAAGACCATATATATCACATGCAGTTGGAATTGTAGCTAGATTTCAAGTTGAACCCAGAGAATCACATTATGCAACAGTAAAGAGGATATTGAGGTACTTAAGAGGCATAATTAAATATGGATTGTGGTATGAAAAATCTGATGACTTTACCTTATGTGCATATACATATGCAGATTAGGGAGGTAGTGTTGATGAAAAAAGAGCACAAGTGGTGGAGCATTTTTCCTTGGAGGAAGATTAGTTTCTTGGCTAAGCAAGAAGCAAAATTGTATTTCAAAAAGCACAGTAGAAGCAGAATATGTGGCATTAGAAAACAATTGTAATGAGATAATTTGGATGAAACAAATGCTGAAGGATATTGGAATAAAATTTATTGAGCATGTTGTTATACATTGTGATAACACCAGCACAGTTAGTATGTCTAAGAATCCTGTACTACATTCTAAGACAAAGAATATAGAAATAAAGTATCATGTAGTGAGAGAGAAAGTGGCAGAGAAAGAAGTCAGACTTGAGTATATAAGTACAAAAGAGAAGATTGTAGATATATTTACAAAGCCTTTTCCTAAGGATACATTTGAGTATCTGAGAGGTATGCTTGGGGTTATTCCCCAACCTACTTTTGAGAAGTGATGCAGATTGTTGCATCTGTCCAGTGGTATATGATTCTTATCTTTCTTCTAGATTGTATGTTGGTACTTCCTCTATGGGGGAGTATGTGTTTTAGAGCTGAGTCATGAGGAATCTAGTGAATGTATTTTCTAAAAAGTGTCTTTTGACATTGAAGTTGTTGTTGACATAGTGATGAAATGTCTATCATTGATTTCAATGGGGGAGAAGTATACATGAAAAACCATCTATTGGAGAGAATTGAATAGGAAGATGAAGAAAGATTTGATTGATGAAGAGGACTTAAAAGTATTTTCAAAGCAATAGTGTTGCAGTATTGGTATTCATGGAACTTAGATGTTTTTTCATCTATGTTTCCATCAATGCCAATGGGGGAGATTGTTAGGAATGAATGCTGAATATATCATATGGGGGAGTATTTGCAGCCATTTTGTAGCAATTGTTGTTGCATTCATAACTATGATTGTCATTGATGTCAACACAGTGATCTATTGAAGATTAGGAAAGAAGCTTACGTTGTTTGAGTTAGCGTACGTGGGATATTGAAGATCTAGCCATGCAAAGTTGAGGACTTACTCTATGATGTTTTACAAGATCATGGTTAAGAGCCCATACAAAAATTCATCTATTCATGATAGTTATGTGGAAATTAGTGGAACCAGTATTCAGGTAGTGTTCCTGAGTAGTGGTTTGTGGAAATTGGATGATATATCCTAATCGGGATTGAATCTGATCATGCAAAGTTGAAAAAAAGTTGAAGACATGATTATAGTGATGTGGACATGATTGCAAGGTCCGAGGTTGCACGAGTGAAGAATTATCTTAATTGGAAGCTGACATTTTTGTGTAATTATGGAATTTTTATGTAACGTGTGGAAAATTTTATTTTGTAATATGTATGCTAACTCATTTGTAATTACTTGAGTGTGGTATAAAGGAAGGAATGTTTTCCATATTGTAATAGGATAATGTGGATGTGAATTGTAAGATTGTGGAAGAGAATTGCGCAATTGTGCAATACTTGTTGAAAGAGGATATGTGAAGTACAAAGATTTGGTATTGAGATCTGATGAAGTAGTTGGTGCGGTTTGGCATAGTCAGAGGAGATGAAACAATTTTTTGAGATCAGTAATCTTTTGATATTATTCTATTGAATAATATAGAGATCATTTGGATAGTGTGTTCAGTTTTCTTTCAATTGAAGCTGTTTGGGCAATGGGTCCTTCTATCTTCCATAACTCCTAACAGAGTTAGAATCTTTTAGCAAGGATTCAAAGTCTCCTAACAGGGACTGATATGTACTGAATGTATTTCATAAGAATCCTAACAGAGTCCATTCTCTCACAATGAATTTTCATATTAGTGCATCTTTTGTGGGCATCATTCCCACCGGGGTTTACTCTTTGATCAAGAGGTTCCCTAGTCAACATATCTTGTGTCATTGTGTTATTGTGCATGTATATCTTTCTATGGTTGTTGATTACATTGATTACATGGTTAAGATCTATTGAAGAAGATAAAAGTTGTATTTATCTGATAATTGATTCACCCCCCCTCTCAGTTATCTTGGTGGACTTTACTTTCTAACAAGAAGATAGAAGATTGGAAATAGTTTTAGATCCTCACATGTTGGAGGACTTCTGTACTTGAATTGTAATATCTAGCCTAAAGTGGGAAGGCCTTACAGCCTGGCATGTATGAATCTATTTGAATGGATATAAGAAGTTGATCTTGCATTCTCTCTCTCACTTGTGTGTTGTTTCTTCCACGTGTGATCTCGGCAAGGTGGATCTGGTTAGGGTGTGCCTTTGGCCCATTTCCCCATCCTCCCTTGCATCACATAAGTACTATAGTTTATACTCCCAACTGAGTACAGTTGAAGAAAGGTACAAACAAGATACCCTATGAACTTTGGTTTGGTCACACAACGAATGTAAGTTACTTTAAAATTTTTAGGAGTAAGTGTTACATACTGAAAGATACTAGAAATGAAAAGTTTGACTCAAAAGGAGATGAAGGTATATTCCTTGGTTATTCATGAAAGAGAAAATTATATAAATGTTTGATCAAAGCTACTAAAAAAATTGTTGAAAGTGCAAATGTGAGCATTGATGAATTTATAGAAAGGAATGAAGAGGATATAAAAAGGAGCTTTAGGATTATAAAAGATTTGTTTATGTAAAAGAAGGTAATTTGGTTGATAAAACTGAGTAGCAACAAGAAGGAACCGATGAGCAAGATGAGCCTCCATCGAGAGATGAAAACTGATGAATAATTTTTAGAACATGTATTAGAAAAATATGTGAGAAGACACCACTCACTGAGAAGAATTATCGGAGACAAGAATTTAGGAGTCATGACAAGAAGTAAGTTGAAAGAGAACACATGTTTGATTTCTGAATTTTAGCTAAGACTAGTCAAAGATGCATTAGAGAATGAAGATTGGATGAATGCTATGAAAGAATAAATTGATCAGATTGAAAAGAATAAAACTTGGTCAGTGGTACTAAGACCTAAGGATAATAATGTGATTGGAACAAAGTGGATTTTTAGAAATAAACTCAATGAGAAAGGATATGTGATCAGAAATAAAGAAAGATTAGTCTAAAAAAGGGTATGCACAAGAAGAAGGTATTGACTATGTTGAGACATTTTCCCCTATTGCTAGATTAGAAGGTGTAAGAATATTTCTTGCATATGTTGCTTACAAAGGATTCAAATTTTATCAAATAGATGTTAAATCTACATTTTTGAATGAGATTCTTGAAGGAGAAGACTACATTGAAAAACCTAATGGATTTGTTGACAAAAACAATAAGAATACGGTCTGCAAACTTCAAAAATATTTATATGGATTGAAGAAGGCACCCTGAGCATGGTATGAAAGGATACACTCTTACTTAGTTAAGATTATATTTGAAAGGAAAACTGACATCAATTTATACTTGAAATGTAATAGTTGTAATGAAATTTTATTTGTTGAGATATTTATTGATGACATTATATTTGGTGGTAATGAGATAATGTCTAAGTCATTTACTGAGGAAATGAAAAAGGAATTTGAGATGTCTATGATCAAAGAGATTAAATTCTTTATTGGACTTTAAATACATTAAGTAAAGGATGGGATCTACATAACACAATCAAATTAAAGTATATTAAGGAGATCCTGAAAACATTCAATATGGAAGACTCCAAACTGGTAGGAACACCAATGGCTATTAGTTGTAAATTGTCAAAATAAGATGACACTAAGGAAATGAATGAGACACTTTACCAATCTATGATTGGTAAACTACATTATGTTATACACAGCCGACCAGATATTGCACATTCAATTGGTATTGTTGCAAGGGTTTCTACAAACCCAAAGGAGACACATTTGTCTTCATTTAAAAGGATATTCAAATATTTGAAAGGAAATGAAGATTTTGTTTTTTTATATAAAAAAAGGAGGAAATTTTGATCTTAAGGTATATACTGATGCTCACTTGGTTGGAAATATTGATAAAAGAAAAAATACTAGTGGTGGAGCTTTCTTTCTAGGAGAAAGATTGGTGACATGGTTAAGAAAGAAATAGAGCTACATTTCACATTCTACTACCGAAGCTGCATATGTAGAAGAAGCTATGAATTGTTCTAATATTATAGAGATCAAATAATTACTAGAAGGTATGCATGAATAGATTACTGATCCTATTTAAATCTATTCTGATAGTACCAGTGCTATTAACATATCAAAGAATCTTGTGATGCACTCAAATACAAAGCATATATTTATTAAGTATCACTACTTGAGAGAGAAAGTACAAGATAAGCATGTGGCATTGGAGTATGTGAATTCTAAAGAATAGATAGATGACATATTTACTAAACCACTACCAAAGGATGCTTTTGAGTATCAACGAGGTAAGTTAGGGGTTATTCCCCTATCCAATGTTCACTAAGGAAAGATGCATGCTACATCAATTCAGTACTCATTAGAATATCTAGTTTGTGAGTTGAGGCTAGTGTTCACCCTTTAGGTGAATCCTAAAGGTGTGAAGGATGTTTATGACTGCAATGGAAAATTTATACACTTGAGATATAATCTGAGAAGTTTATGTTTCTTTGGCATTGTTTTCAAAGAGGGAGATGAATGATATTATTTTAGGGATATGGATAAGTCAATTGATTATTGGATTGGAGGGGGAATATTATTGATGAGAGAATATCATGAGGGAGATTATCATTGTTGATTGTTGAATAAAAAGAAAGAGAATGTTGTTGATGTACTGAAAATGGATGATACTCTTTGTAGGACTTCCTCTCTTTCTCTCACATTTGTAACACATGATCCAAATAATCTTTCCAAAGTTCCTTGTGATTCAATAATTTGTAGATTTAACAAACAGAGCCTCATTAACAACAAAACCATCTAGTGCCAAAATACTAGCATTGGCAATAGGAACAACATCCTCAGATCTACTAGCATGGTTCAACATTGGCAATAGGAACAACATCCTCAGATCTACCAACATGGTTCATAAGCACTAGATGGTTTTGTTGTTAATGAGGCTCGGTTTGTTAAATCTACAAATTATTAATGTCAATAGTATAAGATTTTAATAGCATAATATGTATATTCTTAAAAGTGTGTGTGTGTGTGGGTGCGTGCCCGTAGGATCATGAGGGGTCAAAAAGTGGCAGTGGAAAAAAATGTGTTTTCTATCTTGCCAAACACTTCAAAATCTGCTTTGACATTTTGTATGGCTCAAACAAAATTTGAACTTAGTTTTTTAATACCAAACCAACTTGAATATCCATTAATATCATATATCCAATCCAAATTGGATATCTAGTTTGAAAAAATTAAAAAAACTTATTTTAGTAAAATGGAATAACTTTTGTGTTTCTTATCAAAGAAATTATTTTTTAGAGGCATTGGAAAGGTGATTGAGAGGCCTGCAACATGGATAAGGTAAATGTATTATATTATATACCAAAATTGAATTATAATCATTTGAATTCAATCCTTAATTTTGAAACTTGTAACATTCACAACTTTTTCATACAAAATCATTTTATTTTAGTTCAACTTTTCTCCCATAAGAATTGACATAGTTAAAAAGTAGTAAATAATGAAAAGTATATATTTTATGTACTTAATGAGATTACTTTTTTTTAATAAATCATCATGTAGGTTTTCTTGTTTCCTTTGATCCTATGTACACTTTTTCCCAAGATGACCTAAGAGAAAATGTCTATCTATATCTCTCTTCCCCTATCTTTATTTACTTAGCTCTATATTTCTCTCTTCCCCTCTTGTGTTATATTCCTTTCAATGCATCTCTATCCTTCTTTCTTTGTCTCCATCCATCTATATTTCTGCTCTCTCTTCCTTCTCAGCCTCTCTCTCTATAAATTTCTCTTCTTTTTATTTATGTACCTCCTATTGGAAAAATGGTCAGCACTCCTCTTAGGATTTGTGACAAGGGACAAACTGCCTCCTATGGATTCTATAAGTCTAGTGGTTGTATCATACTTTGAGAGGTCTATCTTTTGGTGAAATGACAATCACACTTATGAAGAGTGCTATCAGAGCTTGGTCACAAGTTCTAATCCCCTCGAGAAATGTTGACTGGGAGATTGTTGGCAAAATGGTCAGCACTCCCCTTGAGATTTATGACAAGGGGCTAACCATGTCTCATGGATTCTATAAGTCTAGTGGTTGTATCAGGTATTGAGAGGTAAATCTTTTGGTGCATAAATAAGCATGCTTGTAACACCTCCCTCTACCTAACTCTACTAGCACATGTTTCTTACTTTTCTTTAACACCTCCTCTCTATCTCACTCTTTCCCCCTCTATTTTTATCTCTCTATATATCTATATCTTCATGTCTATATATATCTCATTATTTCCATCTCTCTCTTATTTTCTTCATCTTTCCCACCACCTATCATAACCAATCAATTAGTTAGAGGGGGGAAGAGATGGAATGGTCAGTGGAATGGATGGGATGGTGATATGAGGAATGGAGATAGGATATTGTAACAAGGGGCTAACCATGTCTCATGGATTCTATAAGTCTAGTGGTTGTATCAGGTATTGAGAGGTTAATCTTTTGGTGCATAGATAATCATGCTTGTAACACCTCCCTCTACCTAACTCGACTGGCACATGTTTCTTACTTTTCTTTAACACCTCCTCTCTATCTCACTCTTTCCCCCTCTATTTTTATCTCTCTATATATCTATATCTTCATGTCTATATATATCTCATTATCTCCATCTCTCTCTTATTTTCTTCATCTTTCCCACCACCTATCATAACCAATCAATTAGTTAGAGGGGGGAAGAGATGGAATGGTCGGTAGAATGGATGGGATGGTGATATGAGGAATGGAGATAGGATAAAGGGATAATGGGGATGGGGGAGAGATGGGGTGGATATAGAAGAGGGAGTGGAGATACACATGAGGTAGAGAGAGAAATAGGATAATTATGGGGAATAGATGAATATGGAGAGAGAGAGAGAGAGAGAGAGAGAGAGAGAGAGAGAGAGAGAGAGAGAGAGAGAGAGAGAGGAATGGTGAAATGAGAAAGGGGTGATAAGAACTAGAGTGAGAGATAATGGGTAATTAGGAGGAGAGAGATGATATGGAGATTGTCCTAAGATGTCTTAAGGGGTCCTAGGTTCCTTGAGTGGTCCTATGGGGTCATCATATGAATTTATGGGTCATGGGAGAAATTAATGGGTCATAGGATACATTAATATAGCCTTGGGGAACCTAAGATACATTAATGGGTGTAAATGAGTCCTAGGATATATTGATGGGTGAAAAGGCATCCTAGGATATATTAAGGGGTCATAGGATGTATTAAGAGGTCCAAGGTGTCTTAAGTAGTCCTAAGGGGTCCTAGGATACATTAATGAGTCCTCAAATGTCTTAAGGGTTCGTAGGTGTCAAAAGTGGACATAAGGGGTCTTAGGATATAAAATTACATTAATTTTTCCTAGGATGTCTTAAGGGGTACTTATTGTCTTAACTAGGCGTAAGGGGTCCTATGATACATTGATAGGTCCTAGGTTGTCCTAAGGTCTCTTGAGTTTATTAAGAGGTCCTAAGGAGTCCTCCTATGTATTAATAGGTCCTAGGGTACATCGATGGGTGCTATGTGGTCCTAGGGTATAGTAATGGGGATTGGTATACATTAAAGGGTCCCAAGGAATCTTAGGATACATTAATGGTTCATGAGGGTCCTAAGGTGTATTAGGTTTCTTAAGAGGTCCTAAGGGGTCCTAGAATGTCTTAAGAGGTCCCAAAGGGGCCTAAGATACATAAATGGGTCCTAAAATGTCTTAAGGGGTCCTAGATGTCTTAAGGGGTCACAAGGTCTCCTTATACATGTATTAATATGTCCTAGGATACATTAATAGATTTTGGGATACATTGATATGTCTTAAGGGCTCCTAGGATACATTAATAGTTCATAGGAGTCTTAAGAGGTGCTAAGGGGTCATAGGTATTGTTAGGAATGAATTTTGAATATATCCCATGGGAGTATTAGCAACCATTCTATAGCAGTTATTGTTGCATTCATGACTGTGATTGTCATTGATGTCAACACAATGATCTATTGAAGGATAGCAAAGGAGCAATCAGTGTTTGGGTTAGAGCACGTGGGATATTGGATATCAAGCTATGTGATGTTAAGTAATTATTCTATGTTGTGATATATGTTTATGGTTAAGACCGCATACAGTAATTTATTTATTCATGGAAGTTATGAGCATTTTGGTGGATGCAGTATTCAGGCAATGTTCCTAAGTAGCAGTTTGTGGTAATCAGATGATTTCTCCTAGTTAAGATAGATTCTGGTTATGTGCAATTGGAAAGCAGTTGAAGACATGTTGATAGTGACATGGATGATAGCACAAACTTTGAGGTCGCATGAGTGAAGAATTATATTGATTGGAGGCCGATAGTTTTGTGTAATTTTGTGTAGCATGTGAAAAATTTTATTTTGTAATTTATATGCCGACTCATTTGTAATTACTTGAGTGTGGTATAAAGGAATGAATGTTTTCCTCATTGTAATATGGAATGTGATGAATGTAAGAATATTGTGAAAGTGAAATTTTTGAAAGAGGATATGTGAAATATTGAGATCTGGTATTGAGATCTGAAGGAGTTGGTGCGGTTTGGCACAATCAGAGAAGGAGTATTGAATTATTAAGGTCAGTAATCTTTTGGTATTATTCTATTGAGTAATACAAGATCAATCGGACAGTGAGTTTGGTGATCTTACCTTGAAGCTGTTTGAGCAATGGGTCCTTTTGTCTTCCATAACTCCTAATAGAGTTATAATCTTTTAGCAGGGATTCAAAATATCCTAAAAGAGATTCATATGTATTGAATGTATTTCATAAGACTCCTAACAGAGTCCATCCTTTCACAAGGAATATTCATATTAGTGCATCTTTTTTGGGCATTATTCCCACCGGGGTTTACTCTTTGATCAAGAGGTTTCCTAGTCAACATATCTTGTGTCATTGTGTTATTGTGCATGAATATCTTTCTATGGTTGTTGGTTACATTGATTACATGGTTAAAATTGATTGAAGTTGATAAAATTTATAATTATCTGATAATTGATTCACCTCCCCCTCTTAGTTATCTTGGTGGACTTTACTTTCTAACAATTGGTATCAGAGCCAGGTTCTTGAAAGAGAAGTTTAACAACTTAAGGAGATCCACGGTGAATTTCAAGAAAGAAAGCCCTAAGTTTGATGGAGTGAATTTTGATAGCTGGAAAGAAAAGATGAAGACACATCTATAGTGTTTAGGATCGGGTTATTGGTTGATTACTAAGAATGAGAAGACTATCATTGATGAGGATAATATTGAAACATGTACTAATGATGAAAGAGATCTATTCATGTGTAACATTCTTGCTAGGGAAGCACTTTTTTTAGCCCTTCCAGAGAATGAGTACAGTCAGGTAAAATATTTGTAAATATCTCATGAAATTTGGTTATCTTTACAGTCTACTTTTGAAGGTGTTAAACATGCAAAGAAAGTCAGATTACATAATTGGATATGTGCATTTGGAGATATAAGAATGATGGAAGATGAATTTGTTAGAAGCTATATTGGTAGAATGTCAGAGATTGTTGCAGGTATAAAATCTTGTGGAGGAACAAAGACAGAGAATGAAGTGATATGGAAAATTCTGAGGACATTGACTCCTGCATTTAAGAAGAAAACACAGATGATTGAACAAGTTATACCTTGTACTGTGAAATTTACAAGAGAGATTCTTCTTGGAAGATTAGAAGCAACAGAAATGAACTTGAGGTTATCAGGAGACTTACCTAGAATGGAGACAACATTCAATGCTCTTAGTATTTTCCCTAATTTATCAAGAAGCATCAGTGTGAGCAGAGATTATGCTGGCAGCAGCAAATCTAGAAATGAAGAAGACAAGAAGATTGAAGAAGGTATTTCCTTTCTTGTGAAGAGAGAACTAGATGGTAAGAATTTTTTTTAATGTTGGACATGTCAAGAATATGGTCATTTTACATCTAAATGTCCTAAGAGAGTTAAGAAGTATAGAAAAAATTTTAAACCTAGAAGATCTAAGGAATGTTATTATGATAATGATGAAGAACTTGAAGCTAGTATAGCGAGAACCTTAAGTGAAAGTGATACTGATAATAATGATGATATAGGATTTCTAGAAATTAAAGAAGAAAATCCTGAAACAGAGGTTAAGGAAGAAAAATCTCTAGTTTCTCAAGTTGAAAAGAAAGCTGATTGGATTATAGATAGTGGTTGTTCACATCATATAACTAGAGACATGAAAAAGTTCATAAAGCTTAACAATTATGATGGAGGAGTTGTTAGAGTTGGAAACAATGCACCTTTTTTGATTAAAGGTATATGATCTATTACTCTTAATGGAAAGACTAATATTGATGATGTTCACTTTTTGGATGGTTTGAAACATAATCTTTTGAGTGTTGGACAACTAGTTGATAAGGGATATCAAGTTTGGTTTACTGAGAAAACTTGTGTGATAAAAGATAAAGATAGAAATTTGATTGGTACTGGATCTAGAACCAGAGGTAATGTATTTTAGTTGAATCCTACTGAGATGACATGATTGATTACTAAGATTGATGATAGTTGATTATGACACATAAGATTTTGTCATATAAATTTTGATAACATTGTGAAAGTGAGTACTACAATTGCAGTAAGAGATGTGCCTAGAATTATGAAGCCTACTAACATGATGTGCAAGGAATGTGTGATGGCTAAATAGAAGAGAAGCTCATTTCCTAGTAAGAAGTTTACATCAGCAGAGAAGTTGGAGATTGTTCATATAGACTTGAGTGGTCCTACAAGGACTAGAGGATTCTATGGAGAAAGGTATTTTATGATTCTTGTTGATGATTTTACAAAAATGATGTGGATTGCATTTCTTACAGAAAAATCTGAAGCATTTGATAAGTTTAAGGTCATTAAGAATAAAGTTGAGAATGAATCTGGAATGAAGATTAAATGTTTGAGATCAGATAGAGGTGGAGAATTTACTTCTAGAAAATTTAACACCTTTTGTGAAGTGAATGGTATTAAGAGAAAATTTTCAGCCCCTAGGACACCTGAACAAAATGGTATTGCAGAAAGAAGAAACATATCAGTGACTGAAGCAACAAGAGCTATGTTATTTGAAAATGACTTAGCGAAGATATTCTAGAGAGAAGCAGTAAACACAATAGTGTATACCATGAACATAGTAAAAATCAGAGTAGACACAGACAAGACACCCTATGAACTATGGTTTGGACATGCACCCTCAGTTAAGTATTTTAGAATTTTTGGAAGCAAATGTTATATAAAGAGAGATGATGACATTGGAAAGTTTGATCGTAGAAGTGATGAAGGTATATTTCTTAGATATTCTTTGAAAAGAAAAGGTTATAGATGTTACAATAAGAGAACTAAGACTATTGTTGAGAGCACAAATGTTAAAGTTGATGAAAAGTTCAAAATTCAGGAAAGAATGCTTGATTATGAATCAGATGAAGGAACTCATCCTAGATCTAATATTGAGACTACTGAATTATTCTATGAAACTGATAGTGATTTTTTGAATGAAAGCCACAATGAGGTAATTGAATAACCAACACCTGAAGTGAGATATGAGATAGTGACACTTAACAAGAATTTATCAAGGAATCATCCTGTTGAGCATATTATTGGAAGCATAGACAAAGGAGTTCAGAATCGAAATAAGGTACAAGAACAATTATGTTTGATTTCTCAAATTGAACCTAAATCTACTAGTGAAGCTTGTGAAGATGAACATTGGATTAAAGCTATGAAAGAAGAACAAGATCAGATTGAAAAAAACAAGACATGGGAACTGGTCCCTAGACCTAAAGATAATAATGTTATAGGAACAAAATGGGTATTCAGAAACAAGATGAATGAACAAGGAGAAGTAGTAAGGAACAAAGAAATATTGGTATGTAAAGGATACTCACAACAAGAAGGAATTGACTATGAAGAAACTTTTGCACCAGTAGCAAGAATGTTTTTGGCTTATGCAGCTTTTAAGAAGTTCAAAGTATATCGGATGGATGTGAAGTCAACATTTCTGAATGGAGAGTTGGAAGAAGAAGTCTACATTGAGCAGCCTGATTTTCCTTTAACTCAAGAAAGAGATATGGTATGTAAACTGAAGAAAGCCTTATATGGACTAAATCAAGCACCTAGAACTTGGTATGCAAGATTGGATAAGTATTTGATAAAATTAGGATTTACAAAAGGAACAACTGATAGCAACCTGTACCAAAAGAAATTGAAAATGGTTTGTTGGTTGTAGTTATTTTTGTTGATGATATCATTTTTGGAGGAGAAGATGAAGACAATTATAAATTTGTAGATGAAATGAAGATTGGATTTGGAATGAGTATGATTGGTGAAATGAAATATTTTTTGGGATTGCAGATAACACAGAACAGTGATGGTATCTTTGTAAGTCAGACAAAGTACTTGAATGATTTGTTAAAGAGATTCATAATGGATAATTGTAAACCAATTGGAACACCTATGGTAACTGGACACAAGTTATCTAGCACATATGAGACTCCTAAAATAGAACAAAAGAAGTACAAATCTATGATTCAAGGATTGCAGTACTTGACACATACAAGACCTGATATAGCACATTCAGTCTGAATTGTAGCAAGATTTCAAGCTGAACCTAGAGAATCACATTATGCAATAGTAAAGAGGATACTGAGATATTTAAGAGGCACAATTGAGTATGGATTGTGGTATGAAAAATTTGATGATTTCACCCTATGTGCATATAAAGATGTTGATTGGGGAGGCATTATTGATGATAAAAAGAGCACCAGTGGTGGAGCATCTTTCCTTGGAGGAAGATTGGTTTCTTGGGTAAGCAAGAAGCAAAATTGTATTTCACAAAGCACAACAAAAGTAGAGTATGTAGCAGCAACAAACAATTGTAACCAGATAATTTGGATGAAGTGGATGCTGAAGGATATTGGAATAAAATTTGTTGAGCCTATTGTTATACATTGTGACAACACCAGTACATTTAGTATGTCTAAGAATCTTGTATTACATTCTAAGATAAAGCATATAGAGATAAAGTATCATGTATTAAGAGAGAAATTTGCTAAGAAAGAAGTCAGACTTGAATACATAACAAAGGAGAAGATTGTAGACATATTTAAAAAACCTTTTCATAAGGATACATTTGAGTATCTGAGAGGTATGCTTTGGGTTATTCCCTAGCGTACTTTTGAGAAGTGATGCAGATTATTGGATCCATCTTGTGGTATATGAGCCCTATCTTTCTTCTAGACTGGATGTTGGTACTTCCTCAATCGGGCAGTATTTGTATCTGAGATGAGTCATGAGGAATCTAGTGAATCTATTTTTTGAACAATGTCTTTTGACATTAGAGTTGTTGTTGACATAATGATGAAATTTTTGTCATTGATGTCAATAGGGGAGAAGTTTACATGAAAAACCATCTGTACCATCAATTGGAGAGAACTAAATATGAAAATGAAGCAAGATTTGATTGATGAAGGCACTTGAAGTATTTTTTAGAGCAGCAGTGTTGCAGTGTTGGATTTATGGAACATTGGATGTTTTTCATCTATATTTCCATCAATGCCAATGGGGGAGATTGTTAGGAATGAATGTTGAATATATCCTATGGGAGTATTAGTAGTCATTTTGTAGCAGTTGTTGTTGCATTCATGACTGTGATTGTCATTGATGTCAACACAGTGATCTACTGAAGGATAGCAAAGGAGTAGTTAGTGTTTGGGTTAGTGTACGTGGGATATTAGAGATCAAGCTATGAGATGTTAAGGAATTATTCTATGTTTTGATATATGTTTATGGTTAAGATCATAGACATTAATTCATTTATTCATGGAAGTTATGAGCATTTTGGTGGATGCAGTATTCAGGCAGTGTTCCTGAGTAGCGGTTTGTGGTAATCATATGATATCTCCTAATTGAGATAGAATCTGGTTATGTGAAGTTGGAAAGAAGTTTAAGATATGTTGATAGTGACATGGATGATAGTGAAAACTTCGAGGTCGCACGAGTGAAGAATTATATTTATTGGAAGCTGATAGTTGTGTAATTTTGTGTAGCGTGTGGAAACTTTTATTTTGTAATTTGTATGCCAACTAATTTTTAATTACTTGAGTGTGGTATAAAGGAAGGAATGTTTCCTTTTATTAATATGGAATGTGATGAATGTAGGAATATTGTGAAAGTGAAATTGTTGAAAGAGGATATGCAAAATACTGAGATCTAGTATTGAGATATGAAGAAGGAGTTGGTACGGTTTGGCACAATCAGAGAAGGAGTATTGAATTATTGAGGTCAGTAATATTTTGGTATTATTCTATTGAGTAATACAAGATCAGTTGGATAGTAAGTTCGGTGATCTTACCTTGAAGCTATTTGGGTAGTGGGTCCTTCTGTCTTCCATAACTCCTAACAGAGTTAGAATATTTTAGCAAGGATTCAAAATCTCCTAACAGGGATTCATATGTATTAAATGTATCTTAATCATGGTCTTTTACCTACACCTTCTATACCTCCTTTAACTATGACCTCTAGCTCTATTAATCAAGTTCCTTCTATCAAACTTATCAAAGATCCTGTGATTGTTCCTCCTATGGTTAATAATCCTATTGATCTTCCTAAAGAACCTGTGAAGGATCCTATGATTGTTCCTCCTAGTTTTCAACCTATTTCAAATAAATCAAAATGAAACCGATCTGCTAATGAACGTCATAAAAAGCATCGTGCTCATGCTAAAGCTAAAAAATCTTTACCTTCTATGGATAAACCTATGCATAATGTGGTAGAATAGATTGTTACTAATAATGATGTTCACATGCATGATTATGATGATTCTATTCATATCTTAGATCCTATTTTAATTAGTTTGGATGAATAAGATACTCTTGATGATATTGATGATGTTAATGATGAATATGAAACTATTGACATTGACATTAATTTACCTAATATGCCTTCATCACAATTAATTCTTACACCTAGTGTCGAACATTGTGATTCTCAAGAGGATCCTTGTTTGGAACTGACTATCATCCCTACTATGTTGGATATAGTCCCTCTTGCGAGTTACCCACCTTCCCTAAATGATATACAACGAGATGGGGAAAGTAGGTGGTACGCTTGATTGGCTTGTCCTTCGTGGTAGCTTTGTTGTGTGTTTTCCTGCTGTACTGTGCTTCTCCCATAATGTGTTTTCTAAATGTTGTTAGATTCTTTTATACGATCCTTGTTACTTAGTTGGTGCAAGGTGATAAAGGAATCAAAACTATTGTTCAAATTATTCTATATGTATCTCTATTCTTCTATGCATTATTCAATGTTATGTTGTAACTGTACTATTGTTCGTAAATGTTTCCTTATGTAATCTTCTTGGATTCGAGATATGGTAGCACTAATTATTTTTGGTCTCCATGTCATGGTTCGAAAATATTCTCCTTTGTATATGTTATGTGATCTTTCCTCCTTTGTGAGTGTAGTTCTACTTTCTTTGAGGAATGATGTCAATTTATTTGCAATAATATCATATATATATTATCTTATGATCATACTGACCCCATAATAAGTAGATCCCTTCTGTGTTCTTTGTATGTTTCTATGATATTTCCCTTGATTTGTCTTTGTTTGGGGGCATCTCGATGTGGAAACATAATTAGTGGAGTTGTTTATGTTTCCATTAAAGCCATTGCTCCTGTTAAAGTGTTAGCAATGACTTTAATGTGGTGGCATACACTTTGCTCACCTATTGCACACAAACACTTTTTGATACCCACATATTTTTCAAGATACTTTTTCCCTTTTTGGATCAGTAATTAATCCTTAAAGCATGGGTTTATATTTTAGGATGTCTTGATCCCTCTAGTTTCAAATACACATATTTTGATCCCTTAAGGTTGAAAGTGTCCTTAAGACTAGATCTCTTTTGTTTTTTGGTTTTATTCTTATGGAATAGGATATTCCTAAGGATGAATCCTTGATGGGTTGACTAGTGAGTAGCCATATTCACTAGGCGGTTCAATTCCATCTTTTCAGTTGCGCCATTTTCCTGTGTGGTTCACAATGGGACATAAGTTCTCATTGGGCAAGGTAATCACACCTTCTTTCTCTCTCTAGAGATGTCTCTCTTATTATGATCTAGGAGTCAATGAAGACTTGAGTCCCTGGGGGCTTAAGCTTTCTCTTTGTCCCTCAGATTACAATAAGATTATCTTTTCATTTTGATCTCCTTTTCCAAGAGTTTGCATCGAGTCCATACTCTTGCTAAAGTGGGGGCTTAATGTATCATCTTAAAATGGAAGCACTTCCAATTATCCCTCCGAGTAAGTGGTTTGGGGTAATGTTAAGCACCTTGATCGGGTCTTTGCATGTATTGGGCTTTCTCCCCACTTTCCAATTCTTCCTGGCACTTGATTTCTTCATTCTAGGTGAAATTAGGGTTAGGATCCAGAGGATTCTCCTTAATTTCCCTCTTCCATGGCTGTATTTTCTAGGTAGGATTTAGAAATAGGTCCTCCTAGCCTTCTGTTAATCTCTATTGAGCATTTAAGGTTGTCATTAGTATCAAAAGATAGTAAATAGGTCGATCGGTCATTTATATTGAGACAGTCGGTAACTAGCACCAAGACAGAGCAGTTGGTAAAGCCTTTACACCGAGCATCACATAGTTAATCAAGCATCAGTGACACCGACATCGACGGTCAGTAAACACCAAGCATCGCAGTATATACTGAGCAGATTATACAATGTTTATCGATGATCACAGAAAATGGCATAGTAATCAGAAATGGAACATTATTCTATGCAAACGGTTATAACAGATCGTAAAATGGTTTACCAAGATCAAGGAGCATTTATTGTAAATGATATTCATTAAATGCAATGATATCTTATTTGTATTAGTTGATCTAGGTTATTTTGCACCATAGATCTTAGGGTTATGATTAACTTTGTAACCTAATTTTTGCTAAGGCGACAAAATAGAACACTATATATTGTATATGTTCGCACCATTTTATAAGGTTGTTGAACTGATATATATGAATCATGGAGCACTTGAATAAATTGCCTATCTTCAAGACAATTAGTTTACCGAGCAGAATAGAGTACAAAGGATTTTAGATTGAGCAGAATCAGACAAGACTACCGAGCAGAACAGAGCAGAGAATCATCACAGAAAAGGTGATATGTTAATAAGCACTTATAGATCTGTTTTAGACAATTGAGTTGTCAACTAGCAGATAGCTACCTATTACTTTCTGACAATTGTGATAGAGTTTTGTGAAATCTCTTAACCGACTAGACTTAACAGTCTTTATATAAATCTCTTAACCAAGTACACACTTCATATAGTGTTTTTAAATCCTATAACTAGGTAGATCTAGCTGATCTAATATGTTACTCGTAACAGGGTAAGATCACCAGAAGTGATCAAAACTTGTAGCCTTAATAGGAAAACCTTTTCTATCTGCAGTAGTGAAGAATTTGTGGGTGTCATCCCCACTGCAGTTTTTATCTTCTAACAAGGGTTTCCGCATTACCAAAATACTTGTGTTATGTGATTGTCATATTGATTTCATATTGTTTACTTTCTTCAGTTAACTAGATGATTGATTTATGCAATTAGATTCAAGTTATTTTGATCGGTTATCACAGTATTCAGTTATAGATCTGAAAGGTTGTGCAACTAAAGTTTTTGAAGGCACTGATTCACCCCTCCCCTCTTAGTACCTATCTCTCCTAATTCCAACAGCCTTCATCATAGTAATCATAGGATTTTATGTCTATCCCTGACATTCTAGCCTGTTCTGATATCATTTCTAGGTTTCTGGGCATCCCCGGGACCTCCTGACCTGGTTCTGCCTGAATTTGGGCCCAGGGTCAAATTCGAGGTTGATCCTAACTAGGTCAGGATTGAGCTCAAACCTAACTAGGTCAGGATCGAGCTCCAACCTGACTAGGTCAGGATCGAGGTCAAACCTAACTAGGTCAGGTCCAACCTCAATTTTTCCCCCCTCATTCAAATTTCTAGAATCTTGGATTTTTGGGCATTGGGCTTTTAGGATATTTATTTTCCCGCCTCCGGGTTGGCCATTTCAATTTTTGGGATGGTAAATCCTCTAATTGTATTTAATCTAGGTATATTTTCTAAAGGTTAGGACCTAATTGGGATTTAATTCTCCAAGGTGGCCCCTCTAGAGGATTTTGCCCTAGTTCACTATAAAAGGAGGCCTTCCTCTCTCATTTTCTCATCCACAATCAAGCAATTGACATCCATTATTCACACCTCCCCATCAATTTTTCATGCTCAACCTCTCAAGTTCAAGCAAGTCTTCAAGAATTCAAGTGTTCAAGCATTCATCCATCAAGGAGATCCATTGTTAGCTATTGAAGGATTCAATCTCTTTGGAGCCCCCTTTGATGATCCATCCTTCTACATTCATTCAAGCCTTCTCATATGCAAAGATCAAGTGAAGCTTGGTGTTGAAGATCAAATGCCATTGATTGGAAACATCCTACATCTATTGAAGCATTCCTACTTGTGGATTTGAGGATTCAAATCCTCTACAAAGACTTCAACATAAGCGAGGTGATTTTTTTCAATTACTTTGTTTATGCACACTATATTTCAATTCAATTTCAAGGTTAATTCCTAAATTAGGGTTTGACCAAGGCAAACCCACCATACAACAAAAACTCCCATTTTCTTATAGGTATAGGTGTGGAATTTTGGATCTGAGAGCAAATTTGGATACCCTTTTCAGAAAACTTCTGAGATCTGTGAACATAATTCGAATCAGACTTCAAATAAAGAATGTAGTATTTGACCTTTTATGAGGGTCAAACCTGACTTGAGCTCATCTTGAAGAAAGATTTCTGGGTTTTCTCTGTCTTGGCATTTCCAATCCAGAATAGGTTGCAAAATTGCCCAAAAGTATACACAGACATCAGAATTTGACATTTTCTAGATCTGCCCTAATTTGAGGTTAGTATTTGTATTTCAATCATTCCATATTCCAAGCATAATTACATTCATAGGGAAATATTGGATTTACTCTCTCTCTCTCTTCCATATTCCTCATAAATTGATTCAATTGTGTATTAACCTCTTGGTTGATCAAATTGGATCTCTTCTTTAGGAATTTGGGTTTGAGAATAGATCTCATATTTCCCCCTTTACATCTGAATAGGGGTGAATCCATTTTTCCACTATTCAATATCCTCTTATTGTTTTATTTTTCATGACTCTATACTTACTCCCCCTTTGACATCAATGGCAAAGGGTGCCAAATCAAATAAGCACCGGTACTACTCCTGAAGTAGAGTAGTCAACCATTCATCAGTCACTGAGGACTGATGCACTCCTATGAGCTCTAATCAGATTTAGGGAAGGGAATTACTCCCAGCTTTTCCCTGAGATACTCAAATGTATCATTTGGTAAAGGCTTTGTAAATATGTCTACTAGCTGATCTTTTGTGCTCACATAGTCCAATTTTACTTCTTTCTCTACTACTTTCTCTCTTAGGAAGTGATATTTTATCTCAATGCATTTAGTCTTTACATGCATCACATGGTTCTTTGACATATTGATAGTGCTAGTGTTATCACAATGAATAACAATAGGATAATCAATCTGAATTCCAAAATCTTTTATCATCTCCTTGATCCACACAATTGTAGAGCAATTTAATGCTGCTGCTACATGTAATACCCCAAAAATGGGCTATAGGTTCATTAACCTCTTACATCCTCAAATCGATTGAAATCGATAGCAAAGTCCTAACCTAAGGCACATGTACACATCAGTTTATCAAAAATTGATTTTATCTTAACTCTGCATCGAGGAATATTCCTTAAATATTCCTAGTTATCCTAATTATATTTAATTGAATATTATTTGGCGATAAATGTCATTATTTATCCTAAAATTTGATTAATTGAATATTCTGAATATTTAATTAATTTATTAAGATTAATTCAGCCACTTAATTATTTAATTAGATTTAATTCTATTTATTCCTAATTTATATTATTTTATTTGATAATAAATCAAATTTGTTAAAAATAATCAGTTGAATTCTTAGTTAATTGATTTAATAATATAGTTTTGAATAAAAGTTTGATTAAATAATTGATTAACCCATAAATTAGTTATTTTTAAATTTAAAATCAGTTAAGTTGAGAATAAATCACTTTATTTTTAAATTAATTCATATTAAATCATGCATAATCAGAAAAGCAGTTAAATTTAAATCAATTTTCAATTTCAATTTGTTAACTTTCTAAACTCGACATCTGATGATGAGTTGAAAAAGTGAACTAAACTCTATTTTGAGATAAAAAGTGCTTTTGCATGATTTTTATGAGTTAATTAATTCTAATTTCTTGTTAACTCAAAAATCAACCTGAGTTTATCAGGAGTGATTTATGGCTTTTCTCACTGCATCCTCAAGCCCTAGATTTCTATAAAATCAAGGCTCATCTCTTCACAAAATCATCTCTCAAATTTGCACAATTACTTTGACGAAATTGCATCTGAAGAATCAAGCTTTTGTGAATAGGCGATTTGTGAGAACTTTCATTGTTTTTCATAGCTTTGCATCCATTTTCATATCATAGCATATCATTGTTAGAATAATCTGCATATCAATTTCATACATTCTAGACTAGTTTCATACGGGTTTTTACATCATTGCATAGAAAATACAAAAAGATAGATTAATCTGCATCCATCCTACATTCATATTTTATCATTAAATCCTTCATTTAGGTGTTGCATCATCACTAATCTTGGCCTAAATCTGAGAATACCATACTCGCACCTACTAGAAGGTAGTAAATCACCTGGTTAGCTTATTTCATTTATATTGCAGATTTCTTAATTTGCTAACCTCTAATGTTTTACTGAAGTGTTGTGTCCACAGCTAGGTACGATTTTCACACACATTTTTGGAACCCACCGTGGGGCCCTGAAATGGGTTTCCATTTCATTTCTTACAATTTCTATCAATTTTCAATCATTTTATGTCAAAACTATGATTTTTACTTTTTGTCCATACATTTTTCTTACAAGTTTTGGCAGAGTGTTGTGCCAGGACCCCCTGATTGTCATAGGACAATTGGTGTTTTCAAGACTCGTACCTATTGTTACATATTGTCATTTGGAGGTTGCTTTGTCATGTATGCACAGACCCACTATCGTATCATCTTGGATTGTCGTATGGGAGGAAACTATTTGTCGTACGAGTTTTGACATCAGAAATTCAATTGTCATTTCAAATTTTCATGCATTTTTCCAAATCTAATTTTTGGATTTGGACTAACAGCTAACCCTAATAATTGAGATCTTCTATTTCTGATTGGTACTTGCTGATTTTCTCATTGGAAAGCACAACAAAAATTGCAAAACAGGTAAAATCTACTAAGCGCATTGTGAAGGAACTCAGGTATTCTATTGCATTTGATAACACTTCAATTTGGGATATAAAATGAACTCTCACATGTCAAGCTTGTGTTCCTTTCCTGCTTTCATAAAACAGACTTCAGTTTTGGGCTCTAAAAAGAACATAGATTTTTTTTTTGCATATCTGTTACACATAGTAATTAGGCCCTATGAAAAATATTTGTGGAGTTCTTGAGAGAGTGGGATTCATTCACTTGTTTTTCATGTGAAGCTCTTCTCAAAGATAGATCCTTTTGTAGGTAGGGAGGATACTGTTGTTATCTCACGTTCACTTGGTTTGGTCATCAACTTTGATCGGTACGTTCTCTCTTGGTTCCACTTAGAGAGCTCAATAGACATTTTTGTTGACATCACAAATCTTGGTGAGGTAGTTTTAGTCTTAGTGCATCAAAGAATTTGTCTACTATGTTTGGGTAAAAGTGAAAAGGCTAGAGGATTATGCTCTACTCTCTTTTTGGATAGTATCAGAAACTCAGATCCTTGAATCTGGACCAAGTCCCCATGTGGTCTATTTTGTGAGTCACCTTTAGAGAGGGTTAACCATAGTGGACATTCCCTTTATTGGGTCAACCACGTGGATGGAACCTCAAGCGGTAATAGCCATTTTCATTATGGTAGCAACAACCGCTATATAAATATCTTTGTGGAAGAAATCTCCACTGGTGTAGTCTCTTGTTGGGATGTCAGATCTCCTTAGCAGCTCTTGATTGATTAAATTCTTAGACTGTGTCAAAACCCTGGTGTGTCTGGATGGATTTTACCCTCTTGAGATTACAAAATTTGTAGAGTCAGACCATTACTTAAAACCCTAGTGCTATCAAATTTTCATTTTCTAGGACTATGTGCATGATTGGAAAATTTTTTGAGAACATACACAAGTAGCATTCCTAGGGTTAGAACAATAAGTCACTTGATTGTTCATGTGCAAGGTTGCTTTGTCCCTTTCTCATTATTTTTAGACGTGCTTGAATTCCCTTGCTTGCTATTCTACATGCTTGTTATCTACTTGGTTATTGGAAATGAACGAACTTGAGATGAACTATTACATAGATTTTCAAACCTGGATAGAGAAATTTTGCAAACAACCTGATACTGAAAATTGAAAAATTGCAAATATGAAGCAAAATTCCTTTTTGGAGTCCAAATTCATTCCACAGTCTTAGAAAGTCATACAAGTTTTTCCCAAGTGTCGTGCCAGAACCCCTAAATTATCATACGGTAGACTATATACTATCGTACGAGTATTGTTAGAAAAATTCAAGAAAAATTAATCCCTGGTGTCAATTGTCATATGAGTGTTGCAATTGTTGTACGAGTGCTTCAAATTTTCATGTCAGACCTCATGCAGACTCATACGAGCCTGGATAAACTCATATCAAAATTTTCAAAAGTTGCCAGAAACCTACCAAATTTGTCAGAAATCCAATTTTTATAGTCAACTTCCAAATTCTGTCAAAATATTCACTGTATCAGGAACATAGTAGAAACCAAAAGAATCCAATCATTTTCCCAAAGTGATCTCTTGAGTTTGATCTAGCCTTCTAATCTATTGATTTGAATCACATTCATCTTTTGTCAAAACCTTGTCAAAATTATCTTCCATTCAATCTTCAACAAAATGGCTAAGTGTTGCGAGCTCGTGTCTACCATCTTTTGGGCATCTACCCATACATCTAGGACATAGTATCCTTCATTTATGTCCAAATCAATCTTCAATCAATCTAATCTTGACAACGTTGTGTCATTTGATCTTCTTGAATCAAGTCATTCTTCAGCTATCTTCATCTTGCTCTTCTACTTCACTCGAAGTTAATGGTGGAAACTAGAGCTTCATCACAAAGAAAACAAGGGGAACAACCTAAATTCTCCTCAACAACATCTTCTGTGATTGCTCAGACATTTCATCAACCTTACAACATAACAAAATTTGGAGAAGACGCTCTTGGAAATCTTTACTTGAAATTTGGTTACGTCACCCCACCCGTGTCTATTCACAAAGGTGCTAAAAAAACTCCACATCAATCAATCCATTGTAGTTCTCATCATAATACAATTTCTCAAGGGGGAGAAAACCAAGGCTCCCAAGGACATCAGTCTCAACATGGTGCGGATCAAGAACCCACACCTTCTGAAATTTACCAATATCAAAATGATGATAACTTCAAAAGAATGATGAGACACTTCTCGCATGAAGAGAAAGAGGCATACTTCTTGGATCTAGCTCAACAAGGAGCCAAACTTCCTCCAAAATTCAATGTTGAAGATATTATCACTCAAGAGGAAGAAACTCCTATTACAACCATAATGAAACAGATGCATGCTATGCAAGTCAAGTTAAACAAGCTAGAAAAAGAGAAGGAACCTAAGGAGTTCTCTATGGAGGCCCTATGCCCTTTTCCTTTTGACAAAAAGTTGTACATGCTGCCATTCCCAAAAAGAATGGAGATACCAAAATATGATAAGTATGATGGCAACTTTGACCCTCAAGATCATGTTAGAGAATTTTTTACTCAATCCACAAAGTTTATGCATGAACCAACCTACTTAATGTATCTTTTCCCTTGATCTCTGGGAGGAGCAACCATTCATTGGCTCTCTAAAATGCCTCCAACAATCAAACCCTATGAGGAGTTGATCAAACTATTTTATCAATAATACTCCGACAACATTCAACATCCGATCACCATGATCGATATTTGCAATCTCAAGCAAAACTTAGGAGAACCCTTCCTTACTTTCCTCAAGTGATGGAGGAAAATTTTTTCACTCTGTGCTCAATCTATTGTGGAAACTAAAAAACTCAAAATCTTCATAAAAAATCTGGTTCCAGAACTCAATTATCCCTTACAAATGCAAAATCATACATCCTTTAATAAAATGGTAGAGAATGCCATCAAGATTGAGAATGTGCTTGTTAAAAAGGGAGACATATCACTTCATAAGGAAAACAAGTCCAAATCTGGTTCTAGTTCCAACAACAAAGACAAAGGTAAATTTTGGAACAAGAACAATAATGTTGTAACAAATGGCATTATTGATCATGTCAATGTCCCATCAAAGACACCAGCATTCAATATCACTATGGGCACTCAAGCCATAAAAGCTTCTAAACAAAAGGCATCTGAACCTTCTCAAAAGTCAAAAGACTACAAACCATGGGTTACAACACCAAAATGCAAGTTCAATCCTTTGGGTGAGTCCTTAGAATCTACCATGAAAACTCTCTTGGTAAACAAAATCATCTCATTGCCTGAGATAAAAATATTTGATCTTGAACCTAAACCAAAATGGTGGAAAGAGACCAATTTCTGTGACTTCCATTGAAACAAGGGTCATAAAACAAATAACTGCATACACTTGAAACATCTCATACAAGACAAAATTGATAATGGAGAAATTGTAATTGACAGTCACAAAACCAACAATGATCATACGGCATCACGAAACCATTTCTAAAACATGGTCAAGGAGATTCATCTTCTCAACCTAACATGGGTGCTAAAGTCAATTACACCTACTCTGGAAACAATGTTTTCATAAATATGGTTGAACCATACCTATCTGAACATTGCAATGTCATCACAATTGTAAGAAAGGATAGAGATAATCAATCAGCAAATGCAGTAACTCGATCACAAGCTAGGGTACATCTACAAGGACAAAAATCAAATTCATTCAATGCCCCTAAGGTGCCTTTCAATCTTTCATCTGCTTCTAAATAGAGGGCTTCTTGTAAATCATCAAATCCTAAAGAGATGAGACCAACATCATACAATATCACCCAACAACTCCAGCATACCAATGCAAAAATATCCATGTTTGAGTTGCTTTTGGATATCTCCTGCTCATAGGGCTATTCTGGATAAAGCTCTTCTCGGTTCCAATTTTCCTAACAATCTTGATCTAAATAGATTCTAGACTATGGTTGGTCATCTGACATCCCCAATGTATATCTCCTTCTCAGAGGAAGATGACAATTCACTACGTCACCCGCATAACCAGCCCTTGCACATGGAAGTCTTGATCCAATACCATAGTCTCAAACAGGTGTTGATAGGTGGAGGTGCTGGTTTGAATATTTGTTCCTACAAATTGATCACACAACTAGGATTATCAAAAGATGCTATTGATCCTAAAAAGAAGATAACCATAAAAGCATATGATGAGAAAGAAAGATCTTCCAAAGGAACAATTGTCCTACCTATCAGAACATGACCAGTTATCAAAGACATTACCTATCAAGTTTTGGACCTTCCATTGGCTTACAACATTCTTCTAGGGAGGCCTTGGATACATGAAATGCAAGCTATTCCATCAACATACCATCAATGTGTGAAGTTTCCTTATGATGGAGTAGAGGTAACAATTCTAGCTGACATATCCACATCTTGCAATGCCTTGAAAGAGAGTGCTGACAAACTTGTTCCACATAATAGAGAATCTTTCCCCAAGCACATGGATATTGCATCTACATCCATGATGGAAGACATTGCCAAAAAAGTCAAAATCAAGGACACAAGCATGGGATAATATACTATGTGGAACCAGTCCTATCTCTCACATCTCTCCCATTGTCCCCAAAATCTTATGGACAACCTTCAGACAAGGTGAAACCTACAGCTAAGGAATCTCAGGTCATATTTAATGGAAGTTTTATTATAGAGAAAGTATCCAAGCAAGAATCTAATGAAGAAGAAGCTATACTAGCATGTTTATACAAAAATTAGTCTCAATCCCAGAAAGTTCAGAAATGTGACTATAAAACACCTAAAATCCCTATGGAATCTTATGGACCAGGTCATAAACTCATGTCTAAAATGGGGTACAATGGAAAAGGACCTCTAGGAACAAGAGGCAAAGGCATTATAAAAATAGTTGAACATTTTGGATGGATGACTAAAGATACTACAGGCTTGGGATATGAAAAGAAGCCTTTTTATCTCAACAAAAACTCTCCACATGTCTTAGAACATATTGAACCATCAACATAAATTTAGCTAAAAGAAGAAACACAACAATCTGACAGTGAGCATTCAGACACCATTGATGAGCTTATTCCTTATGAGCACTTGCCTAAAGAAATACTAGAGCTCCTTAAAGATGAAGAGAAACCTAAGGAGAATATCAATATAGTAGACACACAAGAACCTACTATGGGACAAAAGGCAGTTACACCACAAGAACCAACTGATCTTGAAGAAAACCAAATAGAGAAGGAGGGAGGTGGTAGCTATTCTGAGACAGAGTCCCATGAGTATGAATTCAAATTAGAATTTGAAGGTGACCCTTCTTGGGGTATCCATCTCGACTTTACACATGTTCTCAGATTTGCCAAAGGTCTAGATGAAAGATCAGAAGATGAATCAAATGACTATGAGTGGGGAGTTATTCCTAAAGAAGATGAACTTATCACTAAAAAACATGTTGATGTTATTCACCAATATGCACCTAAATCTAAAGTCAGTCTAGAGTGAAATAACGAACTTAACGAGTCTAATCCACCTATGGCTGAAGTGGAATCCAATAATGACGCTGGGATAATTTGTGAACTAAATATTCTGAGTAGTAATATCACCTTTGAATTTGAGAGTTGGGTTAGACCAATGATGACAACACCATATGCATGAACACCCTTTCGCAATCCTCTCCTACATTGACTATCCAACATCCAAAACTTATTGACCAGACATCTACTGATCTGAGCCAAGATATCTATACCTTTTGAAATGACAATGCCCTTGCTTGCTACCTTAATGCAGTTGAAGCTATGATGACTTCCATTAGTGAACCAAGAATTAGCATGACAGAGTCAGATATCAAATATCTTAGTCAAAAGAATAAAAGAAAAAATAAAAAGAGTTCTAAGGGTGAAAACCACTTTGTGGCAGTCTCAAAACCTAAAATAGTAAAAACAAAAGATGTATCTGAAGGTGAAAACCTCTTTGAGGCACCCAAGGATGAGATATTTGACGTCCTTCTGAGTCATTTACATAATAGATCTCCAATATTGATAGAGCCCACTCAATCTATCAACTTGGGTATAACAAAGGAACCACAACTGATTTATGCAGCACAATCTCTTTCAGAAGAAGAAAAACATGCATTCACTACTTTCTTGACAGAAAAGAAGGTCAACTTTGCATGGAAGTATTCAGATATGCCAGGGTTAGATCCAAAATTGATAATGCATCATCTTTCTATAGCTCCAGGAGTCAAACGTGTTAAACAAAAATTATGAAAGATACATCCACATGTTGCACTTATCGTAAAGGTTGAGCTAGAAAAGTTACTAAAAGCCAGATTTATCCGAGTCATAGATTATGCAAAATGGATCTCAAACATAGTTCCAATTTCAAAACTAGATAAATCTATCAGAGTATGCATAGATTTCAAAGATGTTAACAAAGCATGCCCTAAGGATGATTTTCCATTACCAAACATTGATATGATAGTGGAAATGACTGCGGGCTTTGAAATGTATTCTTTAATGGATGGTTTCTCTGGATATAACCAAATCAAAATTGCTCTAGAAGATCAAGAGAAAACAACTTTTACATGTGCATGGGGTACCTTCTATTGGAATGTCATTCCATTTGTCCTTAAGAATGCTGGTGCTACATATCAAAGAGTTATGACATCTATCTTTCATGACATGATGCATCGAACCATGGAAGACTATGTTGATGATACCTTAGCTAAGTCTATGATAAGATTAGAATATTTGAATGACTTAAGAAAAATACTAGACAAAATGGAGAAGTTTAGTCTCAGACTGAACCCCAAAAAGTGTGCTTTTGGTGTCACTTTAGGAAAGATTCTAGGCTACATTGTTTCAAAGAAGGGCATTGAAGTTGATCCTGCTAAAGTCAAAGCTACCATGGAGATGCAACCTCCTAAAAATATTAGTCAAATGAGAACCTTACAAGGAAGGATGCAATCAATTAGACTCTTCATATCTCAACTAGTAGACATATCATAGCCTTTCACAAAGACATTACATAAAGGTGTGAATTTTTTGTGGAACGAGGAATGTGAAAATAATTTTAATCATATAAAGAAATATCTATCAAATCCTCCTATTTTGATACCTCCTATTCAAGGGAAGCCATTGATCCTATATATCTCTACCACAGATACATCACTGGGGGCATTACTAGTACAACATGATGAGAACAAGAAGGAAAGAGCTATTTATTATATCAACAAAACATTGGTAGTATATGAGAAGAACTATTCCATGATTGAAAAAGCTTGTCTAGCTGTGATCTTTGCATCACAAAAACTGAGACATTACATGTTAGCTCATACAACACAATTGGTAGCTAAGATCAATCCACTAAAGTACCTACTAAGAAAAGCTTCCCTCATAGGTAGATTAGCTAAATGGGTGATGCTATTGAGTGAGTTTGACATAGAATATGTTGAAAGAAAAGATATCAAAGGACAAGTCATTGCAGATCAACTGGCTGAAGCACCATTGTTTGATGATACACCATTACAGATGGAATTTCCTAATTCATCCATCATGCACATCTCTTCTAGGACTTGGAAAATTTTCTTTGATGGATCTTACACATAGAATGGATCTAGAGCAGGCATACTATTCATAACACCACAAGGTTACTCCATACCTAAAGCATTCAGAATCAAGTTTCCTTGCACAAACACTATTGTTGAATATGAAGCTCTACTTAATGGAATGAAGATAGCAATAGAGTGGTGAGCGACAAAATTACACATCCATGGAGACTCACAGTTAGTCATACACCAAGTCAATGATGTGTATCAAACAAAAGGTGAGAAAATTATTCCATACAAATGCATGGTAGATGACTTAAAGAAATATTTCATTTCTGTCACATTTGAATAGATTCCTTGAATGGAGAACAAAGCTACTGATGCTATGGAAACACTATCATCTCTACTACAACAACCCAAACATGAACTACGTTATGAGTTCCTCGTGGAAGCACTGTCATTTCCTATATATGATTCCCCCAAAACCTGCATGATCTGCACTATTGTTGGTCATGATTCTTCTAGATACAAAAACCTTTTCTACTACCTTCAAGACCAAATCATACCTGACACCTTCAACCGCCATGAGAAATGATACCTTATTTGAAATGCATCTTGGTATGTCATCATTAGTAATGATCTGTACAAATAGAGTCTAGATGGTACACTTATTAGGTGTTTAGAATGCGAAGAGTCTCAATGTGAATTAGAGGAAGTCCACGAAGCTATATGTGTATCACATTCCAATAGTTTAACACTAGCTCAAAAACTTATTAGGGCTGGGTATTATTGGCCTGAAATGGAGAAAGAGGCTACCAAATTTGCTAAGAACTGTCAAAAGTGTCAAGTCCATGGTAACTTGATTCATGCACCAGGGAGAGATCTTATTCCCTTTACTACACAATGGCCTTTTCAACAATAGGCATTTGATCTCATATGAGCTATACATCCACATTCTTCCAATGGACATACCCATATCATTACAGCTACAGACTATTTCACAAAATGAGTAGAAGCAACTCCTTTGACTCAAGCAACTGGCAAACAAATTTCAATGTTCATCCTAAACTACATCATATTTTGGTATGGAATCCCACATTCAATAGTCACGGATAATGGTGGCCAATTCAAGAATAAGGACTTAGATTCCTTGTGTTCAAAATTCAAGATCAAGAAACATTGGTCATCCATATACTATCCTCAAGGGAATGGACAAGTAGAGGCATCTAACAAGAATCTATTGAAAATATTGCATCACACAGTTAATAAAATAGGAAGAGACTAGCATCTCATGATCAATCCAGCTCTCTAGGCCTACAGAACAAGTATCAGAACACCCACTGGGGCTACACCATTCACTTTAGTATATGGGGCTGAAGTGGTACTACCTATTAAGGTTGAAATCCCATCACTGAGAATCAGAATGCATGGTCTCGTAACTAAGGATGATTACAGAGTGTCTAGGTTACAAGAACTTGAACTACTAGATAAGTGTAGACAAGCAACATATGATCATCTCAGAGTATATCAGAAGAGAATGTCTAGAGATTACAACAAGAAAGTTAGACACAGAGAATTTTAGGTTGGTGATCTAGTCTTGAGAGAGAATCCTAAAAATCAATGACATAGAGAGTGCAAGGGGAAGTTTGAACCCAACTGGCTAGGTCCCTTTGTTATCACTGCTACCTTTGGCTCTGGAGCCTATCAACTCTCAATGACTAAAGGACAACAACTCTAAGAACCAATCAACGTTCTACATCTGAAGAAATCTATGCATAAGGCATTCAGTCTTTTTAAAAGGTCCTGAAAAAAATCTTAAAAATAAAAAAAAGTCCTAAAAAAATGAACATCTTGGTGAAAACCTAGCAACATGCACCTTGATGATTCACCAAAAAAAATTGAAAAAATTGAAAAATATCAAAAAAATAAAAAAATGAAAAATACAAAAAAATGAGAAAAAGAAAAAGTGCCTTGGTGAAAACCTGGAAACAGGCGCCTTGGTAGCCAAAATAGAATCTCTACCAAGATGGTGAAAACCTAGCAAATAGGTGCCACTTGTTCAAAATGCTCCCTCCATCAACACACTCTTGGTCTTTCCCAGTTTGCAGTCTTGCTCTAGTTTGTACATATCTCTTGGTTTGTTTCCACATTCCTATTTTCAATAAAGTCAGTTTGTACACCAATCAGCTCAAGCGTCCGTGTCCTATCAATGTTTCAAAACTTGGTGGCAATCAATGTCATATCCTATGGTCTCCAATATACCTCAGACGAGTTATATCCAGTTAGAGTCCTTTGAAGCTACATCTGAGTTAGTCATTCAGTCTCCTTACCAGAAAGGATTTTGCAATCAAACACAAACATACATCAAACACAAACTGAAAACAATCTATGCTTCACATGCTTTTATCTCCTTGTATGCTTACTTATTCACATTGAGAGTTTTTCATATTGTGTCCTTTCGAGCTCTTTGATGATGTCCTTCATAGGCTTTAGAGAGTGATGATTGGGGGCATAATATTTTCTTTGTTTTCTATTTTGAGTGAAAATCTAACAACTTTGGAAATTCTGGATTGAAATGGTGTCCATCTGTAAGAGCCTCCATCATGTATTGGATGGCCATGAGTACCTCAACCATCTATACCTAGAAAATTCAAGGAGGTTTGATCTAACTTTATGTTTTGAGTGAATTCTTACTCCTACTGTGAAACACGATCTTATCCAAGGATGTGAATTATAAAGGGACACTGTGGGTAATTAACAGCGGATTTAGAATGATCTCTTGACTGCTTGATGTGTTTGTACACAAGGTGTATTCAGGTCATCACAACGTTTGTGTTATGATGCTTATACAAATTGCAATATCAAAATGGACATGATATTCAGGTCATCCTAGCATTGGTGCCTTGGTGCTTATATCTAATCTATCATTCCAAAAAAAAATTCAATATTCATATGTCCATGGTTGTCTAGCCAATTGGCATTGTATTGACTTTGACACAAAAATCAATATTCATATGTTCATATTTTTCTAACTAGTGGAGGTTGTATTGATTTATCTGGTTACTTAATAAAATATTCAGTGATGAAAAAGAATGACACATGATCAGTGACTAAGTCCTAGGTCCTAGGTCTACATTTCATTCTACATCTCATTTTGCACTTTGCATGGTTGTATTTATCTCATGATTTCAATTCGGCTCGATGCTTGATAATTCTCCAAAACTATGCTAAACATATCATAAGGACTGAGTATCACACGAAGGTCTTCTTAACAGATCACCAAGTAGGTACCCCTGGCTAATTTTGATGTTTTGAACGCATTTTCGGGATCAAAATCAAAATTTGAGATCATTAATATTGTCAAAATTATGATTTAAAATTTTTGGACCCACGACAACTGACTGCTTGCATAATCGACCTTCTACATCATCATAGAAATATAGAATTCAACTTAATTGATTATCTTACATCAAACTATCAAAATTTCAACTCGGTCAACCATGGTCAACTCATGGTCAAACTTGGTCAAACTTGGTCTTCATGACCTCCAAATGATGCAGAACACGTCTCCAGACATGCACAACCACTTCTCAAATCAATTAACATGCTTCTAAACCATTCAACACTAGCTTTTCTTGCTAGATTTCGATTTTGATCCCGAAGGGGGCATGGTATTGCACAAGAACCACATCTGGTTGCTGAATCATATAAAGTCCATGTCGCTTGGGGCATATCAGATTCATCAAAGATCCATATCAATCTGGTATTCTCTTTATCTTGTAAACTATATTAGCTCTTTGTAACCATCGGTTCAATTGTGTTATTTCCTTGGTTCTTCATAACTGAAGGGTTCAGATTTGGCATCCTTTTTTATTCCTTTGGACAATCAGGTCTGGAGTCAGGACAATCACTTCTTTGTAATCATAGGTTCAGAATTAGGTTTTTGACACTTCTTCGTAATAACTAGTTCATTATTGATATAGTTAGCATCATCTTGATTCTTTGGTCAATCAGGAGCTGAATCAAACATCTTCAAATCTATCGATTGGTTTCTATCTCAGAATCAACCTGAGTTTATCAAGAATGATTTATGGCTTTTCTCAATGCATCCTCAAGCCCTGGATTTCTATAAAATCAAGGCTCAGCTCTTCACAAAATCATCTCTTGAATTTACATAATTACTCTGGTGAAATTGCATCTGAAGAATCAAGCTTTTGCGAATAGGCAATTTGTGAGATCATTCATTATTTTTCATAGCTTTGCATCCATTTTCATATCATAACATATCATTGTTAGAATAATATTCATATAATATACATTCTAGACTAGTTTCATACGATTTTTCATATCATTGGATAGAAAATACAAAAAGATAGATTAATCTGCATCCATCCTACATTCATCTTTTAGCATTAAATCCTTCGTTTAGGTATTGCATCATCATTGATCTCTACCTAAATCTGAGAATACCATACTCACACCTACTAGAAGGTAGTAAATCACTTGGTTAGCTTATTTCATTTATTTGGAAGATTTCTTGATTTGCTAACCTCTAATATTTTACTGAAGTGTTCTGTCCACAGCTAGGTACAATTTTCACACACACTACATACTCTACTTCTACTGTTGACTAAGAAATAAAATTTTGCTTCTTACTTGTCCAAGTAACAAGTCTATCTCCAAGAAATACTGCTCTTCATGAGGTACTCTTTCTATCATCCACACATCCTGGCCAATCTACATCTGTATACACATGAAGTTCTACATTTTCTGAATTAGGATACCATAAACCATAGTCTATATTTCCTTTCAAATATCTAAATATCCTCTTTACTACCATAAGATAACTTTGTTTAGGTTCTATTGCAAATCTTCCAACTATACCAACTGCATTGGAAATATCAGGTCTAGATTGAGTAAGAGAGATTAGTTTACCAATCATAGACTTGTATAAGGTTATGTCTACTACTGCTGAATCATCTTCTTTTGAAATCTTGCATCTTGTTATTATAGGGGTACTTAGTGGCTTGTAATCATCCATCTTGAACTTATTCAATATCTCTTTCACATACTTAGACTGATTAATGAAAATACCATTGTTTGTCTACTACACATTCAGTCCCAAAAAGTACTTGATAGGTCCAATCATGCTCATTTCAAATTCGCTCTGCATCTCTTTAGAAAATTCTTCACTAAGCTTGTCATTACCACCAAAAATAATGTCATAAAAAAATATAGCAACCAACAATAATCCATCAGGTGTATCTCTTATGAATAAGTTACAATCTATTACTCCTTTCTTGAATCCAATCTTTGTCAAGTATCCACCAAGTCTTTCATACCATGCTCTAGGGGCTTGCTTAAGTCCATAGAGGGCTTTCTTCAATCTACATACCATATCAGATCTATCTGATAAAGTAAATCCTTTAGGTTGCTCTATGTAAACTTCTTCCTTCACCTCTCCATTCAAGAATGCTGACTTGACATCCATCTAATATACTTTGAAGTATTTGAATGTAGCATAGGCTAGGAACAACTTTATGGCTTCCAATATACTTACAGGGGAAAATGTATCTGAATAATCAATTCCTTCTCTTTGCGCATATCCTTTACATACTAGTCTTTCTTTGTTTCCTACTACTATTCCATCTTCATTCATCTTGTTTCTGAATATCCGCTTGGTTCCAATCACATTCTTATCACTAGGCCTAGGGACCAATTCCCATGTGTCATTCTTAATTATATGATCTAGCTCTTCTTTCATTGCTTCATGCTAATCTGAATCCTTTCATGCATCTTCAACACTTAAGGGTTCAATTTGTGAAAGTAAGCATACCTCTTCATTAGCTGTTGAACTTTTTTCTTTTGATCTTGTCATGACTTTGTTGTTCTGATCTCCAATGATATCTTCCTTTGAGTGGTATCTAGATGTGGATTTAGCAACATTAGGTGTGACTCTCTCATCTATCTTTTGTTATTCTTCTTCACTTGTTTCAGGGTCATTGAACAGTACATCAATGCTATCAAACATCTCATCAACAACTATTTCTCTATTCATAGGACTAGGTTCTTCAATCATAGGTGCATAATCATGTCATCTCTCTTGAATCATAAACTTCTCATCAATCCTTACATGTACACTTTCAATAATCTTCTTTAATCTTAAGTTAAAACATCTATAAGCTTTTCTTTTAGTAGAGTAACCAAGAAAAATACCTTGATCACTTCTTGCATTAAACTTGCCAATAGCTTCATCTCTCTTGATGTAGCACTTTCTTCCAAAGATTCTAAATTATTTCATAGTAGGTACATTACCAAATCATAGCTCATAAGGTTTTTTGTCTGTGCCTAGCCTCATTGAATTCTATTGATAGTATAGACTGTAGTATTGACCGCATCTCTCCAATAGGTGTGTGCAACCTTTCCTTCCATCATGATGGTGCGCACTATGTCAAGTATGATCCTATTCCTTCTTTCTGTAATTCCATTCTACTGTGGGATTCTAGGTGCACTTAGCTATCTCTTTATCCCATGTTCTTCGCAATACTCATAAAATCTGTCAAAGGTGAGTTCTCCTCCTCTATCTGATCTCAAACATTTAATCTTCAATCTAGACTCATTTTCAACTTTAGCTTTGAATATTTTGAACTTCTCAAATGCTTCTGATTTGTCTTTTTAGAATGCAACCCACATCATTCAAGAATAATCACCAACAAATAAAATAAAGTACCTTTCACCATAGTATGATCTTGTTTGAGTTGCTCCACACAGGTCTATATGCACTAGATCCAATTTGTTCTCTATTGAATTATACTTGCTTCTGAATGAATTCATTACTTTCTTTCCCATCACACATTCCCTGCATATTGTATCAACTAGTTTTGCAATGCTAGGAAGGTCTCTTACTACATTTACATGACTTATCTTTACTATGTTGTCAAAATTGATGTGACATAGTCTTTTGTACCATAACCAAATGTCATCTACTTCAGCAACAAAATAAATTGCTTCTAAATTAAGCTAAAAAACATTACCTTTTGTCTTTGAACTTGATGCAATCATTTCTCCTTCCTTTTTATTAATGATGCATTTTTGGTCTTTGAATTCCAACTGATATGCTTTGTCAAGCAACTGTCCAACACTTAGTAGGTTATGCTACAAACTATCAACATAAAGAACATCATCATTGTTGTTCTTTCTATCCAAGGTGATAGCTCCTCTACCTATGATAGGTTTAGGAGTGTTGTCTCCAAATATAACCATGTCACCTTTGTACTTATCCAAATTTACAAATCTATCTTTGTCTCCTATCATGTGATGTGAACAACCGCTGTCAATGATCCAATCTATTCTGATGTCTGCTTGTGAAATCAATTCTAACTCTTGTGATTTCTTTTCATCTTCAAGGTCCATTTCATCAAACATTTTCTCCATATCTTCAAGAGTAATGAATCCAATTTCATCTTCAGCTGAATCTTCATCTGATACTCCATCTCCAACATAGTAACATTCTTTTGTATACTTAGGCTTGTAATTAGTTTTGAAATTCTTGACTCTTATAGGACACTTAGAAGCAAAGTGACCAATCTTATTACATGAAAAGAATTTGAATGGTAACTAACCTTGATATTTTCCTTTTCCTTTCCTTTCTTTCTTAGCAACCATAGCAATGAAATCATCTAGTGCTTTCTCTTCATCATCATCATCAAAACTACCAGAGGTGTTCAAGGATTTCTTACCATGGACTGAAGCTTTGAAGGCTATCTCACTTTTAGGCTCAGTCTTCAAACTTGATATCTCAAATGCTAAAATATTTCTTATTAGCATAGTCTCATCTAGGATGTTTATCTTGCTCTCATATTTTATGGTGTCAATGTAGTCATCAATTTATCCATTATGTCTTCTTCCCAAATATATCCACCATTGTTTTTGATTCTTGCAACAAATTCATTAATCCTTTGATTGTAGGCTCTGATGTTTTCTTCGGGTAGCATCTCCAATGTAGTGTAATTTTTCTTCCATGTCTTTATGCATGCATTCTTGGCTTGGAAATCTCCTTCAAACATGTCTTCTAGATACTTCCATATCTTGTAGGCTTTATCTACTTTCTTGATCTCTGAAAACTCACTATCAGACAGGGTGCTGATAAGGACTTCTTTGGAAATATCATTTTGAGTGAACATCTCCTTCTGCTTAAGAGTTGCATCTTCCTTTGCAAGATTTGATAAAGAAGGGATCTGAACTTCTTTAGTAGCTACTTCAAAAATCTCAAAGGAAATGCACTACAAATGTGTCATCATTTTGTTCTTCCAGTCTAGATAGTTCTCTCCATCCAACTTAGGAATTTCTATTCTAAAGAATGCCATCAGATCAACCTCAAGCTGTTAAAATTTCTCTTTGAGGCACTTGGATCTAATACCAATTGTTAGGCATAGTCCCAAGAGATAATTGAGAGGGGGGGTGGGGGTGAATCAGTTATCTAAAGATTCAATTCTTTATCCAATTAAGTATAGATGAACATTAAGCATAAACATAATATAAGAAAACTTAACACAACACCACAATTTTGGTTATGAGGAAACCCAAATAGGTAAAAACCCCAGTGGGATTTAGCACCCACTATAGACTACACTAGTGTATAATGATCCTTGTTAGAAGATCTTACAACCCTATTAGGAGTTGATCTTTACAATGCATTTAGTACAGTGACTTGATCAAAGGTTAGACCCTATAAGGATTATTTTATAATTAACCCTATTAAGGGCGAGGACACACTGTCCGGAAGCACACTACTCAAAGGGGTGAAGGTTGCAACCTTCTGCTTAATAGATACACACTATATTTGGATCTTGGTGAACTATGAGTTAGACCTGTTGTCTAGATTAGTTACAATGAATATCATAAACTTCCTTCTTAGTCACATAGACCTTCTACTGATGGCTCAATACTTTGCACCTTCTTCTCCGCTCTTATCTTTCAACTATCTACCATACTTAGTGATCATAACTGACTGACTATAAGTATCTTTCTCCAAATGATATAATCAAGTTGACCTGTTATAACTTCCTTGAAATCATATTAGAGAAACAATATAACTCTCCAAAAACATCTTCAACAGCTATACTAAGCACACAACACTAATTAGGACCACACAACTCCATATGAGTAGACATGTCGCTTCACATTGTCTACTCCACCAAATTAATTGATACTTTCTTCTCATGTTGAATTACGTCATGTGCTCTTAACCAAAAATTCTTAACTCTTCTCCAAACACTAATCCAAGCATGTATATCCAAATGATAGGCTCAACTACTACAACAATAAAAACAATGTCGACTCCATCTGATAAACTCAAGAAATTGTAACTGTCAACTGGAAACATCATAACTCAACCTATACTACACAACTAACTCTGCGTCCATGAGTATACCTTCACTAACATGTCTAAAACATAAATATAAACACACAAGGCTCCATTAAAATCATATTGTAAATCACAAACTAAACTCTTCTTGGGACCTGTCAGGAACAATTACTGATACAAACAATTGTATTACCATCTTCACTCTGAATCAACCTCCGTGTCTATCATATCATGCTAATAACATATCTAGGAACCATATACTCAAGGCTCTCTCCATTAGGCTTCCACGCACACTGCTTACCATATGTTGTCATCAATGACAAACATACAGTCAACACTGGCTTGTTGGAAAATCTCCAACAAGAATACATTAGTCTCTCTCTCCCTCTCTCTTTCTCTTTGAATAGGCACTCTCTCTATCCCTATCCTTCTTTAAAGAGAAATAAATATAAAGATATAAATTAGAGAAATATAAAAAGAGGCAATGATGGGAAGAGAAGGAGATAGAGAAAGAGATATATACATATGGGGAGATGGAGATAGGGAGGGATACATTTGGCCTTTGTGTTTATGAGTAGGATTGTTGTCATCTTAAGATGGAGTTTTTTGGAATTTCATTAGGAAATAAATTTGGTGTATGTGGATTAGTCATGTGAGTGTATGTAATCGAGTTCAAACAATCCTCCAATTGAATCTGAAAGAGATGTGTTGATTATGTTATTGTATGAGATGTTATATAATTTTTTGTATGTGATTGGCATATATCCTTCCAATTTGAGTTCATTTGGCTTCTACCATGGTTTTAAGTTGTGCTTTGTTAATTATGAATCCATAAATTCTTTTTATGAAATGAGGCAACATTTGGGTACAAATTATGTTTTTGGTGGTGTATGTGGTTGGGTATGTTTTTGAGTTTATTAATGCCAAACCATTGGGCACTTTTCTATGATTTAACTTGTGTATACTTGGTTTGGTTCTTATGTATTCCAAGTGGCTTTTGTGATGTATATTTTATGTGGCATATAGTTTTTCTTGTGAGGGAAATGATGTGGCATTGTGATTATTCTCATGAGATATCCTTGGATATTGGCTCACACATGTATATGGTTCCCTTCTTATATTCCCTTGGTTTTCTATGCGAGGATGGAAATTTGTTGTATGTTTTTTGAGGGTTACTCCGACAATGTGCCATTCTTGTTTTGGGATGAGATTCATGGTGTGGTTATTGATGAATGTGTCGATAATTTTTTATGCCTATTATGTTGATAGATCTCATTGTTTCTATTTGTTTATTTGAATTAACTTTTAGCCATTAGTGGGATTGGCTCTCCAATGGGGGGACTGGGTCACAAAGGGGCCACCAGGATAACCCATTGAAGAGTATTAATAAAGTGATAACATAATATAAAATAAGATGATGTGGTAAAATAATTAGCTAAGAAACAATAATATTAACAATATAGGCCTATATTTATTAGCCCACCAATGCAAGAGTCACAATGCACAAGGAAATGGGACATTCCATTTCCCACCTTGATTATAGGATGCTTGACACTACATTAGTCATGGTGTAGTCAGACGATGGGTCATTTCATTTCCCATGGGGATGTGTGTCACATGAGTCATAGTATGGTGAAGTGATGAGTCATTTCATTCCTTGCGGGCCATGCGATTACACTCCTATTCTCAAACTATGAACCTATTTTTTATTCATTGATTCCATGGTTTCATGTTGTTGAGTTGTTACTTGAGTGGTGATTATGGCTTGATCATGTTTCTCATCTTGCCAGACATGATTGAGTGTTACTCCTTGTATTTAGTTTGATTTCTCTTCTCATTATATGTCATGTGCCTTGGATAGTTTATGATATTGCCTCCTTGTTTAGGATGGATTGAGTTCATGATGATTGTGATGCTTGGATTTTGTGTTGTTATGTACCATGTGATGGTGACTTGATGATGTGTATGACATAACCTATATTTTTTCTTGGCATGTGTGGTGTGGGCCATATGGTTATCTCTAGAAAATAGTGGGAGAGGACCTAAGGGTTCCTCACAGTCAGATGGAGTGGCCAATTTCCCTTGGGAACAAAGTATAGGTTTTAATTAGTCCTAGTTGTTATGAAGACTCTTTTTGACATTATGGCATTCTTGTTATTTATTCACACTCTCATGATGTGCTCATGTACTTATGTTGTATCTAAAGTAATTTATACCTCTATTTTGACTTGTATCTTTCAATGGAGTATGAAGTAAACACATTTATTATGTAGGCTATCTACATTTATATTGTACTTGCTCAATCTCATACTTTGGTTGGTGCATATTGCCTACCTAGGGACTTATTATTATATGGATGTGTGATCTTGTAGAAATAGTTGTATATATTATATGGAAATAGAGTTATCATGATGGTTGTATGGATATTTTACTTGTTTAATCTTGTTCTTATCTGGTATTCCTTGTTCATGATGATTGTCATGCTTAGATTTCATGTGGTTATGTTCCTTGTGATGGTGGCTTGATGATGTGTTGATATGTATCTTATACCATGTATATTTTCTTGGAATGTGTGTTGTGGGCCAAATGGTTATCTCTAGAGCACAATGTGAGAGGGCCTAATGGTTACTCGCACTTGGGTGAAATGGCCAACTTCCCTTGTGGAATGGAGTATAGGTTTCAATTAGTCATATTTTTTTATGTGTATTCACACTCTCATGATGTCCTCATGTAATTATATTATATCTAAAGGAATTTATACCTATTTTATTACTTGTATCTTGTAATGGAGTATGAAGGAAACACATTTAGTATGTAGGCTATCTATATTTATATTATACTTGTTCAATCTCATACTTTGGTAGGTGCATATTTCCTACCTGGGACTTATGTATGCTCTTGTAGAAATAATTGGATCTCTTGTATGGAAATATAATTATCATTATGGGTGTATGTATATTATACTTGTTTCATCTTGTTCTTAGTTGGTATACCTTGCTTACCCTAGAATCTTATATTGTGCATTTCTCTCTCAAGACTTATGATTCTCTAACTATGTATTCTTGGTACTATGTGAAATGTATGTTTTAGCAATGAAAATAGATTGTAAGGTATTATGGTAGTAGATATTAGAAGTCAATATTCTTGATGACATTCATATGTTCACAATGTTGTTCAGTCAAACTAATACATGTATTTTAGCATGGTGTTTAGTATAGTGGTTGTATGTGAGATTGAGATGGTATTTATGATGGACCAAGATGTGTATAAGATTAATCATGATTTCTTGACCTCTTAATCCATGTATGTGACTCTATTACACACTTCTAGAACCTACCAAGAAGTTAATTGACCTTATTTAGGAGTTAGGACCTCAAAAACACCTTTTTAGTGAAAGTTGACAAAAAAAAGTAGTTTAGCACATATTTGAATTCTTTTAGTGCACATGTTAGGTATTTTAGCACACATATTAATTATTTTAGCACATATTATAATCATCTAATCACTTCACTTCTAAACAAGAGAGAAATAATAATGATGATGATGAAACCATCTAATCATTGCACTTCCATGGTAACCAAGTGCATCAAGAGGAGGAATTTTTCAAGTATCCCAATCTTTTCCATATTGACTTTGTCTTGACACCCATAACTAACTAGATACTAGTAGCAGTGATTTTGCTACAATGTAGTAACTTCTCAACCATAATACTCCTCTCCACCTTCATAGAAGAAGAGCCCACCTGAGTAGAAGCAGTAGAGAAGAAGATACACATGAGGCCAAACCAAATAGATAGAATTCTAGCATCTGGGTGCCTGCAGATGAGAGAATACCCCACCAAGTGATTACTAAATTCTCCATCCATAAATAGATCCCCAGCTAAATAGGACAAGTCCCACCCTCAATAAGGAACTGTAGAGATAATGACATAAACAATATGTGCCATTCCCATAATCTATCCACCATCAAGAATCCCACCTCAAAAGGATCTTACTTTACCACCATAGAAGCCATACTAGAAGGAGTCCATCCAGTAGCAAAAAATGATCAATAGTGATAGAATTAGAGTCTCTAGTTACCAAAAGTGGACACTATCACAATAAAGCCAAGACACAACCAAAAACAAGCCTAAACTAGACTGAGCCCTTAAAAATTGCTTGCAACTATTTGGCCTTGCACAAGAGAAGAACTAACTAAAACACTACAAATAACATGAAAACCCCAAACATGTTGAGTGGTAACAAAACACACACCCAAAACATGAAATCTAAGCAATAGCTCAACCCAGTTGGGAATCCAAATAGAAAAACAAACCCACAAAGTAGGGTCATCAAAAAACTTCACAATAGAAAGAAAAGAGTAGAGAAAGAAACTCATAGATTGAGCTCTATCATCCACATCACAAACACTATCAATAGAATCAATAAGCATGAGTAAAAACCTCTTCCTACAAATATCACTCTGCTTCATCATATACAAAATCCAAATCAGGGAAACAAGAGACTACATCGTTAACTTCTCTTGTATCTTCACTATAGGTAGAGCTTCTAAGGATTGGACATACACTTGCATAGATACCTCCCTAACCCTAACATAGATCACAATAAAAAAAATCTCTACTAACTTCTCTTAATTAGTAACACATGATGCCTCCAAGCACAAAGTAAGAAAAAAAATCCCAAGAGCATTCTCTACCACTCAAGCTAGAAATAGGGTACATTTATTAATGGCTACAAATAGAGTATCCATACTAGAAAAATCTCTAAACCAAGCCACAGACAGACCCAAAAACCTTAGCCAATAGTGGCATTAACTAAAGAGAAACTGAAAAAATATTTTTGGTTGTGAATAAACTCAATAACATGCACAAATCCCTCATCCAAAGGAATTTTTTTCAAACAATAAGGATACTTGTTCAAATAAACATAACAAACAACTTAGACACATCAACCAAAATCCTTGAAAGAGAGTTAACAAAGAATATCATTAAAAGGGCATAGGGAGAAGCATAAATAACAACATAATCAACATGA